>CM074498.1:22729724-23351685 GCA_037389245.1 Oryzias sinensis | reverse complement strand
CTGGTGTGAAAATCCCAATTTTGACTCTTACCGCTCAAGTTTCTGCTGTTGATTCTAAAATTTAAAGGTGCAAAAGGTTTGGAGGACACGATTTTGCCCCCTGAAAAGAAAAGAATCATCCCCATAAATCCACTGTAGTGTGTGTCTGCTACACAAAACCTTTCCTGTAACGCAACACAATCAAGCTCCTAAACGAAGTATAACACAACAGCAAGACTGTCATTTATTTATCAGTGTTTTAAGACAAATATACCAGTAAAACACATCCGTCCATCGCCGCCAAGTGATGATTTTATGAAGTGTCATCATCAGTGACGGTGATGTCTGAGCGACACTGACCTTCCTTCATGTTAGCAAAGCGTTCCTTCAGCTGGTGGTCGACCTCTGGACCAAAGGCAAAGTTATTCACAAAAATAATACTGAAAAACAGAAAGGGATCAGGCATCAGAGATTTTCATGGCTGTTTTCCTCTCCCTTTCTCTCTTTTTCCTGAAAATTGTGTCAGCTCCTTATAATGACACACAGTCCTCATGGTCTCAGTTCTATTACAGATCTCCAAAATTTGGATGACCAGCGATGTTGCTGGTCATAGCTTCATAGAGCTTTTGGAAGGTTCAGGTTTCAGAAGAAAGCTGTAAGTTCAAAACCTAAAGCAAACTGGAATTACGGCCAAATTTTCCTGAAGGCCTCTTTGTTGTGGCCTAAGTAGGTGACCAACAGATTACAACGAATACTTTCGGTGTAACCCCCCATACTGAGCATGCAACTAGGCGGCTGTGGAGAGGTAAACTCTGTCTGATAAAGAAAGAAACCTCCAGCAGAACCAGACTCAGTAAGGGCGACCATCTGCCTCGACCGGTTGGGGTCAAAGAAGACAGGAAAGAGACAAACAAACACAAAATCTGGAACATCTGTTATAAGACAAAGAGAGAGTAGTTAGAGACTGCACCAAAAACATGACAATAGGCGTCGTTTTAAAGAAAAAAAAAACCAGAAATCAGCAGAAAAAGCAGATTCCAATGCATAGAGATAGGCGGGTCCTGATCTTTAACAGTGTTACTGTGGGCATTTCTACAAAGTCATGTTCTCATGAAAAGACAAAGTCAGAGGTCACTCCAGCTGTAATCCAGACAAAAGCTTCACTTCTGCTCTTCAGGTCCAAAAACCACAACCTCCGTTTTATTTATGATACAGAGAAGAAACGCAGAAGTTACCCAAACCTTTACCGTCCATCTAGAACTGTCAGCGGTACCGCTTCATAATGTTTGCTGTGTGTAAACCTCATTCAGTCATGGGGCACCACAGGATTCTCGCTTTGGTTATTCATCATTTCTAACTGGATCCTGTCCAGCATCACTTCAAGCCTCTGAATGCAGTTCCTGTAGCTTTAGGTTGAATTGCAGACCCATATAGAACCAATAAAGAGCCCATCAAGTTCCCATCAATTCTGAATGTTAGAGACTTTGAAGACAAACAGCAGCTGTTGATGCTCGCTCAAAAAAAGCCTTTAAACAACCTCTGAAAACAACCAATCTGAAGCAGCTCAAGCTAGCTTTCCCAATCCAACAACACTGCAGATATGAGCCTGATTCTTTCTAAAGATAATATGACATTTATTAATAATAAAGAGCTCCAGCAATTCTCTCTTTTGAAGGCTGATTATTTTCAGGATGTCCAATAAGCTGCTTATGACTGCAGCAATGAAAAAAAGGGATCAGGCAGCTTTGTGCTTGTCTTGATTTATGAATAATAATTATCTTCTCTGGTATAAAGCAGAGATTTCTGATCAAATGTTCTCTTTTTTTTATTTATTTTTTACAAAGTTTAAACTGCCTATGAAGTAAGACTTGAAATGCCACCTTGTGTTGGCGATCCTTTCTTTCCACTCTTCAGAAAGAAAATCTCCTCTCTCCAGCTGAAAAAAAAGAACAGACATACCTTTTTATTTACAACCTCCTAAATAAAAACAAAGTCATTTTCAGATGAAATGTCAAGGCTGAATAAACTTACTGTGTACTCCCCGTGCTTCTTCCCATACCATTTCATCCACTTCTTAAACTCTTTGTCCATGGTCTGAAGGAAAACAATCAAGTCAATTAATGTTAAAGCCAGTAAATCAAACAGGGAGGTTATAACCTGTTTATTCCGCTCAAACAGGAGTTTTATTTTGAAAGGATGGAGGTCATTTTGGCACATGTTTAAACTCAAACATTTCGGCTCATTCTAGTACCTGCATGTTGGAAAAATGCTCAGGAAATCTCACCTCTGCATACGTAGCCGGAATGTCTGCTTTCTCTATGCCATAGTAGTGTTTACAGTTGGTTGCTGCTGCGACCTGCAGCACCACCTGTCCCACTCCTACCAACAGAGAGGCAGCGGGTTATCGTTCTAGGTAAGACGGATCGGTTCTGTCTCGAGACAAAACAGAAATAGGAAATAGAACAAACCACTTCCGAGGTCCACAAAAGTGTCGTCCTCCATCATGTCTATCTCATCAATGATCTGAGCCACCAGGTCGAAGGAGGTTTCTCCGTAAACCTCGGGAGAAAAAGGCTCATAATTGTTGAGCTTTTCTGGATCGGTCACTGAGTGGTTGTAAACCTGCTGCAGGATGTGTCTCAGCAGCCCGTTGGAGGGACGTTTGTTCAGCTTCATGGGCTGGGTGGTCCCCTTCCACTGCAGGGGAACATTAAACATGAGAGTTTACAGAAGCTCACGTCTTCTTGCAAATCCCACAGAGACACTTCAGCCCCTCAGAGGATTGGTCTCACCAGCTGGTGGATGCTGTCAATGGCCCTGTTGTATTTATCACACAACCTCTGCATGCTCTCAAAGCTGAGGGAAAGGTCGGAGACAAAACAGCAGATCAGTCATTGTGGAATTTAAGGTGGTACCAGCAAACGGAGTTGTCAATTTTCTGGGTTACGTCTCTTAAGAACACTGGATTATCATTCAATGAAATTTTCCCCTAAGATCTATAAAGTAAAACTGTATACACAAACATATACATGTAAAAAGTGAAGCCAGCTGGCAGCCCAAACATGTACCTCTTGGTGTCGTAGTCAATGAGGACGTAGTTCTCCATGGCCAGTTTGAGGTCTGGGATCTCCTCACAAACCCACCTGGACAGATGCATCAGACTGTCAGCCTCATCACTCCATGTGTGTGAGTGTGTTTGGGGGGCAGGGGGGCTTACCGAATGGTCTCGATGATTTCATGTGCAGCATCATGGTGTTTATCCTTAAGGGGGAAGAAAAACATCATCAAACTCTGAAAGTGCAGCAGAATCCATGAAAACCTGAATGTGGTTCAGATCTGTGTGAAAAGATCTTTGGTAAAACGTCACCGCCTCACACGCACAACCTGAAGGTCAGCGAGGGATAAAAGGTCATAGAAATGGAGGCTTTAAAGCCACTGTAGAAGCGGCTCACAAATAAATCAGCGGCAAATCAAATAAACTGTTCTGGATTCATCCGAGGAGCCAAAAACCTGCAGCTATCGGGGAGGAACGAGGTTTTCCTCACAGCTGACCCACTGACCCACTTTCTATTCCAGCTCACTGCCATTCCCCACAGGAATCCAGAAAACAGAAACCCTGAAAAAGAAGTGAAAGGCAGGGAGGTGGACAAAGCAAAGCCTTAGCAGAGGTGTGTGTGTGTGTGTGTACAGACTGACTGACTGGTGTTAGCATTTCTTAAGGCCTGACTCAGCAGATCCCAGAGAGCCCAGCTTCCTGCTAAAAACCATTAAGGACTGGTTCCTTCTGCCAAGACTGAATTATACATCCAGCTTAACAGAAGAACTTAAAGAATGCTCCTTGAAAGACGCAACATTTATCGCATTCGATTTAGTTGGAAGCTAAAATTATTATGAATAAAACTCGTTCATTAGAGCAGTATTTAGGAGTAGAATGGTTCAAACCAGAACAGTAACAAATCAGAAACACAAGTTCGGTTTGAAGGACTTGTTTTTTTTTTTTATTAGAGAACGTTTCATCTCCGCTTGTGGAACGCTCCAGGCAGAGGAGGAAGCAGAACCTGAGGGAACAAACCAATGAGGAGAGAGAGGGGGGGGGGGTCACCTACTCATGCAATGCCAGCACACAGCAACACCAGAGCAGAGCTGCAGCTAAAAATAAACTGCAGAGAAGCAGAAAAAGAGCCACGCTCTTCGTCTCAGTCGCTGCTCACATCTAAGCAGGTTTGGAGAAAACGTTTCACACAAAGACTGATCCATTACCGCTGGTACTTTCTATTTCTACCCAGTATTACATATTCAATAATACTTTCTACTACAAACTTGTCAGCAGTTTATTTCTTCCTCTTTTAGTTCCATATTTAAATGTAAATTTTCTTGCTGTCATGTAAAGTGGAACATGCAAAAAAGAACTAGTTTGTGGCCTGAGTTGAGCTGAGAGAACATCATAACATAGCTGTTAAAATTCTGAAGCACTAACCCGTCTAACCCGCCTAAATCACCTTCAGGTGACCAACTGGCTGATAGACATACAGGGCACTCGTCTGATGGACTTTTGGAGATTTGAGAGACTAAAGTAAAACTACATCCTGTCACCAAAAATACTTTGTTTTCTTTTTTTAAATGTCTGGCCTCCATGACATCCACATCTGAAACCACGGACAAAAAATGCACCCCACCCCAGAAGAAGCTCACATGGAAGCAATTATGGACACGCAGATGTGGAGATCCAGGGAACAAAAGAGAGAGCTGAAAGACAACCGAACCTGAAGGGAATCCGTAATACAGTTTGTCTCTATCATCATGTGTCATGGTCTGAAGACAGCATGTTTAAATCAACACTCAAACAGTGGTGTGTTCACTTGCTCTGGGTCTAAATGAATCTACAGGGGATTGGTTCTTCTGATACCAGCAGGGAGCTTAGGACCCAACCTGCAGGAGACCAGGCTTGGTGGCAGAAACTCGAACTTTTAATAAATAATCCTTCAACATGGCAAAAACCGTGGACAAACAAAACAGCAGAACTGAAACCAGATGCTTATGTACTCGCGGGACAAATAACAGAAATAATTATAGAAGGAAAGAAACATAAACCTGGAGAGACTGACAGGGAACAGCTCGGAACATGACCAAAACCACCACTTCAAACCAAATAAACCACAGGATCCTCACAAAAACAGGAGAATAAATCCAAGATTCTTTGTTTTCCACAAACAAGCAATGGCTGCATTAGTGCAGAATCAGATCCTCTTCACTGCAGGGTCCAGCGTGTGGATAACAGAGAAAAGACAGGAGTCTTCACTGTAAAGAGAAGAGGAGCATTATGGGAATAGGCTCCACATTGGAACCACTAACCCTTACCTAACGTCTTATCACTAACCCAATTGTTTTACTACTTACTGTAACTACTGTTTATTACTAACCCTAACAAGGTTTTACCACTAACCCAAATGGTTTACCACTAAGCCTAAACACATTTTACCACTAACCCTGCACTAACCAAGTTTTACTACTAACCCTAAACTAGGCCTGCACAATATACCGCAAATTTATTGTTATCGCAATATCCAGCTCTGCAATATGCATATCGCAAAAGACTGCGATTATCGCAATAAATCGCAAACCCAAAATGTGTTAAAACAAATCTTTAATTGTTAATCTTCTGTACTGTACTGTCAAAAAATAATTTAAATCATCGATGTGAACAGAAGGCTTGAAATCGCAGAGATTACCCCGCCCACCGCGACCCGAGTAATTGGATTAAACGGGAGAAAATTTAAAATGATTATGAAAAAAATACAAAGTACAGTGGGACAAATAGTGACTCAGGTGTATTTCACTGCTCTTCAGACTGAGCCGCTGCATCCTGACTCCGCTCTGCAGTGTTTTCTTCTTTTGAAGCCCGTGCTGCAGCTGTGTTTGTTCAGGAGAAGAACATAGTGATAGGCAGGTGCTGTCGCTCTTTTTTCTATGGGTTTTAGAGAAACTCGAAATTGCTAGATGATTTGCACGTGTGTTGTAAATTTGACAAGCTGATTTAGGTATGTGTACATATTAAACTGCAACGTTATTGACGCACAGGTAGAAAAGAAGCAGAGTGACTTTTTAGCCAATCAGAATGCAGAACACAATGCACGATGCAAATCCGTGAAGTAGCGAAACTGTGAAAATAAACCGCGTTATAGCGAGGGATCACTGTACTTCTAAATTGCTCTACTACCTTGACCAAGACCATGGACATATGTAGAGATGATGAAGCACCTGTGTCGACACCCAAAGAAAAAAGTCCAACCTCTCGTTTCAACAAAACAAAGACAATTCAGTTGCAATTTTCCCGCTGAACGGACTTCACCATTTTGGAAAAAGACGTCGCCAGTGAGCAGTGATTGGTCTGAGTCTGTCTGAGTCATCGTTATTATGGCAACCACCTCGCTAGTCAGGAGTGAGCTTGTTGGAAAGCCACACCCCTACCACTGAATCCTGGCTCGGGAGTATCCGTCATTCAAGAGTTTTGAATGTTTGAGGTGGAGGCCAGCGGGGAACAACATGCACAACAAGGCATCTGATTGGCCAGTTTATAACATGAATAACTTGCGATAAAGAAAATAAAATCCTGTGAGAGAAAAAAGGTATTGCAAAAAAATGTTAAAAGAGGCATCAATGCCATAATGGTTATTCTGACCAATAGAATGACAGACTGACTAACAGCTATTTATTTCCCCTCTAGAACTCTATGGGATTTTGGCTTCTTGGAACCAGCGGGTACTTCCTGTTTGGAATGCGAGGGGGGAGGGGCCACTCTCCCCAGTTCGAATAGACAGTCAACGATTAAGACACAATGCACTATACAGTCACACCCCTCTTCTCTGTCACTCACGCACGCACGCACGCACGCACGCACACACACACGGGGTTTACTGTCTTGCCCAAGGACACTTCAGCGTAGGGTGGGCAAAGCAGAACTGAACTTAGACCCTCAAATCAGAGGTAGGCCGCTCTACCTCTGCACCACAGCTACCCCATTGAACAAAAAAAAACAACTAGAAAACAGAGCGATCATACAAGTAGAGACGGTTAATTCCTGACATACTGGTTTATCTGCAAAACAGGAAAGCTGACGTCTGAATGACAGAAACCTGAGCCTGAACCACGGGGGTGGAGAGGAGAATCCAAAGAAAACCCACTCAGACCTTCTCAGAAGTTCACCCTCTTTCAGTCAACGCTGACTGTCACCACAAACGAGAAGCCTTCTTTAAATAACTCTATAGATCACAGAACGTCAACCACTTCCCTTTCCGTCAGTCAGCAGATGAGTCGACAGCTCCATGAAAACATTTCAAGTCCTTCAGACACATCTCTGACTGTCAGTGAAGAAAACGGAAGGGGGAGAGGGGCATCTACCAGGGGCGGCCTCCATCACTTCAGTCATGTGACCCACAGGAGAGCAAAGGGTACCAGGAGCCTTCTTTTTACAGAAGATCCATGACATTCACACCTTCGTTCATGACCCATGAGGATGATGATGATGAACCGTTTCCTCTTCGCTCTGTCTCTCAGACAGGAACAGGTCTCAGGCGTCATATTGCTGGTTCGAATTTTGGTTTTAGTACGATCCTTCAGAAATGCTCCACAGCGGAAAGTCACGTGATTACGACAGAAGACGCTGGATTCCCCCAAACAGAGATTAACGCCACGTTTATCTAAGGGTAGCAGCTGCTGGTGGAGATCCAGGCTAAAAAGCATATTTTTCAAAATGAAACCGTTTCAGTCTCTCAGCAAATAACTCCTCTAGATTTCAACGCTAATAATCGGATCGTGTACCTTTGATCAATAGATGTGAAACAATCGAACTTTTCTTGGACAGGATGCTGATACTGCGGCTGTCACCGTGCGGACCGGTTTGACCCAATTCCGTGAGCGAGCGTGCTATATTACTACTCTAGCTAGCCAACGTTAGCCAGTAGCTATGGGAGCTAACAAAGACAAAAACAAAGACTCCGCCGTGATCTGTCAGTTCTGTCTTCTGAAAGGAAAACACTTACGTAGACTGGTAACGGCCACGGATACCCAGCAGGCTCTGCTCCAACCGGCGATTTGAGCTTCAGCTCCAGCTTTTCTCCCATTCTACTTCACGGCGCCTCGCCTGGTGGCAGCTAGTTATGCTCCGTTAGCTAGCTAGTCGGTCAGGGAACAACTTACAACGTGAACATTTTGTTAGAAAACAGATTAGAAAATTCAATAAACTCGACTTTAGTTACATAATAATTACACATACGATACGAAAAAAAACTCTACAAATGTTTGATTCGGTTTTCTATTTTGAATAAAATCTCTTTTTTAGGTCAGCTGGTAATAACACCCCGACCGTGTCGCCGCCATCTTGCCGGCATGAATAAATATGGCAGGGGGCCACGGGTGGCAGTGGGGCACTGACGTCAGCGGGAGGATCACTGCGCGTGCGCCAACAACCAGCACGAGCCACGATCAGATCCATTACGTGCGAAACGTGACATCACGATTCCCCTTGAAAACGATTAATTAACATGATCGTGAGGTGGATTTTTCTGAACAGAACAGCTCCAGGAAGCACTTTCTTCTTAACATTTCAAACTTTAATAAAAAAAACATTATAAATGCAGAGTTAAGACACTGTGTTACACTTTGGATATGTTTTTGCCCAGGGAACCAAACATTTATTATTCATTTGATTTAGTTATTAAGTGTTGTTTTTCCCAAAAATGGGAAACAATTTCAGAAATTAAGAAATCAGTAAAAAAAAAACATTTTTTAGCCTATCTTGGCCACTTGTGGGCGACATGAAGAAAACCGATCGGCCTCTCACATTTCCAGAAAGGTTTCCCTCCAGCTTCACTCAAATGTTGCTTTTTTAAATGCAAAACAGACAGAAGCTGTAAAACAATGGCAGCATCCAACAGCCCCAAAGCAGATGAAGCTTCTGCTTCAGATGGTCACTGGAACCTTCTCCACCATCAGTCTGAACCAAACAGACCTCCTCCCTGCAGCAGCAGAGGAACTCCTGACCTCTGCTGTGGGTAAACATGTCAGTTGGGGGGGGGGGGGGGCAGTTCACCACAATGAACTTGTTGACCCCCCCTACGTTCCTTGGCCCATGGAGCTTTAGCACAGCGTCATCAAGCCAGCTGAACACAGCTCTATGTAGGATCTTCCTCAAGGCTGCCTCCCACCACAAAGCCAAAGCCTCTGTTGGATCCACATTACAGAGGAAGACACACCCAGATATAATAAAACAGAAAAAAAAAACACCTGCCAGTCAGACAACACATGCATATTCTGACCAACATGACATCCAGAGAGATTCAGGAACATCCAGAGAGGTGGAGGTTTGCTCTGGAGAAGAATGAAGAGCACCTGCTGCAGGACAGACTGTTTATGAATGAGAGGAAGTGAAGAGGATCGGCAAGGTTACAGGGAGCAGAGGTGGAGGACTTTAAATTCTTAGGATCAACAGCCCAGGATAACAAGAGTGTGGTAAAGAGAAGAGGCTAGCAGGTTCCAACAGGTGGAGGAAGGTTCCAGGAGAACCAAGGTGGTCGGTGAGAGTCAGAAAGGTACAGAGGAGGTGAATGATCCGCCGTGGCTCCCCCTAAAGGGAGTAGCTTTAGGGCACATGATGCTGAAATTGTGTCTTATTGAGAGATGTTGGAATCTTTGTCTTCATCCACATCAAAAAGGATTCCTGAGCAGCAGAATAAACGTTCCTTCAAAGTGAGGATCTGCTGCCACCAAGAGGCCGTAACTGTTACTACAGCTTGTACTGATGCTGAAAAATGTCTTATGATTGAGCTCTAAATTAAAATCTAAAAGGGTAAAAAAAATAAAAATTAACACAGGCTCGGAATTTCCCAAACATAACTTTTGAATTCTTTTATTGAAACAAAGATGAATCTCAGTCCCTTGTGGTTTACAAAAGCTTACTTTGGATTGTAGCCCCAACCGTTCACAGCTGATTTTAAAGCCCTCTTTGTTTCTGCAGCAGCAGGTTTGTATTCAAAACTAAAGAAAAACTACAAAGTACACAACAGGTCATTTTGGCACATTCAGGTTGCACACTGGCACTTGTGTGCTGGTGGGTATTTACTGAAACATTGGTTTATTCAGCATATCAGAGATGTAACACAGCAGCGTTCAGGGGCTTCCAGGAAGAAAGGCGACACTGCTGTCAGAAAAGTTCTGGACCAGGCGTTGGTTTTCACATCCCGTCAGTTCCTGAGATGAACTCAGGAGCGTCAAAGTTACATAGAGTTCTCCGGAAACTTCTGTGAAACAACCGAGGCTCATCTAACAGAAAACACGGAACGTTCTTTTGGAGAAAGAGTCAAAACAACCCGAGCTGGAGAAACGACGAGGAGATGAAGAACTTTGGTTTGTCATCAAAACACTGACATGGTTCTGTGCAGCTCTGGTGTTATGGGGCAGTTTTTCCTGTCAACTACAGACAGCGTCACGATCATTTATCATGCCCCCCCCCCCCGCCCATCTAAGAGCCAGGTCAGAGGAAAAAGTGCTGTTTTTTCATTTCCACATACAACCACTGATAAGAAATGCACTCGTTCTGGTTTTAGTCCGTAGACGGGGGTCCAGGTGAAGCCTCTGTGCTTCGGTCACACCCCCAGGATGAACAAGCGTGGCTTCACCCAAACAGTCGCGTCAGAAGGACCAGGATTCCAGCAGAACCCATGTGGAAGAACTCTGCAAAGTTCCGATGCCGATGAAGAACCGTCCTGTTCTTCAAAATAACCAGAGGCCTTCATTATGCAACGTGGAGACGATGGAGTACAACAGGGTCCTCAGCAGCTCCAGAAAGAGCTTACTGCCCTGCCCTCTTGACGGGAGGGGGCAGAACCCCTGAAGGGACACTAGCATCTGCATATTTCCAACAGAGAAAGACTCCGTCCAACGGGGCAAGGCAGCAAACATTCAGGACGAGGACTGAAAGAGACACGGCGTTCCGGTTCTGATCACAAAGAAAAAAATAAAGCTCCGGTTGAGCCGAGCATGCTGGAGTCCAACATTTTCCTGTCTTTAACCCGAAAACAAAAGAAGAAGCATTTGAAGAAACATCTCCTCGTCTCCTCCAAGCTTCAAAGGAGGAAACGAGTGGAAAAGAAAAAGGAACGTTTCGGCGTGCCTTTCGTTCAGACCTCGGTGTGCTGGAGGGGGCGGCTCTAGCAGAGGTGAAGACGTCTTCAAGGATGGCAGGACCAAAACAATCAGCATGTGTTCTGTGAAGACCCCCGCTTGAGCTTTGGCCCTAAAAAAAAGGGGGGGGGGGGGGAGTGCCCCCTCATGGCATTTCCTTCTTTGTTTCCCTCGTTTGGCTCCGGAGACGACGGCAGACAACATTCAAAGCTGCTGCTGATCAAACTCTGCGATAAGTTTCTTTATATGTGCCAGCTTGTTGTGCAGATATTCACAGCGGTTCTTCTCCTGGCTGTAGTTTGGATTAGTCTGCAACACAAAGAGCGGAGCGCCGTCACCGGATGACCTTCTCCTGTGCCGCTCCCGATCCTCTGAGGTTCTCCACTTACCTTTTTGATTTTATGATATTCTTGAAGAATCTGGTTGTGGATTGTCTGTTGAAAGAGGCGGAGGTGGGTAAATGCATCAGAATGAGCGGGAACGCGTCCGCATCAATAGCAATAGCAGCCGGCGTCTACCTTGTACTGCTCCGTGCCTTGTTGCAGCCGTTTCAGCTGGTTGTCGAGCACCGTGAACTGTCGGGTGATGCCTTCTATCCGAGCATGCAGAGCTCTGTACTCGCTGTACTCCGCATTGAAATCATTCTTATACCTCTGGCGCTGCTCTGGAGAGCGGATCTCTGAGTATTTCCTTTCAACACAACAAAAGACAGCATGTGAGAGTCGGTTCAGTGTCTGCCTGAAGGCCAGGTGAAACCCGGACAGCAGGAACCAAACGAGGAGGTGAAGGAGTCGCAGCAAACGAACAGGGTCAGAAAATACACAGGTGATGCGTCACCAGGTGAAGCACGCCTCAACATGCAGGGAAAGAAGGAGCTCCACGGCAATACTCACAATAAAAAGTCAGGCGTCTGAGAAGAGGAAGGAGGAACGCCGCTCCTGTCGCAAACGCCGTTTAGACCTGAAACAAGACGGCTGCATTCAGACAGCTCCTTACAGAATCTATACATCAAATCTTTGTCGTTTAAAACAATAATAAAGCTGGACGGCAGAGGTCACACATGATCTCCACACTCTAAACCAGGCGTGTCCAAAGTCCGGCCCACGTTCAATTTCCACCAACCCACAGGCTCCTGTCCTCAAGTCAGTAATGAGCAGGCCGAGTACTTTCTGATGCTATGTTCACACTGAGCTCGGAAACCGATAAGGTGGACGCACATATATGCGCGTTTCAGGGTTCTTTACTGTTTTCTTGTTCGTTTGGACACATATTTCATTTACACGTGATTATCTTGAAGAAATCCAAGGAATCTGGAAAACTTCCCCTGCACTGTTCAGCACCAGGTATTTCTCTCTGAGTCTCACTGGTTGAATTTTTGGATAAAGATGTTCTGGATCCATTTGAGGTCAGTGGATCGGATCCAATCGGGCCGTTCTAAATAAAAATATCCAGTATGAATCAGATCAGGAACCACTTATTATGACATGAATTATGTAAAAAAATAAATCGATCCACCACTAATGCAGTTGAACAAACCTCCTCTGCATTGTTCTTTTTGCAATAACTTTTTAAAATAGAAATTATTTTTTTGCTGCATGTTTCACTTCTTCCATTGTATCAGGTTTTATTTTGAACTATTGATCACAATAGTGTTCAGAAAGTCATTTATTGTTTTTCTTGTCAACTTGCACAGAAAAATGCCTCCTTGGCTGTGAATGAACTGAGCGTCCCTGCACAACAAATCGAACGTACCCCGGCTGTAACACGCTTGCTCCGTGTTTGTTTAGGGAAGTGACAGAATTAGCGGATAATGTGGGAGGAGAGAGAGGGACGTAGATCCCATGGCGTAGCGGTGATAAGACACTAAAAAGCACAGAGATGCTAACATGAGGAGGAACTCCCAGGCTTCTTGGTGAGGTGTTACGTGTAAAGGCGGAGACTGGACTGGTCATGCCAACGGTACAATGGACTGGTTCCATGGACTGGTTCCGTTGGAACCCCGTCTCCCAACTCCCACGCGGGTCCGACGCAGGTGAAGCCGCGCGGCAGAGGCGCGAGCCCATACAGCCAGGCTAGATACCATCCCCAAGTCGCAGAACAGAGCCCCAACTCCAAGCAACTGGGCAAAAAAAGCAGCTCTGGTCCCCAGGAACCGGAACCCCAGACCCATCACACAAACCCCATCGCCCACCAAGCACCCCCAACCCCCCAGAGGGAAGAGTACTCCACCTCCACCCCCATCAGCTCTGGCCAAGCTGGCGGCAAGCGCCCGTCACGGGCAAGCCAATCAGGACGGCCTCAACCCCTGCCCCCCGCCCCCGGAACCAGAGGGGACTGGGGCCCAGCCCCGGACTCATGCCCACCCAGGCCCGGAGCAGCTACGTAGATCTCACCTGTGAGAGGACCACTGTTGCTTTTACAGGCCTGGGGGGTCTTCTCGCAGCCTCTGTGTGGCTCAGGTGTGTGCTCCTCACCGCTGCTCCTCCCTTTCATCTCCTCTTCCTCCTTGCCTCTCTGCTTGTCTTTGCTCCTCTCCTTGACTTTATGTTTTTTGGACTTCTTTTTGGACTTTTTGAGAGGCAGGGGGTTTTTGTCCTGGGGGGCCATGCTGATGCTCGGAGCGCTGGCAGCCGCCGTCGCGGACACGGACAGGGATGAAGGCTGCGGGCCAATCCTCTCGGACGTGGATATTTCCTGAGAGTCGCAGTCGCGTCCATTGTGGCTGGAGTCATTGCTGACGTCTGACAGGACCTCAAAAGGGCGGGGGATGTCCAACACAGGAAGCTGCTGAGAGTTGGTCACTGAGCCGCCATCTGAGCCCAACTCTGCTCTTCCATTGGTGGAACCCAGTTTGCCGTCAACTGCTGATGCTTTACTGGCGAGGTGGGAGATCCTGGGCTTTTTGTTGGCAAGAGGGTCGATGAAATCGCCGGCAGGCCGTTTCTGTCAGACAGGATGGGAGTTTACAACATGAAGAAAGCAGAAGCCCCCCCAGAACACAGAACAAAATGTTCCTAGTTTGTGCAGAAAAGAGTCTGTGAAGAAACAGAAGAACCTCCACATTAAAGAAAACAAACAGAGGAAAGTAGGGGTTCTAACTGAAACATGGCTAAATTGCAGCATTTGTTCTCGCATATCAAACCCGTTCAGGAGAAAACACAGCGATGACGCTGCTGATAAAGTTACAAACGCAGTAGATTCCTTTTTATTATCATTTTATTTGGCAAATACCAAAATAAAATCTAAAGTTCAGAAGAGGCTGAAGTTGGCGTCTGGTTTGGAGCTCCAACTTTTACTGTTAAGGGAAACATTTGAATGTGTTGAACAGAAAAGCTTGTTTAGAAATAAAGTCTAAAGCAGCTGGAGACATTTTACAGAGGATGAAGATTTAATGAATAAAGGTTTTCAGAGTAAAAACGGGTCAAAAGAACTGCAGAGTTTTCTAAATCAGACAGACTGTGAAAAAACCTTTAGCTTAGAAATCCTCCTCTGTGATTTCATCAAACTGTCAGTCATCTTTCTGTAAAAGAACTGCGGTGAATTCAGAGCCGGTGAGCCCCTCATCCACTCTGACAGCAGAGGCCCTGACGGTTGCTCCATGGTGTGTGTGTGTGAGTGTGTGTGTGTGTGTGTCACCTGAGAAGGAGGACTGCTGGCAGACTCTTTGGGGGGACTCGCAGGGAGGGGATTGGAGCTGTTTTGTCTCCTAATAGAGTTCAAACACAAAGAAAGAAAGATGACAAACACCGACACCAGGTAAACTTTGCAAAGCAGACCACGGGTGGGGGTTCAGTGAAATGCCGGATCTTCATTTATCCGTCTCTATGGATAATTGAGGAACTGTGCCGCTACCATTTTTTTTAACCTTTACGGACGCCGCCATGGCCAGTGTTTCCATGGCAACCACTCACCAATCACGAGTGAGCTTGTTGGAAGGCCATACCCCACCATTTGAATGCAGGCTGCATGAAATCTGTCAAATGGGGGGACCAGCATGCTCCGCCTACTTCTATCGAGGCATCTGATTTATAAGTTGAATAACTTGAAACTACAGAAAAAATATCCTGAAAAAAATGAGGATCATCAAGAAGATGTTAAAAAAAGTATCAGATCCAGAAGGGTTAATCTGACCAATAGAATGACTGAATAACAGCTGTTTATTTCTCTGTGGAAGTCTATGGGATTTTGGCTTCTTGGAACCAGCAGGTACTTCCTGTTTGGAACACCAGGGGGAGGGGCCACTCAGTCCAGTTCTCAGACACAGTCAATGGGCCCAGCAGAGCTCTGTGGTCAGCTGATCAGCAGCAGCTGGTGGTGGAACAGTGGAAAGCTCCAAAGCTTTGAAGCAGTTCTCCTCTGGAGAATCTGACCAACACACAGATGTACCTGGACAGAATCCCTTTGAGAAGCTGCAGGTCTCCTTCAGTGTAGCCGGGCCAGTCCTTCTGGATGTCCTTAAGCAGGAAGTCCTTCAATGTGAAGGTGCTGTCTTTGCTGTTCAGGTTAGCTACCTGGGAAAACATGGCACCATGTTGACATAACCTGGAGCGGTACCTTCAGAGGAGCATCGACAGGAGCCACAGAGGTGAAACATACCTGTTGCAGGTGACTGTCCAGAGAGTCTTTGTCCAGCAGAGAGAGCCCATCTTTCTGCAACCTGAGGATTAGCTCCGGCTTTCTGTAAGGCTTGAGGGCCAAAAGGTGCATGAGGCGCTCGCGGAGGGGTCGCAGCTGCCCCGCCCCTTTCTTCTGAGCACTGCTGGAGATCAGCACCGGCCGGGAAGTCCTCCGAGAAGGAGCCACGTCTGAAGAGGGCGCCACTGGCTTTCGGATTTGGACCTTCTTGCCTTAAAGGGTCACAAACAGAATCAAAGGAGATTTAATGAGCAAATATGTACATGCCCCTTCCCAGTGATAATTTACTAAGGGTGCAAAGGTTTCATAATTAAAACGATTCAATTCGTATCATATTTCCCAAATGAGGTAAAACGTAAAAGTCTTCTTTCTCTTCATAGCCATATTTTCCTTTTACAGTCAAATAATCAATAATCTTCAGTCTTCCGTCTGTTAAGCTGTGGCTGTAAAAGCTTCAAATTTTGAAGATGATCCAGAAATGAGGTTTTCCAGAGTTCTCCAGAGTGATGCAGTGTGTGATTGAAATGACTTAGCAAAGCAAACTTCACGTGTTCCCACTTCAGAGAGAAGAGCAGGTGAAGGTTTGGGAGCCTCTGCTTCACAGCTTAAGGTGGATTTGTTTGTGGTAGCAGAGAGATTCCACAGCTGGGGTTCTACCTGAAGCTCCGTGAAGCTCTTGGAGCCAGACGCATGCAGCTCTGATCAAAGTGATAACCAGAAAGGTGGCTTTTATTCTGAGACGATCCTATTGTGTTTACAAGGACATGAGGGGTCGGCACCAATAGAACGCACTGGAAAACCAAAAACATCACTTTAAAGAAGCCCCTTAAAAATGGAGGAGGCCTTCAGTCTGAAAGCGACCCCCGTCAAACAAACCTGACCGGATGCTCGTTAAAGTCAAGCTCCACAGCTCGGAATTCTTCTGTGTCTTCATCATCAAATCCACATGTGGACATTTTTAAAGGAGGTCTTCTGAGGACGTCGCTCTGAAAGGTCTGCCAGGGTTTGGGAGCCAACTCACCTACATATCTGCCCCCAGGCTTAATGACGATGGCACCCCGGCTGCGAGTTTCCTCCTCCACCTGGGCCATGTTTTCCCGGGCTTTCTGGTATGAATCGTCGGTGGCGCGGACGATGATTTTTTCCTGGATTCCACCCAAACAATCCAGCTGAATACTCCCTTCACTGCAAAACACAGAGGGACAGCTCAGCAGCAGACAAGCCTGCAGGAAACGACAAGAAAGACAAACTAGCAGATGGAAAAGTACCAACGATCTACAGACATGTCAGGCTTCAGAGACGGTTTCCCCCCCATGAAACAGTAGACCCCTTTAGGGCAGAGCTATTGTTCTGGTGTTTTTGGGTTCCTCTGATGAGCAGAAAATGAAGTGAAGCTGAGCTGGAACTGCAGCCTCCAGAGGACTGCATGAACTCTGCTGCCCTCACTTACTTTAAGGATTAAAGACCATTAATCTGGAGATGTGTTATTAAATAAAATATTAGAAACCTGGAATATTCAGGGTATTTGCCTTAGACTGTTTTCATCTCTGCTAAAGCTACTTTAGCCCGTTTCCCTCAGAGCTGCATCACCTGAGGCTGATTTTAGAGTCAAAGCTCTGAATCTAAAATGAAACAGAGCGTCCAATCATTCCGATTTCAGAGCAATCACTCATTCGTGTAGATTTAATGTCGGTCTTTTCGACACTGAACATAACCGAGGAGGCGAAGCAGCAGAGGCCTCACCTGCTGATGTACTGCTGGATGCAGTCAAAGCTGCCTTGAGGGTTATCTCTGCCCACATTCGTCACGTCGAAGGTAAACGTTTGCAACTCGCTGCCGTTCTCCGACTGAGGGATCAACACTTTCTGTAGAAAAGGGAGAGAAACTTTCAGAGTCACAGTAAAACCAAACTAAGACAACATCTTGTTGAATGGACTGAATACATTTCCCCTACACCCCTAGTGTCCATTATCAGAAATGATTGGATGATGTGGAGGCGTGGTGGACTCCTTAAAGGGAATAATCCTGCTTGCATAGAAATAACTCTTAAATCAATTATTAGTACTTTAATCTGGCGTCTTTTTAGGCTTAAATCATTGTTCACAAGAAGCTGACTATCTGATTTGCAACGGCGACGTGTTGTCATGGTAACCTGCAGATGGTATATGAGGACTAACAAAACGGAGAAAACGTCATGGTCAGTGATCCAAAGCATAATTTCAGAGGAGAGTTCTCCTAATGGAGACCCTGCAGCCAATAAGAATCCAGTATTCACTAGGACCACGGGATAAATCCATGTAAACCTAAAGATGCTCGGCGTCTGATTGCTCCCGCCGTTTCTGACAGGATCCCAAACTCAGTTTCACATATTTAACATAAACCACTCATGTAGCTGTCATAACACAAGAAAGACGGTTGTTTAATAAAAAACACTGACACTCCACTTTTAGCTGTGACCTGTTTCTTTGGCTTCATTACTTGACTTACCTTCATTACAGTAATCATTTCTTTACTGTACTTTTAATATAAAGCAATGAAAGATTTTCAGCCATGAGGTCAGTTGGTGCAGCGCTAACCAGATTAGCTTCAGGTCATGAAGGAAACATACCGTAGATAATCCAACGATCAAAACAGATTTCCTTTGACTTAGCAGAAATGGAGTTTTTTTCTAGAAACATTTTGGAAACAAACAAAAACAAGGCGACAGTCCTGGAGAACTGAAATGCTCAGAGAGGACGAATCGCAGCCCAATCTGGATCGACAGTTTGCTCTCCCAGTTTCCAAGGCTTGTTGTAATCGAAAGCCCGGCAAACGCAGGTCAACAGAAGAGAGGACAGAATGAGTCAACCCACTGAGTCGTCATATAGGGAGGACGGTGTGAAGAGAATCCTCCGCAACAAATGGCTCATGCAGCACCAACGTTTCTACCAAAAACACAGGCTTTTCTAATTCCTCATTTCCTTTTAAAGACGGGTCATTTCCTACCTGCCTCAGGAGAACATAAAGAAAAATGTTATGTTCTGCCCCAACAATGCGTGCCGAACATAAAGTTTACAGTCTGAAGTGTTTTCTAAAAATAGATTTATTTCAATAAAATATCAATTACATACACTTCTGCCTGTCAGAAAAACACTGCATGCTTTACTGTCACTCCAATAATTCTTTTAAAGACAACTTTTCCATTTTTTCTGGAATACTATTTTGAAGACACATTCTTCTTCCTAAAGTGATAAAATCATCTAAAACTGATGTCAATAAAAAACAGCTGATCAGTTCCGAAAGATAACCGTTGTCTCAGACTCAGAGCTACTGATGGGTCACGAAGGATTCCTCATTGCTGCAGCTTTAGCTCAGAGTTTCTGAGGAGGAGGCTGAAGCTGAGGAAGAGGCTGAAGCTGCAGGGGAGGATGATGCTCAGGCAGAAGCTGAGGTTGAAGTTGAAACTGAAGCTGAGGCTGAGGAAAAGGCAGAAGCTGATGCAGAAGTTAAGATGAAGCTGAGGCTAAAGTTGAGGAACCAGCTGAAGCTGAGGCTGAAGCTAAGCTGGCTCCAAAAACACCCAGAACCAGGAAAAGAAGCAGAAAAGATGTGGAACATGAAAGTGCACCAGATTCCAGGACTTCCTGGTTGGTTCAGAGGGGGCAGTCCTCAGAACAGGTCATGTACCCTAAACATAAGTTATTTGGTGGAATAAAAACAGAAAAACCCAGAGAAGCTTTTAAAAGAGTTCTGACTTTAATCACCTACAGCTCTGTCTGATGAGAGGAAGACACAAAAACCCCTGAAGCTTCACCTCTGCACTTCCCGGTTGTATATCACACAGGTCACTCGAGGTCACCTGAGGTCACCGCTGCACTCATTACAGGCAGACGAGGGCAGCCTTTAGTCCTACAGGTTTTCCACACTACTAAACCTGTTTTTCCAACTATTTTTGTTTTGCTGTGTGAACGTAAACATGACCCCCCCCCCCTTAGCAACATTTTAAGACAACCGAGAGCAAAGCAGATCAGAGATGACACTAAATTTAAATTGAGAGGCTGTTCCCCTTAAACCACAGAGACATGCTGGCCATAAAATAAGATCACTAACGGTTATTTTACTGCTTTATGTATCTAAGGATGCTCAGTGTGGGTCCTTAGGCAAGAGCCTTTAAACTTCTGACTAACTATGCATCCTCACAAGGGGTCCAAGTCTGGGTCTTCCTGTGCTGGTCCCCAGCCGGGATAAAAAGCATAAAAACTTCTGCCAGACCACCTGTGCCAATCAGCTTTCACTGATTCGCTGTGGTGAACCCTGAAGAGATGTGCCGATAGGTGAACAGCATTTAAAGATCCTCCCAGAGTTCACCTCTGATTTAACACTGAAAGGAAGGTGAGTTCATGTTCTTACCCCTTGGTTTCCATTAAATCTGATCAGCAGTTGAGAGGACCGGTTCTGCAAAGATCAAAGAACAAAGGTTAGAATGTGCAACGATGAAACAGAACAAAGCAGCTCAACGATTATCACCCAGGACAGGTAGGCAGTCTGTCACAGGACACGCAATCACTCCCACAAACACTCACATATGCACGCCTAAGGACACTTTGGAGTCACCAATGCTCCTCTGAAGCCAGTTTTTAAGACTGGGGGGAGGAAGCTGCAGCGCCCGGAGAAAACCCACACATGCACGAGGAGAACATGCAAACTCCAAACAGAAAGAACCCAGGCAGGATTCAAACCTTTTGGAATTCAAACTTTTTTTTTTTTAACTATGTCTGGAGGTTCTCTTTATTTTATATTGGAAAACAGGACAAACACGATTACGCCTTTATTTTGGTAAGATGACCCTGAACGAATGAATGATGGCCATGTTTCCATGTAAAGTCATGAATGATGATGACCAGATCTGAATGATTGTCATGGCAACCAGTTCACAAAGCTGAAGTCCGGAGTTGGTCAGTCTTAATGACATTAGTTGTTTTGTTGCGAAATCTGCACAGAGCTGGGCCAGAACCACAGCTGCCCCCAACCCCCATTACTGTCACCATCAGCTGGTTGCTCTGAATGGGCTGCTGACCTATCACTATTCTGTGGGAACCCAGCCCAGAATGTTCCAACCTAAGAGGTACAGGCTGGGGATCTGCCCCACAATGCAATGAGAACAGAGCAGGAACAAGGACCTTACACGGCCGGAACATAAAACAGTGACTGAACAGAGACGGAAGAGCAACGGAACATAGACGAAACAGCGATCTCACACCGAGACAGCGACCAACATAGATAGAACATAGACGAAACAGCGAAGGAACAGACTGAACACACAGTCTAGAACAAGTGTCCCCAGTCCCCGGGCCGCAGACCGGTACTGGTCCGTGGGTCATTTGGTACAGGGCCACACAGAAAGAATAAATAACTTGCATTACTTCCGTTTTATTTATTTCGGAATCTGAAAGATGTTTAATTTAGAAAAATTGCCCGATTCTCTGTTATAACAATCTATGTCACTCTTGACGCAGGCCAAGGCACTCTTCTCGGTCACGTGATAGGTTACCGCTAAAATAAAACCCAGGAGCTGGCAAAATGACTAAAATACAAACATCTTTGGAAAGTTTCTTTGCCAAGGGGAAACACCCAGCCAGAAGAGGAGCCTTCGGCTTCCAAAAAAAAAGCTACATTTGATAGACAGTTTTTCTTTTTGCACCATGAGTGTGGGAAGGGGGAGGATAATGACACCTGTGCCATATACTATGTCTTGCGTATTAAAGCAAAAGCTCAGAGCTTGGCATGTCACGTCTCTGGTCCTCCTTCATTGTAGCGTCGGTACAATTCACTACAAAGACCGGTCCGTGAAAACTTTGTCTGACGTCATACCTGTCTGTGGCATGAAAAAGGTTGGAGACAACTGGTGTAGAATGTAGATCTTGTAACATCCCCCCAGAAAAAGCCTGCTTCCAATCATTGAGGACTTTAAAGTCCATTTGTATGCTGCAACAGCTGCAACAAAAAAATCAATCTGAAGGTTTGATCGCTGTAGGTTTGATGGCATACATGTTTAGTCTGTAGGTTTGATGGCATACATGTTTAGTCTGTAGGTTTGATGGCATACATGTTTACTCCGTAGGTCAGCTGAAGGGATGGTGGTGCCACAGTGGTCAGGCGTTCCTCTGCACTGATCAGATGTTCAACCTTTCTAGAATTTCAGGAGTGGAGGGAGAACGTTGTGTCGTGCACTCTGCCAAGAATAAATGGTACAAGATGTTTCTGCGTCAGTATGAGCCCAGATGGTTCTGGAGCAGGTCTAAAGCCCAACTCTGCGTGTCTGTCAGCTTCAGAAATTGTAGAGTTCTCCTCTGAACCTGAAACTGCTTTTAACGTGTTTCCAATGGTAAAAACCCAGTTCAGTTCACGCTTTCCAACAGCAACAAATAAAGATAACAGTGAAAACAAAGGGCTGTCAATAAAAACAAAACACAAAAAACCCCAGAAAGAACCAGAATTACTTCAACCAAATGCAAAGAATAAAAGAATTAAACATTTTCAGAAATCCCCCTGAACTTAAGTGACTTTTAGTAAGTTTTAATCCTTATCATTTTAGGTTTTCTCAGAAAGGCAAATATATTTCACAATGTCATTGCACTTTTGTAGGACTTTGAAGGTTGCAGACAGATTCTTCAGTAGCAAATGGGAAACAGGTGTCAGTAACTGAGTGGTCTGGCGCATGCGATATGCAAACGTTCAGCGACTGAAGTCGTTTGCAGAAAATGCTCTTCACTTTTCATTTGTTCCTTATAAAAATGCTGAGAGACTAAAGATCTTTGCTGAAGATGACCATATCACCAAAGGTGAAGTCTCATTTAAAGGATGAGTTCTTTTGATTTAATTTTGTTTTTGCTGTTTGAAGAACAGAACAGACTTAACATTTTTGCGTGAACCCCTACAGTCTTCATGGTGGTACCAACAATGACAGGACGGGTCACTGGGTCTCATGGGGTTTCCACCATGTAAGAGAAGCTGACACACAGAATCCTGTTCCAGAAAAAATACCTGTAATTGAGCAGCAGAAAAATGAGAAGTTGAGGAGAAAAATATTTCAAAATAAGAGTTTTTTTAATTATGTGAAAATAAAAGCTGAGTAGATTCCGAAGAGATATAACAACAAAGAAAGAGAGGAACTCTGCAATGTTTCAAAGATGTTTATCTCATTGATCAGATCTTTAGGTGACACCCCATAAAAGACCCCTCCCCCCCTAACCAATACAACTCTTCCTCATTGTCCCTTTCTGTTTCCACCAACACTTACCTTAAACAAGACACTAAACATCTGAGCTTCATACTCGACAAATGTTTACAGTTTTTCATCTGGAAAGGATCATTTAGGACTGAAATTCAAATATATCATTTCCAAATGTGCTGCAGCCAAATTCCAAAATTCTTTTTTCTTTAATAAATAATATATTTCAACCCTGTGACAGTCTTCCTCCTCAATTCTATTTGGATGACAACTGTATTTCTCTTCAGTCATTCTTTAAGCAGAAAATTTTAGATATCCATCAGCATCTCCATTCCTCCACCTCTGCTCCCATCCCTTCTGAATCTTTTTCTGCTCCCCGACTTTCATCTCTTGGTATCAAATCCACCCCCCTCTGCTGGTTTCATTCTTACTTCTCAAGCCGTATTTAGTTTATCCAACTGAAACCCTCTAAATCTCAACCCTCACTTCTTTTCTCTGGGGTTCGTCAAGGTTCTGTGCTCGGTCCCCTCCTACGCCGTGGCGATTTATTCCGTAAATTCAACGTTGATTTTCATTGTTTAGCAGATGACACTCAGCTCTATGTGTCCAGTAAACCCAACTCTTCTCTTCCACCTGCCTCCCTTTCCTTCTGTCTGAAATAAAAACCTGGTTCACCTTAAACTTCCTCAAACTTAAGATAAAACCAAACGACTCCTTGTAAGTTCCAAATCCACCCGTTCCAAAGTTTCCAATTTTACACTTTACATCGATTCCTCTTCAGTTTTTCTCCCCCCTCAGGTAAAGAGTCTGGGTGTCATCCTTGACAGTACATTATCCTTTCAGTCTCAATAGCATTACTCTGTCTGCATACTTTCATTTACACAATATAATTTGTCTCTGCCCCTCCCTCAACGTCCACTCCGCTTCCATTTTAGTTCATAGTCTGGTCACTTCTCGCCTTGACTACTGCAATGCACTTCTCTCTGGTCTTCCCAATAAAAGTCTGAACAAACTTCAGTTGGTCCAGAATTTAGCGGCGGAGCCGTGCGTTCAGCCGCTCGGCCCCCCAACTCTGGAATTCTGATTTTATTAAGATGTCAATTTATTTATTGTGTTTTAAACATTTTGTTAAAGGGATTTTATTGTTTTTCTACTTTTGAATTTGTACAGTGCCCTTAGGTGTTTTGAAAGGTGCTTTTAAATAAAATGCATCATAATTATTAGTATTATTTGATACTCAATGACCACATTTTACAAAACGAGCCAAAGTTTAGTTTTTTGGGTCAACAAACAAATCAACAGGACGATTTTTAAACTTTGAGGCTGAATAAGGAAGTTTACCATCAGATTGGTTTCAGTTGTTTCAAACTATAGAAAGTCTTCAGACTAAAGACTTTCTAACCTTTTTTTCAGCGTAAATGAAAGCCAAATGAAAGCTGAATGAGAACTCAGACCTGCTTAAAAGCAAACTTCTAATCGTTAAAACGTTTCAAAGCAAAGACAGAGACGCCTGTGGAATGGCGTGTTTTGGAAGCAGGTGAGGACATCAGGTCGGCCTGGTCGCTCTCCACAGGAACAGAGTGACAGGATTCTGGGATCTGCTGAACCTGGGGGGTACTTCCTTAAAAAAAACCTTAGTGCTAGCACAAAACAGCCACCATGTCTTCACCCATACTTTCTACATGGGAACAGGCAGACCTTCATAACCATCTGCATCCTCCATCTTCAGTATGCAGGCCTCACTCCTAAATATGCAAATGAGCTAAATAAAATACTTCCTCAAATTCACCTCTGCTCGCCGTTAAAGAGGGTTCCGTTTGTGTGATGAAATGATTCAAAAACTTCCATCAAGTTTGAACCAGTAAATGAAGAACGATTGTTGATTCTTACTGCAGGGTTCTGGTTTCCTTCCTCAGAAGAACCGAGACGTTCTGCTGAGTTATGAAAAGTTCAGAGGAATGAAGAGGATTGAGTCACAGTGAAGATATGTGAAAGGACAGAGGAAGCTGGACTGATGTCAGAGGAACATCTGTGAACCACAGAGTGGAAGAGAGCCACAGATGTCTGGTTTGAGGATGTTTCTTAAGAAGAACATAGAAGGTCAGACGGATCCTGACATCCTGTTGTTGGTTCAAAGACAGGAGGCAGAACAGATGAAGAGGTTGAGGTTCTCTTTGGGACCAGAATAGACCTGGATTGAATCCATCAGAGGAACTGGGATGATGCTGGGAAAAGGATTTTGAGGTTAGAGCTACAAGGAAAGAGGTCTAGAGGAAGACCAAGGAGGAGAATCATGGATGGAGAGGAGGAAGAGGACATGATGGAGGAGGAGGATGTCAGATGGAAGCGGGCGATTCTCTAGCTAAACAATGATCAGGAACCTTTTTCTTTTCTTCACCAACATCCAAACCAGTAACATGTGGGTCTCTGGTTCCCACCATTTGCATCCATGTGTACACAAAAAAGCAGACATTACACACAGGAAGTATTCAGTACAGTATGGTATACAGTACAATAATGGTTCTGTTTTGGTAATACTGTTCACAGGAAGATAAGCAAGAATAAATAAGTACTATAACTTCTTATTCAAATCTGTGGAGCTTTAGGCTCCAGGACCAACATATTACACACTGGAAGGAATTTAGGTCATTTTTGTTTCATACAACAGACTCGTGTCACATGCCAAACGCTCTTCCTCTTAACCCAGATGAAGCTGGGCCCCAGCCGTGTTAGACTAATGAGGAAGTTTAAGAACGAGCTCAGAAAGCAGCCCGGAGCTGCAGATCATCGTTCAGATTCCAGCTTCAGGCAGAAATATGCAGTCAAACACCCCAATGACGCTTTGGAATATGCAAAGCTGGACCATTGACCAGGAAACGCCTCCGTTTGGACTGTGGAAATGTCAACATGTGACATAACTTCACATTTGTGTTCAACAACAACACAACTAAGTGTTTATGAGAAACTATGCATATCTGCAAAAAGGCTTCAATTACAAAGAAACCTTCTGACTCTAACCCCCGACTACGGGGTCTGCAATCTGTAACAGTAAAAGATCCATTTGAGCAACTTTATTAAAACCTAAAAGGAGACGCAAATTCTTTTTTTTTAGATTTAGGTCACAATACCTTGATTTTCTTATAATATTTTTTATTTCTTTTTTGGCTTAAATAAAAGGAGAAATATAAAGAGGAACTAGCATTTTCTCAAAATGTGAAATTACTTTTTTACTTTTAACAGAAGCTCATATAAAAGTTGCCCTGTCCCCCCCCCCCCCCAGTGCAGCTAATGTTCTACCAAAGGTTTAGGGCGGGAGAATTGTGAGATTTTCTCTGGATATACTTCAGGTCCACTTTGGTGAGCAGTCATCCTTTTTGCTACTGAACATAAACATGAATTCACGGGTTTATGACCCAGAGGAAAAGTACATAAAGAAAACCCAAATTCTATAGATTTGAGCATCTGCCCTCCAGACAGGAACTAACATTGTTGTCCAGCAGAAGATATTCTGTTTTTCTGTGTAAAATAGTGCTATGATTTGGATGGTAGACTTTGTTGATGTAGTTGCCTCAAAAATTAAATAACTGCCCCTCTGGGGAGGTATTACAGTTACAGGTATTTAAAATCTACAAAACCTGACAAAAGAAACAAATGAACGTGCAAATTGCAAATAAACAATGATTCTTGGGCAAAAACAACAAAGGTCAGACCTGCACAGCAGCAACAGTCTAAACTAGCAGAAGAAACTCTGAGAATTTGCTTTTAGTTTCTAGCTTATTCACAGGATGATGACAAAATGTTTGTTTGTTCTGAAAAACATTAACATTTATTTGTAGAATTCATCTTTTGTTTTTAAATGGCACTGATCAAACAGCTCAGTGTTCTATTTTATTCTGCTTATTTGCTTTAATATTCGGTTTAGTTTTTAATATAGATACTTTTTCTTATCTGAAAAAAAAAAACTGTTGCATCATGTTCCTTCAGTGCATCTGTTGTGTTTTAAGGATGACAGGAAATAAATATTTACATCTAAACAACCTGCTAATGATTACACATTTTTTCTCATGAGCAACACTGTTCAAATTTGACAAGAACAGTTATTTGGATTCTATGAAACCGTGTTTCCACGCTCTACAGCTGCAGGCCACACAAGAGACTTGTGATGAAGAAGGTCTAGTGAACAACGTGGGTTGGTCAATTACTCAACCACCTCATACAGTGGGGCAAAAAGGTATTCAGCCAGCCATCAACTGTGCAAGTTCTCCCGCCTAAAAAGACGAGAAGCCTGTCATTTTGATCATAGGTAGACCACAACTATGAGAGACAACACAAGGGAAAGAAATCCAGAAAAATCACATCCAGTTGGCTCGTCTGTGCATCACTGCTCTAGAGGAGATCTGCATGGAGGAATGGGCAAAAATACCAGCAACAGTTTGGGAAAAACCTGTGAAGACGTACAGAAAACGTTTGAATGCTGTCATTGCCAACAGAGGGCATCTAACTAAGTATTAAGATGAATTGTTCTCATTGACCAAATGTGTATTTACCGCCATAATTTGCAAATAAATTCTTTAAAAATCCGACAATGTGATATTTTTTTTCTCATTTTGTCTTTCATAGTTGAGGTTTACCTATGATGAAAAAGTACAGGCCTCTCATCTTTG
The DNA here is from genome assembly GCA_037389245.1 of Oryzias sinensis. Lineage (NCBI taxonomy): Eukaryota > Metazoa > Chordata > Actinopteri > Beloniformes > Adrianichthyidae > Oryzias > Oryzias sinensis. The sequence goes on along the minus strand of CM074498.1, from coordinate 23,324,019 downwards.
AAAGTAGGAGAACACGCAAAATCGGTATCATTTGTGTGTCTGAAGGGTCCAACTTGGTAATTTGGTGATTGACTAGTTCTGAGCATGCTCTGTGTGATTCCGAGCAGGACGTTTCAGATGCTTGAGATGTTTCCTAAAGTATTGCTCTGAAAATGTGTGAATGTCAGGAGTGGAAATACCTGTAGTTCTGCTTCACAGGTATGAACCTGCGTTAGAAGTTTCAGGTTTAAATCAAACAAGTTTTCAGAACGTTTCATACACCTGAGACAGTCACCTGTCGGCGAGGAACGACTGAAAAAAGAACTAGAAATGAGATTTTGGGGAAGAACTTTAAACCTGTTGATCACATTTGGGTCTCCTCAGCTTCTTCTACGTGTTTCAGCTCCATTTTCGCTGTTTCAGCTAAATTGCTGTGTTTCAACTTCATGAACGCTGCGTTTCAGCTCCATCGCCGTGTTTCAGCTCCATCAACGCTGTGCTTCAGCTTCTTGAACACAGTGTTTCAGCCTCATCATCGCCGTGTTTTAACTTGATGAAAGCCGTGTTTTAGCTTCATGAACGCTGCGTTTCAGCCTCATCGTCACTGTGTTTCAGCTCCATGAATCCCATGTTTCAGCTTCATGAATGCCGTGTTTCAGCCTCATTGTCACTGTGTTTCAGCTTCTTGAACACAGTGTTTCAGCCTCATCATCGCCGTGTTTTAACTTGATGAAAGCCGTGTATCAGCTTCATGAACGCTGCGTTTCAGCTCCATCAACACTGCGTTTTAGCTTCATGAACGTTGCGTTTCAGCCTCATCGTGACGTGTTTCAGCTTCATGAATGCCACGTTTCAGCCTCATCGTCGCTGTATTTCATCTACTTCTACAGTTTTTCAGCTTCATTAGCGTTGTGTTTCAGCTCCATCAACACTGCGTTTTAGCTTCATAAACGCCGTGTTTCAGCCTCATCGTCACTGTGCTTCAGCTTCTTGAACACAGTGTTTCAGCCTCATCATCGCCGTGTTTTAACTTGAAGTGAAAGCCATTTCAACTTACTTCAAGCCTTTGCGTTTCAGCCTCATTGTCACTGTTTCAGCTTCTTGAATGCGTGTTCAGCTTCTTGAATAAGTGTTTCCAACTTCTTGAATGCACGTGTTTCAGCTTCATGAATGCCGTGTTTCAAAGCTTCGTGCGTTGTGTTTCAGCTCCATCAATTCTGTGTTTTAGCTTCATAAACGCTGCGTTTCAGCCTCATCGTCACTGTGTTTCAGCTTCTTGAATGCCGTGTTTCAGCTTCTTGAATGCCGTGATTCAGCTTCATGAATGCCGTGTTTCAGCTTCATTAACGTTGTGTTTCAGCTCCATCAATTCTGTGTTTTAGCTTCATAAACGCTGCGTTTCAGCCTCATCGTCACTGTGTTTCAACTTCTTGAATGCGATGTTCAGCTTCTTGAATGCGATGTTTCCAGCTTCAGCGATCTCATTTCAGCTTCATGAATGCCGTATTTCAGCTTCATTAACGTTGTGTTTCAGCCTCATCGTCACTGTGTTTCAGCTTCTTGAATGCCGTGTTTCAGCTTCATGAATGCCGTGTTTAACCATGAATCTATAACAAGCTTCATTAACGTTGTGTTTCAGCCTCATCGTCACTGTGTTCAGCTTCTTGAATGCACGATGTTTCAGCTTCTTGATCTGCGTGTTTAAACACATGATGCGTGTTTAGCCATAAACGCTGCGTTTCAGCCTCATCGTCACTGTGTTTCAGCTTCTTGAATGCCGTGTTTCAGCTTCATTAACGTTGTGTTTCAGCCTCTTGAATGCCGTGTTTCAACCATTGAATGCCGTGTTTCAGCTTCTTGAATGCCGTGTTTTAGCTTTAGTGCGTTGTGTTTCAACATCGAATGCTGTGTTTCAGCTTCTTGAATGCCGTGTTTTGGCACGCTGGAATGCCGTGTTTTTCGGCTTCATGAATGCCGTGTTTAGCTTCATAAACGCTGCGTTTCAGCCTCATCGTCACTGTGTTTCAGCTTCATGAATCACTGTGTTTCAGCTTCATGAATGCCGTGTTTCAGCTTCATTAACGTTGTGTTTCAGCCTCTTGAATGCCGTGTTTCAGCTTCTTGAATGCCGTGTTTCAGCTTCTTGAATGCCGTGTTTCAGCTTCATGAATGCCGTGTTTCAGCTTCTTGAATGCCGTGTTTCAGCTTCATCGTTGACGTGTTTCAGCTTCATGAATGCCGTGTTTCAACTTCATAGATACGTGTTTTCAAATGCGAATGCTGCGATGTTTAGCTTCTTGAATGCGTGTTTCAACTTCTTGAATGCCCGGTGTTCAGCTGCGAATGCCGTGTTTCAGCTTCATGAATGCGTGTTTCAGCTTCGCGAATGCGTGTTCAGCTTCTTGAATGCAGTGTTTCAGCTTCATTAACGATGTGTTTCAGCTCCATCAACGCTGTGTTTTAGCTTCATAAACGCTGCGTTTCAGCCTCATCGTCACTGTGTTTCAGCCTCATCGTCACTGTGTTTCAGCTTCTTGAATGCCGTGTTTCAGCTTCTTGAATGCCGTGTTTCAGCTTCATGAATGCCGTGTTTCAGCTTCTTGAATGCCGTGTTTCAGCTTCATGAATACCGTGTTTCAGCTTCATGAATGCCGTGTTTCAGCTTCTTGAATGCCGTGTTTCAGCTTCTTGAATGCCGTGTTTCAGCTTCATGAATGCCGTGTTTCAGCTTCATGAATGCCGTGTTTCAGCTTCTTGAATGCCGTGTTTCAGCTCCATCAACGCTGTGTTTCAGCTCCATGTCTTTGTTTCATGGTTTGCAGCTCCTGAACTTGGACATCCAGCCTGTTCCTGCTGGCCAGTTGCTTCCTGTCAAATATTTATAGAAGCTGAAACTCTAGAAACTCCCACGGGAGGGCAATGTGACTACCGTGGACCGCGAAAAGCCTGGGCTTTTCTGGTTGATCACTTTGAGGAGAAGGAGGCCCGGGGTCAGCGTGTGTCATGAGGTTGTCGGAGTCTGTAGTCTCAGCTGAAACATGTCAGTCATGGGAGGCTGGGGGCTAATAAAGTTTTGGAACCGCCGCTCCTTGACCGGACACGGCTCCACCAAATACCCCCGAAGTTACAGCTGTTGCGTCACGAGACTGTTAAATCACAACCCGAACGCGGAACCGAGCCGCAGACCGGGGCGGACGGAAGTCCCTCTAAACAGTTAACAGGCTGACAGGAGTGCGCGTGGAGAGTTCTGCTGCCCGTGCCCGCTTACCTGCGTGGCCCGGTATCCCTCGAAGGCCCGCAGCGCGCTGTCGGTGAGCCGGACGTGGAGGACGCTGACGCTGCTGCCGCGGCTCACTCTTCCACAGGACAGTCCGTAAACCCGCTCCTCCTGCAGAGACGCCATCTTGCCACCGTTCCCTGCACGCGCACACGCACGGCAACGCTCTGCCGTAAAGCGAGAACTCCGCCGCTTTTCACTGACAGTTCAACCAGCGCCGAAGTCAGCACGCGGCAACCGAGCGGCTCGCGCGCGTGACCACACGTCTGAGGGACGACCGGCATCACTCCACGGCTCCTTACAAAAAGTCTCTTCACCACCGGTCCGGTTTAGTCCTCACAGTTCTCGAATCTCTGCTCCTTCCGGTAATGACTGACATTTCGGGGGGGGGAGGCAAACTTTACCTTTCCCAGCAAACGCGTGAAAGATGGCTGGGGTTATGACGTCACCCACACGTCATTGTCTGGGGGCGCGGACCGGAAATCCCGATGAGCTGGGAATGTTATTTTTTATTAGAATTTAAAAAAGATGATACACACGTTCACATAAGTACACCAAAAAATAAATAAAAATAAATTACATTCGAAGTGTAGCTCACAACACTAGGGATTGTCATACGAAAATGTGATCTTTAATGAAAATGGACAGTTTTATTGCGTTTTTGCTTTTCATGAATTTCAGCGATTTGAAATATAAACAGATTTCTTCATGAAATGTACGAAATAATGGTTTGGTTTTCTAAAAATCTGCTCTTATGAATAATTTCTCAGAATGAGTATTAAATGCCAAATTAAAATAAATTATCGCCAGAACCTACTTCAAATAATACAATGTTTTTGTTTTAGTATTGAATAGACAAAGGAAACTTTGAGGAGCACCAACAAAAACAAAAACATCCACCCAAAAACTGTTAACATATATACGTTAAAAAAAACAGATCAAGTGTTTCTATATTTATATTGCAGAAAGAAGTTATTTTCTTGAAAACCAAGACGTACATTTAGTAGTTCCTTGCATGGATAGACTGCACTCATTGTTTTAAAGATGAGCTGGGAATGTGTTCTGGTCCAACATCCGTCCTTAAACCCAGACCTCACAGAGAAGAATCCAGCAGAGCCGACGGAAGTTCTGGTTGTTGATGTCGGTTCTGTTTTCTTCTGTGTTTAACTCTGGACTTTTTAATCAAACCTTTATTTTTGTTTATTTGCCTTTTAAAATCATGACTACAATTTTCAAAGATCAGAGAATAACAAAACATTTGATTCATTTCCAGAAAAATATGGACACAGACTTGAAATTTAACATTCATTTCTACTTTCAACATTTGGTCTCATCAGAATCAAACCCCCCGAGGTGATGGACTCTACTCCACAGCTAAACACTGATCACGTGTGGTTACCGAGTTCCATTTCCGGTACCTGAGCACAGCAGTCCTGCTGTTGTGAATGGGTATGTTTGTTTTGGTCACCAGTGCATGCAGGTTTAGCTTAGGTAGGAAAGGGGCAGAGATGGTGAGTTCAGAGGTCACATGACCCTGGCCCTCCAATGGGAATCATTTCACAGAATAAATACACCGTCCTCTCTAACATAAATAGTTTTAGAAGCTAAGGAACATCAAACATCACAGCTGCTGCTTTGGTATTTTTTGAACAGCTCCTGCAGTGCGAGTTGCTAACCTTCAGGAGCATCAGAGAAACCATGGCAACGCAGGAACATCGTCTCTCAGGTGTCCACAAACCTCCAAAACTACAGCTGCAAATATTCCAACATCTGTAATTACCGCTAGTCGTTTGAAATCATGCAAAGTTCTCGGACATAGCGGAGAAAAGCGACTGATTTGGCTGAAACGCCATCCTCTCCGACCAGAAGCTCCATCCGTTTCCTTCTCCCTCGTAGCTCGGAGTCATCACTCTCTGTCCACAGAGGGAGCTCAGTTTCTGGCCGCTATGACGACAGACAACGCCACGCCGCCGATGGCTACAGCGGTGGCGCCAAAGAGCCACTTCCAGCTGAGACCCTGCAGGTGGAAAAAGGACAGGAGGCACTTTGAGGACCCAGAGGTGATCCAAACACTTTCAGATCCCTCTGTCCTCCCGGGATGGTGCCCTCACCCATGAAGACTTGGCCTGAGGCTTCGGCGTGGCGCCGGGGGAGGACGGGTTTCCCAGCATCTTCTTGTACATGGCCTGCTCTGCTCCTCTCTGCTCCGAGTGTTTCTTCACCAGTTTGGAGAGCTCTGCATGGATGGTCTGGAAACACAAGAACACATTTCAGAGCCACACCTGGGCTCCCAAAACATTTGAACCCATGATGCAACAAAAAGACAAAACTGTTCACTGTGGCGCCTTTAAAAAAAACACTATTTTAGCTCTTTGGACCATGACCAACCTAAGCAGGCCCACGTTGAGCAGTTATTCCAGGAGACGGGCCGGATTAGTGCAGTTCAAGAGTGCTCCTCAGAAACCACCAAGCAAAGCAGCAGAGATTACCAGTAGAGCCAAAGCTCTGCAGGACTGAAAACCACCACGCAGAGATAACATGTGATAGGAATTTCATCATGCCTGCAGACCAGTCCACCCAGAGGCTTCTGGGAGAACTAGAACTTGTACTGCAGTTTTTGGATCCTTTAGAAACTTTTGGCTGCTGGAAAAAACAACAACAGGCTAGCTGATGAAACCAGGAAAAGTGTTGGAAGACTGTGTAGTAGTATTCTCGTCTCTATGAGACTGTGAAACTCTCTGTGAGAGCCTCTGTGAAACTCTTGAAGTTTGCAGACGACAGCACAGTCATTGGGCTCATCCGGGACGGTGATGAGACTGCATACAGAGGACAAGTGGAGCGGCTAGTCCTCTGGAACAGCCAGAACCTCCTGGAGTTGAACCAACATAAAACGGAGGAGATGACAGTGGAGTTCAGGAGGAACCCCCCCTCACAATTCTCAACAGCACTGTACCCTCCACACACTCACACAGGTTCCTAAGGACCACCACTCTGGAAAAAGGCTCAGCAGAGGTTGTTCTTCCTGCAACAACTCAAGAAGTTCAACCTGCCTCAGGAGCTGCTGACCATCTTCTATACGGCAATAATCCAATCTGTCCTGACCACATCCATCACGGTCGGGTTTGGATCAGGAACCAGACTTCAAAGAATCATCAGATCTACTGAGAGGATTATTGGTTCCACTCTTCCCTCCATTCAGGACCTGTACCGGTCCAGGGTCAGGAAGCGGGCTGGCAAAATTGCAGAGGACCCCTCTCATCCCGGACACTGCCTTTCCAGCCTTCTCACGTCAACGGCGGCGTTTTAGGACAACGCGCACCAAAACCACTCGCCACAAGGACAGCTTCTTCCCCCGAGCTGTCACTCTAATGAGCTCCTGACTGCAGACCACACAAGAACACGGAACAAAACCACAGAAACGGTCACACCAGAACTACTGCTACATTTTTACTGTTGCATTTAGTTATGTTTAAATATTCCTACGTCTACCTCATAGTACTTTATTTTTATCATTTATCCTCTCCTGTCTAACTCCTTTAAACTTTTTTCATATCTTTCTAGTTTGGGCGAGAGCACAAGACACCGAAGCCAAAGTCCTTGTACAGCACTGTACTTGGCCAATAAAGCTGATTCTGATTCTGAAATCCTGGTTTGTAGGAGATGCTGATGAGCCGTTTAAGGTCACGTGTCCTTAGGGCAGCAGAAGGAGGCTCAACAGTTTCTGTCTGAACTTCCAGAAAGAAAACCTTCACCTTCAGCAAAAACTAACACTGTGATCCATTTCAGGAAATCTGCCCCAACCTGCATGCAGGTGTCCGTGCAAAAGGTCACCTCAGGGATGTTGAGATATAACAGTTTCAGGCACACAGCGTCTCTCAGAAGAGTAAACACCTCAGATCAAACATCTCGTGTGTTAGCTGCTCCAGTCTGACAGATTGGAGTGGGACTACAGCGGGGGTTCTGGGCCTCAGCTGGTCCAGGAAGCCTACACACTGGAACCGGCTGTGTCCATGTATGGCTGCAGAACCACATTTAACCAGCGCAGAAGCAGAAGCAAACACGGGCTTGGCATTAGCCCAGCGTTAGGTAGAACCTATTTTCAGCAGCAACATGAAAACAGATCTCCACATATGTTGACTCAGCAGACCACGTGGCCTGCTGCAACCTATAGTCTAGGCTGTGGCACCACCTACTGGCCAAGTGTAAAAATGACAGTCTGCCAAGAGAAAACAGTTCAATGACCTTGTTGCTGGGATCCAGCTTCAGTGCTTTCCTCAGGGTCTGAATGGCTTCTGTGTATTCACCTTTCAAAGAGAGAACCTAGAGGAAAGAACAACCATTTAGCAGACCTTCAGCAGCAGCAAGAAGCTCCGGGACTGAGGCCAACCTTGCCCATGCGAAAAAGCGCCTTGATGTTGTCTGGCTGATGCTCAAGAGCTGAAACGCAAGACTTCAGAGCAGCATCGTAATGGTCCAGCTTCAGCTGAGAGGCGGCCATGTTGTTCAGACACTTCACTCTCACATCCAGCAACTCGTCCTCCTCCTCAGGCCGGATATCCACTGTCCCACAAAACACAACGACAAACTCAAACTTCCTTCTTTTCATATGTATTATTATTATTATTTTGTATTGCTTCACATGTTTGAAATAAATCTTAATTTAAGATCAGAGCAAAGAAGCTAAAAAGATCCACTAAAGACTCATTCACATCTGCAGGGTTTTGATTTTCACGTCATTGTTTTGCTTAAAGTTGCAGTTACTGATCAGTCACCGCAAAATGATCAGGGGGAGGAGCTTCCATTGCCGGGAAAGCGGGACGGCGTCATGAAGGTCTCACCTTTGGAACTGGACTCTGCTATCTGCAGGGCGATGCTGTAGGAGTTGACTGCAAACGCATAGTCTCCACGCTGGTAATGGACGTTGCCCCTCTCTCGTTTACGACTGGCAAGGGCAATCTTTTCTGCGGGGGGCAGCAGCTCCACATCGGGGGCATCAGTGGCCTCCAGGAGTTCCACTTCCAAGGACAGCTGAGCGTTTGGAGGAACACGAGGTTCAAGACTGACACGAGAAAAAAAAAACAGGCAGGTTTAGTGACTGAAGCAAAAAGCCCCCCCAACAAAAAAAAGTATAGCACAGTCAGTCTGTTTCTGTAAATCTCCAGGGATCCATACAGTTTACTTCAGTGATTCCTTTCCTTTACCCCCATGACAGGAAAAGACACACATTCTCTTGAATTAAAGACAAATGTATGCTTTTTAAGGTCTTATTGACCCAAGTTTATGTAAATGTGAGACATGTCAGGACTCTTTTGACCGCGTGTGTCAAAAAGCCCCTCCCACTTACAAAACCGTCTGTGAGTAGTATTTCATTTGGAGGCTCCTCAGACTCTGGGCACTGCTACCATCTTTCTAAAGGATGATTAAAATTCTCTATATCACCAATTTGCAGCGTTTGATGTAGAGTAAAGACACTCCCACCTTCCTCTGTCTCCATATGCATATTTAGGATCTGACTGGATCAGAGCCTTTTCTCCCATTTCCATAAGCTGGACCGTCAGATCCAGAGCCTGGAAGAAAAGTGTTGACTGACGTTTGACCGCAGACAAATCCACAAAACAAGACCTGCAGACGTAATTTTGAGAGTTAGGGCTAACCCTAACATATATCACTACTAAGGGTTTACCTGGATAACATCACTATCTCCCAAAGTGAAGGAGAAGTTAGGTTGCTCCTCCACCAGAGTCCCATCGACCAGGCTGGCTTTAAGGTGGATCCGTACGTTCTGACCCTTCTGAGGCCGACTGGCTCGTCCCTTCCCGGGCGCCGTGACTTTTTTCTTCAGCTGGCCATTTCCTGCAGAGAGAGAACTGCTGGCTTGTCAAGAACTACCACCAAACGCTTGTTTGGAACTAAAAACTACTTCCAGAACCTGTCAGATTCAAAAGACAAATGATGAAGATCTGTTCCCTGTTCCAAGAAACTTCAGCAGGAAGAGGCCAAACAAGTGCCAGACTCACCCAACACATCCAACCACTCATCCAGCTGAGCCGGAGCCTCCGGTTCTTCATGTGGAGACCTCTTCGCCGTCTCATCGGAGCTTTTCTCCATCCCACCTCCCACATCTTCTAAAGGAGGAGGCTCCTCATCAAAGTCCTCTTCATCCACAACCTCGAAGTCTTCTCCGCTGTCCAGCAACGACGTTTGTCCGCTCCTTCTGGCAGAAGAAGAAGCGTTTTCGAGGCCATCTGCAGCTTCCACGGTCTCCATTCTGGAGAAGACAGTCAAACTGAGGAAGCTCGTTTCTGTTCGCTTATCATGATCTTCACAGAAAAGCTCTTCAAACAGCAGAATCTGACGTTAACGTACCGACCAGGATATCCGTTACTGTTCCCCAACATTGCATGCAGACAGTTTTACTCCAAACTTCAGAGAAAACCTGACGTTTTCGTGGGTTTTTAAAAAGTAACGCGATTCCTCGGTCAAAAACCTACATGCTAATGCTAGCGTTAGCTGAAGGTGGCTGGGTTAGCTAGCTATGAGCCAGCGGCTTAGCTTATTTGCATCCATCAAACTAAGAGTTTTTAGTGACGCGGGCATTTTGACAAAACGAAGTCGTCGATTAAATAAAATCACTTCCAAACGAAGGAACACACACAGAAAAGTTCTTAAAATTGTAAATTAGAACGCGAACCTTCACCTCCAGCCTTGTTTTGGTCCAACAGCCGCGTCCCGGTCCTTCAAGCTCACGCAGGAAGTTAGACTGCGAATAGAAAAGTCTAGAGCGCACGGCGCCAACGGGAAGGGCCACAGTGGACACTCAGGCTGACTTCGTCACAGCGGTAGATCCTCGCGCATGCGCAGCAGCACTCTGCGTCGCTTTCACGTTTCAAGAAGCTTTTCTCTGCTTTCAGATTAAAAGCCCCATTAGTGGTTCCATCAAAAACACACCGTGCTCACTCATGAAACGACGGAGAACATCATTCACCACGAAAACGCGAACCCTTTAGAGCAGAAAGATCTGTTATGCTTTAGATCCTGATGTCACACAGTTCCAATCATTATTAAACATTTGATGAACCGAAGAACCAGACAAGCAGTAGCAGTTCGCCCAAATAAGTTCTAAAAATAGAAAAACACAATAAATAATGTACTTAAACATTGTTACTCGTTAAAAACAAACATTTAAAATGAAAAAAGGAGTTTTACTAATAAATGTGTTTCACTGATTGAAGGGTGGTAAAAGAATCAGTGGCTGCCACAGAACTTTTACTTTGAAAAACAGAGAACTGCTTGTTGGTCAGTCCTGTAAATTCTTTCAGATGGTGGTGAAATCTAAAATCTCTGATGTCTTCATGTTTTCTGGTTCCTGTGAAAAAGAAGCAGCTGCATTCTGGACTGTAAACTATAAAACACATTTCAACTGATTTTGGTGTCACAGAAATCCAAATGTGACAAAAGAATGGCGAAAGATGAAAACACAAGTTTAGTCATCAAAGCTGCGAGTGATTCTTCCTGGATTTCCTCACATATTTTTAGTTTTAAAGCTTATCGATCTCTGTGTTGTTTCTGCCTCCGACATGCTGCTTATTGGACATTTTTTAACAAGAATGTCCGGGAATCTTTGCTTATTAGCAGTTTTCACTTTACGCAAAGGAAGAACTCGGAAGTATTTTTGGTGTCATGAGCACAAAAGACATTTCTTTACTTCACTCTAGACCACATGTGTCAAACTCAAGGTCCAGGGTGCCAAATGTGGCCCACCATGTCATTTTATGTGGGCCGCAAGAGCATAAAAGTTTTTAATTTCTTACAATAAAAAATACAAATTGGTGTGTATTCATTCATATCTTGGGGGAATCTGAAAATATCTGATTGGGCAACTATACATTAGGACTTTAAACACTGCCAATATAACCTAACCTGATAGAATCAAATGTAAAAAGGATTTATGCTAGAGTACCAAGCAAACATATGTTTTCTTTGCAACTGTAATTGTCACTTCAAAAAGTTATAATAAATAAATGAATAATGAGTTATTTAACATTAACGAGTAGGTACATTTATTTTTCATTACATTTAGTTACATGTATGAGTTATAGCTGGCCCTTTGAGGACAGCCACTATGATGATTTGGCCCTCGGTGAAAATGAGTTTGACACCCCTGCTTTAGACAAAGTGATCTTCTGCAAAAACGTCAGCTCCTATGATTCAAGCAAACAAACTTGTATCTAAGTGGTATAAATACCCATGACTGACGTGTTCTTTCTCTAAATAAAGACTAAAGCAGCTGTGTCGGAGTGGAACACACCCCGCTTTCATCAAAACGTTCCTGGTTTTAAACAGGATCTTCATGTCAGGAGTTAGGAAGAGATTCAAACAGCAGAGAAAAATCAGATGATATTTATTATTGATGCATTGTTCTTGTTTGATAAGCAAATCGTTTTTTTTCTTTCCGCTTAAAGAAACCTTACAATATAAAGAAACATACAAAGAACATCTTTGATACACAAGACACCTAAAACCCTAAGACAAGATTCTGGACTATCCTACCATGACATACAAAGCAAACCCAGGAAGTAGACTGCTTCATATTGAACGCTGTCATCAGAGAGGACCATGGACAGCTCCTCCTAATGGTACATTATTTTACACCACGATAGAAGTACAGAGATGGCCAAAGATCAACTTACAGCGACAGGATCAACCGGCGAGCTTCCCCAGAACTCTTACATCCAGATCTTCATTTAAAATAACATTTGTAAAAGATTTCTAAAATATTTTTTTTCTTCTAAAAGTTTTTTTTCCATGATAAAAATCCTTCATATTAAAAACTGTAATATGAGGTGACCCACGTTTGTGAGGAGATGCCCTTTGGAAAAAAAATCTAGACTTTTCTTAAAAATTATTTTAAAAACAGCCGTCCCGCTAGGCGCACAGTGAGGACGCCACAGCCGGCCCGCCCCCGTCCCACCCCCCTCTCCACACAAGTCTTCATCCGTCTGCTGCACATTCAGCCTCTTCCCAATTTAGCCTCATGACCCAAATGTTGAAAACATTTATACTTTACTTCCCGCTGGACTCACCGGTTGTGACGGACATGAAAACATGTCAATGATATCAAAATGCATTTTACAGTATTTACACCGGGAGAGAAAGGGGCGGGGCTTCAGGAGGTCAGAAAGGGGGTTGCCGGAGGGATTCCCCATCAGTAAATCCTGCAGGTGTCCCTGCCGACGGCAGGTTCACATTGATGTCAGGAAGCTCATGTGTGGATCAAGCACACAAAGAGGCTACAGCTGCTGTCTGCTGACGGTTTGCTTCATTCACCAGAAGGAGCAACAGATAAGGCCAAGAGAAAAACCAGGACTTTGTCTTCACCTGGTCTGCAGATTTCACCGCCGTCAATGTAAAGTCAAAATAAAATGAACAAAGATCCTCGACATTCCGACGTAAAGCCTTTCACGTGGAGCCGGTGGATGGAAGGAGCATCACTGAGAGGGGGATCGAACCTTCCACACGGGAAATTCACATGTGACAAAGCAACGAAGCTCCAGGAAAGTCCATCAGCTCAGGAGAGGCAGGACAGAGGCTCGAAGGAAAGGAAACAAATGTCTGCTTGGAGTCATGAAGGTGAAAGAACTCGATTCAGAATTCACAGACTGATACGGTAAAAATAAGAATAAAACCAGCACATTCCCAGCTAAACATGTGGCATCAGCAGACATGAACAAGCCCGCTGACGGACGTCCTCCATCTGCTTGCTGACGTCCGTCTTGAGGAGTCACTCTGGAATGCAGGACAGTGGGATCAGAAACTCAGAATCCAAATCCGTTTCCTGCAGCGGCAGGTTGATCAGAGACGTGTGGGCAAATCTTTTTAGGAAGGAAAAGGACATGCGAGCTGAGAGGAAGTTCTAGAGAGGATCTTCCAGACGGAGACGATGTAAACAGAAAAACGGAGCATTTGGCAGCGTGTTCCCAACAGTAACGCTGCTGCTGAGGTCCAAAGGTGTCCTTCACACAGGAGACTACTGGAAACCACAACATCATCATCATAGAAAACATCAGAATTCTAGCGCAGTTTTTGAATAGTCCACATGGGGGCAGTGCTGAATGACTGAATGTGCCTGAACACCACCCACAACAGCCAGTTCTGGTTCTCATCCAGGCAGGATTGGATCCTTTGGCTGCTCCGTGGAGCCCATGTGAGGAAGAGGAAAAAGTCTTTCTGGAGTCATGCTTCCCACCGTTTCACAGCTGATAGGAGCTTTGAGGAGAGTCCTGCTTCCTGAGGAAACTCCCAGGAGCTGCGGAGGACGCCAAACAGGGTCCACGAGGTGGCGGAGGAGGACGGGGAGGGGGGAGGGGTAATGCAAGATGCAGTGGGGCAGGAGATGAACTTCCAGGAATAAGATAAAGGGTTAGAAAAATCACACGCTCATCGTCATGTTGGGCGAATACTGCAAAAAGAGAAGAGACAAGAAAACGATGAGACAAACATGAACAGACCTCCAGTTCATTCTGAATTTGTGCTCGGCTGCTGGTTCTGTTTGGTTCTGCTCCTCTCTCAGAGATTCTTTCCTTCACTTTAACCGCATGGTGGAGAAAATCCTTCAAAGACCCACTCTGATGAAAAATGGGTTTTTGGTGTTTAACATATTTTTGCTGCATTTTTCTGATGATGGAGGACATAGATAAAGAAAAATGAGCTTAAATTTGCCTTTTGGAGTATTTCTTATTCAAAATCATTTTGAATCAGGAGCAGACGAAAAAACTGTTGTTGGAAAATACACTAGAGCTCTCAGCTCCGCCCCCATTCTGATGCATCCACTTGCAGACGAATAGATTCATTAACGTCTTCATTTTCCCCGTCTGAGCTGGAATCTGGATCTAAACTGCGCGGCTGGATAGCTACGATTTTGCTGCCATTTCTGTTGCTCCGCTAATGTTAGGTTGGGGGTGTGAGGGGCTGTAAGTAAGTGGGGGAGCGTCTGAATAAAAAGTTCTCAGCGACGGGAAGGGAAAAGGGGTTGTTCTGTGCCAGTGGTCCCGCCCACAACTCAGGAGAATTTCTAATGAACTGCTGCTGCTCTGCAGGAGCTATGTCCTAGAAAACGACTCACGTTTGGGGATTTTGGCTGAAAACAGAATAATCAGAATAAAAAGACCACTGGGAATGCTTTGAAAACAGATCAGTCCTTGTTTAAATGTTAAAATGCCAAAGGTCGACTGTTCTAACGCCATCATTTTTTTTCTGAAGTTCTGTAGTTCCGGCAGCATCTCCATAACCCAAAGATCTCTGGACTTCTGGATCTTCATAGTATTGCTCATATTTCCACATAAAGAGGAATAATTCATGGTTTTTATGCAATTTTAAGTCCACATAGCAAAAAATGTGTTGCGTATCAAACCTGTTTTTTTCCCCCAAGACTTTGGATGAATGAAAATTCTTCTGCGCCAGCACTATCAGTTCACTATTATTTATTATTTCACAGAGTTTGTAACAGCCTGAAACCTGTGAATTGCCGCCCTGCAGCTGCGCGCTCCCGCCTCTGAGAAAGAGCGCCCAGCTGCAGGGACGGGATGTGTGAGGGGGGGGGGGGGGGGGTAAGGGGCACAGGCAGCAAGGTGAATCGTGCACAGATTGTCAAAACTTAAAACGCGCAGCCCTTCACACACTGGGGCGGCCGTGGTGCAGTGGTCGACCCATGATCGTAATATTGCAGGTTCGATTCCCACCTTGCACGCCCATGTGTCGAAGTGTCCTTGGGAAAGACACTGAACCCCACCTTGCCTCTGGTGGGAGATTGGCGCCAGTGTTCGGCAGCGGAGCCGCCATCAGTGTGTGAATGTGTGTGTGAATGTGTGTGTGTGTGGGTGAATGGGACTGTGACTGTAAAGAGCTTTGGGCCTTCGTAAGAAGGTAGAAAGCGCTATATAAGTATACGCCATTTACCATTTACCACTGCAGCGCGTGAGTGTGTGTTTGTCCGTGTGAGCAGTCTTTCTCACATCTAAAGAACATTCAGACCAACCTACGATCACATTTGACTGATGGAAGTCTCAACGCCCGCATGAAGCTAAAACTCACCACGTATTAACCAGACTAGACCATCAGCAAAACCATGCAGCAACAGAAGTCACATTCATTCTAAGAAATACTCATCATTTATTAGCAACAGCATAACAATGTTATTAAAAAAGAATCCACAGATTTATTGTACTTGAAAAGTGTTGAAATTACATCAAATGGACACATTCACTTGTATTTTTACTTTTAAACATTCTGTAGTGAACTGAGTTGAATTGGGTGGCTGTTGGGTCGCGTTCTAAGTTCCAGAGTTCATTGAACGCATCAAGCAGAGATGCTGATTGGTCCTCAGTTCTGTCGCTCAGCCTGTTGTTGGGGAGTTTGGACCAATGGGGTTCAGCTATGGGCCGAATAAGGAAATAGGAGGGCTGTTGCGGCAGCGAGGGAATAAAAAGTTGGGAGAAACGCTCTCGGCGGGAGAGATTGAGGAGTTGCTGAATAAGTTGTACGATGCTGGTTGCGGTCTGCAGCAACCAGAATAAAGAACCTTAAAAGAGGTTAAGTCTCCATGCCTCAGTGTAGGAAAGGGATGCTACATTATTGTATGGCTCTTTGGAAATTACATTTCAAAATATGTGGCGTTTATGGCTCTCTCGTCCAAAGAGGTTCCCGAACCCTGCTCTAAACTGTCCTTAGGTGTGAATGTAAGTGTGCACGGGTGTATTTGTGGCCCTGCGACAGACTGGCGACCTGTCCAGGATGTCCCCTGCCTTCACCCACGAGTGGCCGGGATAGGCTCAGTGACCCCGAAACCAACAAAACAGGTTTAGAGGATTACTCACACTTTCACTTTGGAATGGGTTTAAAAAGTTTCCTGCCATCTCGCTGTCGTCTCGGGGGGTGCCGGGGGGGTTGTTCATTCCTGCCATGTTGTTTGGGGAATTCTACAAGACAGAAGGCAGAAACCCCAAAATGAAAACGCCGCAGACTCAAACCTCACAGCTAGACAGCTGGTCTTACCTTTGGCAATCCATCCATGTCTCCAGAACCTGTGATCAGAAACAGAAACGGGGGCTTTAACATCAGCTGACCTTCAGATCCACCGTCACTCTGAAGGCGACTTACCTAATGAGCCGTTCATATGATGCTGCTCCATAGCACCCATCCCCCCCATGGGCCCATCGGGTCCTGGTCCCATTGGGAACTACAGAAAACCAACAAGGCTTGATAGTCAGACGTCTGCGTTCGGTGGCTCTGCAGGCACCGTGATCAGAGAGAGACTCACGTTTGGTCTGTTTCCACCTTGACCGATGGGGTTCATCATGGTGTAGATGTTTTCACTGGAGTTCGTTGAATCTAGAAATAATCAAATGGAGAAATCATTGGAGCTCTTTGAGACGGAACCATCTTCCGTTGAATCAAAGAGCATCAGAATTCCGATCCAACAGTGAGTCCTGCAGCCAGCTTCACACTGAGAATGAGAACAACCGAAAAGGACCAAGGTTGCAATGGACTGGTGACCTGTTCAGGGGGGATTGGCTCCAGTGGATGGATGGATGGATGGATGGATGGATGGATGGATGGATGGATGGATGGATGGATGGATGAGGGTTAAAGGGCATCAGTATCTATAGACGCATGATAAGAACCTACGCTTGCTGGCTCAGGATTAGAAAAGGTCACCTGCTCCAGCGGCACTTAGGCCGCCTTTACACTGCATGGTTCAAGTGACCCAATTCCGATTTTTTCCTCTCATGTGGCACAGATCGGATATGATCGGTGAACGTGTAAGCAGGACAAAAGCGCATGGATTCCGTTTTTCTCAGATGGGATACAGGCCTCTCTCATATGTGGAAATAAATCGGAAACGAATCAGATACGTGCATTTGCGTGTGCCATGTAAGCAGACAAATCGGATATTCCCCAGTAAATGCCAGTCGTACGTCAGTGACATCAACTCAGGAGACCACCAACTGAGATCACATGACTTATTAAGGTGCTTTTTGTGCGCTGATGTTGCTGTCAGCGTGTTACCTTTCAGCCTCAGGCTTCAGACCGTAGTTGGAAACCGCTGTTATGTCCGGTCTGGACGCAAACGGTAACTAATGAAGTGGGACACCGTTGCTATGGAACAGGCTAGAAGCCGTTTATTTCTTTGGGGGGCGTGAATGATGGGGACCGTGTGTGTGTGTGAGCGCGCGCGCTTGCGTGTGTGTGTGTGTGTAAGGAGAGAGGGGGGGTGTGAGCGCTGAGCGGGGGACTGTCGGAGAACCGTAAATTAAAAATAAGGTGTCTCGCCCAAAAGTTTTGGACTCTTTCTTAACCCACTCTGAAGGCTGAGGGTTCAGAACGGAAAAGAGAACCCCGAGGAAATCTCCCGTGTGTTTCTGACTACGGTCAGAAAAGAGAAGTCATCGCGCAGGAAAGATTCAACACTTGGATCAAACTGTTAGTACAGCACGTCTGCAAACACTTCCTCATTCAAAACTCAGAGAGAGCCGAGCAGCCCTCCTTTTTCCTCTCCCGCGCATCACCTCAGAAGCGCCCAAGGCAACGCCTCCTTCCGTCGCTGCGTTGCCTCCATGACAACCGCAGTCACAAAAGTCCGAAAGAGGTCCGCGGAAGGCGGAAATGCTGCTACGTAGTCCTCAGAATGTCTACGTTTGATAGTTTCAGCATTGTATAGTGTAAATGCATAAATCGGATACGGGTCACTTTTAAAAGATGATGTAAGCGGAACGTCAAAAAAATCGGATATAGTCAGAAAATCGGATATGAGCATCAAGACCTGCAGTGTAAATGCAGCCTTAGTTTTAATATGAGGTTGTTCCGTCATTTTACAAAACCGCTTTCTGTCGTCCCTCAATGCGGCTTATGGTGTGACTAAAGGGTCACGCGATGGTGTCATGTGACGTGTGTGTGGCGAACTGGAAGAGAACAACCCCTCCACCCCACAGAGGAAGTTCCAGTGGGAGCTGATGCTGGACACTTCTGTCTCCCAAAGGGGAGCTGCAGACATACAGACAAAAAAATCAAACCCTCACCTCCAGGGCTGGGCATGATGGGAGTTCCTGGTGGGCCGCCTCCCCCTGGAGGGCCCTGAGGAATGAGAGCAGGTACAGTAGGCGTGAGTTAGCAGTGTAGCAGGTAACCCGTGACCTGAGGAGGAGCTCGTGACGGGACGCTTACCACGTAGTTTCCTGGAGGTGAGGAGGAATATGCTATCTGAGGCGGGAAGAGAGGCGGGAAAACGTGAGACGCACTGTCAGAACTGCAGAAGATGTGAGGCAGCGTGACTCACCGAGTTGGAGTTGGGGTTGGGCCATGGACCTCGCCCCCCAGGACCCCTGCAAAAGAAGCAGATTCCAATGTTTGTTAGAGTTTCATCCTTTACTTTCAAGCTGCAAACGTAACAAGACAAGCAGAAGATCTGACTAACATGTTCATGCCGGGCATCCCCGGCCCCATGGAGTTGGGAGGAGGCCTCATCCCTCCACCATAGTTCTGCACACAGAAAAGAACACAAATCACCAAACCGGGCCACAGACCAGTACCGTCACTTGGTGCCGGCCGCACAAAAAGAATAAAAACCCTTCATTATTTCTGTTTTATTATTTGCCTCTGACCCATTTTTTATTCTTTTTTATTCTTTGATCCACATCCGCATGTAAAGACGTTCTCCTCGGTCACGCGTCTTTCATAAATCTGAGAACTTATGAAGGACGAAGTTACGTCAGACTGAAACATTACCGCCGAAGTAAAACCCCCATGCTAGCTAAGTTAGCCAAACCAACAACAAAAATGTCTTTGGAACGTCTCTACGCAGAAAAGAGTCGGCAAGTGAACAGAAGAAGAATCTTCATTTTAAAGAAAAAAAGAAATCGACGTTAAGCAACCAAAACTCAACATGAATATGGATTTACTGAGACAGACGTTTCCACACATCAAATCATCTGCGACCGACTCCGTGATCTAAAGACGCTCCTAATAAAGTTACAAACACATTGGGCTTATATTTAAGACTTTATTAAAAAGAAAAAATGTTTTTGTGAGGTTTTTATCCTTGTATTCATCCACCCCTCCTAAAGTTCAGAGGTTGTGGAGAACGTCATGGTTCTACTGCAGCGTCTTCTTTTCCTTCAGGAACACCATCAAACATCTGACGACCTCCAAACCAACCACTCGGTTCTTGGTTTAACGCTGCAGCGGCCAAACATGGGTTTGCTCATAGGCCGGGTCAGCTGTAACGAAAGCCCCTCCCACCCCCGTTTGTTCTGCGTTCCATCACCAACCTGTGGACCCATGCCTCGGGGGGGGTTCATTCTCATGGGGCCTCCCATGTTGTGACCTGCGGGGGAACAACAGCGTTAGATGTTTGGTCATGGTGAAGGTGTGGAAATGACACGAGTGGACACCTTGAGGTCTGCTAGGGTCCAGGCTGTTAGGAAGGAGGGGCTGGGACCCAGGGATGCTTCCTGGGGGCTGGTTTGGCATACGAAGGGAGGGTCTTGGGCCGCCTGGGTACCGTGGAGACATGAACGGCTGTAGAAAAAAAGGGGAGGGGCTTACATTGTTTCCTTTGGAACCCAGAAGATCATAAATGAGGGATTGTAGACCGAATAGCTTTTGTTGTCCTAAAAGGTTCCGTCTGATTTAAATGTTCTACGAACAGAAAAGGGGAAAAGAACAAACATCGCTGAAACCTGTCATTTCCAGTCAAATCTACAAATGTTTGTGCTCATTTAAACTCCATTAAATGGATTTTCCACTAAAGAACAGGCTCCAAAAAAGAGGCAAAACGTGTAAAAGCTGTCAGAAGAAGGCTGGTTTGATAAATGAAACCTGTCAACTAAAATACTGGTCACATGGTTTGATGACAGTTTTTGTTTGATGTTTATACTTGAAAAAAATGCTTTCAAAGTTGACGTCCCATCAGCTGTCAAACACTTCAGCCCCCCCCTCCGCATCTCTGACTGTCAACCAGGAAGGCAGGATCTGGGTCCCACTTTTAGAGTCTTTGGTAGCCTGGATTTGAACTCACAACCTTCCAGACTCAAGGTAGACACTCTACCACAAGGCCACTGAGCTGGTTTATAGGTCAGCTTCACCTAAACAGGATTCCTTTAACAGCAGCTCATAAACAGCCTTCGCTTTTGAGAAGAATCAATAAATACAGAAGTAGTGAAACATTGACTCCTCCATAGCCATAGCTCGCCAGTTCATTTAATCCAGGAGTCCACTTCATTTAGCATCACCTTAAACAGAAAAACACTGATGAAGGTTTTTTCTCTTTACTTGGAAACAACAGAGTTAACAATGTGCTTCACAGCACGGTAAGGAATAAAAGGAATAGGACGACACGAGCAGAAACCTTCCTGCAGCACCGCTGCAGCACAAACAGGAGACCAGTCAGAGACTTCCGGTTGAAGCGCCGCAGATTCCAAAGCTCCGCAGAAACTGCTTCAGAATTTGGAGACTCAGTCATTCTGTTAAACTGCCAGCAGAGGGAGCTATTGCGCTGAGAACAAAGTAGTCTAACGTGAAGTTTTACTGCGTCTTTATGAGGTGAGACCACAGGTTTAAAGGACAGCCGGTGAGTAGCAGTTTCAGGAATAGAGAAAACATGCCCCCCATCCATTTGTTTTATCTGTGCATTGAATGTAAACCTCGGGGGGGGGGGGGGGCTGCAGAGCTGGGGAATAAAGTCAAGCATCAGAGATGAAGGAGAGGACGCTGCTGGAACTACAAATCCCTGCATGCATGAGAGCTGGAGCTGCATCCTTCAGCTCCGACCGCAGGTTCTGGTCTGGAGGAGAAACCCGGATTGGATCAGAACAGTTTGGGTCAAACAGCGCGAGCAGCAGGGAAATGTTCTTATTGTCCTCACGCAGATAGGAGCTGGTGACTCAAACAGGAGATTACATTTTAAAGGTAATTATAGACAACGCGTGCACGTGTGCTACAGACCCGCCTATACCCCCCCCCTGGGATGTTGTGGTGTTTGGCCGCTGCATTAATGCTCTGCTGAGGGGGCAGCAGGGCTGAGAGACCAGACCCCCCCAGATGTACCTCTGCTCCCTGCAGCTGGACCAAAGCTGCGTAATTATTGATCCGCTCCACAACCAGGAATCTGCACTTGACCCCCCCCATACACACACCCAACTCAAAAGTAGGCAACTACCAATGAGACGCTGCCGCCTGTGAGTGAAGTCATCGCTGGCTACAACAGTTTCATTTAGCGGCTCAAAGCGAGTAATCCCTGTATGAATTTGACGATTCAGTATTCGCCGTTTTTCAGTCATGTGACTCCACGGGTTCATCACAACTCAGACAACTCAAGACCCTTTTCTGAGACTTTTGTCTCAGAGGGAGGTGCTGCGGGAGTTTCTGAGGAAGGGGGGCGGAGTTGAAGAGCACGGCGGTCTGTGGACTGCTAAAGAATATTTAAGAAAGATAATCCCGGAGAATTAATGATCATCCGGATGAATGAATGATGAATGAAACCGCCCTCCTCTGGAAGAAGATGACCTCTGACACTGAACTGACGAAGGAGGAAGAACATGTATCAAAAAAAAAAATACAAGATGTCACTGGTGGAACCTTACAAGGCCAGAAACGATCAATAAAAACAAAAACTTTAAATATAAATAGGCACATCAAAAGGTATTGTAAAAAAAAGGGGGGGGGGGGTTAATACGACATTTCTCTCCAACCCTTTTCAAGCCCATTTCGCAACGGTTCTGTCCATTGCTCGGAATGACAAGAACTGAGCAATGTTCCAACGTCTTTAAGGAATGTTTCCAAAGAATCAGACATGTTTCAGAAGGGAAATCGTACACATAGTGTGGGGGCCGCACATATTAATTTCCTGATTAGGGCCTGTTGGCCAATACAGCGGCCCCGTATGGAGTACCGGGCCGGTACTCTATACACAAAACTTTCTAAGTCGCAAGTGAAAATGTTAAATATTTGCTTTTCAATTTTTTGGTATTTTTCTTTCAAAAACTTTTTTTGTGTTTGCAAAACACACGTTTTCACATGAATTGTGTCAAATCTCTTTTTTCCTATCTTTGATTTTGCTGACCACTCTGAGCGCGACTTAGCGTGATGCAAGTGCCACTATTGCCCCCGCCAAAAAGGTTTTCGTATGCGTTGTGTGTCATCTTACTTTTTTCCTATCGATTTTGTGCTGACATTAGTTTCAGTTTGATGTGAAGAAGCTGCCATCAAACAGCTGCTGATTGGTCCAGATTCTAACCAGTCAGGTGTCTCTGTCTCATATTGACGGTGCTTGGAGGCACACATGGACTCTGGACCTTGTATTGGTTCTGTTCGGGGATTCTGCTGTTTTCAATCATTCTGGCCCGTTTCTCTCAGAGTAAAACCCAGAAAGAGCCGCAAAGCAGCTAAAATCAAACCAAGTTTTGTAAAATTAAAATAATATGTGCTTAAAATATTTTTATTGTATTGTTTTAACAAACAGATGTTAAAGAAATTCACACTTTTTACCAATAATTTGCTCCGGAAGATTCACATATCTCACACACAGGCCTGTTGATTTAATGTCAGCAGATTAACTTTACAGTTTCAGGAGATCCACTATGGAGTCCTATACTGTTCATAATTAAATAAATAAATATGACCTCATGCAAATACACAATCAACCAATAAATCTCTCATAAATATATAAAAAGATCATGAAATTGTGAAAAACATGCACAGAGATTTTAAATTAGCCATTATATTATTCAATATATTTCATTTTGCTTTAAAAAACCTGTTCATTATTTTAAAACAGCATTTTAAAATATTCATTTTATTCATGTGGAATATTATTATAATTCTACGTCTTTTTTCAGAACCTTGGATTTCAAAATCAATATTTTCCAAAGTAGCTTTGTTTTTATTTCATGTTGCTGTTTTTCACAATGGCTTATTTATTTCATGAAGAGCTTTTTCAGGAGAATGTCTCTGTCTGTCAATCAAACCAGACAAGGTGGAGAAACTTTTGTGATTGGCTATTCCTTTACTCAGACATAAGCAGCAGCACCCTGACTACATCGATCGAAGACGCTCCAGCAAACGTGACGGCGCAATGGACACTCCTCAACACTAGGGGGAGTAGGGTTGGGTACCGAGCCCCGGTATTGAACCAGCCCCGGGGCCACATTCTTTAAGACCGCAGTATCGTTAAGATCTGACCTAAACGGCTCTGCTATCGGTACTGGAGAAGTCGCTTTATTTTTTGTGTCACACAAAATTAAAAAAAAAACGTTATCTGGCATATGTAACTCATCAAGTCAGTCAATTTTCCTCTAATTAATGATGTTAATTTCACTGCTTTCGCTGAACAGGAGAGGTCTGTCTGCCTATTTGTGTGCACGGGAGGCGGGGCTGTTCAGACAGTACGCGCGTGCACACACACAAGACAAGGCAGCGCACACACAGTCCGTGGTTGTTTCATAGGGGACACGTGAGCGCCCCCCGAAAAAAATAATTTTATCCCCATAATCTAAGAACACCCATTTCTGTGTAAAATTAATGAAGTTTGCGTCAAGGAGTCCCTACCATCCTGTCACCTTGCTGCTACGATGACCGTATGTTGCGCTGTCTGTGAGCAAGCTGCACGCGCGAGGGGGGGGGCTGCACGCGGAGCAAACAACGAACAGGTAGAGATTCCTGTTCGTTGTTTGCGAGATGGTTCCGGACCCCCAACAAACTAACGGCTGCTCCCTAAAACCTAATAATAATTAATAACTAATGATATTCTTCATCCATAAAATTATAATTTATTGGGTTTACTGAATTAAAAAAAAAAAAATAGAAACTAATCTGCATCAAAGTGAATTTGTTTCCATCCTCTCACTTAACTTAACTTAACTCTGGGTGTTTGACAGACAGAAAAGTCTGTTCAAGGTTGTGGAAAATGGACAAAAGAAGGAAATATATTCAAAGGAAATATCATGCTTATAAAGAATAAAAATAATGAAATTAAATAAATATCCTGTCTGGAACATTCTCATGTATAAAGTAAAATGTTTTGTTAAAAAAAACAATGTTGTTGCATAATGAGGAAATAAAACACTATGTTCTCAATTTGTTATTTATTTATTTATTTTTCGTCCTAAAAAAGTATCGATAAGAGTACCGTTAAAATACCGGATCGATAAGCAGTATCGATAAGAGTAGTAGTACCGTTAAAACCTTAACGATACCCATCCCTAAGGGGGAGTATGCACCTCAACACATCCACAGTGTTACAAGAAATTGGGCAGTTTTGGTTCTAAATTTGAGGATAAAAGTGGCTTTGGGCGAGTGTGCATAATTCAGGGGATTTTGTGGTTGGTTTGGCAATTTTCATCTTCTCCAGAACATCTAGTAGTGGCCTAAGTTGGGCTGGGTGGTTGTTGGAGTTCCAATAAGCTTCTATGAACTGGAGTTTCCATGAATGCACCATGCCGCGTGTGGGAGGAGCTATCAGCTAATGTTTTAGCCTGATAGCCACATGGAGCGGTTGCCTGTGCTTATCTCAGTAACAATGCAAGGATGGACAATGCACACAGAGAATGTTAAAAGATCAGGTTTATTTATTTTGAATAGTTCCACAAGAGAACAATGTTTCCATGTTTGAGTTCATGAGATCATCCCAGAGAGCCTCTGCTTCAGCTCCTGCAGTCAAACTACGTCTTAAATTACGTGTAAATCAGAGCGCTCAGGCAGCGCAAGAGTGAGTGTGTGAGCGCAAGTTAAGGGTCTGTTGCTCAGTTCCCACGAAAAGTAATAATAAAAAAAGGTTTCCTCCAAAGTAAAGAGACTGGTTCTTTTAAGCCGCTCTGGAAGCGTCAGAACGGGGAAGTGAACTGGAAGCGTCAGAACGGGGAAGTGAACCCCAAATCAAACCCCGGATCTCCGCGGTTTTCGGGATCTCCGTTTTCCGACCACGGTCAGAAACGTCATCGCAGGAAAGGTTCAACATTTTCCATGAGAGGGAAAAATAAAATCAGAGGACCTGATTTATAATCATTGTCTCAATGAAAATAGAAAAAAATCATAAGGTTCAGTAGGATGAGGAGGCTTGTTCCGCTTTGTGCAGCTGCCTGGCTGACTACGCCAGCACTGAGTGTAGGGTGTAAGAATGAGGAGTGTTTCAACAGGGGACTTCAAGATGTGGACGACCGGAGCTCCTTTGTGGTTTGGTCCACACAAACCCTCAAACTACAAAAACAGAGTCGTAGATGTTTACATCTTCTGCAGCAGACAGATAGTTTGTCTCTATTTGATCTCTAATGTCAGCAAAGCCGTGCAGATATCGCTGAAATATGTCATCTCTCTGACTGACACACCGCTGAGCGGGTATCGAGGAATATGAGTCGATTTCCATGGATAAGCCAATGAGCGTTTAGATCCTGCCCACTTTCACTGATTGACAGACAGACTCAGTCAGCAAAAACAAAGATAGGAAAAAAGATTTGACACAACGCACGTGAAAACGTGTGTTTTGCAAACGCAATTTTTTTTTTAAAAGCAAAATAAGAAATAATTGAAAAGCAAACATTTAATATTTTCATTTGGAACTAAAAAGTTTTGTGTACAGCGTAGTGGCAGAAATATCACTCCATAGCCCAGACTTTGGACATGCTCACTTCAGAATTTTTACTGTCATTTTGATACAGTGATAATAAAAAACATTTTGGAGGTAATCCCAGTTGGAAAATGCATAAAAAGGGGCTTAATTTTTAAAATGTTTTCCGGGGGGGGGGGGGGGGGGCACCCGGTAGTGGTAGCCTCCACGTTTCTCCCCCTACTTTGAAAGCTTTTGAGGCTCTTCCCGAGGAGTGATTGGACCGGCCAAAGAAAGGAAGAGTTGCTGCCCTACCTGTCCATGGGGGCCCATCATTGGATTGCTGGGGTTGTGTGGGGGGGGTTGTGTGTGGGGGGACGGCTGGGATCCAGGAGGACCCTGGGGAGAAGAAGATTTGAAAATGTTGGTCTGAAATGAGAGAAAAACGTTCTGAGGGTTCAATCTTCCTGCAGCTCAGACATTTTCCTCCAAAAAACTGGGAAAGCGGAGGGGGGAGGGGGGCATAAAGGATGGATGCAGATGGATGCATGCGGCATCACAGCGGTGGGAGGCTTACGCCCTATCACACCAAAAGCAATAGAAATGAAGATGTCGTCCTCTGGATCAGCTCCAACCATCGAGTGACACAGAAGGTGGATGAAGACCCTTTTGGAGGGTTCTGTACGTTGGTTTGGTTCGATTTCTTTTCCGGTGCTTCCATGCAAACTATCCAACATGAGCTCTGTTTTTCTAAAAAAACATGAATCTAGAAAACAGTGAAAGAAATATCTCAGCAGGTTGATGTCGAACATCAGAACGGCGCCTCGTTTGACCACGTTAGCCAGCAGATGTTTTTCAGCCGCTTTGATTGCTCTATAGGGGTGAAACGCCTCACTTCATACGGTCCTTTTATGAAGAATAATGTCACCCAGGAAGCAGCATCAATGTGCACTCTGCTCTGTGAACTGCTCATCCTTAAAACACACACAAACACACACACAAACACACACACGCACACACACCCACACAAACATAAACACACACACAAACATACACATGATGGTCATGGAGTTTGTTTTTTAATTAGGCATAAAGGACAAGATTGATTTTGTTTTCCTGAAAGTGCCTAAAAACAAAAATAATTTATAGAATAAAAATGGATAAATGGACCATTCTAGTCATTGAGAATTAGGTTTAATAACTATGGAGGACAATGTCAGATGTGTGTTTATATCCGATGAGGGGACATTTAAAACACAGTATCCAATACTGACAATCAAATGTAGGATGTGACGTCAAGTTGAATATGGATCAAAATATCCCAAAAATAAAAAAAAGTTCATAACTAAAGGAAAGAAAAAGATAGTTCAGTTCAAAGGAACGCCATCTGATCCACTCAGAGTTTCCTTCAGTTTAATACAAATCTATGGAATTACAAATCTGCCATAAACTGAAAGGGCGTAAAGACAACTAAGCGGGCGTATTTAGGAAATGAGTGAGTGTACCTTACAACCGCGCTGGCGCAATCCTAACTGAGAAGTGATCTTGCGCGGTCAATTCCTTTTTGCGCGCTCACCTGAATTTACGCTCAGTTTTAAGGGGGCGTTTTTGTCACTTGTGGGGCGGTGTTCAGGGGTGTGTTTGTCACTTGGGGGCAGGAACCTTTCTGGTTGATCTGATTGGCCGAAATTGCATGTCTTATTCGCGAGGCAGAGGGGCGGGACTTTCATTTTTCAGTGCAGGGGGGGTTAACAGGCAGTTCTTGAGCTGCATGCGGCTCTCTGCCTTTTATCATATTTTCTATTTTCAGTACTTTCACAACCATAAGGTGAAAGTCTTACATTTACTCCAGAATGTACAGAGCGGCCCTAATGTGTTATGTGACTTCGGTAAAGAGGATCTAGGAGAGAACAGCATGATGACGGTACGGAGAGAGGAGAGGACGTGAAAGAAGACCCCCCCCCCCCGCCCCCATAGTACAAAGGTGCAGTTATGAGCATAATGCAGAACAACTTCGTTTTGGAAACCCTGGAAATGCAGAGACACGATTATGAGACACAGAGAGTGAACTACAAAAGCATTTTTAAAGAAAAACGATCGTTTTTATTGTCTTTTAATCAGTAAACTTTTAAAAAGCGATTACATGTCTATATTTATATGAACTGGTAATGACGACTCGTCAGCATAGTCATGCTACATTATTATTATTATACTAAATTTTGTTAGAAAGTCAACCTCTATTTTATTGCTTATAGTTTTTAAAATTTAATAGAGATATGAATCATAACATAAATGCACAATAGCTCCTTAAGATACTAAAGCCCCTGTCACCAAACCTCCTGTACTGACTAATCATGACCTTATTGTCCTACTGCAATAAAGATTATGTCATAATTCACGTTGTTTATTGTTAGGAATTTTTCATATTTAAAAATTGATCACATTTGGTCAAAAATGCTCAATAGCTTTGAAGATGCTGTAGTTACTGACACAAAACTTACTGTACTGACTAATCATGACCTTATTTTCCTACTGCAACAAAGATTATGCGAAAAAATTCTGGCACCTTCAGAGCTATTCAGGATTTTTGACCAAATCAGATCCATTTGTAAATATGAAAAATTCCTATAAATAAACAAAGTGAACTATTGACATTTATGATATATATTTTAGTATGACAATAAGGTCATGTCAAGTTACTGATAACTTTAGTCATGATTCATATCTATTAAAATTTGAAAAAGTATATGCAACAAGATAAAATAAAGATGGACTTTCCTACAAAATATGTAACAAGAATATGCTTTATAATAATTGTAAGAATCTTTTGTGAGATTATTGATTTTTACACAGTGGTGTTTCACAGTTCACAGAGGTTGCACTTTGTTGACGGTCCCTTGGCAGCCGGCTGCTGCATGACTGCATTCACAGCTTAAAGCGAACAATTCTGATTAAAAGGCAAAAAAACGATTTTTTTTTCTTCAGAAATGCATTTGTGGTTCACTCTCTGTGTTAATACAAAAGGATTGAGATACTTGCTGACACATTTGAACGTTTATCAGAAGAGTTATTGAAGCAGGAAGTCTGAATCTGTGAAGATCTTTCTAACGTATCGAACAGCTGCCAGAGAATTTGAATCCATGGTCCGTAAGTGAGGACGCTGGAAAACCAACTCCGACAAGACAAGAAGACGCAGCAGCAGCTGAGTTTCCGCGGAAAAGGAGGTTGCCTGCGTTGGAAGATCGACTCGAGGCTAAGCGCTGCAACTTCCAGCAGATGACCATGAAAAGCTGTCCATTCTCCCCCTTTACTTTGGGGCGCAGTGCCGGTGAGTTACGCCACACTTTGGGACTGCAGGACTTAAGCTTGGCCTAAGGTGTCTACTTTCACTGTTCTTTGGAGCCGCATAGCAAAGAGACGAACTCGGATGGGGAAAGGGAAGCCGGCGTGTTTGATAGAAATGTAGCCCAGCTGTTTCAGGTAGAGAAGATGAGGACTTTGATGGATTTTAAATGCTGATTGATGACTGAAAAAATAAATCACAACCAACTCAGTTTTGAGCTTGCTGCCTTTTTCAAACACAAACCAGCGTGCACGTTTCACGTGCATGTTTCACCGGTACGTTTCACCAAAATGAAAGTCCCGCCCCACTGCTTGACATGTAAATTTAAGCCAATTAGATCAACCAGAAAGGTTCATTCCCCCAAGTGACAAACACACCCCTGAACACTGAGCGTAAATCCAGGTGAGCGCGCAAAAGAGAATTGACCGAGCAGGACCACTGCTCAGTTAAGATTGCAGCCGTTCAGTTGTAAAATACGGGGTTGCTTGGTTAGAATTGCGCCAGCGCGGTTGTAAGGTTCACTCACTCAGTTTCTAAATACGCCCGCTTAGTTGTCTTTACGCCCTTTCTCTTTATGGCAGATATGTAATCCCATACAAATCCACCAACTGTTGTGAAAACCCGACAGTATCGATGTCACTCTGGCAGAACTGTTATATAGAAAAAGTAATTCAGAGATTTATGGTGCGTTCTTTCCGAGGACAGTCCTCTGATGGAAGGATTGTCAAGAAAACAAATGTACTTGAACAGCTGTCAAATGTGATATTCTTTACTGACATAAAACCTGTTAGACAACTCATGCAGTAGAGAAAGTTTTATTTTCCATATATTTCTTTTAGTTTGGCATAAGGCTCTATTCAGATACAATAAAACAAAGATCTCCATAGAAAACTTCGGGTATAAAACAACCCCGAACGGAGCTCACAGGTGGAAGCCGGGGAGGAGGGTGGGGCGACAAATGCAGTACACAACTGGTTCTTTAAGCAGGACTTGAAACAGGTGAGTGAATTGGGCTGAGGTAAATGCACCGTTGACCCCGGCTATCTTCCAAGGTCGTTCATTTTCATACGTTGGGCGTAGTCATTTGTCCGCCACAAACGAGTGCAGATCTGCAGAAAGCTGCACATCTCTTTATGTTTTATGCTAAAGTTATCTAAAGAAACATTAGGATTCTTAATCCTTGTGGCACTTTAACATTGGGAGTTGGGTCATCTAGACCCACTAGACAGTGCACTGAACCTATTTTTTCAATGATTTGTGATCTTCACTGGTGTCCATGGATTACATGGAAATCCTCTCCACCTTTATCCACCTTTGTCATGGTAGGGAGAACACGTCAATGCAAGGATGGGGTCATCTGGACCCCAAAAGATAGCACAAGGGTTAATGTTGAAAGAAAAAGGGGTTACCCCCTAAGGGGGGGGGGGGGTCGTGCTGGGGGAGATGATAGGATGTGAAGTTGGAGGTAAAGTTTCACAGGAAGTTCTTACTTGAAAGAAGCCAGGGGGCATGGGTCCGCCCGGCATGCCATCATTGGGGGGCATGTTGCCCATCACTGGACTGGGGGCAGCGGCCGCACTCTGAAACGACACAAAGAAAACAGGGTTTTGCTGAGTAATCCTGATGCAGAGACAGCAGGGAAGGGAAACGGTTGGAGCAGGTGGAGTTCTTCAGACTGAGGCTGAGCCACCAAATAAACCGTAAGACCTCATGGTTCTGGGTTCAGAGAAGAGCTTCTGTCGGTGCTTAGGGTTCCTGGTCTCTGTAGCAGATCCAGTGGACACCTGGATGCAATTCCAGAAGATTTTCCCTCTTCCTTCTCACTCATGAATGTTTTCATCATAAAGGAGGAGATCAGTTTGACACTGACTGCTTCATCTGCTAAGGCGGGAAACTTGACAAAGTTTGGTGATGTCCGCCCTCAAACCCTTACACCTGTCTGTCTGTCTGCTGGAACCCTAAATGTGACCTTTACCTAAACGTGACCTTAACCAGAACGTGACCTTAACCAGAACATAACCTTTACATAAGCGTGACCTTTCTCAGAATGTGACCTTTACCTGAACGTGACCTTAACCAGAACTTGACCTTTGCCAGAACATGAGCTTTACCTGCACGTGACCTTTACCTGAATGTGACCTTTCTCAGAACGGGACCTTTACCTAAACGTGACCTTAACCAGAACGTGACCTTTATCTGAACTTGACCTTTACATAAACGTGACCTCTCTCAGAACGTGACCTTTACAGAAATGGGATCTTTATCAGAACGTGACCTTAACCTAAACATGACCTTTTTCAGAACGTGACCTTTACCTGAATGTGACCTTCACTTAAACATGACCTTTACCTAAACGTGACCTTTCTCAGAATGTGACCTTTACATAAATGTGATCTTTATCAGAACGTGACCTTTACCTGAGCGTGACCGTTACCTAAACATGACCTTTATCAGAACATGAACTTTACCTGAAAATGACCATTCTCAGAACATGACCTTTACATAAATGTGATCTTTATCAGAACGTGACCTTTACCTGAGCGTGACCTTTACCTGAATGTGACTTTTACCTAAACGTGACCTTTCTCAAAACGTGACCTTTACATAAATCTGATCTTTATCAGAACGTGACCTTTACCTGAACGTGACCTTTACCTAAACGTGACCTTTCTCAAAACCAGAACTTTACATTAATGTGATCTTTACCAGACCGTGACCTTTACTTGAATGTGACCTTTACCTGTACGTGACCTTTCTCAAAACGTGACCTTTACATTAATGTGATCTTTATCAGAATGTGACCTTTACCTGAACGTGACCTTTACCTGAATGTGACCTTTACCTGTACGTGATTTCTTTCAGCAGGTTCAGGTTACTTCAGTAGTTATTCCACATGAAAGCTGGATCCTGAGGAGCATCACCTCAGTTTCCAGCAAAGTGGAAACATGTAGATGCAGTAAATACTCTTGCTATATTTCGTTTGGTGTATTCCCTTTTTAAGCACTATTTCTGATACTGAGGTGGTCTGTAGATGCTTCACAAAGACCAAGGATATTATTAACAGCTGTTGACATCAAGTCCTATCAATAAAGGTTGATGACTTCATTCTTCATCCTGGGTCTTCACGATGACCCACAAAAGAGCTGTTATCTGATCTCTGAACCCACAACAAGGCCTAGAAAATCCTGCAGCAGAACCAGAACCAGTGAATTTAGAGACGACCCGCCCTTCTTCAGAAGGGACGCTGACGGTCTGAGATGCTGTGACCTAAGAACTTTTGCTTCATCTTCACCTCATGTGTCACAGGAAGATTATAGCTGCTCTGCTGTCTCTATTACTGCAGGTCGGAGGTGGAGCTCTGTGTCCTGATGATGGCAAAGCACCGTGATGCAACACCTGCAGCTCCAAAGCATCAAGCAGCAGAAAATAGGAGAACGAAGAGGAGGAGGAAAAAATGAGCAGAGACAGAGAAGTTGCTGCGATGGGAGGTGGGGGATGTGTGCTGGCAATAAAGTGTGTGTTTGTGCAGGCATGTGTGCGCGCACATGTGTGTGCCTCCACAATGCTCAGAATAAGCAGCAGCAAAAGGACTTTTCTCCTAGTTACCATGACAACCCAGACCTCAGTTCCTGCTCTCCAGAGCCCATTAAAACCCTCCGGCCGTCAATCACAGCACGGTCAGGCAGAGGAGGAGAAAGGGGGGATGGAGAAAGGAGGAAAAGAGGGGGAGAGTTTAAAGAAGACTGGCACTGATAGCTGCTCGGTCGGCCTCAAACATCGGCTGTTTCTAGCTCAACACACCGCAAACGCACATCCTCCTGCAGCGCTGCATTTTCTAATGATCACAGGACAACGCCACAGGTCATTTTTGCAAAAACCCAGATGGTTCTCAACAAATGATCCAAACAGAAGTCATGCTTATCCATGAAAACCCTTCCCTGCCAGAATGGCACACATCCAGTCAGAGTAGGACTTTTATATTACCTATATTCTGCTTTTTACTCAAACACCAGCAGCAAAATAAAGGAGCTTCAGTCTATGCTGGGCCTGCGCCGGCGGACTGATACCCTTTCCAGAAGAAACCCCTCCTCATCAGGATAGGCAACAGCAACCCCATGACCCTGAAAGGGTTGGAGTGGAAGTTGGATGTATGGATGGATGGAGTCAGTTCTGATCTCAAGACATAGACCTTCACACTCAGACACATGCATCTTCTGGTGTTCCTAAAAATGGCTCTTGTCACTCATTACTGTATGTTTCTCAGTAGAGATTTCCGTCACTTTACTGTCTCGTCATGTGACCTGCAACACATTTATGGACAAACATTGACGAGAAAGGGAACCTTTTGATGGAACAAAAAAAAAACATCTAAGATGGCGCCTCAAACATCTCAGCCTTTGTTTGCCCTACAACCTTAGAGATTTTATGATTCTTTCTTAACGTTTGAAACAACTTAAATGTATACTCAAAGGTGCACTTCTATAATCTTGTAGACCTTTTCCCTTTCAAGTACTTTCCGGAACTTTACTCACTATGAAGTTTAGACCAGTGACTAGTGACTCTACCATAATCTGTTGCCGTCTCGGATCTACCTCGCTCCTGATGTTGCCGGTTGGCTCTTCTACCACGGTTCACCTGGTACCTCCTTCTGCTTTGAGTCTGTTTTCTGGACTGATTCAACGAAGCCTGGAAGGTTATTCTGCAATGGGAACTGTCCTATCTCCCTGCTACCGGTCGATTGTTGGGATTCCGTGGTACGTTACTTGATCTGGATCAGCTTGAGTTGCTGCGGCTGAATTATTACCAGAGTAGTGTGCTGATAGTCAAGTAGTGTCCTGGTAGTCGGCTAATCCTACTCTGATGAAGCACAACACAGGCCCTAGGCCATGGTTTCTACAGTCGTTGTGTGACTGGAGATGCTTTTCTCTTCAAGGACAGTAACAATGACATTATTAAGTGCCCTGTATGGCTTACTTATTCAGCTGCAAGAACTTATCAATCATAAACAGCGGTGACGAGCACCCAGATTTGCCCCCCGCTCAGGGTCTTCCTGGTTCTGGGACCTGCACTTGGTCAATTTCTGATTCAAGTTCAACGTTTCTGCCTTACCTTCATGAATCCCCCAAAAATTACTGTCAGCTGTTACACTTGTTGTCGACATATAAAGAGCATTGCTGTATACACACAGGCTCTGCTCTAAATGAGCTCATTGAGTCATCTTGTCACGATTTGGGTGAAATCCGCAGACATTGACATTTTAGTGCTCTCTGAAACTATGTTTAGTAGATTTATCTCTGATAAGGAAATCTCTAGTAGGATATAAAAAAGTAGAGGTGTAGCCATCTATATAATAAATAAATTTCACACTTCACTAATATCTTCTCTTTCACTGATCTAAGGTGAACTCACTCACTATTATGGGGTGTTAAAGACTTCCATCAGCCAGCAGTAGTAAATTTGTTTTAATAGGAGACCTAAATCTTGACTGGTTAGGTCCAAAATAAGAAAACTTGAAATCTGTCTGTGACTCTTTAATCTCACTCAATTCATCGATAGTCCTACCCATCCTAACATTAAGTGCCCCTCTAGATCATCCTTAATTTATCTTATTTTGACGAATGCCCCACACAAGTTCACTGACATAGGTATTTTTGTAAATGATCAAAGTGGTCGCTGTCCAACTAAATATGTACCTGGAAGAACACAATATATCAGATTCTTTTCAGTCTGGCTTTAAGAAGAACCATTCAACAGAGACAGCTCTCCTAAGAGTTTCAAATGATGTGCTTATGGCAGCTGATTCAGGCCAGTATACGGTCCTTGTGCTTTTAGATTTGAAATCTGCTTTTGACACTGTGGATCATAACATTTTAATTGAATGTCTCACAATGACTATGGTCTCTCTGGGTCAGTTTTAAATTGGTTTATATCATATCTTAGTGGAAGAACATTTAATGTGGCTGTCGGTTCTTCAAGCTCTGAAATTAGAAAACATGGCTGAACAGTAATCATTTAGTCCTAAATACTCAGAAAACCGAGACACTTATTTTTGTCCCTGAACATAAAATCCCGTCCATCAGTCAACACCTTGGGTGTCTGAGCTCTTCTGTCCACTCAAGCCTCAGAAATCTTGGGGTGTTGTTTGACAGGTCTATGTCTCTGGAAGGTCACTCAAAACAGATAATGAAAAACTGTTTTTATCATCTGAGGAACGTGGCAAAATTAAAAAGTATCTTGTCTCGATCAGACCTGGAAACAATTATCCATGCTTTTATTTCCTCACATTTAGATTACTGCAACTCTCTTTTTACCTGTTTTAACAAATGTTCCCTAAACCGTCTTCAGCTTGTCTAAAACTCTGCAGCGAGGTTTTTAACAGGAACAAGTAAACGGACACACATCACTCCTCTCTTGTCTGCTTTACATTGGTTACCTGTCAATTTTCGAATTGATTTTAAAATTCTACTTTTAGTTTTTAGAGCCTTGCATGGTCAAGCTCCAACGTACTTATCTGACCTTTTAACCCCATACTCTTCGGCCCGATCATTGAGGTCTTCCAACCAGAATCTTTCAAGCGTTCCAAAAACCCGCTATAAGACTAGAAGAGATCTGTCATTTCAAGCTGTTGCTCCTCGTCTTTGGAACTCCCTCCCATTGTCGTTGCGTCAGATCGATTCCGTTGAGTGTTTTAAATCTCAGGTCAAGACGTTTTTATTTAGGAGAGCTTTTAGTTGATTTAGTCCTAGTTTACTTTTTTGTGTGTTGATATGATTTTATGCTCCTTGTAAAGCACTTTGTGACTTGCTCTGAGAAAAGTGCTATAGAAATAAAGATATTCTATTCTATTCTATTCTATTCTATTCTATTCTATTCTAAAGTGATTATTGTGCCATTCCCACCATCAGAAACGGCAAACTCTAAGCTAAACGTCATATTCTGGTAAAAAGAGATTTAAAAATAACTGTCTCTATTGAGATGGGACAGAATCTGTATTACTGATGACTTGGCCTTAACATGGCAATACTTTTATGATACGTTTTTAAAACTCATCAATAAACATGCACCTACTCGCAGATTTAGGGTAAAAGGGCTTAAAAACTTGGTTCTCCCCAGAGATTGATGACCTGCTTAAAGATAGGGATGCAGCCTGGTGTAGGGTAAGGAAAATTCATTCTGAGGCTGATTGGCTCCTCTTTCATCCACAAGCCATCAGGACTCTAAAATCACTAGGACTATTTAGAACAACATCTACACTTTATTTAAGAGCTGCAACCACTGACGTTGCTTCTAACTTCCTCTCATGCTGTCTCTTCCTGAACGGTTTTGTGATTGTATAATTGTTCTGTTTTGTCCTGGCACCTACGATGAATGTCTTGAGTTAATTGTTCTGCAGAGCAGGAACCTGCTGAATACCAGTTTTAAACTAAGTCAGGGCCAATTGTTGGAATCTTTTCCTGTGTAATAAATGAATGGAGGAATGAATGAATGAATGAATGAATGAATCAATCAATCAATCAATCAATCAATGATTAAAAGACCACAAACATCCCAAAAGCCATACCCGCACAGCCTTCATAAAACATGGAGAGCTTCAGTAATTCCAGCACATGAACCACACGCTAAGAACACAAACATTAGAGACACATCAAAGCAAAGAATCAAATAAGATCTGCTGTTTGTAAACACCCACCCACAGCTTACACACATTTCACTGAAAAAAACATTAAAAACATACATTTTAACCCATTGTACTGATAAAACTAATTCAAAAACTAAAGTGAGCTATTGTTTGGTTCTTTTTCTGCTCCATGTCTGTTGACTGACTATTCAATGAGCAGATGGCAGTCCTCCTACTAAGAAAAGTTCACCGTTCTTTCATTTTGGACAAAAATACAGTACAGACCAATAGTTTGGACACATCCTCTCATTGAAATGAATGGGAAGGTGTGTCCAAACTTTTGGTGTGTAATATATGTATGAACTGCTCAGATAAAGCATCTGAACCTGCAGCTTAGTGCTCAATAATCCCTAAATCAAAGAAAAAACAATAAAGTCTCATCGTATGGAATGAAAAAGCTTTTACATACAGTACAGTACAGTACAGTAAAGTACGTACCTTTAAATATCAAAGAAACTCTGCTACCAAAGAACTCAATAAAACTCTTAACCAGGAATAGTCTAGAGCTAAAAGGTCTTTCTGTAGCCCAACTTGTAAGATTTTACACTGTAGACCGGAAACTGTAGACCCGAGACTGTAGACCTGAGACTGTAGACCTGAGACTGTAAACCCGAGACTGTAGACCCGAGACTGTAGACCCGAGACTGTAGACCCGAGACTGTAGACCCGAGACTGTAGACCCGAGACTGTAGACCTGAGACTGTAGACCCGAGATGGTAGACTTGAGACTGTAGACTTGAGACTGTAGACCTGAGACTGTAGATCTGAGACTGTAGACCCGAGACGGTAGACTTGAGACTGTAGACTTGAGACTGTAGACCCGAGACTGTAGACCCCAGTCTGTAGACCTGAGACTGTAGACCCGAGATGGTAGACTTGAGACTGTAGACCTGAGACTGTAGTCCCGAGATGGTAGACTTGAGACTGTAAACCCGAAGGCCTTCAGGTTCCCCCCACGCCCACCAATAGTTCACTGCTACACACAATATAACAATTCACTACAACATAAACTATCACCCACTACAACACGCACACACATAAAGACACACACAATTAAAAATCCTTTGCCTAACTACCCCCCCTCCCCCTCTAGTCGCTCTTAGATATTGGTGTCTAGATGTCAGGCAGTTCAGAGAAGCTGATGTCATGGTTACGGGGCTCCTGTCTCTGCTCGGTCCCTCGGGCATCTCAGATCCAGAGAACAGCCTCGTATTTAGGTGAGACAAGACATGGTGATGAGGTTCAGGCCGATGCTGGTAGAAAAAAATCCCCCTATTGCTGTGGGCTCTGTGTTGGGGGGGGGGGGTCTCTGTGTCACTGTGGGGTGTGTCACATGATCCAGCAGACACACAGGCATCTCACAGCTCTATTCCTGGCACTTCCTCCGCCTTGACCTTTCCAGGCCTCCAGCAAACAGACACGACAGTTTGACCGCCACAGGAGCCCAGCTTACCATGTGTCCTCTGACCCCCCCCCCAAACATAACATAACCATGCCAAAAGTGCAGAGAGGCAGGACAGCTCTAATTTTAGCTGCTGACCCCACAGTGCATTTCTTTACTACCCCCCTAATGTATTTCTGTACTGCCCCCCTAACATATCTCTATACTGCCCCCCCCAAAGCATTTCTATACTGCCCCCATAAAGCATTTCTATACTGCCTCCCTAGTCTTTTCTTTGGCTAGGTCACTTTGCGCTAAGGCTGTACGTTATGATTAAAAATCGCGATATGAGGTAATAGTGATCAATATTGCGATGACAATAAAACTTGCAATACATGAACAAATAGCAAAACAACCATAAACATAATTTCATTGTCACTGCAACAGTTTAATTTAAATAACAGTCAGCATAACTTAAGTTATCCTCCAAATGACCCTCGTCTACATAGGAGGCGTGCGTCTAACATGCATATTACACAGCTTGATATCTCGACAACGCTACATTCCGATTTATTGTGCAGCCCTACTTTAAACCCTCAGAATCTGGACTAGCAGCAGTTGTTAAACTGCTCACTGGACCCCCCACCCCTCAAACCGAGACGTCACAGAGGCAGACACAGCCTCAGAGCCAGTCTCAGAGCTGCGATCGGTGCTCGGTTCTGGACATCCGAGCAGTTTCAATAAGCAGAGGTCTGGTTCCGAACCACTGTGCATGTAAAAATACAACAATAATGAAAAAAAAAAAGCCCTCCAAAACCAACCTAGGAAGGTTTGCTTTCACCGTAACTATGGTGATGGAAGGATAAAATGCACAGTCTCCATAAACACACCATCAAACGTGCATGCGCGTGGAGGGGCACACACAACATGCTGTGCAGACACACACAGCACCGTCAATCTTTTCGTTTTCTGTCCTGTTTTTTTCCCTGAAGCTCAGACACACACAGCCCAGCACCTCAACAGCTCCCTCCTGGACACGCCCACCGCTGTCCATCCCCTCCAGTCTCAGACAGAAGTGGAGGCCAATCCCTGGGCGGGTCAACCAGATTAAACTCCCTCCTTAATCCGCTTGGCTTTCACCTCCTGAGCTGGAAAGCATGA
The DNA here is from genome assembly GCA_037389245.1 of Oryzias sinensis. Lineage (NCBI taxonomy): Eukaryota > Metazoa > Chordata > Actinopteri > Beloniformes > Adrianichthyidae > Oryzias > Oryzias sinensis. The sequence goes on along the minus strand of CM074498.1, from coordinate 23,284,609 downwards.
GGGATGGACGGATGAAGAACGGGGCGAAGAGGAGGCAAGCAGAGGACTTAAAAGGGCAGAAAAAAAAGGATGAAGAGAGGAAAAAAGGAGGGCAGGACCGGGGGAGATGGCTTAATGACAGGAAGTACAGGAAGGGGCAAACAAGCAGCAGGAAAGTGGAAGCCAACAGGAAAAGGAGGAAGTGAAACATGAAGATTCGGAGGACAAGTGACAGAAAAATAAACAACTAGATTTGCAACTCCTTTAAAGAAATTGCGTTTAAGCATTTTAAAGCTGCTACTATCAAATGCCAAAAATACCCAGTTTAAATATGGATGCACCTTTAAGTTTCACAAATCTGTTCAAACCTTCTTTAAAACACCACTAGGTGGCTCTAAAGATTTAAAACTATATTATGTAGGACAATTTATGCTATCAAAAGATAGATTTTTTTTCTTTTATCTACGGTAGTTTCTGAGATCTCAGCTTAACTGCATCGACATAGCTCGCAGTATCGTCTGCAGCCTTTCTGTAATATTTTTAAACTTTCAGAATAAAAGCCTTTTGCCTGCATAGGCTTTATTTTTTGGAATTGTCATTGAACAGCAGATGGAACTTGTATATCTTCCAGCAGCCAGTGGTTTTGAGGAATTGTGGGTAATAGCTTTGTTTCATTCATTTTAATTTTGAAATAGCTATATACATTTTTTTAAATACAGTTTTGTGGCTTTTAAAAGTCTTTCTAAGCTTTAAATAGCTACGCAAAAGCCAAAAATAGTCAAATTAAATATAAGTGCACATTCAGGATTCAAGAACCAAGCAACATAGCTGTTCAAATGCTCTTTAATCACCAATGAGTGATGATAAAGCTTTTAAACGTATTTATTATTTAGAGCAGGGGTGTCAAACTCATTTTGGTTCGGGGGCCGCATTCAACCCGTCTGATCTCAAGTGGGCCGGACCAGTAGCGTAAAGGCAAAATAACAGCTTTGTTTTAGTTTTTTTACTCAATTGGAAAACATGCCTCAACCAACATGGTAGCCTAATCACTTTCTTATTACACATTCATTCACAGAGGCCAATAATTCTTAAATAAAATTAATTCCACTTTAAAAAATTTTGGTTTTTTCAATTTTATACAGACTCTTCTTTCTCTTGCGGCTTTTCCCGTCAGGGGTCGCCACAGCGAACAAGTCGCATGGTAAACTTGGCAATGTTTTTACGCCGGATGCCCTTCCTGACGCAACCTTCTCAAAGCAACCGGGCTTGGGACCGGCACAGAAGTAGAGAAGGGAACAGGGAGCAGCCCGGATTCGAACCCTGGTTTCACGGACGGAAGGCGCAGCAAACCAGCACGAGCTAAACCGGCTCCCTATTCAATTTTATACAGACTGATTATTTTAAATCTGACACTGAAGCAATCCTGATAATAAACTCAAGAGGGGTTACAGAAAAAAATGAAACATCTTCCTAAAATGTAAACGTCCAAACAATGACAATGTTACACTAAATTAAACTTGAAAACATTTGTGAACATAAGAGTTCCTGCGTCAATATCAGGATTCAAATCCTGTGCAGCAACACATTTACTGTCATTCAAGTGTGCAAAACACAATGAAATGTCCATTATTATTATTCATTATTATAAGAAACTTTTCCTGGTTGCTGCCTGAATTTTGTGGCAACACCTGCCTTCTTCCTGACCTTTAATGGGGCGCCATCAGTGACCAAAATGACTTCATGTGACCAGTTCACTTCAACATCGTCCAGCACAGTAACTAGAGAGCTGACTGTCATCAGCTGTTGTTGTGTCCATCAACTCCAGAAACTCCACTGTGACGGTCTCTTCATCACCTCTAAAAAATATTCACAGTTATATGTGATGTTGGTGTTTTCATCAATAGTGACTGAAAATACAATAAATGACTGGATTCCTTCATATGGCTGCCCATGTTTCCTCAGAGATGTTGGATCTGATCGTAATTCTTGACAGACTCATGTTTAAGGTCGACTGCTTTTTGGGAACAAGACTTCTGCAGCCTTTAGCATTTTTCAATAAGTTCACCATCAGAAAATGGATTGGATGTTTGCTCTTACTTGTCTGCAATAAGGTAGCTAGTTTTCACTGCTCCATCACTAGCCGCGTTTACATGGGCAAAAGTAATCGGAATGAACGCCTGATCGGAAAGAAAATGTGTCATGTAAATGCGCCGTTCGGAATACTCTGAATTTCTTTCCAATCGAGATAGGTGGGTTATACCGATCGTTTATCCGATCGTGGAGCATGTAAACGGTCATTCCGATCGTGTGTCACTATTGCTCTGGGTTATGTCACGCATAGATGGTGTGTGGCTCTGTGGACGCCCCGTTAAAAGCGCTGCTCCGCTCTCGCCCCGCTGGCTCTCCCCTCTCTTTCACCCTTCACGAAGGAGATGCAGGGAAGGAGCGCTTGCCCCCCGACGCTCACTCGGTCCACTGGCACCCGAGTGAACAGATGAGCTGGATTAATAATTTTGTGTCCGAGGGGGGAGGATGCTTTGTTACGTGTGCGTTTTGTTATGTGTGGGAGAATTCAGACTGCGAACCGTCCCGCTGCTCTGGGTTAGCGGCTGCAGGACTCAGGAGGAACCGTGTTCGAACAGAGCTCGGGCCGCTAACTCACACAGAGTGGCTTTGGGGCGGTCTGTGTGAACTTTTCAGAGCAGAAATAAATGTCGCTCAGTCCTTAGAAAGCTGCAGATTGCTGCGTTTCTCGCACGGTCCTGGATTTTGTGTCCATCCATCAGGCTAATGTTGTTAGCCCGTGTTAGCCTGTCCTAAGCTTTCGTCCATCTTAATTCTTCCACAAAAAAACACTGACCACACAGATTAAATATAACGATGAGCGAACAGGCACTTCATAATATTCATAACATTAATAAAAGCACGTTTGGAAGATCGTCTCGTATGTTACCGAGCTGCTGCATAAATGTCTGTGGAAGCGGTTTGTTTACAACGGGACCTATATCCGCATCCGGATGATTTTACACTACTGCGCATGCCCAGATGATTCATTCCGAACGAGAGTGTGAGCCATGGGAACGTTTGTTCTAATCGGAAAAAGGTTTTCTGTGCCCATGTGCACGGGTGAATTTTAACCCGACCATTGATCCGATCAAGATATTCTGCCCATGTAACCGCGGCTACTGATGTCACGGCTGCAGTAAATCCAGATGGTTATTTATCGGTCCAGCTAATAGTTGCTAAATCTTTTTTTTCTTAACTGCAAATGGTGAGACTTTTCTTTATGGTGAGTCCCATAGTGTTGCTGAATGTTATATTCTTTCAGTACTGCAACCTGTTGATGACATACCAAGCAAGGCCGTATATTTGACACCCCTGATTTAGAGCAATTATGTGGACAGGATATTCAATTTTTTTCATGTATCCACAGCAATTTTTAGAGATTTCAGTTTAACTGCATTAACAGAATCATTTGCAGCCTTTAAACAAAATTTCTTAAAGTTTCAGAAGTCAAGCATTTTATTAGTAAACACATAGTTTGAAATTGTCGTTAAACAGCAGGAGGAACTAGCAAATCTTCTTTTCTGGTTTCCCTTTAGAAGAAACGGGCACTTCACTGGGGAATCAAGGAATTATGGGTAATGGTTGTATCAGTAAAATATGTCCACAACAAGAGGCCTTTGTCTGTTTGCTCAGCTGTTGAACAAGTAAAAAAAAAAAAACCTATGTTGACCACTCTGTTAATCAGTGAAAGATGAAGTGAGAATACGGCAGGAAGGAGGAGAATCTCTTGGAAGGAAACACATTATATGGCCAGGCCGGGGGGGGGGGGGGGACTCCTTCCACTAGCGGAGGGGGAGGAGGAAGGAGAAAGACGAGAAGCAGTAAAAGAGGGAGGTATGTACAGTCGAAGAACATCAAAGGAGATAAAACCTGCCTCAAGATTTTAAACTGTCTGAGGACTTCCAAAGTGTTTTTAACCCTCCAGTCCTGGAGGAAGACCAGGGGCCTCATTTATAAAACTTTGCGTAGGATTTGAAGTAGAAGTGATCGTTGGCGATGTGGAAAAGAGGAGAAAAGTGTTGTTTGGAGGGCACAGTGTGGGCATTACTAATGCCAAAAAGGCACGTGAGTGGCAAACGGTGGCAGACGCCGTAAATAAATGCTGTAGCCTCACAACCTCGAACCGTGGCAGAAATAAAAAGCCCGCAGAGGTCCAACAGGACGGCTCGAGGAAGTCGGAACCGGCTCATAAGCCAGTCGTCCTCTTTTGCCAGCAAGCCTTCTTGCTGTCTAAAGATGCGTTCACTCCGAATTCTTCCATTTGCCACATCTTCTAAGAGCGCAAGATCAGCCATTGTGCGTCATTACGCATTCTGATGGGGTATTTTATTTCCCTCCATTTAATTACATCTGACAAGCTACAGATGTCGGTAATAATCGACGTGGAAATGGGAAATGTAATTTCTTGTTGCTTTCTGAATGGTTGAGACATACGCCATACATTGTTTTATCAACAATAAAACAAACTAAAGGCATATGCATGAATACCATAATTCCATAGCTTATGAAGAAATGTTTTAATATAAAAACAACTTTCCCCAGTGGACACTTAATACGTCTGTCTGTCTGTCTGTCTGTCTGTCTCTGTCTGTCTGTCTGTCTGCCTGTCTGCCAGACGGACACATTGACGAGAATATCAGTTTTGTACATTATTTCGTTCTGTTAACTATATTATATATGAGGATGAATTGCACAACATGCCAATATTGTAGAACATATTTCACTTTTCTTTTTGCAAATATGTGTTCATTTGAATTTCTGTTGTAATTTTCATTTGATTTTTTTGTTTGTCTCACTGCTGATCGATCAAACGGGTGTTCGTGTAGGCTGTTAATTGTAAGACTTGGTTTGTGAAGTCCTCATGTTATTTATGAGAGGCAGTATTGTCATTTTCACTTTCACGTGTTTCTTCCATCTGCCGACGGTGTCACCGTTTCTCATTTCATTCGTTTTTGTGCGTACGCCTGGGTCAGAGCTTGCGTGAAGGACCGCACATTTTCATCCGTCAAGTTTGCTTTTTATAAATCTCAACTATTGCGTAGGGAGTGGCGTACGCCTTCTTTTGTGCGTACGCAACGTTTATAAATGAGGCCCCAGCTCTGCAGGTTCCTGAAAAACTTCAATCTGTCAATGCAGAGGGAGGAGGACGTGTCCGGGTTTCGTTTCTTCTGTTGCTGGTCCGAACGTTCACCTGAATAAAAACCCTGATCCTGATTCTCCTACAGAGCGATCTAATGGAAGGTAAGATGGTGTAGGCAGAAGGTGAGAAGTCCACTGGAGCCAGCATTTGTCCTCTTTTACTCCATCAGAGCTTGGTACAGGTCACTCCACCTCAGCTTGGACTGAAGCTTTCCACACTTGTGCTTAAATTCTGTCGTTCTTGACAAAGTTTTATCTGAAGGTGAACCAGAGGGCTTCTTCTGGCGCATTGCCACCGAGGAGCTCATTGACAACTTGGGAACTTCAGCTTGGCTGATGGACAGCCCCACCTTAAAGTCCTCAGCCTCTTCTTCCTCAAGAAAAGTCTTTAGGGTGTAAAAACACAATTCTATTGAAGATATATGGTATGTTGAGGCACAGCAAACACGCAGACACACACAGAGACACACGTGTCTCCTAGCAAGTGATTGACGACTTCAGGAAGCAGCTCTTGGGAAGTTGAAGTCCAGTCTGGTTGGGTTTATTTTACACATTCACTCCTGTCTACCATCTATATGCCCCCCCCCCCACACACACACCACACACACACACACACCACACACACACTTGTTGGAAGATGTAACTTTTCCTCTGATGGTTTCCATCTTGTGTCTCTGTGGTGTGTCTTATCATCACGTTCTCATTCGATCATTTACCACAACTGTCCCCCTCTGTGAGGCATCATGGGGCAGGGGAATGTGTGTGGGGGGCAGAATCCAGGTGAGCTGAGCTGCAGGTGCTGCCTGGACGCGCCGTCATGAGGACGGTAGCCATTATGACCAATAACTGAGCGGCAAATGAAAATGATTGAAGCGCCTCCCATTGATCAACGATCAATGCTGTTGAACAGGTTACTGACTGCTGACATGGGATCAAAGCAGAGGCTGTGGGATGAAGACGGAAGCAAAGGAATGAAAACCGCTGGAAGATTTTCATAAGGTGGAAAAACGAAAAGGAACAGGACAGACAGCAGGGGAGGAGAAGAAGAAGCTCTTCTGGAGAAGAACATGCAGGATCATCTGTTAAATAAAGGGAAACTGACAAAGACAGAAAAAGACAAAGCTGCCGTTTTAGGAGTCTGCGGTGAGATCTTTGTTTGCATCTGAAAACTGTTTTCAGAGGAAACCTCCACAAAAACCACTCTGCACCTCCTTGTTCACCAGTTTTCAAGTCGAGCTCCGCAATCACACGTCTTTGGCTGCACACTTCCAGTGTCTGCGTTTGCAAAGCACCTCCCAGCTCCTAGGCCCCTCCACCAAAGCAAGGGCTTCATGTCTTCTTAGCTCATGCAAATGGGGGTCGGCTTTAGACCTTTACTACAATGATCGTGGGGGCGGATGGGGGGGGGGGGGTCTGCAGACCCATCTTCAAAGAGGGATTGTGAGTCTGTTTGAGGACGGAGCCCATCAATGCCTAACAACTGCAGTGTTTAACACACAGCAGTGTGTTGCCACAGTGACTGGACACAGCTGGAAGGCTGGTGTGTGGGTGTGCGTGTGTGGGTGAGGATGTGTGTGTGTGTGGGTGTGTGTGTGCGTGCATGTGCGCAGACTTCTTCAAGAGAGGCTCATTAAATCTGCAGGAATGGAGAGAACAGCAGACAGAGATATAGAAGCGAGGGAGGGGTTTATGACGCTGCATTTCAAGAAATCTGTTTGTTTATTTTTTATGAAATCCTTAACAGTTCAAAACCATTTTGATCTCAATGTCCAGAGGTACAGAGGTTACACCTCTAGGAGGTAATCTGGGTGATGACTCCAGGGAAATCCTTCGGGTGGATTCATCTGGATTTTAATCTTTTAACATTCAAACATATATCCTAAAAAAACCAACAGACACAACAACTAAGGATAGCAAATGTCCAAGTAGACACATTAAAAAAAGGTCATTTTCATCCAGTAGTAGTTCGGAGGCTCCATCCTGCATCCGTCACCACACGATGTAGAACAGACAGTAATCTGGCCGTGCGCTGAAGAGATTACAGCATCCAACAGCTCAGTTCAAGCTGGAGGGAAGAATAAGGTCTTCCTCTGAGGGGGGGGCTTCGGTGTTCATCCCATAAAACAGTCATGCAGAGGAAGCAGACCAGCGGAAAGCAGCCTGTCTTAGTGCAGCTGCATGCCCAGCATTGCATGAAGGCTGTGAGACATTCAGTTCTACATGCACAAATGCAGACAGGAACTCAGCTGTGATTAGTCCAAACATGCAGCCAACAATAAATCCAAGACTCCGCCCCATTTTTGCTCTGAACTTCGTCACAACAGAAATAACGGACTGACGGCTTACAGCCAGACGGCGGCGTCCAGGTTGGACGTTCGCACACTGCAGCGTTAACATAAAGGAATGTCAAGTTCAACCAGCTAGAAATGCAGCCAATAGAACATGAATGCCGCCGTTTCTAACAGACATTTGACCAAATGTTTCAGCTCATCGTCCGGTGACGGACTCGTAGAAAAATAAGAAACCAACTTTTAACTCGTGATAAGCATCTGTAAGCAAGATGGTGGAGCGTTTGGACGCAGCGGCTCAGTGGTCGGTCAACGTGTTGTCTGTTTTTATTTTTTACTATGACAACTGGGTTTATCTGTTCACACAAGATTCCTGTGGATGGCCGGCCGGGTCACCACGGGTTACCATTCCACTGGTGACACGGCAGCAGAGCTGGCACTCTAACAAGGCTCAGGAGGCAGCTTCAGACCACGGCTTCAACGGTTTCCCGGCCTGCTTGTCCCGAACGCCCGCCCCCTCGAGAATAAAATGGACGACCCGAGACTGCAGGTTTCCACCAAAAGAGCAATGGGGGACAACTGTGTCAATCCCACTATCCATCCCAGACTCAACTATTGAGCTTAGCGGGCTACACAACACAGCGTCAGGACAGGACAGCGTGCTCCGGTAAGAGCTGAGGAGGAGGACTCAGTGTGTACATTACTAACGACTGGTGTACAAACACAGTAAGCAAAAAAAGACACTGCTGTGCTGACCTGGAGTATGTTGCTGTTAAACGCAGACCTATTTATCTTCCATTGTTCTAGTAACAGCTGTTTACATTCCTCCGGATGCTAACACTAGCTTGGCTATCAGACTTTTACATGACGGCATTAGCAAACTATAAAGCATAGGCTTTGTTGAGCTGTGCTCATTGTAGCAAGGGGACTTTTATGGTGTCAAATTAGAGCCTAAAGTATTGCGCATCAAAACAGTAAAACCGCGCATCAAAACCCCAAATCTGCGAATCAAAATGGATAAATTGAGAACCAAAACCCACATTTTGCAACCAAAAGCCTTTCCCCAAAGCACAATCCTATTTCTAAGTTGCAGATTTGTTTTCTCGCCATTCTGAAATCCTGTTTTTGAGTTGCAGTTTTATTTTGAAATTATCTTTTTGAGTTGCGCTTTTATTTTTTGAGTTGCGCTTTTATTTTTTGCGGTTTTGATTCTAAAACCTGTCGACACGTAAAAACAGTGTCATGTCAGTCAAGGGGAGGGGAGGCGGGACATCCCTGATATCCAGAAGCTCATTGGCTGCCGAATAACACAGAGTCTTACGTCAACAGACCGGTTTAGCATGTGCCGGTAAGTTTTTTATGTCTTTTACTATATTAAACGATCAAACTTGAAAGCGTAACTCAAAAAGATAATTTCAAAATAAAACTGCAACTCAAAAACAGGATTTCAGAATGGCGAGAAAACAAATCTGCAGCTTAGAAATAGGATTGTGCTTTGGGGAAAGGCTTTTGGTTGCAAAATGTGGGTTTTGGTTCTCAATTTATGCATTTTGATTAGCAGATTTGGGGTTTTGATGCACGGTTTTACTGTTTTGATGCGCAATACTTTAGGCTCTAATTTGACACCATAGGCTTTAACCACGCAGACCTCAGCGCAGAGCTACCTAGATTCCATCAGCATTTTAAATGCGGCACAAAAGGAGCAAAAACTCTAAATAAAGTGTACAGAAACCCTTCCTCCCTTAGCTCAGTCATGCTAATCAGATGAACCCTGGATGACATCTGAGGTTCAGAGCCTGCTCAGAGAGAGGACCACCGCCTTCAAGCCAGGGGATCGGACTCATTACAGCTCGAGCTAACCTGACAGCTCACCTGGACAGCAACAACAGGAGGCAGGTGTGGCAAGAAATCCAGCATCTCACCATATTCAAAACCAACCGGAGTGTTGTGGACGGTAATGCCAGGCGGGCAGAGGAAGTCAGCCTATTTTTTGCTCACTTCGAGGTGGAGCCACTTCAAATAACCACAAAACATCTCAAGGCCGACAATGTTTCAGCCCTGGAAATCAAGGAGAGCCATGTAAGGCGGACACTGCGATCCACCATCCCAAGGAAAGCGGCAGGACCAGACGGCATCCCTGGCAAAGTCCTGAAAGAACATGCTGGAATTTTTTTGACCAGTCCCTGTCCACCGTCCCACGGTGAAATTCGCCATGATACCTGTGCTGAAGAAAACACACACCTCCACCCTGAGTGGCAACCGAGCAGTTGTTTTGAAAAACTAATGCTGGGTCATATCACACCAGGCTTTCCCCCAAGCTTTGACTCTTATCAGTTCACTTACGGAGGAAACAGATCCAGAGGACGCTGTAGCCACAGCCATCATACTGCACTACCCTGCCTGGAGCAGAAGGGGAGCTACTTTTAGATGCTCTTCATAGACTATAGCTCGGCCTTCCATGCGATCCTTCCCTGTAAGATGCTGGAGAAACTTAAGAAGTTGTCGTCAGACACATCTTTGACCCTTCACCTCAGCACTGGCGACCCATAGGGCTGCGTGCTGAGCCCCCTACTGGGCCCCCTACCAACAGTAACACCATCGTGAAGTATGCAGATGACACCACAGTGGAGGGACTCATTACTGAAGAGGATGAGAGTGCCTATAGGGATGAAGTAGAGCGGCTGTCAAGATGGTGTAAGGAGAGCAACCAGCCCCTGAACATCTCAAAGACAAAGGAGCTGATCATCGACTACATGTGGAAGAAAACGACCACATCTCCGCCTTTCATCTACAGGGAAAAGGCAGAGAGGGCTGCAGACTTCAGATCTCTAGGAGTCCAGATTGAGGAAAGCCTGACTTGGAGCACAAACACTTCTGAGCTGCTGAAAAAGGCCCAACAGATTCTTTACTTCCTCAGGGTGCTGAAGAAGAACAACATGTGTCAGGGACTCCTACTGTCCTTCTAGCAGTGCAGCACAGAATCCATCCTGACCTACTGCATCGGCGTGTGGTTCACCAGCAGCACAGCAGCTCAGAAGAAAGTCCTCCAAAAGGTCATAGACTCGGCCTAGAAGGTCAGCGGCTGTTCTCTCCCTCTGCACAACTTTAACGGTTCAAGAAGGACCAACACATCCTCAGGGACCCGTCACACCCAGGACACACTCTGAACTGTTACCTTCAGGACGGCGGGACAGAAAAGTCAGAACAGCAACAAACAGGTTAAGAAAACAATTTCTATCCCACAACCGTCAACACACTCAACAAACATAAGAAGGACTGCTGAAAGGTCTAGCTGTGCAATAAGTGGACTAAAGTTGAGAGTAGTGTTTTTCATTTTGTTATTTTTTCTGTGTCTATGTTTGTGTTGTTTGCCTTAGATGGTACTATAACATTGTGTTATTTGTTTCTTTTCTCTTAACACACGACTGTAAGAACACAAACTTGCGTTCTATTCTATTCTATTCTATTCTATTCTATTCTATTCTATTCTATTCTATTCTATTCTATTCTATTCTATTCTATTCTATTCTATTCAGCAGAAAAGTTTTTAAAGCAAAACTCAGATATTCTGCGGTTTAAGAAAGAACTCAGGAGGTTTGGTGACAGTTTTTGTTCCAAACGAACAGAGAATAACGATGAACCTGAAAAACAATCAGGAGGAAGACTTTGGACCGCCGTCTTCTGGGGGGGGGAGGGGCATCAGGAGCTGCAGCCTTCATGGGAGAGGCACGGCAGACACCCATGAGCAAGGCGTGTTGCTTCTTTTCATTACTAAAGTGTGATTGCGCTGCTGAACTGGGTTGGTAGCCCCCTCCCCAGCTTCATTGGGGGGGGGGGGGGGGTAAACAAAAGCCCCAAGCAGCATCCACAATGCAGCATTCGTTTAACTGTTATGGATGACGATGTTGCAGCTAACAGAATGTTCACGGGTAACTGCGTCAGGGAATTAAACGGGCTGAGATTCTCCATGCAAATGCTGCAGGGTCGTGGATGCTACAAGAACTGTGCACAAGTGGATTGATGGCATTGGCGGCGCCTTGGGCTCGCAGGACGCAGGGCAGAGCTGGCACCCAAACCCAGATAAAGCATAAAAGATGAAGACTTCAAAAGGGTCCCCAGTTTCTCCATGATATCCCCCCTCAGCTTCATGCCACACACAAGCTCATGCACATCACAGCTCACTTTCAGCTCATCCAGACAAAGAAAACGCATCAATAATATTTAATCTTCTGCTTCAGCCGCTTCCAGACCGAGGGCAGCATTTCCCTCTTAAAGGTGAAGATGTGCACCGATAACTGGCCTTTTTCCTTCAGACTGGAACAACGGTAAACAACACAAAGACGGGGTCCTAGGGCCCATCCGCCCACACGCCCTTTGATATTAAAAGACGAAGCAGGCGGAGGAAGTGAGACATGTTTAGCATCCTTTTAGCGGGGAGGATTCGGCATGGCGGCCTCATCCTTCCAGAAGAACCTTCTCTGCCCAAACTATGGATGCTATTATTACTCCTGGATGTTGTCACGCCGTCACGCTTCTCTCCTGCCCCCAAGCAAGAAAGCGGGCACTGCTAGCACCCGACCACATTACCCAATTAATCTCTCCTAAGAAGCAGAGGGGGAGGGGGAGGACCTGAGAAGAAACAACGCAAAAACCGAGGAGGAAGAGGTTCTTCAAAGCCAGAGGAGCGAGCAGCAGGAACGCACAAAGGCTCCCCCATCACCGGCTGTTTACAGAGCAAAGCTCCACCCCTTAAGACACCTGTTTCTGGGACAAATATTTAACCCTCTCACATGGTCACCAGCAAAAACCACCAGTGAGTCCACGTCCATCTACGACCTGCCAGAGCTGGAGCTCATCAGCTCTGCCTTTATTCAAGTTAATCGATGAAAGACTCAAACATGCAGACAATTAATTCATAGGATGACAGACAGCGGACAGAAACGCTGCGTTTGCAACCTTTGGCACATTTACTTTATGTTCTATGATAATTCAGATTTCACACATTACAATGGTTGGGGTCAAATTGGGATCAGCTTAGAGTTGAAAAACCAGATTGTAAATTTGAAAACAATGTTTTTTAGGTCCCCCTATGGCCATTTAAAAAAAAATAAAAAACACTCCCGTTGGTGTTTTCATTATGATTATAAGGTTTTTGACCAAAACTCCACAACCTAAGTGTCTTAGAAAGAAATGACTGGCAATGACTGTCGCCAGCCGGGAGTGAGCTCATTGTGAGTTCCCACCTCTTTCCACGCCTCGACCTCTTAAATGCTGCGTTTTCATTACCTATGAAATTGTGCAAATTCGATTTATGATCATAAATCTGCCTAATGGAAACACCTGGAAAACTCGCATTTATCAACAAAGGTTTTTTACACTAGGGGGAGGTGGTTTTTTTAGGTGTATCAAAATTCACATGTTTTACAAAACTGCAAAGGAAACAATTTTTCGAATTAAATGAGTCAAGTGACCAACTACTCTGCACAGGTAGACAGTGTGCATCCATTTTCTTAACCCGTCGGGACCGCAGAGTTGTCAGAGCGAATTCCGGCTACTGATAGGCGAAGGAGGGATCCAGCCTGGACAGGTCGCCGGCTTTGTATGGAGTGATAGTTCTGCCATCACGTTACACAAAACTTTCTAAGTTGCAAGTGAAAATATTAAATATTTGCTTTTCAATAATTTTTTATTCGGCTTTGTTTTTGTTTGTTTTTTGCTTTCAAAATACAAAAAATAATTGAAAAGCAAATATTTAACATTTTAATTTGCAACTTAGAAAGTTTTGTGTGCAACGTGGTGGCAGAAATATCACTCCATAGCTTTGCTGCTTGCTATGCCCAGCAGCGTGGCACGTTTGCTTGCTATGCAGCACCCAGGCAGCTGCAGAGAAGCACCAGTCAGCCAGAGGAATAATAAAAAAAAGATCCTCTAGTTTGATTCTTGTTTTTATCTTTCCCCTCCTGAACTAATGTGAGTCACAGAGATACGGAAGTAGCGGCTGAGAGTGATTTTTGCAGCGGGAGAGACTGATCTCTTGAACGTGATTACTGATGCTTTTGTAGAGATTTTTAAAATAAATAAATAAATCAGATCTCTAAACATCCTCCGTGTCTTCCATGCAATGTAATGAGACACACACAGACAGAAATGTAATTATGATTTAATAGACATAGTGTAATTGCAGAATTTATATATATAAATATTATATAATATATTAAATATTATATATATACTGTACATATTTGTATATTAAAGACCTCATAGTGCCTTACCAACCAAACAGAGCAGTCCGTTTGCAAAATGCAGGACTGCTTGTGGTTCCTAGAACTAGTAAAAGTACAGTTGGAGGTAGAGCGTTCAGCCACCAAGCCCCTGTTTTATGGAATAAGCTTCCAGCTCATGTAAGAGAGGCAGACACAGTTCCTACATTCAAAGTTAGACTGAAAACATTCCTCTTTGGACAGGCTTATTGTCAGACTAGATAGTATTTAGAGAATATTTAACTTACTGTTAATTTGTTTAAATTAAACTTAACAACAACAATAAAGTTGTTAGTAGGCTGCTAGAAGTTTGAAGCTGGGGAAACTATGGTGCACTGGGGTTCTGTCCTCTTTTCTCGCCTACTTCTCCTCTATTCTTGATCATTATTCATCATTTAGTTCTCCATGCCTCTGTTTGGTGCAGTGCGATTCATGTACTGTCCCTCTTTCGAAAGTGATTCCAGATTCCAGTTGGCTCATCCGTGCTCCTGTACCTGACTGTGTACCTCGTTTCTGGCTTGCCTCTACTACTGCTCCAACACCTGGTTGTGGATCGTGTCTCCGACTCGTCTCGCGCCCCCAACTGTCCCCCAACTTCATCTGGATGAAGATCATTTGCTGGACTTTAAATATGTAGTTTTAAAGTTAGATAAGTTAATTCTTCTCTATGAGTTCTGGTAAATTGGCTGTCCATCCTGGGAGAGGATCCCTCTTTCATATGGACACCCCTGAGGTTTCTTAGTTTTTTCCAGAATCCGCTTTTTTAGGAGTTCTTCATTACCGTGAAGGAGGTTGTAAGGGCAGGGATGCCAGTTTAGTTTAGTCTGTTTAGTTAAAGTTTAGTATTATCCTATTGAAGTCTATGCATTTATGATCCTTTTTGATTGTATGTTTACCTTACATTTACCGGTACGAAACCCATTGAGACGACTGTTGTTGTGAATTTGGGCTATACAAATAAAATTGAACTGAAATTTTGTTTTTTTTAAGCATTTCTAGAATTTCAATAAAGTTTTGGGCATTTGTGTAATGGAAACGCAGCTGTGAATAACTTGAATAACTTGCCATAAAAAAATCTTGAAAAAAAATTAGGATTAGAAATGAGATGTTAAGAAGAAGATATCACAGCAAGAATGGTCATTCTGACAAATAAAACAACTGAGTAATAACTGTCTATTTCTCAAAAGAAATCTATGGGATTTTGGTTTCTTGAAACCAAAGTGAGTACTTCCTATTTGGGAACATGAGAGGGGAGGGGTTGAGCTGTCCATTGTTATTTCAGTCTATGTTGGCGACAGTAGCTGCAATAGACACGATGACTTGGAGCGACTCGGACCAATCACTGTTGACTGGTTTCAAAATGGAGGTGCCTGTATTGGGAGGCATTGGTACTTATTATTTGGTAACAAGAGATGGGAGGGGTTGAGCTGTCCATTGTTTTACAGTCAATGGAATCGCCTGAACCAGATCGCCCAACAGTACCCGTCCCGGCTACTGTTGGGCGACGGCGGGGACACCCTGGACAGTCTGTCGCAGGGCCCATGGAGCTAAACGATCCCGATCACTTTGGCGGCTCCCGGGAGGCGAGCTGGCGGCCAGACAGAGACCCACTGCAGCAAGGGTCACCAACCCTGTCCCCGTGTGGCACCCGCAGGGAATGCACCCAAATTTTTTTTTTTTTTTTTAATTGAAGCAAGTATTCAACAAACAATTCCGGCATGTCTATCAATGACAAAAATATCAATTCTGAGATAAAGGCAGACAAATATAACTTAAAAAATAAAGTAAGGCTCTATTACAAAAGTTTAAATAGATCAAATAAATTACACAATGTCTGGGCATTATTATGATTCATGTAATGAAAAGATTTAGAGATTAGGTTAATGATGATATTTTTGGATTTAAGCCAATTATGAAAAGAAGACCAAAACCTTTTTACATGCAAACATTCAAAGAAAAGATGTTCCACAGTTTTCAGTCATTTCCACAAAAGACACAAAGATCACTGTCCCAGTTAAAGCGAGAATGTAAAAAAATGATTGGAAGGGTAAATATAATTTAACGCGAATGCTCCAAAAATAGCACTGCTCATATAGCAAATCATTATATTGTGGCGATCTGGGGGTTAGCCCCTCCTTCAGCTTCTAAGACTCATGGGAAGTGGGAAATCTTGGTGTGTTAAATCGCTCACCATAAGTGAGGGAGCTGTGAGCAGAAGTCAGGTTAATGCTGTTTGGCTGGTGGTGGGTGTGTTCAAAGTAAACAGACAGATGTGATTGTCCGCTAACTTATGTGAGCATCGTTTTTGACAAACCGGAGTTGTGCTTTGCATGAGGCACAGGTAGCAGATTCGAACATGTCCAGTGGAGCTGCTTCTAAGTAAGAGGATAGTGAATCAAGACTTGAGCGCAACAGTACCGGCCTGGATTGTAGGGGTGGTGATTCAGTGCTTGCTATTGGTAATTGATGCACTTTAGTTCTGCTATCGTGAAATATATGGCAGAGTATGGAACGGCCAAAGACACACACAAGACCAGAGACTCTCACAGATCATCACACACCAAGCAGAAATGAACTTATTGCTTAAAATGATGTCAGGAGTTCAGCTCTAAGAAAATGACAAAAGAGCAAAGAAAACAGAATAAATTGATTTATTATTTCTAGTTATTAATATTTCCTGGCTTTGTTTTTTCATATTTGCATAATTTGACAGAATATATTTATCATTCTGGATTAATATTCCTGTCTGTTTTTATTCACATTTATGTTTAGAAAGTAAAAACTAAGTTAAAGTTTTAAAGGTTTAAAGTTTAGCTTTAGTGTGTTCAATAAATATTTATCTTGTTTGGCTGCAACCTAAAGTGTTTTGGATTTAGGCCCCCTCTGCAACTGACTTTGACCCCCCCTGTAATACGAGTCTAGAAAATTCATGCATGTTTTTGTGTGTAAAGTGAGCAAATATAAATAGGGCACACAAAAGAAAGTCCTCAAATTGTGTTTTGTACTGTTTTGATTTTTTTTGGGGGGGGGGCTAGGAGGTTACTATTTCATGTGCATCACTTACTGCACATGAAATAGCCCTCGGTCTCAAAAAGGTTGGTGACCCCTACACTGCAGGATGGGATGCCAGCCAACTCAGGCATTCCTAAACTTTATGATATTTTCATCAATAATAAAGTAAGGTAATGCGGGACAGCAAGCCTTCAAACTCAGTCAGAGCAAGAACATGAATGCAGAGAACACATCTGGGACTAATTTTAGATACGTGCGGACTTGGACACACTTAAAATATGTGCTGGGATTGCAGCAATGTGCCAGCTTCTCTTCTCCTGCACCTGAGCTTGTGTATGGCTCGACGGGGCAGATCAGGGAGCTTGTGCAACGCACAAGCACTACAGGGCCGTTGTGACATCACAAAAGCTCATTAATTCGAACCGAGCGTCTTTGCGACAGTTTGATTGACAGCGTTTTAAAAGGAGAAACACTCAGAAAAGCAAAAAATAAAAGATTTTTTATTACATTTGTTTTCTTTCATAAGAAAAAATAACACATGTACATGTCGATAGTCAAAAAACTTGAAACTTGAAAGTACACATTGTAAAAAACTGAAAATGTGAAAAAAAATTTACATTTTAAAAGGGTACATTTTATCTTGATATATTGAACCTTTTTATATCCTTTTTCATTTTAGATCCTCAGATATGAGCAAAAGATAGATACAAAATTGTACAACATAATACTATAAGATGTGATGCTGTATGGTACAATGCTGTGCAATATTATGCTGTAAGATACGATACTGTATGATATAATACTGCAGGTTACAATACGGTATTATACGGTCCTATACTGCGCAGTACGATACTGTATGATACAATACTGTACGGTATGACGCAGTGCGGTACAATGCTATGGTACGATGCTGAAACATCTTTGAATCTGTAACAAAAATGTCTGGTCATTTGCCACCGACAGTCGTATGTTTTTGTCGTTTTGACTGAATGTCACAGTAAAACCTTCTAAAGCTTCATCAGTAGCTTTTGCACGATTAAAGAAAATCATGAGAAAGACCAAACGTGTCGAAAAACCTGAATCAGGATGTGATAGTCACTGAATTGCAGTTTTTGAAATGACCTGATCTGTGTTGAAGCATTGATCAAGATGCAGTTTAGCTAGGAGCTGAGTGGAGTCAAGGAAGTGCTGCGATTTGAATGATGCACTAATGGCACTAAATCTGGCAACAACTGCACGTTTGGGGTCGGGACCTCAGCCTCAAAGACCTCCTAGAGGGTGTCTCCCATGGAGTTTGTCTGTGAGAAAACAAAGGGTTCTTCTGCTGTCTTTACGTTTCTGTGTGCTCGTAAGCATGTGCCACCCCCCATCACAAGCCAGAGAGCTGTAGTCGCTCCCAAAGGCTCGCCATGTTCTTCTAATCAAAGGCACTTCCTCAACACATTGCTCTTTTGAGGAACGTCCAAATTTTGGCAGAAAGAAAAGACACGCTGATCTCTTTAGGCAAATAAACATGATTAAAGGGACAAAAATACAATTCAGACAAGAACTGACTCTAATTACTTCACAAAGGCCCACAAATTCAGGCTCTCCATGATCCTTGAAGTGTGCATTCATTTGCATGGTAGTGTGGGTGTATGCTGAACACACGTGTGAATTCTGGAGGCAAGAGACCCACAACATTGCAGTTAAATGTTTATAATGAGGGTATAATACATGTCTGTGATCACAGATTCAGGGGAAAGCCAACAAGCTATCCAGCTAGTCTGGGGATTGCAGGACTGGGAATGCAGCCAGGGTTTCAATCCCACCACATTCCCTTGGATTAGCTGTTAACCAGTCCAGAGATGTAAGTATTAGCAAATTATATTAATTATAATAATATTTTCCCCAAAGTGGAGATGCCACAAAGTCAGCAGAAAGAGGTGCCTTCAAAGTTAGCCAAACCCAGATGAGCTTGCCAAATCTGGAACTCAGAATGCATTCTGGTTCCATGTTGCCCGGCAACTACATTATTTGTAAGACATAAATAAACAATCCATGTTTCTTTTGTATTCTGTAATTGTTCTCTCCAACTGTAATAACCCAGCTGCCAAAGAAGACCTGAGACGCTTAGAGGAAGCCATCCATCCAGGTCTTTCCTCCTTCATACCTGCAGAGCGCCACCCTGAGGGAAGCATGTGCAGCTCTTAGGAACAGTCTTTTCTCTGTGATCCCAGAACATGAGGAAATTGTTTTCCGCCAGGGGTTTGAGATGGAGACCCCATCAGGCAGTTGTCTGCGGGGAGCGAGGGTGGAGCCAGAGTTAATCAGGGATAGAGGCCCCCATCACCCAGGGGATTCACCCGCCTTGGCCCTTCAGTCACATAAAAACATGACCTCCGGTCTGTACTGACTGTCGTCAGAGCGTCTGCTCACCCTCTGTGGGCCGAGCTGCTCAGCCAGAACCATCAAAGATAGACCTTCAGGATGGGAAGCATCCAAAAAAAGCTGTAAACATCTTGGGCTAAGAAGTCTCTGTGTTCCAGAGGTTGTGGTGTCAACTGATACCATTTTTACCTTTACGTTAACAGTACATTTGAGGAAATTAAAAAGAGTGGCTCAAACAACTTTGAGGCAGCAGCGGAGCGGCAGTTATGGCAGACCACAGAAGGAGAAGCCAAAGCTTCTCACCTGCTGACCTAAGCTGTCAAACAGCAGCTGTTAAAGAGCTGAGGAACATTCATGCGGCTGGAACATCTCTGCAGAAAGGTGCAGGAAATTCTATGGCATTTGGACTCATTAGACACAACTGTCAGATTTAATTAACGACTGGACCTAATTAACCATGTAATTAATCCTATAGTGGTCAAACACACGTGAATAGACACACACGCAATAAGTACACAGGTAATACATAATAAGTAAGTTTCTCATCCATGTTCACGAGAGCTGAGCAGTTTGCTGTTAATCTGCCCAAACTAATTCCAGACATTACTTTCATCCCCTCAACATCTCTACAGATTCGTGGAAAAATGGTCATCCATCAAATCTCCAATGAACAGGGGGGGGGGGGGGGGGCATTGACCCTTGCCTTTCCTGCCCCGCAGCCCCACAACCCAGATGTGGTGCAATCCAAAAACAGCCCCCTGTCTTTGTATTGTTCTAGAATGGCCGTGTTATGGGCAAGTGTGATGCTCTGGTGGACCGATACGAAGACAGGCAGCGGCAGCACCTTCACCCCCACCAGACAAAAAAAGTATCTCTGATGAAGTCATTTTATCAGACATAAAGACTCTTTAGCTCTTGCTCTGCAACAGACGCCCCAGCAGACAAACACCAAGAAGCAGCATCATCAAGCCCCTCTGATGTGCTCCCACATGGAGAGTGGTGTATGTGTGCAGAATGGAGGGTTCGGTTCACTCACATAGTCATGGAAAGCCTTGGCCTCGCTGGAATGTTCGCATGTCTCCCTCCGGTCTGGCGCGGCACAGTACAGATCCCAGAATACACTGCACACAGGACAGAGACAGCCATCAGGCAGGAGGCTCTAATCCAAACATCTCCTCCAGAAGATGCTTCGTAAGATCCTACAGTACCCTCCAACAGGTTAAAGAGTAGATATTTGAAAGGCACAGATGGAGAGTTCAAACTCTCACCTGGACTCAAACAAGCTGCAACAATGAAGGTTCAGGTGGAGACATGAACACACTGGTGGGTCAGAGCCTCACCTGAGAATCTGAGTCCACATCAAATGACGATTCTGTGTCAAAAATTCATCTCCAACTTTTTTGACATCTAAATGAAGCTTGGTTCTTCGGCCCTGGTGTTTACCTCTCCTCACGCACGCTAACAACATTCAGACGGAGCTTCAACGGGTCAGCAGCATTTCTCAGAAAGAACAGGACGCATCTTGGTCCCCTTGGTGCATGTCTCAGGTGACCTGAGGTCACCATTCAGCTCTGATAATGTTTATGGAAAATCAGCCATCCTGATGTCTTTTAACCAGAAGAGCCCAGCTCCTCCGGTGCATCAGGGGCCAGCAGGTCCAAAAGTGCAAATGGGCTTTTAATTACTGCACTGCAAGGAAGCAGCTTGATTTCTGAACCAGGTCAGGACAAACAGTTCCTTCCTCCATATGCAGATTTTGGAGAGTAAGAAAACTTTTGAGAGGAGCTTCATGCTGACATTTACAGTTTGACTTAAGCTGTTCCAAACTTTAAAATCTTGTTAAAATTCCCAAGAAAGCAGCACCTAAACCTCACATGATCTTAAGATTGCTTGGAAATGACTCAGCAGGTAAACCTGACCCCACCCTCAGAGAAGAGCGCAATGCAGAGCTCCAATGTTGATGCCCACCCCCTCCACTAGGACAGTGTGACATTTTTAAATTAATCCAAAAAACTAGAGACGTTCCAATCTCACTAAGAAATAATCATCACCACTAGATCCTATATTTAATAAAACAGGTTATATCATATCCCACCGTATATTATACTGTATTGGATGTGTACCACATTTTTTTAGGGATTCCCATACTAAAATGATTTTTGCTTAATGATGCAGAAGAAATGTTTGCGCAGAAGGATATTGGACAGGGCTGGGCAACCCTGGTCCTCAAGAGCTCCAACCATCCTGTTTTCCGGCCCTCCCGGTACTGCTTGATGCACCTTCAACACCTAAACCAGGTGAGTCAGGATGTGGAATCAGTTGACTCAGTGAGATCAGGGTTGGCCAGCTCTGGTCTAGGATATGTCAGTCAAAACCACTGAAAACTTGAATCAACCTTTTAAAGTTACATGACATTTCTGTCCTTCTGTTAGAACAGTGGCTGATTGGTTGGTTAAGCACAGGACTAGAACATGAGAGACCAGGGTTCGATTCCCAGGGGGAGTGATGAGCTTCAGCCAGTGTGGGTCCTTGGGCAAGACCCTTCACGCTGCTGCCTAACTATGTAGCCACGTAGTAGTGTGCCAGTCCCCAGCCTGGATAAAATACAGGGTTGTGACAGGAAGGGTATCCGGCGCAAAATACTCTGCCAAACCACCTGTCCTAATCAGTGAAAGCTGATTGGTTGGGGCGACCCGTGAAGGAATATTCAGAAACAACAATGTTTCAACAGTGTTTAGTGTGAATGTTGATCATGCATACTCAACAGTCTAGTCCAGCCAATCTTTGATCTGGTAATTTCCTTAACATCTTTGTCATCTCATTTAACCTGATTTAATTATTATTTTTTCATTTAATGTGCCTTGGTTTTTGTTATTTAGGGGTTTCCAGGTAACAAAGGTGCAATAACATTTTTCTGAAATGAAAAGAATGGGAAACGCTGCAGCCCACAAACTGAAAGAATATTTAAATATTTTATTATTTTCTTTTTAGTATTTAAAGATTTTTTTTTTCAATTTTCCTGCCCAACAGCTGAGTAAACAGATCAGAGATGAGGGCCTTTTGTGTTGGACAGATGTTACTGTTACAACAGGGGGTTAGGAATCTTTTGACACACGAGGTGCATATTTGTATAAATCCCTTTTGGATTTGAGGCTTTATTTTGATAATGTTCAGAGTCATTTTTTATTGGACTGGATGGAAAACAGAAGAAAGAAGGAGAGAGGTGGATATTAGGGATGGGACATAAGCGTACAAAAGAAAGAGGGAGGGGGGGGGTAAGGAAGTTGGAGGATGATTAAGAAATGTGTGTGTGGGTGGGGTTGGAATAACAAAGCAACAAGTTGCTGGAGGTGTAAATGTTAGTCTAAAAGAGGCGAGGCCTGTCCAAATATACTCAAATGTTACAAATATACCTGGTGCTCCAAAAATCTTCACAAACAAACATGTCAACCTGTGCACCCTACAACTACATTCACATGCACATACTTATGCATACAAACCATCACATGTAAAGCATTTCATTCTGTCACATGTACTATTAGTGCAAAGGTGAGCTAACATCTGAACTCAGGTGAATATGTTCTACTGTGGTGGATTATGCAATGTAAAAAGAGGGGGAGCTCCCACTCACACCCACACCAAGACCCCCGCTGAAGCAGCAGTTCCCCCCGTATTTGTAGATTTATACACACAGTTGGGGGGAGGGGGGCACTCAGGGAGTACCAGTATGTCCTTTTTAGACAAGTATGTCCTGAAAAACCTGGGTGGGGTCTCTGAGAAATGACAGCTGATGCAGGTTTGCTCCCGTTGAAGCACCTGTGCAGGTGTGTGGTGGAACAGATGAATCTCATTGCCTCTGTGGAAAATCTAAGGCTAGAATCACAAGTGGGAGCGATAAAAAATGAAATGGAGACTGGAGAAAATGCGCCCAAAGCAGTGATCTGAATGACCAGCTGATGTTAAGGTGGCGCCAAACTCACAGATTTGTAAAGAGGGAAAATCCATGCTGCAGTCCAGACCAGCATCCTTTTCTGTGACACTAATTAGCAGAAATTAACTGCTACATTCACACCTAATTAGCAGCAGCTGTCAACTGGAAATCTCATACTCTGCCCGCTGCCATAACAGCAACATTTCTGTGCAATTATATAATCATTTAATCTAATCATCTCACCACGGGATGCTATATTCAGGTTTGTTTTTGTTTTTTGTCAGGGGGGGGGGGGGGGGGGGGGGGGGGGGGGGGGCTTACGGACAACACTGAGAGGGGAAAGGCACACTTGCCCCTTTTTTTTTTTTTTTCAGGGAGGATTAAAAGGA
Organism: Oryzias sinensis; assembly: GCA_037389245.1. Taxonomy (NCBI): domain Eukaryota; kingdom Metazoa; phylum Chordata; class Actinopteri; order Beloniformes; family Adrianichthyidae; genus Oryzias; species Oryzias sinensis. Next base: position 23,261,175 of record CM074498.1, on the reverse strand, counting down.
CTTCTCAGAGTCCCCAGAACAGAGAACCCATCGCCACAGAAGTCAATGATGGCATCTATCTGACAAAGGAGAGAGGCGGGGCCAAATGATGATCCAGAGTGTGTCATTGGTCAGTCAGGAGTGAGAAGCAGGAGTGGCGACAGGGGGTTGGGGGGCATTTATGGGTGATATGGAAGTTGGAGTCAAGGAACATGGCGGGTCGTAGAGGGTAAAGTAGTGTGTGTGTGGGGTTGTTGGGGAGGGGGCAGGAGCTGTGATTGCACGGTGATCTCTGGGCTGCTTGGGTCAGGTGCCGGGGATGGCTTGCGCAGACGAGGCTCTGGCTGGGTGGTGGGTGGCTCATGGGTCCTCGGGGCCCTGGTTTCATCCTCGGCCCGCGTCTCGGTGTCCGGCGCCCGGTGTCTGGCGCCCGGTGGCCCATATTCAAATCAGCGCTTTTATCCCCCACTTTCTCCGCCTCTCTCCCTTTTATTCTCTTCAACCCCCCCCCCCCCCACACACACACACACGCACACACTTTTCACCTTTCCCTCCCCACACACACTAAATGTAACAAATAAACAAAAATTTATTAAAAAAAACGAAAATTGGTTTATACACATTTACACTTTGGCTATCTGAAGATATATAACCTCTTTTTGTAATAGTAAAACCTGTCCAACACAAAAGGCCTTCAGCTCTAATCTGTTCGCTCAGTTATTCGACAAAACAAGTTAAAAAAAAAGCAGTGACAGGGGTGGAGACCGGTAGAGATGGGGAGGCGGAGCCTTACAAGTGTGCTTCTCTTATCCAAACATGCTGTTCTTAATGGGACTCAATGGTGCCATCAAAGACAAACGGTGGAAGAGCACAGCAAAGGAAATCAAAGCTCTTCTTTATGTTTTACAAATACTTTTATTTTTATAAGTCTATCTAATTAAAAGCAGACCTGGACCAACTGCTAGAAGGCAATAAGACCGTGGGCTTTTACTCTCTGCCCTTTCTGAATCACCAAAGAAATACGACTTTTGAGACCAAAGCTGCAGACGACTGTTCTTTCAGGTGTGATGAAACACTAAGGACATGCTTTCTCCACCAACTCCAATGCTGCCACACACCTGAAACGCTGAAAAAACAGAGTGCAGGGGACTGGGGACTTTCCTGCTTACCAGAAACAATGCACAGGCTTACATTTTATGAAACCAATACAAAACCCCAAAGATGTTGTTCCATGTATGTTAAAAAAAGTTCAACATTAAGCATTGAGCTATTGATCTGCCTTTTCTGAAGCTGCCCATAGACTCTTCAACCAATACAAAGAACAAGAACCACTTGGTGAGTTGGTCTGTATATAAAAGAGAAGACATTGACTTTCTTACACATGGACTGATTCACATGTACTGTTTACATACTAAACTACATTTTAATGAGTAACTCACAATCATGGTCAACACACCCAAGAACAGAGCGGGGGGTAGGTTTCTTGTAGTTTAAAATCCAGGGAAATCCCTTAAGACTTGAGGAAAGAATCGACCTGTTTCTCCACAGAGACGCCGTCCTGCTCACTGGGATCAAAAGCGTTGTTAGCATTAGCTCTGTTAGCTTTAGATGCGTTATCCTTTGCCCAGGATTTGATCTGTTATTCAGTATTATTACGTTGTTCGTCATGCAGGGTTGTTCCAAGTCGTCCTTGAGTATATTGATCCTGTTATCTCATTGGTCATGATGGGTTTGAAGTCTCCTGATCTGTTAGCTAGATCCAGAAGCAGAGCTAGTTCAGTTTTCATGACCAACACACTCATGACTCAGCGCTTTCGATGTTATTGTCACATGGTGTTTTTTCAGGGCTATGGTGAGCTTTCTTTTTGCAGTAATTTTGCGTTAAATTATGTTTTAAGACGTCCGGCGTGCGACTGTTGACATTGTCCCAGAACCTCAAGAGTTTTCTTCTGATGATAGTCCATTGATTCATCAATCGATCCATCATCCAAGGTAACTTGTCCATCAAATTATCCATCCAATCAACCACCTTCTGAAGCCGCTGAATCCCTCTTGGGGGTCACATGGTTACTGGAACTTATCCCAGCTATAGTTGTATGAAGGCGGGGTTCCTCCTAGACAGGTCGGCCGTCTGTCACAGGGACATGCATAGACAGATAACCACGCAGTCAAACCTAATGGACAGTACATCAATGTCATCAATGAACCTATGCAGCACATTTCTGGAGGGAACTGGAGAAAACCCAAACATGCACATGAAGAACATGCAACCTCCAAACAGACAGAACCCAGCCTGGATTTGAAACAGGACCTTCTTCTTGCTCTGAGGCAAGGGCGCTAACCACTACACCACCATGCAGCCTGGAAAATGATCATTGACATAATCATTTAGTAGCAGAAAGGAAGAGTCAGCTAACGGTGGCTAACAACAAAGCTAACACCCGAAGGCCTTTCTTCCGAAGGCTTTTATTTATTGTCGCGAACCGAACAACAGCTGCGCACCAGTGACCTCCACCACCACCAGCTGCCCTCCTCCACCCCAACATCCTCCGCCTCTCAAAGACTCATCCTGAGACCCCCTCTCCAGCTACAGTCGTCTACAGGAAGCAGCTATGGAGGCAACCCCACAGTGTGTGTGCGTGGGGGGGGGGGTGTCTTAAATATAGCTGTTTAACACAAAAGAGGCTGGGGTGCAAAGAGTTAATCCATTTGGGAGGTGTGGGGGGGTCTCCTTTCTGCAAACAAAGGAACGGCCATTGAGACAAAGGCTGGGGTGTTAGGGAGGTTGGTGGTTTTTTTTGCCATCTGGAGCTTTTGTGGGGGGAGGCAGCAAAAGAGTGTACAGAGAGACCCACTGAGACCCTGATCAGGGAGACCCCCTCCCCACTCCAAAGAGAGATTGCATCCACTTGCTACATGGCCCAAACGGATGCCTCCTCAGCTGGGTCACATGACACTCCTCCCCATTCAGCTGGTGCCTCACCGACAAAAAGGTGTGTGAAGGTGGTTCTGTGGCTGGTGAAGCACCAGTGACCTCCACCACCACCAACTGCCCTTCTCCACCCCAACATCCTCCCCCTCTCAAAGCCTTATGCCGAGACCCCCTCTCCAGCTACAGTGGTCTACAGGTGCAGCATTGAGGAATAAACACCAACAGTCCAGGAAACAGCAGGACATTTCCTTATACAGAATAAAAGGACAGAACAGCTCAGCTTTTCCGTTTTGTTTTCTTTTAAAGAACAATTCTTTAAAGAGTAGCAGCAACACCAGAACAACAACCAAGTGATTCCAAAGGTCTCCACTACCATCAGCATTCCTGGAAGTGAAACAAAACAAAAAAAGTTTCTAAAAAAAAATCTATATTTTACTAATAAGTCCAGAGATTCCTCCTTTAAACAATAACAGCAAAGCAAATTCAAACAAAATAAGCTGATGAGTTGACAAAATCATGAGAAACTGTGATTCTGTCACAGGCAGATGGCTGGTTCCAATTGCAGCAGGTTTATTAACTCACAGAGAAAGTCAAAAATGCTAAATCAGGGTCAGGCAGGCAGGGGTAAAAAACGAGGGAACATCTTAGCTGGCTGACCCTGGTGTTGAGAGAGCACGGCTCCGACCCCTGTGTTAGAGGCATCCACCTCCATGGTGGACTGGCTGGCTGGGTCTGGGTGACGGAGGGTGAGCGCCTGGGTAGAGCGCTGTTTCAGCGTCCGGAATGCTTTAGGGGGCACCTTTCAGGAGAGAGGTGTGAGGAATCCGCCACCGTGCTGAAACCACGAATGAAGGGCCGGTAAAAGTTGGCGAACTTGAGGAGCTGCTACAGCTCTTTCACTGTGGTCAGCTGCGACCACTGCAGCACCGCCTCCACCTTACCCTGGTCCATTGCCACGCCCCCCACACTGATCACATAACCCAGAAAAGATACAGAGGTCTTGTGGAACACGCATTTCTCTCCTTTGGCATACAGTTTGTGATCAATCAACCAATGTAACACCTGCCGGACATGTACAAAGTGCTCCTCAAACTAGTCTGAGTAGATCAGGATGTCGTTAATGTAGATGACAATGAAGCTTTGCAGCATGTCAGGGAAGATGTCGTTGACAAACGCCTGGAACACAGAGGGAGCGTTACAGAGACCAAAGGGCATGACCAGGTACTCAGTGTCCTGCGGACAGCCCCTACTCAAATGCGGATGAGATTGTAGGCACTCCTTAAATCCAGCTTCGTGAAGAAGCGCGCTGTGCGGAGACAGAGGTTCTCCAAGAAAGGCCTCACTCTCTCCCCTGGAGAGAGCTGGGTGGAGCCAAGTTGTATGGGCTCCTGGTCGGAACCACAGACCCCCTTGGAGAAACAGTGAGATGGGCATGGCCTTCGCTGAAGCTGGGTTGGGTGGCTGCTGGGTCTCAGCAGGTTATCAAGTTTAATAGTGAGGGCGATGAGTTAATCCAAGGATGATCCCTTGTCGCGGCATGCCAGTACTCACTGCAGCTCTGCGGTGAGTCCCTCATGGTAAGCCATTACAAACGAGCTGGTTGACCAGTCTGTGCGCGCCGCTACAGTCCAGAATCATAGAGAGTAGGCGGCTGTGGTCTGTTTTGCGGTCAGGAGAGAGAACACCGTTGACACTATAGAATCTTTTGTGGGATAGAGGCTTGATTACTGACGCAAAAACAGGTAACACTGCATAACCCTACACATTGCTCGCATCTCCGTTGAACTTGTCTGAAAGCGCCATTCTCGGTTCCTGTGCGTTAGACGGGAGGTTAGGTTAGGCACGCCGCCTACTGCGGTTGTTGAAGATGACTGAGCAACTGAAGGAGTCGTGGCGGATGCGTTGCTGACAGGTGGATTAATTTGCGACAAGATGGCTTTGGTCGAGGAAGTTAGACGTTGGAGCTGGCGACCATGCTCCAGCAACAAAGGAGCGAATCTGGCTGAGTTCATCGGGCTAGGAAATCCTGCTGCTTGATCCATGTTCGGTAAAATATTCTGTCACAAGAACAGGCAGACGGCTGGATCCAAATGCAGCAACTTTGTTAGCTCAGCTAAAAATCAACAAAGCTAAATTGGGGTCAGGCAGGCAGGGGTCAATTATGAGCATTGGAGCATCAAAGGAGAAACAGGAGAAGTCAGGATCCAGGCAAGATTCGGGGCAGGGAGAAGGGAAATGGATTCAGAGACAAAACAGGGTCAGGAAATCAGAAGATCAGGTCCAAATACAACGCTCTGTAATACAGGCAGAGAGGAACAAATACTCTCTGCCTGTACTCCGCACTGAGTGAAGCTCAGTACAGCGCTTAAGTATGCTGTGAGTGATTGCAAATGAGAGTCAAGTTTGCAGCATCCAGAAACTGTGTGCTGGGGTTGCTGGGAGATGCAGTGTGTCTAGAACTCTGGAGACGAATCCCACCGGTGACCAGAGGGGGAGGCAGAGTTCAGACTCCTGACAGATTCACATGGACAATGGTTAGATTTGATCTCAAATAAATTCACATCCTGAATAATAAATAGATTTAACTGAACTCTTTAGTTGGAAGGAGCTCCCAGTCTGGATTAGATGGCTGGCAAAATAAATAAATAAAATGAATGTCATTTATTGCTAAATAAAAAGTTGAATTAATAGCAAACATCTCTACAGTCTTTATCTAAACTCTGTGACATAATCTAAACGAGAACTTTGATCTGAAAAGCTAAATTCATTCATGTTCACAAAAACTGAAGGATGGGAATCCTTTCCCAGTTTAAAATTGTTTGAAAACTGTAGAATAAGAGTAGTTTGTGCTCTGGAGATGCTGCTTCTTCCTCTTTCTGCTCTTTCCCATCAGGGGTCGCCACAGCGAACAAGTCACACGGTAAACTTGGCAATGTTTTACGCCGGATGCCCTTCCTGACGCAACCTTCTCAAAGCAACTGGGCGTGGGACCGGCACAGAAGTAGAGAAGGGAACAGGGAGCAGCCAGGATTCGAACCCTGGTTTCACGGACGGAAGGCGCCGCAAACCAGCACGAGCTAAAACGGCTCCCTAGCGATGCTGCTTCTGAGACAGCTAAAATGGCCCAAAACATTTTGTTTCACATTGTCAATTCCAGGACGTGCTCTTTTACCGAAAGAGGGCATAAATTGAACATCAGATATCATCAAAGATGAGAAGATGGAATCAAAGGGCTGGGCAGATAAGGTGAGGAGCAGGTGACCAGATACCATCACACCGAGCACTTTTTTACTATCAATGACTTCTGGAAAGCAAGAAATGGCATGCGTACCACCACCACGAGTGTAAAAATCCTGGAGGTTCTCCAAGCGTGATGTTCTTCTCCCATCGGATCTGGGGAGACAGAAAAAGGAGATGGGGGGGAGGGGGGCAGAGGATGAGTAGAAAAAGGAGACCAACGATCCATAGCTTAACCATTCAGCATCACTCTGCATCTGCAGCTCATGGTCTTCAGGAAGCTGAAGACCTCCAGGCAGCAGACCTCCTTTACACTAGGCTGCCTCCCTCCAATGCTAATATAGAAATGAACTGTTTAGATTCCTCCCCTTGTGAAAGAGCTGTTGTGGCTTTGTCCCAGTCTGATCTGCACTAGAGAACTGGGAGGTTCTCCGAATGTCTGCTGCTGTCTCCTGTTTCACTGATCATTATGGGATGTGCTGCCTGTTGCACATGAGTAGACATAAAGCTGCATGAGGCCTCCAGTCAGACATACTGCAGGAGGCTAAGGAAAGCAGCAAGTACAGGTGAGGACGCCCTCATTACTTAAAGATAGAGAAGAAGACAACAATAATCCCAAAACAAGCTTTAGAGAGGTTAAGTTACAGATAAGCAGCTTAGTTAAACATGTAAAACAAGTAATTATGATTAAAATTAAGGTTAAAGTTTGGGATGGGCTATACCCCATATGATGGACCATTGGTGTGCGTAGGGTGAAGTATTCCTACGGATAATGGAAGTTACACACACTTATGACCTACGATGATGCTGTCATACGATGATCTTACGCCACACTCTAGTCGTTAATGAGGTGTGAGTTCTGGCTCCTTACTGACCAAATGGTGCACGCACGGGATGTGCACGTGAAGCATAAGTGCCCCTAGGATGTCCAAACAAACTACACTCTAATTGTCCGATTTCCTTTTTTCTAACATCAGGCTGCAGCAAGGAGCACACACTTATCGCGTGAACTGCACTAACGTTCCTTGAACAGTCTGCAGGATTTTGGGGTCTTGAAAAAATAAAAACTCCATATAACACACCTGCGTCTCACCTACTTCGCCCTCATCCAACTAACTGACATTTCATTCACATTTACAATGATAATAAAGAAATGTGCAAATGTGTTTAAATGTTGTTTGCTGAACCCTTACAGTCCGCCTGTCGTGTATATTTATAAAGAATCTTCAGTCACGTATTTCAGACGCTTAGTGGACTTTTACACTGTCAGAAGGGAAATGACGCTGCAGGTTTTGGGAGCTGTGCACACAGATCCCAGTCTTTAAGGACAGGTAAACTGGACTTGTGTTAACGAGTGGGAAACACTTAAAACCCACTCCAAGCCCGGACAAAGGACTAAAATGAACCAGAGCATCGGGACAAATAAAGCTCTTCTGCTAAAACAAGTTTTGGCAAAGGAAAAGGAAAAGACAAGATTTATTTTGGAATAGAACGCAGCTTCGTATGAACAGAGTTCTGTTCAGTCGATCAAAACAGATGCATAAATAAAATGGGGCGGTCCCGCTGGTTCTAGGGCTGATACTGATGGGTGCCTTCACCTCCAACATGTTTAATACTTCAACTGTTACATCTTGTGTTACAGTTTCCATTACTTGAAAAAGTCAAAGTACTTTGAAGAGATGACAATGCTGTCCATTCAATGAGAATGAGGAGAAAATGAGTCCTCTGACTAAAAACTGGTCAGTCGGGGAAGACGCCTTCCTATCTTTGGTGCACTGAACTGCCCCGCTGTCACTGAACCACAACAAGATTCATTTGCAACTGAGCTGAGTCTCTTGTTTTCAGTCTGCACCAGAGTTTAGAAGACTCTTCACATTTTCTAAACAAAACACTGTAAATCTACTTTTTACAGCAACAAAGATCAGATTGATAAAATATGGTGGTTTAAAACCAGAATCCCGACTCCAGCTAAAGGCTAAACTAAACATTGACGTGTGTCTTAGTCTTAGGCAGCCCCCATTTAAGAGCAGCAGTTTCTACAGTGAGACGACCTGATCCATGACAGATAAACACAACCTGAATTAGACCTGCATTTGTCTGCCATTAAAGGCCTCTCAGTGATGGGGAGGAGGGGAGGTTCTATATAAAGCAGGAGACATGGTCGACTGAAGAGAAGGTCTTGATCTGAGACCAGTCACAGGAAGGATGTCCATTAAGGAAAAGGATGCAACCCATTAGTGACCATACCTCTGTAACTGTTCAGGGCCACAATACCAGGCCAATACAGAGCAGACTGGGGGGTGGGGGGGTGGGTGCTCAGAGGCTGAATGTGTTTATAATTTTATTGGACGAATCGCTTCTGAAAATATCGAACCCATTCCATCCCTGCAGTTTGTGAACATTTGGAGGTGATTCAGTCAGTACCATGTTTGGATCACTGTTTTTCCCTAACAGCACTTGGACAGGTTTCTAAAGTCCAGGTCCAGCATCAGAACAACGGCAGGTTAACCCCAAATCAACTCACAGTGCAAACTCCACCGCTGGTCACACAAAAGGCAGAAAGGCAAAGGTGTCCTTACCTCTGACAAGAAGGTCTGTGCAGATTTCTGCGCACCAACATGCAGCAAATATTCATAGACGTATAAAGCTAACCTGGAAAACAGAGAAAATACCGGTCAGTGTGGTGCATCACATCCTTATTCTATCAGAAAACCTTCAAAACACTGTTTTCTCTGTCTTTAAATGGGCAGCATCTTCATGGCTTTAGGGACCACAAGTCAGAAAATTCAGCATCCGAGCACAACTGGCAAAATAACCAGCGTCTGTTTGCCAGGGATGAACTTTACAGGCTGAAGACTGTGACTGTGTAATGCAAAGCTCTGCAGCTAAAGAGCTTTGGTGGTACTCAGCCATATCTGTGGTTTTAGGATGTGAGCTGCTGACGAAAGACTCAAAACAAACACAGAGTGGGCCTCGGACCGGGACGAGCCGTTTGGATCCAACCTCTCAGACATCGCTGCTGGGTTTGAGTTGTCATCTATGAAACGTCTCAACGTCTTTAAAGATTCTAGTGGACAAAACAACTCAGTTCAAACAGTTTCAGTCTGAAGACCATCGCCAGCTTGGCAGTGAGAGGAGAAGTTCAGGCTGAACCAAGGATCCTTCTCTCTAATAGTGAGCGTTTGTTTCAGTGTCTGTAACATTTACATACATCTTTACATTCAAAACATTCTGTGTCGTCATTTTGGAAGAATGTATGGACACTCACATTTACACTGGGGGGCTGACTGAAAAGCTCAAAATTTTGTCATAAGGAAAACAAAACTTTCCGTAAATTTCAACGTTTTGCATTTCAGGAAATTTCTTTCACTTTGATCATATCTGAAAACATTAGAAATAATTTGTAAACTTTGCTTTGGGAAAGACGTTTGTACAAATGTTTTACACTACAGAGACTTTTCCTTAAAAACCCATTTGATCTCAGACAGGGTGTGCTTTCACACTGAGCTGTTTGGTCCACACCAAGTTTGTTTCCTTGGATTATCCACTTTGTTTAGGAAGGTTCACCCACACTTCGGTTAAGACCAAACAAGAAAACCCCGCTTTCCTTTCTTAGCATGAAGACCAACAATTGATTTGCTCAGTGTTGCAGGATATCCCAGAACTACCCGGAAACATAAAACACACTCCAACATTCACTGCTCAAAAAGAACATGGAGGTTTGGATCCAAGAACAAGGACCGTTCTGGTTCCTTAGCAACAAAGCAGTGGGACTCCAGAAAACCATCGTTATACCACATGCAATCAAATTCAAATTCACAAATGTGTCCTTTTTCACATGTTTACTAAAACTCCCAGCAATATTCTGACGTTTAAATGTACAACGGTAAGGTTTCTGCTGCTGGACAGAAAACAGTTTTCCTCCATTTTCCATCTTCATTTGACACGACATTAAACTGTCGCTTCTCACTAACCAGGAGCGGCGTTAATCTTTTCATCTGTCTCACTGTGAGACAGCAGCTTGGAGCATATTTCCTAAATAACGGTTTTAAACACTTTTAAACCATTAAGAAACAACATTTTGAATCTACTCTCTAAAATGTCTGATCCTTTCTCCCACCAGCTCACTCTGTCACCTCTGACTGCCTTTGGCTTATTAGTGCTCATCACGCAGGAACTGGAGGGACCCTGACAACTGCAGCTGCCCCCCACCTCCACCCACCCACTCCAAAAACTAGCAGGTATATTCCAAGCACATGAGGAGCTTTCCATCACGGTGAGGCGGCCTGCAGACGGACTCAGGCTCAAACGAGAAGACCGTTCGTGGGTCCTGCACAAACACCTTAACCTGGAACATCTCACTTCCCCAGCGCAGAGTAGGGGCTTCTGGACAGGAAATGAATCCTTCACAAATAGGGCAGTTCCTTTATCCAAAGGTAAATTTCTTTTTAGATCTCATCAAACAAAACCTGGAACAAAAGTTAAAGATGTTTCAAAGGCAGATTATTCCAGATTTCAGCCACAGCTACATCAGCGGTAACAACCGAACTCCTCTTTCTGATGTGAACTCCCACAGCACCTCCCAGCCTGGATTTATCCTGTGGGCTGTTATTATTGCGACAATGTTTTTGTTATTGCTATAATGCAGTGACGACAGTGAAAAAAAATGAAAAATATTAAAAACATAACAATCGGTAAAATCTCCTGAAAACCAGAGACGAAGGATAAGACTTCTGCACTGATCTACACAAAAATCAGAAATACTTCTGATGTGGAAACAGTGAAACTGACATGTTGGCTGACCCACCCTCAGCGTTCACCATCAGTGAGTCCACAGCCACACTTATCACACCTGTAGACCCACCTTAACTCAGCATTAGCCATCACTAGCCGCGTTTACATGGGCAAAAGTAATCGGAAAGAACGCCTGATCGGAAAGAAAATGCGTCATGTAAATGCGCCGTTCGGAATACTCTGCCCCGGTCAGTCTCGTTCGGATCAAAATTTCTTTCCGATCGAGATAGGTGGGTTATACCGATCGTTTATCCGATTGTGGAGCATGTAAACGGTCATTCCGATCGTGTGTCAAAACTGCTCTGGTTTACGTCATGCATAGTTGGTGTTTCGATGAGATAAAGCTTTGGAGCTCAAACAGGACCGACCAGCTGCTCTGCGGACGCCCCCTGAAAAGCGCCGCTCCGCTCTCGCCCCGCTGGCCCCGCTGGCTCTCCCCTCTCTTTCACCCCTCACGAGGGAGATGCGGGGAAAGAGCGCTTCGTGCCCCCCGCCGCTCACTCGGTCCACTGGCACCCGAGTGAGCAGAACAGCTGGATTAATAACTTTGTGTCTGATGGGAGGAGGATGCTTGTTCGGTGTGCGTTTTTTTTTTATGAGTGGGAGAATTCAGACTGCGAGCCGTCCCGCCGCTCTGGGTTAGCAGCTGCAGGACTCAGGAGAGCCGCCAGCTCACGCAGCGAGTTTGGGGAAGCAGAAATAAATGTCGCTCAGTCCTTAGAAACTGTTCAAACAATCACGTGGATTTGTGTTTCTGGTTGTGTCCCGACAAAATAAAGACTGATGTTATTCCCAGACATTTACGTGCAGCCAAGATGCAGATTGCAGGGTTTCATGGTCCAGGATTTTGTGTCCATCAGGCTAATGTAGTTAGCCTGTGTTTATAGCCTGTCCTAACCCTTCTTCCAGCACTGACCACACGGATTAAATAAAACGATGAGCGAACAGGCGCTTCATACTATTCATGACATTAATAAAAGAACGTTTGGAAGATCGTCTTGTATATTACTGAGCTGCTGCATAAATGTCTGTGGCAGCTGTTTGTTTAGAACGGGACCTATTTGCTCATCCGGGAGTTTTTTACACTACTGCGCATGCCCAAATGATTCATTCCGACCGAAAGTGTGAGCCATGGGAACGTTTGTTCTAATCGTAAAAAGGTTTTCTGTGCCCATGTGCACGGGTGAATTTTAACCCAACCATTGATCCGATCAAGATATTCTACCCATGTAACCGCGGCTAGTGAGTCTACAGCCACACTTATCACACCTGTAGACCCACCTTAACTCAGCGTTCACCATCAGTGAGTCCACAGCCACACCTGTAGACCAACTTCTGTCACGGTTTTATTTTCTTTGCTTCTGTCATGTTTTGAGCTCAGTTCCTGTTTTATTTTGAAAGGTTTCCTGTTTTGTTGTTTCGAGTTTTGCTTTTGGTCCCCAAAAGATCCTGTTACACCTGGAACCTCCTGCCTCCCCCTCTCTGCGTCTGGGTACTCCCTCAACCCCCCACCGTAACAACTTCAGACTCAAAACCTGCTTCAGTGTATAAAAACAAAACGTGTGATGGTCCTTCAATGAGCATTTTGTGCTTCAGTGTCTGATCATCGACTCAAACACACGTACTACTATTGCACATTTAAATGAATCCCAACAGTGGGGGTACACCTAATTAGCCAATAAGCTTTTCTCCTGAGATCTGCTTTCCTAAATGCTTTAAACCCCAAAACCAAAGGTTTTCTTTACAGAAACAAGAGGAGCAAAGCTGTTTATTTCAAGTTTGAAACTTTCTCCAAAATCTCATTTTCACTACAGACACTGCCCCACAAAAAGAGCCTCAAGGAAGCAGCCGGATGAAAGAAAAAAAGGTGTTGATAAATGTAAAACTGTGAGCACGTTCCAGGAATCTACTTTTCCCTTCAGGAGAAACCGCAGCCAATCAGCTTCCTCCACCTGGGGGATGTAGGACCTAGAATGTCAGGAGACCAGGATTGATAGACAAGTTTTCAAAATTCAATAAACAAACCTATGATAATAATGCTTTAGATTGATCAAAGACGAGTTCAAAGCACAAATAAAGCAGTAAACAGACAGTGGTGGTGTGAGAGTTTGAACATGTGGGTTTTGAGGCTCTCTGTATTCCTAACATCAGGTGGAGGTGAGTTTGGGGGTGGAGTGTTGAAAGCTCTGCCCCCCAGGGGGCTGACTGAGGCAGAATGAGCAGTCAGGTGTAGAGAGGATGCTGATCTGGTGCTGTAACTTGAAAATGAACACAAAAAAAAAATGATGACAAATCAGACAACCAGAGGTTATGTGAACCATAAACCATAAAGGCCTTCCTCACGACAACATTTAAAGGTTGTGTTGCTGCTGTCGCTGTTAAGCTGCTGCTGCACTCTTTTTGCCTGAAGGGGGGGTGGAGCCTCTGCGAGGTTGTTTTGTGATGTCATCCATGACCTCCGTCAGGCAGACGATAAACCTGACAAAAGACAAACGCCGCTTCATCCTGAACCCAATGAGGCGACAGTTTTTAGCTGCACACATTCAGAATCCATGGTGATGGAAAACTCATCCGACTCCTCACACATGAACAGGTAACTGCCAGCTACACCTGAACACATCCATCTCCTGAAAGGACTCCGTCTCTCTGTCCCTGCAGCTATAACCACAGGCTGCACAAAGGGCTGCGGCTGTTGATCATAAAGCTGTGCCCTGTTTTGAATTTCCTGGAGGTCATGTAGGCTTTTCTAGAACGTTCTGAAAACGTGGATCTCTTTCAACATCTGGAAACATTTGAGGTCCGGCAGGAGTTAGAGAGCCACCTTCACTCTGCGATGGATCTGACTGTAGCTGGTTCCTCAGGAGCCTTCCGTCTGTGTTTGGCATCAGATGTGAAGTTAAATTCATGCATGGTGGTGGTGGTGGGGGGGCTGACAGCAGGATTGCAATGAAGTTCCCATGACCGAAAGCAGGAGAGATCTGTAGTTTACTGCAGTGATGGCCTGCCCTGCCTGCAGAGCATTGTTCCAAACAGTCCTAGGTTTTGCTGCTGCTCAGCTATGCAGGATTTTGGAGCGAGTTATGGATGTGGGTCTTCAGGGTCGTGAGATGGAGACATGTAAGGACAGACAGCTTTGTTTGTGAGACCTCCAGTTTGTCCTCTGTGAGCAATCCAAACCTGCACTCTTTCCCCGTGACCTTTGCACTTCTGCAGCATCTAATGAGGATTTAAAGATGAGATGTGGATAGAAAGAAAAGCTCCACGCCATCATCTACTAACATTTCCTCCTCTGCATCCTCAGCTCTCACTAAGCACCTTCTAATGAAAAAAATAGAGCTAGTTTTGTCAGGTTGACAGTGTCAGGACTGGTGGTCTGGATCATCAAAAAGCTTACGCAGGCAAACCAACCAGAGAATTTTACAGGGCTCTGAGCTCTGAAGTTTGAAAAAAAAAAATCAAACACTCTGGAAGTCTGGGGAAGATCACCAAACTTTAAATAGAAATGTAACGGGCTACTGTTGGGTGAAGGTGGGGTTCACCCTGGACAGCTCACCAGCCCACCATGGAGCCTTGTTTCACTACAAGATCTATGGATTAATAGACGTGTCAATTTGGAAGTTATTAGAGGAAATGTCAATTTTCATTTTGCCAGATATGGTTAGGCTCTGGTAGCCCTGTGACCCCGACAGGGATATAGCAGGTTAAGGATGGACAGATGGATGGATGGATGGATGGATGGATGGAGAGATGGACGGATGGACGGACGGATGGATGGATGGATGGGTTATAATCCTACAGATCACTTTGAGTGAATTTACTATGACTATTCCTGTTTTAAGTCTTGGAGTAAGAACAGATGAACAGATTCTTCCGGTAGACTTCCTCGGGTCCAGTTCACAACTCAGAGGGTTTCAAATGTTTAAGCTGCAGCTCTCAGGGTGATTGCATCAACCTCTACTGAATTCAACATTGTGGTGTTTTTATTTAGCTTCTTTCAATCATTATTCCTTATAGTTAACAGAACCACAGAAACCAAGCGAGACTGTCCGGCTGTTTCCTGTAGAATCGTTGCCTTCTGATCTTCAGAAAGGATCTTAAAGCTCAGTAAATAAAAGGGATCAACATTAAATCTGCTATTTCTTTGACAAACTACTCAAGTGTTTCAGCCAAAACCTGTTTGGGAAAAGTTCCTTTTTTACTGCTCCTTGTGCACAACTCTCTTCAGGTACCAGCCGGGCGGTTGCTATACCCGTCATGGCGGCAGGTGAGTGTCATGTGTGCTAACATAAAGCCACCAGAAGCCTCTAATGAGACATGAGCACCGGCGTTTGATGGTTCATCATTAAAGCCCAGCCCACTCCTGATGGTTGAAGCTGCAGAAAACAGCCTACAGCAGGGTTTATATATGGTACATGTGTGGACTTTGTCATAGACATAGAGATGGAGAAACCTGACGCCACACTTTGCTTTACTGGGCTTATTTGAAGCCATTTTATCAGCTGTTGTCATGTTGGTCAGAAAGAACACCATTAAACTTGAACGTTTACATAAATAGGTAAAAGGAAGAAGAATCAGCTGTTTGCGGTTGAAGCAAACCCTGTTCCACAACCCACCAATCAACAGTCACATATAAATTCAATGACCACACTTCTATTTAGCACATTTTTTTATCGAAATGATCAAACTAAACAACTTTGTTCATAATCTATAGTCTATATAGTGTTGATTTTTACATTGGAGCCCAATCTGATAAAACACCTGACAGACCCTCTAGTGGTTACCTGGTGAATCTGGCTTGGTCCAGCACACTTTTCAAGCATATCTAGATTAGGAAGTAACAATTATTTATTGTTCACTCAGTTGTTTGTTTGTTTTTTGGCGTATCCAAACCAAACAAGTGAATCCTGGTGAGGTTCACTACAGTGTGAATACAAACCGCCAATCTGAAAGCAGAAGCAGACCAAGCAGAACTGCTGGTAAAAGTGGGAGAGGCACTGATTACTATCAGGACTAGTTTTCTTTCTGTGTTTTGTTTCATTTCAGGTCAGAGCTTCTTTCATGCATACATTACTTTCAGGCGCAGACCCCCTCTCTGCTTTCATACAGGCAGTGGCTGTTGTGATGTTTGGGGGCAGGTTGGTCTGGTCCACCAGGCTTCACGTGAAAGCACCATAACCTTGTTGTGGGGGGGAAATCTGTCAGTTTGATAAGTTGATTTGTGGTTGGAAATCAGGAGATGTGTGAACTTTGGGCCAGGGACTCCCCAGATATCCAGTACATCTGTCATCTAAGTACATCTGGATTAAAAACAGCACAATGAACCCTGGTTTTCTCACTTATTACTACTTATTTATTTATTTATTTTTTCTCTTCTTTTTGACATATTTCTTATTTTTAAAAGCCCAAGTGGTTTGTGTTTTTTATTTTTTTATTTTTATTTATTTTTTTGTGTCTGACTTGGCCTCTTGGGGTTGTTGACGGGGGTGGGTGGGACGGGTTGACATTCGAGTGTTTATTTTTACACCTTGCCTTTTTTTTTTACATTTCATTACACACTCTGTATGTCTGTTTAATACAGAAAATGTTCAATAAATAAAGTTATAAAAAATAAAAACAGCACAATGTGTGTGTGGATCCTACTCTTTCAGCAGCAACATCAGTTCCATTCAGAACTACAGCTGGGGGGGGGGGGGGCAAGGGGTCTGCAGTAGATTTAATTCCTCTGGTGTTTCAGTCATGCAAGAAGAAAGTGGTGCGCTTGTCCTCTGAGCATCAAAGAGGCTCATCCACCTGACATTTAGCCGCAGGCCGTCCCCCAACCGTCTACATGGACGAGGCCAATCCAAGCTCAGACAGTTAGCAAATTAATGTCCATGTCTTGGTCTGAATAATTCAGCAGTGACAGTACTTTGGAGGGGGGGGGGCACAGTTTTCGTTAAAGAAGTGAAAGAGCTGAGCTGCTACTCAGAAGAGAAACGGTAGAATCTGACTTACAGCTATGGCACATAAATCGCTCCGGTAAATGGAAACTCCTCAAATCCAACCTTCATAGACATGTTTGCTGATGGACAAACACAAGATGCTTCAGCTGCAGGTGAAGCTGCTGCTCCGTCACACCTTTCCCTGCAGCCTCTTCCCGCCGCGCTTGCGTCCTCCTGGCTTTGTTGTGGCACTTCCATCGTCAAGACAAGTCAGTGTGACTGAGCGTGTCAACACTAGCGGCTTGAGCACGGGTGAATGCTTCCCCACCGACACGCACGGAGAAACGGCGTGCTCCTCCCTCCCCGCAAACGTCATGACCCCAGCCTCAGCGGAACGGCCGCTAACCGCTAGCTGGGGTGAAAGGGGAGAGCCAAACCTATCAGAGTCCAAATTCAGAGGCCTGACATTTCTATCATCATTCTTTGCTCAGATCCGTTTTACTTCACCAAAAAAAAAAACGGTGCCGCCAAACTGTTTCCAAATTTCTGCTGCCTTTCTTAATTAAAAGGAGAAAACTCAAAACGTGCATGGATGCACCAAAAGCAGCTGAAGAGAGGCAGCATTAATCGACTGTTGACACACGTGAAAGGGGGCGCCGTCAGTCAGAGGGTAAATAAAGGCTTTGCTTTGACATCGCTGTTAGTGGCAGCGTTCACGCACGGCTCTTTATGCCTCAGTCAAAAGGCTGAAATGCAGATGGAAGAGCCATCTGTGCAGAATCAACACCAGCATTCAGGCCTGAAGATCCCCTTCAAATGCCATGTAAACATGAGGGAGGAGCCAGAGGAGGAGCCCAGGATGTAAAGAGACTATAGCGTTCAAAACAAACTGATTAACTTTACACTTGAGTCTGTTTTCCGGCATCACTTCAAATGACACAAAGAGGGTGTAAACAAGCCCCGGGCGCTGAAAGAAGGGCGCAGAAATGACTTTAAAACCAATGATTTGACAGGAATTAAATATTTGCTCTGATTCTTTCACATATTTGATGAATAACAACTCTGATTAAGACAGCGGAGTCATCAGAGCACACGCTGAAGAGATTCCAGCTCTCGTTTTATGCGCCACCATCTAAATCGAATTAAACAAAAACACTGAAGAACGGGAGAAAACTTTGCTTACAGAGGCGTCGGCGCTCACTCTGCCCTCACGGTAACTATCCGTCGGTTTTTGGTTCACACAAAACTTCATGGTAACAACAAGTTCTAAGGATCTGCAAACGCAAAAAAACTACAAAAACCAGGACCGACGCGCACAGCCGATGAGCCGTAGAGCCTGCCTGATGGAACCTGAAGCTTTCAGAAACACGCAGCTTCTTCTTTAAGATTGTTAGCATCAATATTTGGGTTTTGCTCCTCATCGTCCTCGTGCTGTTTGTGTGAAACGGCCTCCATCGTGTTTGTTTCAGCTCTTTCAAGGTCGTCAAATGCGGCGGCAGCTGGGTGTCAGTCAAATCAACGGCTGCTGCAGGGCAGCTGCTGCCAGCAGGAACACGTGTTTGGCCGGCTGCGGGGCAGGTAAGGGCAACAAGACAGGTGAGGAGGACAGAGGGCAAGCGCCGCTAGTTCTGAACGGAAGCATCAACCAGTTTGGGCTCAGAAATGCTGGAGTTGGTTTCTTTTGATCAGCTCAGAAGCAGAAGCAGCATCTCTGAAAAGACATTTGGTCTCTTCTGAGTTGAATCTCCTCCTACGCTGCTGTCTGAATTATTTTGCCTCGGATTTCACTCCAAATCACGCAAAAATCCAACACCCAGCCATTCAAACGGACCTTAAGCCTGTGGTGCAGGAGCCCCTGCAGGTGTGCTAGGGTCCACGCTGCTCCTGAAACCACGTGCACGGTTTGATTTGGGACCGTTCACTGACAAAATGCTGTAAGGCTCAGAGGTCCTACAGGTGGACCCTGAGGAACACCTGGACCCCTCACGTCTCCGGATACCCAAACACATAGGCAACAAGATCCAAGAGGAGAAGCGAGGAGCTGTGGAGGCTCCCTGCGTCTCAGGAGAGGGTAGAGGGTCTCCCTCATCCTCTAACCCTGACCTGAAGACCGTGTTCCTCTGAGAGGACCAAAGTTTGATCCCGGGCCGGTACTGGACAGCAGCAGGAGCTCACCAGCGCGCGAAGGTTTTGCACCGCTGTATGACAGCTGGCCCAGACTAAACTTCAGCCTCCCGAGCCGTGACAACCTGCGCCGCATCCACAGGGGCGTCGGTGCTGAGCCGGAGCAGCGCGCGCGCACGTGCGTGTCCGTGAAGCAAACATGTAAAAGTTCCCCGGACCTACACACGCGGGTTCAGGGCGCGTGCTCCCGGAGGAGGGATGCTTCTCCTTGTGCGTGCGCGCCGGATCAGAGAAAGTCAGCATCACTCAGCTTTCACAAAGATTGCGCCAACTCTCGGAGGCGCGCGCGCCGCTCAGCATCAGGCAGCACACGCGGAGAAACGGGAACTTTTCAGATGCGCATCTTTGAGGCCGGCGGGTGTTCCGGTGACCCGGCGCGCCCTGCAGTCAACCTGAAGGCACTTTTTTAAGAGGCAGCAGCTACTTCCGAAAGTTCTGCTCCTCCGCCCCCGTCCTTCGGCGGGAAACATCAGCAGGTAAAGTCAGAGAAGGAAATCCACTCACTTTTCGCGGGCTTGGTTATCGGAAGGGACGGCAGCTCCTTTACCTTTGGCGTACATGCTGGATTCTGGTTGAAGACTTTTGCCCCTCAACACCTGTCAAAGAAAGCAGGCAGGAAGCCGCTCCATCTCCATAGCTACCCCCTCAGTGTTTTCTTCCCCCTCCTCCTTCCTCCTCCCTCCATCCTCACCCCTCCCTCGCTCCCCCTTTACAACATTGGTCACAAATCAGGCACAGTTTCTGTTGGGGGAACTTGAAACCATCCTCTGTGTTGGACCCCCCCCCCCTCCTCACTGGCTGTTCCGCGGGCTTGTTCCTCCTCCCTCCGCTGTCCAGGAGGTGGGGGCTCCTTAAAGGGAAACGCACTTCTTGTTTTTGGGCTTCAGGAGCATGGGAGCGGGGGTGAGGGGGTGGGAGGGACGCGGGGCGCGTGCACTCTGCTCCTTTTGGGAGGCTGTTGTCACCCTTTAATGCTGAATTCTGAGGATGTGAATCCCAGCAGGTGGATTCTGCCCATTCAGAAGCTGCTAAATAATTTCTGTACATGTCTTTAAAATGAAATTTACTAATATTAATGTTAATATGTGTTAGTTATTAATCACAATTATTAAATCACAGCAGAAAATGTGAAAACTAGGCTTCTGATTTAACATCCTCTCCCTTACACCCACATTAACACCTCTTTAACTGCTGGGAAATTCTGGACTGTTTGAATGTCACACCGGGACGAATTTCGCCCGCGATATTCACAGACGTTTAACGCCTCGTGACTAAACAAAGGGCACCAATGTGAGTGTGCACACCGACGCGAAAAAACGCCACGCGTCAAAGCGTCACTTTTTAAAAAACGCCTTGGGTTTGTTTTTTTGGTTTGACGCACCGCGTCGAAATCTATACGACCAATGAGAATGGCGCTATTGCACACGTGTCTGGAGCTTCTGAAGTTAAAGTAAAACACAACTTGGGGGCGCTCAAACACAAAACTGCCTTTCTACACTGCCGGGAAGAAATAATGACGGACATTCTAAAATATCCCTGAACCAAGTACCAGTTGGAGCTACTGGTTCTTGAAATATTCATGTTTTCTTTGTATGATTCTGACAAGCGCGTAAATACTTGCTCTCTTCTTCTGAGTGAAAAGCGACTTTAAGAAGCGTAAAGTTGCACCTTGTGTACAGGAGTATTTCTGTTTACATTAAGCGCCATCTATTGTCAGGGGAATGAAACTGCATGTTCGCTCGGCTCATCGTCAGGGAAAATCGCCTGGGTGTGAACACAAAAAACGTGGCGAAAAACGCTGGCGAATAATGGGTGGCAAATATTCGTCCCGGTGTGTACGGGCCTTAAGGCTCTGTCCGAACTCCCACCCTAACCCCTTACTACTAAAAAACTCAGTGGCGGTTCTACACTACCTAACTCCATGGGCGAGCAACCCCACCAGACCACCCTCCACCACACACATACAAAATTTGACAACACCCTTTTGTATTCCCTTTTATTTAGCCATTTTACACAAAAAAGCATGCATTTTCTAGACTTGTATTATGGGGGGGGCAAACTCAGTGGCACAGGGGCCCTAAATTAAAAACACACTATAGGTTTTGGGCCGAACAAGATAAACATTTACTAAACACACTAAAGCTAGACTTTTAAACCTTTAATACGGAACTTTTTGAACATAAATATGAATAAAAACAGACAGGAACATTAATCCAGAATAACTCAAGTTAAACCTTAAATAACGTATCATATTTTGCTCTCCATAAAAATATATTCTTTCAGAATTATACAGATAAGAAGATGCTGCAGAACAGAACAAACAAAGCCTGGAAATATTAATAATAAAAAATAACAAATCATGTCTTTCTGTTTTCTTTGTTCTTTTAACATTTTTTGGAGCTGGACTCCTGCATCATTTTAGCAATCTGTTCATTTCTTGGTGTGTGATGTCCTGTGTGTGTCTGTGTGAAACATATCAGAGGGATTTGATCTAAAAAAAAAAAAACTTATTGTGAATATTATTTTTTGGTCTTATAAAACATTAAAACTAAATCATTGAACTCATCAGTGGGATTACTCCAAAAATATTTGGCATCTCCCTAATTTTGTGCAACACCAACAGTAAAGATCCTCCAAAAAACCTCAATACTTTTATAAAATGATCTATAGTTTGTTTATGATCTCATAAAGTGCCGCTGTTTTACTGCATTACCTACTGTCTTTATGTCAAATACTGACACCAACTAAATAATAAAAAATATCTACAATAGTTAGTAAATAACTACATTATTAACATGAGCTGGTGAGTGATCCAACAGCACGCGATGATCCAGGTGTTGCGTAATGTAGGCTGCGCTCCTTGCAGCCTGTGCCCCCCACCTCCTTCTGACAGACGCGGCTCCGTCTCTCTGACGGGAGCGCGCAGCTGCGGCCTAGAGTTGATTGTTAGATTCCCAATTGTCTGTTTGTGTGATTCATCCAGCCACTGGTGAGTTGCGGTTTAGTGCGAGACCATCTAATGCCCTGGATTTAAAAAGCAATTCAGACACCATGCTCACTACTTCTTTTGCTTTTAAACGGGAGATATGACGTCATTGAGTTAAAATCTAATTCATATGAGCATTTTGCGACAATCATTTACAAAATTTCCGGGCTATAGAGCACACCTGATTATAAGCCGCACCCATTACATTTTTAAAGGATTAACCATTTTGTACATACAGTACATTAGCCGCACCTGTCTATAAGCCGCATGTGCCCACATTGAAACGTGTTGTAGAATGAGGATGTGTATGTGCTGAAACCACGCACGCGTGTGTAAGAAAGAGGAGGGAGCGCATGCAGCGCAAGAGGGAGCGAGAGCACGCAGCGGAAGTGTGTTGGGGGTGTGCGTTTGATATACAGAGTGAAGGAGAACTGTCATAAAAGGTTTCCCCCAGAAGAAGGTGAATGATTCTTTATTAACCCATACTGGAGGCTCTGAGGGTCCGAACGGGGAAGTGAACCCCGAAGAAAGATCCGCCTTTGGCGGAGAGGACCTCCCCTGCATTTTCTGACCACCGTCAAAAAGAAAAAAGTAATCACAGGAAAGGTTCAACACAGGATATATTTATAAAGAAAGACGGTACACAGAAAGAGTTTTCAAAGTATTAATAATACACCTGAGCTTTTCTTTCCAAACAGTGCCTGTGATGCAGCAGTAACACGGCAGCAAGATGGTAGTAAGAGAGAGAAAAAAAAAGTCACTGAAAGCAGCAGTACCCTATAGGCGCGTGCACCTATAAGGTACTGATCTGTGTGAGTAAGCTTCCTGTACACTTCAACCTGGAGCTGTGTACAACACCATCCAGTTTCAGGTCTAACTCCCGCCGAATGAGTACCTATAAACCAGCTCTTTTACCAGCTAATTCAGAATTGACAAAGCCTTTAGGATAAGAGGTGACGTGTCTTCTAACTTTCATTTCATTTATTTATTTGTTCCTTTCATGAAAATTGATGTTCAAATGTTTACATGTTTCTCTTACATATCGAACATTTTCATGATTAAAAGGGCTTTACTTTAAAAACTAAGTTCAGATGAGAGCCCCTAAACCTACTACTATGATGTAAACATACAATCAAAAAGGATCATAAATGCATAGAATTCAATTGGATAATACTAAAACTTTAACTAAACAGACTAAACTAAACTGGCATCCCTGCCCTTAGACCCACCTTCGCGGTAAGGAAAAACTCCTAAAAAAACGGAATCCAGAAAAACACAAAACTTTTATCCAGCATAAATAAAGAAGCACAGTCAAAGTCTGTTGGAATGACAGGAAACACACAAACTGTTCACAAGTCTTTAGATTTCTTTAACAGTGGGTGAAATGACTAAAGACTATTTACAAAGTAGTGCAGTCCAGACTGTCATCTCCTGCTCTCCAACCACAATGAGGTGGGAAGTTCAGCGGCCATGACAGTCCTAACAAAGACAACAATCCTTCTGGAATGGCCAACCAGTGAGTGGCAGACAGCTGCACGTGGAAGGGGTTTGTGGTTCCCCACTCGTTTTGATAGACTGTGGAGGTGCAGCTACAGGGGGTGAGGACTGGCACAACGCTGGCAAAAAGCAACTCAAATACAACTGGCACCAGACGAGGACATTGGATCATCAGCGCAAAGTCAGCCATTGAGCCTTGGCATGACTCTCCAGAGAAGCCTGAGCCAAGTCCCTTTTCCTCCAATTGTTCCCCTTCACCCCCCCTCCCATTCCATCCCACCCCCCCATCACATTTAAGTCTGGGACTCAAAACATGCTCATGAGCACACATGGCAGCGTGTCTACCCACACTGGCATGTGCAGACATTCTGCAGGTTTCCCACACATCTGCCAGCAAGTACATAGTCATTAGGGTTGTGCCGATGGACGATATCATCGTCCATCGTGATGGGTGACTGACATCCCGATGGAGAGACCACCATCGTGATGCCACGCCCCCGCCACGTTGCGCGTCGACACCATAAGCCGCGGTTACATGTACAAAATATCTTGATGGGATCAATGGTCGGATTAGAATCCAACCGTGTACATGGGCCCAGAAAAATGTTTTCAGAATATAAAAACGTTCACTAAGGTCACAATTTCGGTCGGAATAAATCATTCGCACATGCGCAGTATTCGCACATGCGCAGTTTGAAAACCGGAAAGGGAATACAACTTCCGCCGAGCGGCTTTTTTTCCAAACTTTATTAAATGTAACAATTCAATACAAAACTATATCAGCGCCGAGCGGCTATATACATTGACATGTCAGCTCGGTAAAATAAGAGATGATCTTCTAAACGTGCTTTTAATAATGTTACGGTTATGAAACACCTGTTCGCTCATCATTTGAATTTTAATCCGTGTGGTCAGTGCTTTTTCTGAACGGAGGCAGGATTAGCAGTATGCCAACACGGGCTAACAACATTAGCTTTGGGTGGCGCTGCATCCTGTGAATAACATCAGCCTTTATTTAGTCGGGACACGACTGGAAACACAAATCCACGTGATTGCTTGAATGTTTTCTAAGGACTGAGCGACATTTCTGCTTTGATGCTCTGTGTGTCTGCTGACGATCCGTGCTGTGCTCACACACACGTTTAGACCCGGTTCTGAGTTCGGTAGCTCGTGTACCCCTAGAGCTGCGGGACGGATCGCAGTCTTAAATCTCCCACACATACCGCTCATGTACCCCCCCCCCCCTTCCCATCAAACACAAAGCTGTAAACCCGCACTCCGCTGGTCCACTCCGCTAAGTGCGGGAGCGGACTACTACTTTTCTATTTTGTTTGTTACTTTTTCTGTTAAAGTCACTTCCCTGAGTTTATACTAGATCATCGCGGATTAACCATTAGTTGGGAAATAAAATTAAAAAAGCAAAATAACGAATAGCAGTTATATAAGAACGAAAAATGTAAAAAAAAATACCCCCCCCCCCCCCCGACGATGTCATCGTCCATCCCGATGGTTGACAGCAAACATCGTCAACGGCCAATTTAAGGGACATCGCCCAACCCTAATAGTCATGTGACCTCCCACTGCCCCAATAAGCTGTGGGTCTGCAGGTGTGTGTGGTTTTGTGTGTTTGGTTTGATTTACTTTTAACAATGCAGCTGTAAGAGCAGAATAAACCATAAAGAAACATTTCAAGGTTGCACAGTGGTGTAGTGGTTTCGCAGAGGTGTGGGGAGAAGAAGTTATTAGGTTGTCAAAAAAAGGTTTGCAGTTTGTTAACTGTCATTTAGGTCTGAGTTGTAGTTTGTCTTTGTGTGGCCCTGAAATGGACAGGTAAACTGTCCAGACTGAACCCCACTTATGTTCGACAGTAGATGGATAGGCTCCAGCAACCCAGGACCCTGAAAAGAACAAGCCAGAAAATGGGTGGACCGTAACCCACAGATACAGCAGCAGAGGGGCTGATAGAGATGCTTGAAGACTAAAATAAAAGCATGTGGAAGAAAAGTTTTCACACCCAAGAGATTTTTAAAATTTGATTTAAATCTTCCTTTTTGACATCCATGATGGGCACATCTTCTGCACGGCTACTATCTCCCACTCTGTCTTTGAGCAGACTGCAGGAAATCGGACCATGGTTCACTTCCAATCAAATCAAGATTTTTTGTTCTCCTTCATTCGGCCCAGTCTCACTTTTTACAGACGATGTCATTATATTTTCAAATCTTTTTCTTTTTGCTTTGCAATCATTCAGATCAATGCAGTGTGCTGACAATGTGTTGTTTTTGCTGCTCACAACACACTGACCTTGTGTTGCTAACTTTCCTTCTTTGCATCTTGACTTATTGTCCTCACCCTGTACACATGCAGACTGAGCGAGCTGCATGGAACC
This sequence comes from Oryzias sinensis, assembly GCA_037389245.1. Lineage (NCBI taxonomy): Eukaryota > Metazoa > Chordata > Actinopteri > Beloniformes > Adrianichthyidae > Oryzias > Oryzias sinensis. Next base: position 23,235,256 of record CM074498.1, on the reverse strand, counting down.
GGGTTACGGTTCCTTGGACATGCCTTCTGACCAAACTGCCATTAAAACAGGACATACATGTGATGCATCCACCTGCAGAGAAATGCATCCATGAACATCTTTGTTTTCCTCGTCTGAGCGGTGAATCATGCTGTAAACTGTGCAGCTGGATAGCGCTGATATTGCCCGCCATTTTTGTTGCACTGCTAATGTTACCTTGGGGATGAGAGAGGCTGTAAGCTAGTGGGAGAGAGTCTAAACAAAGAAACAATGGGAAATGATGGCAGGCTTACCCCGAGCCACAGTCCCGCTGTGGCAACGATGAAGAGATAATTCTTGTCTTCTGAACGTGAAGGTTTATTCTCTCATGTGTCAACTTTACTAAGCCAGGCAAATCACCTTACATGTCAGGAACATTCAGATCACGCCCTCAGCAACTGCAAAGCCTGTTGGGTGTGAAGTCCAAAGGTAAGGGTACCACCACACTACCCACAAGTTAGAGACAAATTTTGGCGTGAACTCCTGCCGCTCTGCAGAAACTATATCCTAGAGAACGACACTGGTTATTAGATTTTGGCTAAAACCAGCATCATCAAAAGATCTCTAGGAACTCTTTGAAAATAGATCAGAAGATGATCAGAGTGGAACTTTAAAGATTGAGCAAAATAAAAATAAAAACAGCTTAAAAAACAGCATTTAGTGATCACACGTGTTTTGGGACTGCCATAAAATAAGAAGATTTTGGGAAAACATAAGAAAGAAAAGAAAACAATATTTACCCATGGATCCTCTTGTAGTCCTTCTGGATTTGTACAAAAAATAATCTCTTACTAATTCATCCATCCATCCATCTTCCTCTGCCTATCCGGGACCGGGTCGTGGGGGGAGGAGTCCAAGCAAAGATGCCCAGACTTCCTTCGCCCCAGCCACTTCCTCCAGCTGCTCTGGGGAAACCCTGAGGCGTTCCCAGGCCAGCCGATAGACATAGTCTCTCCAGCGTGTCCTAGATCTTCCCCGGGGCCTCCGCCCAGTTGGACATGCCCGGAACACCTCTCCTGGTAGGTGTCCAGGAAGCATCTGGACTAGCCTTCAACTGGCTCCTTTTGATGTGGAGGAGAAGCGGTTTTACTCCGAGCTCTCCGCGAGTGACCAAGCTTTTCACCATATCTCTAAGGGAGCGCCCAGCCACTCTGCGGAGGAAGTTCTTTCAGCCGCTTGCATTCGGGACCTCGTTCTTTCGGTCATGACCCATAGCTCATGACCATAGGTGAGTATTGGAACAAAGATTGACCGGAAAATTGAGAGCTTTGCTTTTCGGCTCAGCTCTCTCTTTACCACAACGGACCAACACAGCGACCGCATAACTACGGACACCGCTCCGATCCACCTGTCAATCTCACGCTCCCGTCTTCCCTCACTCGTAAACAAGACCCCAAGGTATTTAAACTCCTCCACCTGGGGCAGGGACACTCCACCCACCCAGATGTCAAACTACCTTTCTCCGGTCGAGAACCATGGCCTCAGATTTAGCTGTGCTGACCCTCATCCCAGCCGCAAACCGCCCCAATGCACGCTGGAGGTCCTGGCTCGATGAAGCCAAGCTCAAACCAGACCCCCTCCAGCCCCTGGCTGCATCTACAAATTGTCCATATATGAACAGAACCGGTGATAAAGGGCAGCCCTGCCGGAGTCCAACGTGGACCGGGAACAGTTCTGACTTACTGCCGGCTATGCAAACCAAGCTCCTACTCCGGCCATACAGAGACCGGACAGCCCTCAGTAAGGCTCCCTGGACCCCATACTCCCAAAGCACCCTCCAGAGGACACCACGGGGGACGTGGTCGAACAAAACACATATGGACTGGATACGCGAACTCCCACAATCCCTCCAGCACCCTAGAGAGTGGTGTGTTAGAGCTGGTCCACTGTTCCAGGACCAGGATGGAAACCGCACTGTTGTTCCTGAATCTGAGGTTAGACTATCGGGCGAACTCTTCTCTCCAGTTCCCTGGCATAGACTTTCCCAGGGAGGCTGAGGAGTGCAATTCCTCTATAGTTGGAACACACCCTCCTTCTTAAAGAGGGGGAACCACCACCCCTGTCTGCCAGTCCAGTGGTACAGTTCCTTAAAAAAATGAATAAAAAAAAAGACAATTCAATTTTATTTTATTTATATAGCCCAATATTACAACATACCGTAATTCCCGGACTACAAGCCGCTACTTTTTTCCTGCGCTCATAGCCCTGCGGCTTTTTCAGTGACGCGGCTAATTTATGGATTTGATTGGTGGCCGCCAAGTACTTACTTTCGGACTCAGTGAATGGTTTGAATTCTTTACCTAACACTAAGCACAAGTCATTTGTTTTTCAACATCCTAAACAGCCAAACAGCATGGATGTCACTTCAGGTCTTAGACACTTCAGTCATGGTTCAAAAAACGAAACACGCATGCCCGGCCGCATCCCAGAATCCTTTGGTGCCGTTAGACCCAAAGTGCACGTGATCGCTGCTACAATATGATGAAGCTTTTAAGTTAAAAGCAATCGTTAAAAGCAGCGTGAAAAAATCCACCATCACCAACGGGATTGGAAAAGCCGGTCATCTGCGTGAGGGAGAGAACAGCGCATGTGTGAATAACATCAGCCTTTATTTTGCCGGGACACGACTGGAAACACAAATCCACGTGATGTTATAACGGTTTCTGAGGACTGACCGGAATTTTGCATTGAAAAGCTCACAGTCTCCGTGTGAGCTGGAGAGATGTTCTCCTGCTGCTAAATCACATTGAGCTGCGGGGTCGATGGCAGTCTGAAGGCTCCCACACGTAACAACGCATCCGCCCCTCATCCACAAAACGTACAGTATAAGTCCGATTGCTCTGCACAGACACGATTTCCTCCTCCCTGTAGCCGCCCTGGCCAGAGGTGTCGGAGAAGATAGGAAGGAGAGCGCGCGGGGCAAGCGCGGAGCTCAGAGGCGTCCGCGGAACTTCTGACGCACGCGCCGCGCTGAGGCGCTGGTATCGCGCTGAGGCGCGCGCCTTTCAGTCGCCGCTGCTTTATTTTACTTTTTTTTTTTTAACCAGCCCTGTTAGTACCATAATGCTGCCGCGACACAAGCGGAAGGAGAGCTGTTCCTTTTCACCCCTCCATGCACTGCTGCTCCTTGCTTATTTTTAAACACGTACAACAGTGTGACGAGCCGGGTGTTGGCCCCGCCTTTAGCCCCTAAGACTCATGGGAAATGGGGGATCGTGGATGTAAATTTCCTCATCATAACTGAGGGATGTAATGTTGATTATATGGTTACTGTTTGTAATTTTATGTGTGATACCTAGATTGTCAATAAGTAAAAAAACTAAAAAAAATCTAAATAAATAAATAAACCATAACTGAGGAACTTGTGAACAGAATAGAGTCCCATGCTGTTTGTCAGATGTGGTCGTAATCGTCAGCAAGAGCCTGAGGCAAAGCTGACTCCTCCCACAGTAGTCTGATACTTCATACATGCGGCTTTTATTACGACGCGGCTTATGTATGTTTAAAAGTAGTTGAACAGGTGGAAATGGGCGAGTGCGGCTTGTAATAGGGTGCGCTTTGTAGTCCGGAATTTACGGTAGTTGTTTTTGTTTTCTCAGAGCTGGTTTTGGTTGGGGTTAGGGTCTTTACCCGAACATCTCTGGTGTCGGCGTGAATTTCTTCAGTCCGTTTGATTCTCTTCAGTCATTGTGCTGTTGGTGGAGTTTCTCAGCTTTTCTCATCTATTCTTTTCAAGCTTAAAAATGCTTGAGGTCAACACTTCAGGGCAGCAGCATTCACTTTCTTACAATCTGTAAGTTTCTAAAACATCTTCTTGTTTTCTTGGCGGAGCTATAAATGGGCTCTGGCTTTAGGAGACAGCTGCAGTGACAGATTGATATTTGCAGTTTTTCCATCCTTGCTTGGCTTTGCGTGCGGCAGAGATAAGTTCAGCGGGGGGGCAGCGGTTGTGTGTCACACAGGGAGAATGAAGAGTGTAGTTCTAGTGGCAGAGACAGGACGTGGATTCTGTCAGACTGTCACAGGAGGGGTGGCATTCACACAGCAAAAAGAAAGTGAACTGTCATTCTTGACTTCTCTCACAGCTTGGTAAACAGATCATGAATGAGATAGAGGATATAAAAATACAAATGTCGACCAATGAGGAAACGCCTTCACATGAAGTTCTCCAAACTTTAAGCTTCTAAAATATTCAGTTGTGAGGCATTTTTGGAGCACACTTGTTAATGTCATGTAGGTTGTGGGTGGGAGGTCTTGATTTCCTCTCCTCAGCTCTCTCCTCTTTGCACTTAAACATCTCAATCCCCATGGAGGTCATAACCTGAATGAACCGTACGTATGCTTTAAACAGCACCAACCAAATGTGGATGTTTTAAAAGAAGCAGCAGGGATGGCCTGGAGCAGTTTGTCTCAGTTTGCATCACAAGGGGTCAAATCAAAGGCAATGCCATGGGACACTAGAGAAATGCAGCATCAGGCTCCGAGGTACAGACACTCACTCGGGGCTTCAGTTATTTTAAGACGATATGCCCATTCACTGAATTTGTGTTTGGATGTTAATCAGGAATCTCTCTTTTCCACAGAAACACCAACTGGGAATTCAACTATAAATGTCGTGTTTGACTGTGTTCTCATGTTTATGTTACATGGGAAGATGTGCAGAAAATCAGTCGACGTGACCTAGATGTCCACGGGGCAAGAGAGACTGACGCACTCAAAAAAATAACTCATTGGCTGAACTCAATTTAATTGTGGGCAGGATTTCTATCCAATAAATATGAGCAGCCCCAACTTAAAGAAAATTCTTCCATGTAGTGAAATATAATTGAGTTAGTCGAACTCAATTTTATCACAAAAAGCCAAACAGAAAGAAATCCATTAACTTAATGAAACTTACTTTCTGCAAAAGAAGGCAATGCAAAAAACATTGTAGAAGAATCTCAGCATGCAGATATCATTGTCTGATCCACTGAGCTAACTCTTCTATGGCTACTTATATTCGCCAGTTTAAGAACATAGAATCATTTTCTCTATAAGTGAGGTTGGTCGTGTATAACCTTATTGAGAGAAACCGAGTTGAAATGATTCCAAGCGACAGTACGGTTTTTTATGTGGAAAAACGAACAAAAGTTCTCTCTTTTCAAAAAGTCGAAGGATTTGAAGGACCAAAAGTCACAGCAGGCAATAGACGAAAGAGCTGAACATTTTTTGAATGGTTAAAATAGGTGAAAAATTGTATCCAAAAAACGGTGGAAGATACTATAAGAAGAACAAATAAAGAGAAACAGGAAAACAGAATTCAACCAATGAAAAAAGAATCACGTGTAAAAGGGAGTGCCTCAATTCCGTTGCAGCCACAGCACATGCGCACAGCATGCCCCCTAATTGAACTAATTTATTTTGGATAACTGGAGTTTAGGGGAAACTATTAATACATTTTATGTTAGGTCAATTAAATGCAGATACATATTTTTAAAATAAATAACACAAACAGGATTTCTTTGTGTTACATGAAAGAGGGGCTTGAATCATTTTTTTGAGAGACAAAGACGGAGGACGTCCATCCAAATATGTCTGGTATGTGTCAAATATGACCCGTGTCTGATAACAAAAGAACCAAGAAGTCAGTCAACATAGAAACAAGCCTGATGCATTTTGGAAACAAGTTCTGTGAAGTGACAAGGTTTAAATGGAACTTTGGTCCAAAGGTATGTTTGGAGACAAAAGGGCTCAGAGTTTAATGAAAAGGTTGTTGTTAAGCATGGGAGTGAATACATCATGGATTGCAGCCAGCGGAACAGGAAACATTTCACAAGTAGAAGGAAGAATTTATTCAACCAAATTTCAGCAAATTTAGGACACTTGATGGGATCTGTGAGAAAGCTGAAGTTGAAGATAGGATGGCTTCTCTAAAGGGACAATGATTCTAATCATGCCTCCAAATCCACGCTGACACACATAAAGAGGCAAAAACTGAAGGTCTGCTACGGCCTTCCCAATCACCTGACCTCAACATCACTGAATCTATGATAGACCTGAATAGAGAACAACAGACATCTCAGACGTCTAACAGAACTGGATGACTTTGGAAAGCAGGATGATTCTTTTTATTGTAAGTTCTTCTTATGGACATCTCTGAAAAGGTTAAAGTACACCAACAATATTAGTATCAGTGTCTATGATGAGAACATAGACTCGACTCCAGAACCACGCAGAGTCTGTCCAAGTAAATCAGAAATAATTGCTCCGTTCCATAGCATAGACATAAACCGCAACACATCAGTGGGTCATCGGCTGGAAGTTCACAGGTGGTGTACGTCAACATTTGACAATGTGTTTTTAGCAAATCCTGCCTCACTTTTTAGCAAGTGACTGAACTCTTTGCAGGAGCTGCAACAATCACTGAGGAGTTTAGGAATCACGGGTGCTCATCTCCCTGTTGTCACTCACTGGCTGTAAACAAGACACAGGCTGCAGACACAGAGCCTGTTAGCACTCGGCAGAGCTTCAAACTATCAAAATGTGTCAATGTGTCATAAGTTACAGGGGAAAAAAATACAAAAGACTAGTTTAAGTCACAGTTTCAAAACAAAATTTTTTTTCCTCAGAGAAAAAGCATCTTTGCATGGTTTCATTTCTGGGAAAATAATTTAAAGCACAGTTTGCACACCACACAGAATCTGATTGTTATGTAGCAGCACTGGGTCAACTGCAGCTCCTTGTGTGGAATTTCAAACAGTATGGACGGAATAAAGTAGTGGGGAAAAATGACACAAGAATGAATGCACCTCTACAGGTTTACAGCACTCCTGAGTGACTGGACAGATCAGCTGAGATCATCCTGACCGAGACAAAGGAAGGAACAGAGATTTATCAGCATCCTCCTCCTATCCATCACAAGAGCCGTGAAGCTCACCGAACATGCAGGTAAAAAACAGGAAGTTCAGAAGTCTGTGGTGGTACCTGAAGGCATCATAAAGTGCAATCTGAATAAAGATATATCCATCCATCCATCCATCCATCCATCCATCCATCCATCCATCCATCATCCATCCATCCATCCATCCATCCATCCATCCATGCATCCATCCATACACGGCACACTGTCAATTTCAAAAAGAAAAATCAGAGAATTATAGAAGCCCGTCAAAGTCTGAAAAAGTAAATGATAACATTTTGACAGAAATATAATAAACTAAAATTCTCAAACACTTTTTTGTAGATGTTTCTGGGTTTTAAAACAATAGAACTTAAACTAAAATGAGGTGAAAGCATGAATTTTTGACCTGAACCCAGAAGAACCAATTTTTCCTTCAAATGAAAATGATGTGGGATAAACCACAGACCACGTGGACTGCAGAACACATTTCAGATGTTTCAATCTGACGTCACTACGGATTCTTCTGGGTTAATTTCCATCTAATCTCACAACTGTGTGCTATGTAGGAAGGTGGTGCATGACACCACCTGTAAAAAAATAGTCATATGAACGATTGAAGAAAGCGTCAGAGACGTGTTTGCGGGGGGAAATCCAACTTAAATGAATTAATTCAATTGGTAACAAGTAATTCAGTTACATTCATTCAACCTAATTTCTTACATCTATCCAACTCAATATTTTTTTTACAACTCAAATGTACATAATAATAAATGTAACTAAATTATTTGGTACGAAATTAATGAATTAATTTAAATTGGATAAGTTGGATAATTTATATATATATATAAATCTCGTAAATTTATTTATTTATTTTTTTGGTGGCCATAATACTCCGTCGTATGGATCAGCTGTTGGACAGGACAATTTAAAAAATAAAAAAAAGTTCTAAAGTCTTAACATATGCAATGTGACTGTGTGGAAATTCAAGCACGCTGACAAAGTGTACCATGTGTTCATTATAGGGACCAGATCCTCCCCAGCCCGACCAGCCGGACCAGGAGAGAGGGGGCAGGAGACCCCACGGAGCCCTGCACGCTCAGCTGTACCAGACGACAGCCATCGGGGCCATCGGACGCCAAGATGGGTGGACCGGTGGTAGATGAGACACGGGTGTTTCACCATGTCCCCCTCCACCAAACCACCCCCACAAGGCCCTAGATGAATGAAGGTCTAATATGCAAGTAAAAGTGGAATGGAGGGTGGGTGGCACTGAGGCCCCAAAGAGAGTCTCACCCCGTGAACCCCCCCAGCACCCCCCCCCCCCCATCCAATTGGGTGTGTGCATTATTTGTTCGGTTGGGAGGGGAAAGGTGAAAGGGTGGGCACAACCAGGGGGAGACGGGTCCCCCCATGTGACCGGGCCCCCAGCCAACCACAGTAGGTGTAGTTTAAGATTTAAAGAAAACCTTGTAAAGCTCCATGGTTAAGAGAAATGTGACACAGATATCCATCTTTCTGTTGCAGACTTCCGCTTGTTTGCAGACTGACAAATGTTTAAAAAAGACATTTATTTATTTTGAGCTCAGAAAATAACTATTTTATCAGACAGTAAATCCATAACTCTATTAGCTTTTCAGAGCACAAGTTGTACCGTAAACCACTTTTAGATTAAAAAGAGATTTCATATGTTACAAAAAATACCCATGAATGTAGATTTTTAAACTGTGAAAAAAAGTCTGACTTGAAAACTCTTCACTGGATTCAGGAAAAGCATTTCATGTCTTCATGAAACATCTAATGCTGATTAAGTCTTTGGAGGTAAAATATTCTGACGTCAAGAAAAATGAATTTCACCTTGTGACCCCCCCCCCCCCCCCCAACAGGACTGATGATTAACACAGTGCTGCTTCCCTCAGAAATACAAATGCTTTAAAAAGTCTGCTCGGAATGATGGACTTAAAACACAGAGGTGCCACAGTGGGCTGCCTGGTGCCATAGCAACCACAGAGGGAGTTTTTTTCTGCGCCCAAAGGCCACATGCAAGGAAGCTACCTGCAAAGTGACTTTTTTCAAATCAATGAATGTCAGTTGGTGTGTTGTAGGCAGGAGAAACTCCCCCTCCATCTGCAGCGAGCATCAGGAAGAGTTGCACAGGGAGAGCAGTTACTCATTGGTCATCTTTTAAGAGTTTTATTGTGCTGCTGCTTTAACATATTTTGTAATTCCTGCTTTTTCCTCTCAAACTGCAGTGTGTATTAGCAATGCAGGCACACATCTGTAGACTGCAACCCCCTGGCAGCTACAATGGCAGCTGTTGAAGGCTGAAGACATTTGCATGCAGATGCACACTTGGAATCAGCCACCCATCATAATAAAACTGCAGGAATATGATGGAGTTTTGTTCTGCAATCTAGCAGCTTTAGCTAATCATTTTCTTTCTGAACTAATCAAATTACCTCAACAGATTACAGAATACAGCAAGATTACAGCTGGTCCTCTGTGTGTTGAACTCAGATGCATTTTATGTCAGAAAAGCTGCAACCGAAAGCCTATTTGAATGTATGAATTAAGGAAGGAATGAAGTCTTATTTCTACACTGAAAAAGAAAATAGTTGATCCAACTAGATCTGGGTTTAAACCTGCTCACCAGACCGTAACAAGCAGTCAAAAGTTACACTGGTTCAGCTTCCAGATGATTTTGTGCTCTGATTTGTACATAGAGCACAAGAATGGACATGAAAACTTAGGTAGACCTGTAAATGCCAAAGTTCTGAATGCAGAGGCTCGTAACGTTGGGTTTACCTGTGTTTACATGGACTTTTCATTGACAGTGCCCACTTGAACGCGAGTTGCCATGGCCAGTTTTATTAGCTTAACTGTGGACATTCAAGGAGGGGCTTACAGACTGGATGGACTTTCTAGCTGGGGCTTTGATTTATGTTTTATATCTTATTTTAAATCTTTTTAACTGGTTGCAATTGTTTTTAGATTACTATGTATTGTATATACCTTTTTCAAACTTTAAATGCTTTGATAATTTCACACAGTGTTTATCGAGCTGATCAAATCACTCGTAGAATGACAAACGCACCATGTCATAACACTGGAATCATCTCAGACTGGTTTCTTGAACTTGACTGTCAGGCCTTGACAGTTCCTGTCCCTTCGCTGCCCTCTCCTGTTTCTTTATGGTGCTTTTCTCTTTTGGTTCTGTTGCTCGCCCTCTCCCTATCTCTTCTCCACAGGTGTCCAGAATGAGGCAGGGCATCCTGACACACCTGCAACTCATCACCCCAGCAGCATTTAAGACCGGTGGAGGTACCAAAACTGTTTGGCCTGCAGTGGGTGGCAGTTTAGCAAAGGTGGTAGAGCAGGTCGTCCAACAACCGAAGACTTGATGGCTCAATCCCTGCTCTCCCCAGCTGTCGACCCCTGAGTGCGGCTAGTCTGCAGCTCACTGATCCCCCCAGGGGATGGGTCAAAATGCAGTGAAGAATTTCCCCATTGAGGGAAAAAAAAAGGATAAATTATTAATAAGTGTTCAGGGGCCTGCGACTGATGATGATGACGTCACACTATTTGATTTGCTGTACGTTGGTCCAAAGATGTGTGAGATTATGACTGGTCTGGACAAGGGATTGGTATCGTTAAGGTTTTAACCCTTGTGCTATCTTAGATTATCCCACCCTTACATTGACGTGTTCTCCCTACCATGATAAAGGTGGAAAGATTTCATGTAATCCATGGACACCAGTGAAGATCACATATCATTGAAGAAAAAAGGTTCAGAGCACTGTCTAAGTGGGTCTAGATGACCCAACTCCCAAAGTTAAAGTGCCTAGGATAGCACAAGGGTTACCTACTGCTATTAGTTTACTACTACTCTTATTGATACTGCTTATCGATCCGTTATTTTAATGATACTCTTATCGATACTTTTTGAAGATGAAAAATAAATAAATAATAAATTAAGAACATAAAGTGTTTTATTTCCTCATTATGCAACATTGTTTTTTAACAAAATATTTTACTTTATACATTTTTCCAACTTGAAAAAAAAATACATGAAAAAAAAGTTATTTAAAGAAAAATAAAGAGCAAGGCTTTGACATATTGCTGTCATGACGTAAATCTCAAACAAATACTGTTGACTCTAAAATAAAATACATTTGCATAGGGCAGCATGGTGGTGTATGCAGGTTAATTGCAGAAAGCCGTACGTTCCTCTTTTTTTTTTTATAAAGTTCTGCTTATGGTGCATGATTTGAACTATAATAAACACAGTCTTTGCTAATAATTTACTTTATCTGCGAGTACTGTGTTCAAACTTCAAGGGCTTCTGGGGGAATTTCCATTGTATTCATATGCATTAAAAGCTGCGTGCGTTCTTGAGTGCGCAACGTGGCCACCCGCCGGAGGACTTTGTATTGGGGGGGTCACAAGAGTCCTGACACTGCAACTCTTGCTGCTTTATCACCGTGGTGATGAATCCCATCACCGGTCCCACACAGTCACAGCTGTACTCCAGAGCGGTTTGATAAAGAATCAATCACCGTTCTTCTGGGGTAAACCTGTTATTACCGTTCTCCTTCACTTCGTAACACCAAACATGAACGCGCGCACCCCCAACACTTGTTACTGTTATTTGTTAATAAAGAATACCACGTTGTAATTATGAATTGTTTTCATTTGCAACGCGGCCACCGGGGGATTTTTTGTTTTGCGGCGGCAGTTGGGGGTGGGGGGTTGCAGGGTTTGGTTAACCGCGAAACCGCAACTCCTGCTGCTTCATCACCTTGGTAATCAAAAATCCCACACCGTCACAGCTATAGTTTATATCTTATCTTGTGGGACACAAAAAAATGTGACTTCTCCAGTGTCAATAGCAGAACAGTTGAGGTCAGATCTTAGGGATACTGCGGTCTTGAAGAATGTTGGAATGGGGCTCGTTTAATACCGGGGCTCGGTACCCATTCCTAGTCTGGACTAGTAATGGTGTAGAAGAAATCTCGTGAAGTGTTTCGGCACATTACCCAAACTGTATCGATACTGTGTCACTCAATACTGACTCCTGCTGCGCTGAAAAAGTTGAGAAACTCCACTCACATCCTGATTAAATAAACTAAAGTATGCACCACACTTTGAGGAACTCTGAAATCTTAGTGTATTAACTCTGGGGTCTAGAAGTGGCGATAGGGTTAGCACACTTAAAGACTCTAGATTGGAAGCAGTGTCTGTGGTTCGTCACCTAAGAGGCTTGTGGAGGTGTATTGCTGCCTGTGTGTGCAGAGATAAAAAATTATGCTGAATTGCATGTGAAATAGCATTATCATCGGGATGACCTTTGAATCTGAAACTCTCAGGATCACAATAATCCTCCTCAACCGCTCTCAGAAGCGGTCGTCCAATGATTGAAGGGACGACGGTTCAATCCCTCCCCCCACAGTCAACTGTTGCTGTGTCCTTGGGCAGGACCCTTCACCCTCCCTGGATCCAGTGTGGCTCCATTGGTGTGTGAACGCGTACGAATGTCTTGGTGATGGTCAGAGGGGCCGTAGGCGAAACTGGCATCACCTAGTATGAATGAGAAGTGAATGAATAATTCAACCACCACTGGAGTATGTGGTCATGCCCTTTGGTCTCTGTATGCCCCCTCTTTGTTCCAGGCATTTGTCAATGACATCTTCTGAGACATGCTGCAATGCTTTGTTGTCATTTACATCGACGATATCCTGGTCTACTCAGACAGATTTGAGGAGCACGTCGCACATGTCTGGCAGGTGTTAGAGCGGCTGATCTAACGCACCCTGTACACCAAGTGAGAGAAGTATGAGTTCCATAAGACCTCAGTTTCTTTTCTGGGTTTTGTGATCAGTGCAGGGGGCGTGGCAATGGACCAGGATAAGGTGGAGGCGGTGCTGCAGTGGTCCCAGCCGACCTCAGGAAGGGGCTGCAGCAGTTTCTCGGGTTCGCCAACTTTTACTGTGTTGTTTCCACAGGAATGCAGGAGGGCTCGATTTGGCTTCCACACAGGTGACACTTGGAAGCTGGAATCCTGAGGCAGGGAGAATAATATTAGAGTCAAGACAAGACTTGGTTTTACAAACATGAGCTAAACTGAGACCAGGTGTAGTCACCATAAGGGGGCAACAAACTGGTGCTGAATACTGGAGCTGGGTCTCCTTTTGAGCTGCAGCGATAGATGAGGTGGATTGGCCACAGCTGGTGGAGTCAGGTGCAGAGCAGGAGGGGGAGGGGGAGGGGGAGGAGACCGACAGGCACCATAGCAGCCTGTCTGGACAGATTTGGGTTTAAGTGTCGGTTTTTAACCGAATGTGTTTAGTTGTTTAGCTGTTTTACTGTGTTTTACCGAGTTATTTTGTCCTGTTAAATGTAATTCTTTCTGCACCATGAGTGAGAAGGAGGGAGAGGATGATGAGTTTATATAGCACACCTACTATGGTGGTGTAATGATAAATTCAGAGATATGTCATATGGTTAGATAATTCATGTCTGTTTTGTTTCATTCATTTTATTTACAAAAATGAGAATATCTGCAGGCTCAAATTTAGACATATGAGAGTTCAAGAATTACAATAAATTAAGATGGAAAAATGTTTAATTAAATTGGAGTAAAATTACATTTAGTTAGATAAATATGTACATTTGAGTTGTAAAAAAATATTGAGTTGGATAGACGTAAGAAATTAGATTGAATAAATTTAATTCAATTGCTTATTACCAATTGAATTAATATAAGTTGGATGACCTCTGACCTCTAATTGGAAAAGTACAAGTTCGGTTCCTGATGATCCAGCGGCGCCAATATCAGTGTCAGAAGATGGTTTAAGAATTATAATTTTGTGTCAAAAATACTTTGGAGTTGGTAGAAAGATAAATGCTGTTAATTTCTTCTAAGATGGTGAAACCTTGTTGAGACAGTCAGCCTTCAGACTTCCCTATTTAGGAAAGGTTCAAAGATTTCACTAAAACTCTTTGCAGTTGTTAGAGTGTCTCATATCACAGAAATGCCCTCTGCTTAAATGAGCATTACTGCACAAAAACAGTCCATTATACTAAAAAACAACACTGTAGAGATGAAAGCATGGATTTAACAGTGTAGAAGTTCTTGAAACTCTGTAAACAAATCCTGTACTCACAGGACAAAAACCTCTTGTGTCACATTATTCTCATGAAATTGTGAGCATCCAGTGAGTTTTCCTTTCAATGTGAATTTAGTCTTGAAAGGGTTTCACTGTTGTGGTCGTTCACACTGTTGTCACACAACAGGACCTGGTTTAAATCCCTCAATGCAGGAAGTATTTTTTGGCTTTGTATATTTTCTAGGAGCAGGTTTTCTCCAGCTGCCTCCCGCAGTCTGAAAACGTATTTCACAGGTCTGTGGGGTGTTTAAATTTCCCCTTTGGTTTAAGTGTGGTTGTTTGTGTGTGCACATGGTCCTGAGGCATCTAAGGGTGGTCTAGGATGTGCTCTGCCTTTAAAGTGCTCTGCATTTTAAGGGCTGTTAATCTTCATCAAGCTGAGTCCCACATGATGGTGTGATTTTTTTCAGCCATCCAGGAGCTCTGTTTTTTTTCTAATGGATACTTGTTTATGTTTTTTGGGAGAATGTTTTAGATGTTTTAAATATTTTAATATGTGCAGAAAGTAATCTGACAGGAATCATGTTACGAGACAAAGAGATTTGGAGGAAATGATTGAGCTGTGTGTGCTGAAGAGCCCACAACAGGACACTCAGAAATTCAACGAGGCTGCATGGAGACATGCAGGTACTCTAAACCAGTGTTTTTCAACCAGTGTGCCGCGGCACACTAGTGTGCCGTGGGAGATGGTCAAGTGTGCCGTGGGAAATTGCCCTCATTAACTGATCTAAAAACGTTTACCATCTCCAGGAAATCAGCTCTGTGTTCATCCAAACAGGCCCTGATAAAACACTGAGTAGTTAGGAATATGAAAGATCATAAAATTATTTTTTCTTTGTGTTTATTTGATTCTATTAAAGACATTTTGATAAGCTCGTCTTTAGCGGTGGAGCTTTCCACAGAATCCGGTATCAGACCGTGGAAAAAGTGAACAAAACAATGAAGCTCAGAGATGCTAGTCTTTCTGCCCTTTTGCGGCAGTTTTCAAACTACATCTCCCATGATACATTGGGTCAAAGGGACAGCGCCTCAGCGCACAATGAGTCGTCCTTGTTAAACATCTTGAAACCACAACAAAAACACAACAGATTTTAAATTTTCCAACTTAACTTTTATTTCATCTTTTAGAAAAAACAGCTGCAACTCCCTGCTCTTTCTTACACAATTATCACAGAAAAGCACGGGGGGTTGGGGGGGGGGGGGGGGGCTGTAGATCAGATGCTGGTGTGCCACAGTATTTTTGTCAAAATACTGTGGCACACTAGTGCCACGCTTGTCAGAATCAAACATGAAGAAAACATGAATATTTCAGTCAGACAACTCTTGCAGTAAGAAATATTTATTTGACATTCTTTAAGTTGGCATTCACATATTTTCGTTTGGCATAAGGCTCCGTTCAATTCCATAAAACTTCCATAAAATTTCCATAAAACTTTCGGGTAACAAAACCCCCCTTTACGGAGCCCACAGGTGGAAGCCGGGGAGGAGGGTGGGGCGAAGAATGAGCGCTGAAGGTAAGAAAGAATGAACTGCGCACCTGGCTTAAATAGGACGCTGAACAGGTGAGTTAATTAACTGAACCGCCCTAGAGTATTTACCTGTAAAACACTGCGCGAGTATCTGCCCGAAATACGATAAATCGTCATTTCAAGCACCAGTAGCTCCAACTGGTGCTTGGTTTGGGGATATTTTAGAATGTCCGTCATTATTTCTTTGTGGCAGTGTAGACGCTACTTGGCGTCTGTCTTCTTCGCTGTGACGTATATGTGCTCAGCAAGACAGTTTTGTGTTTGAGCACCCCCAAGTTGTGTTTTACTGTAACTTCAGAAGATCCAGACACGTGTGCAAAAGCGCCATTCTCATTGGTCGAATAGATTTCGACGCGATGCGTCGAAAAATAAAAACGAACCCGAGGCGTTTTTTTTTTTAACGCTTTGACGCGTGGCGTTTTTTCGCGTCGATGTGCACACTCTCATTGGTGCCCTTTGTTTAGTCACGAGGCGTTAAACGTCGGCGAAAAACGCAGGCGAAATCCGTCCCGGTGTGTACGGGCCTTTACTTTAACTTTCTCTCCTCCTTTTTAAGCTCCTTTATGTCGTCCACCTGGTGCCAGAGTGTAAAGACCTGTCCTCGTTTCCTCCAGCATGTTAGTTCGTCTTGTGCCTTCTTGGAAGCTTTCCCCTCTGTCTTTCTGCCATGTCTGAATGAGTTTTTGCCCATTGCCCTTCACCCTGTTAATTCTTTTTTTATTGGCCCTCTTCCACTGGACACGTGCAGGACTGTGCTGGCGTCCTCCGGTTACATAAAGTACACGTTTGATCGTTTAATATAGTAAAAGATTTGAAAAACATGAGAAACCTTCTGAAAGTGGTCTGTTGACGTAAGACTCGCAGTTATTCGGTAGCCAATGAGCTTCTGGTTGCCGGAGATGTCCCGCCTCCCCTCCCCTTGACTGACGTGACATTTATTTCACGTGTCAACAGGTTTTAGAATCAAAACCCCCAAAAATAAAAGCGCAAATCAAAAAGATTATTTCAGAATAAAGCGCAACTCAAAACAATGATTTCAGAATGGTGAGAAAACAAATCGGCAGCTGAGAAATGGGATTGTGCTCTGGGTTAAACCTTTTGGTTGTAAATTGTGGGTTTTGGTTCTCAATTTATGCATTTTGATTTGCAGATTTGGGGTTTTGATTCGCGGTTTTATGGTTTTGATGCGCAATACTTTAGGCACTGAATTGACACCATAGGCCAATTCAGAACATGACCAAAGCAAGAAAAACCAAACTAAACAACAGTACCCTTACATTTCAAAGAAACAATCCTTTAAGAGAGAGAGAATGTACTGTTAGTTGGTACTATCAATGTTCTGGGAATACATTTTTTTCTTCTGTTTGATGAAAGTAAGAAACTTCGCAGCAATGGTCCTATTCTCTTAGCCATGCATTGCTGCAGCTGCAATGCATTTCTATGCAGATGAATAAATGCATTGAAGCCTCTATTGAGCGCTGAGCGTTTCATTTACCACCTTAAGGTCTTCTTCAGAGATATCGATAAGGAGGCTTTTTCCATTTGTAGGTATGCACCTGTGAGCGTGCTGGGCTCATACTCCTGAACATTACCAGTTCCAGGCAAATTATCTGTTAAAAGACATAGTAGCTACTCTGATTACTTCCATAGTTAGCAATAATAACAATAAGATTTGGCTTGATTGGGATCTGCTTGAGGAGCAAAACAAATGCAGAGATTACAGTTCCAATTTCCAATCTATTTGTTTGTTTGGAGGATAAGCCCCTTGAGATGTGTCATCTTGTTTTCAAGGGGGTCCTCAACATACAACAAAACAAGCAAATGCCGACAGATACAGTTGAGCAAACTTTACATATGTCAAAACAAAGAAAAACTTAAAATTTACAAAACAACGAGCAGACACACACACATATCCACACACACGCAAACATTGACATTTAATGCACCTACTAGCAGTTAGTTTAAGGTAAGGAAACAAAAACAATAAATAAAAAGCAGAAAAGAAATCAAATTAAATCAAAAACAGCTACATGAGTGTTGGAGATGTACTAAACAAGCATTTTTAAATGCAAAGAATGAGGTTAAAGAGCGAAAGGATGGAGGAAGATTGTTCCAGTCAACCAGTTAACCTCCAGTTATCTACACAGCTCGCACTTAGCCAGCTAGTGGATTCCAACCCAGGGTCCCTGTTTATCCTGAGCGTAAACTCACTGATGTGCGCAGCGTTCAGGCTTTAGAGCAAAGCAGACACCTCCTGGTCTGATAGCATCTCATCTCTTCAGTACTTGATGAACAACAAGACCCGCTCCACCTCCCCCCAGCAGCAGTCCCATTGCTGGCAGAGCTGCATCCATCTTTAAGCCCTGACTCTGGATCTGTATCGGCACTGCTCAGACATGGGGCAACTCAATCTCTCCTATCTGCTACGAAGGAAGGATGCTGCTGCTGCACACAGCAGATAGGAGGTCCCACTCCTTGTTTAGTAACTCCACAATGGACGTCCCACACGTGAAAACCCCCGAACTGGAAGCCATGAAGGTTGTTCAGGAGTTTGACATCAGAAGCCTTTTGAGTAAAATTCTAATAGTATGCACAGAGATATTACATGTTTCATTTAGTTACATTTATCTAAGTCGAGTAAAAACTGTATTCCTGAGAAGAATTTTACTGTGTTCTGTGAGCGGCAACTTGCTGATTGGCCAGTGGTCACAGACGGAAGAAAGGTTCTTATTGGTTGATCAGTTCAGACGTTTTGTACATTTTCCATGTATCAAATTTAATTATTTAGTGATACATTCATGATATAAGTAACTCATTTTCACAGATGTATCATGAATGACATTAAAAGCACGGAAGAAGTACAAATAAACCATCCAAAGAACACGTAAATCAAAATACAATATAGCACGTATGTGATTACTGCACTGTTTACATGCAAGTCATTACTGATTCGTGCATCCATTATGTAATTTGAAAGGGTTATGTACGCTGTATATGCGATATAAAACGTATACATGGTAGTACACGCGTGAAAAGTCTGTTTGACATACGGGGAACGGTCGTTGAAAGACACAAATTTATGTAGGCATCTCACAGAAATCACACACAGTTACGTAAGAGTTATGTAATAATTACGTATAAAATACATAAAATACTTGTAAACTGCATAATTCTAAACCCGCCGAAACTTTTGAACAGCTCAAAACTGAATTCACGTAAAGACCCATTGGCCGAAACCCTTGACGGACATCTGCAGACATCAATGAATGACGAACGCAAGAAACACTTATGGATTACATTTATCACGCATTTATCACCAAAGGCCGAAATTTCATATACGTGGAAAAATGTATGTAGTGGCTGTGCGACACGGCCTTTACTTGAGCAGTATGTTGAGTTTCTGTTTTTCTTTTACTTGAATAAATATTTGGACCACTGCTTTTACCAACTTAAGCATGATTGTTTTTAAGGGGAGTTTCTCCAAGCTGAGATGTTTTAATAATTGTTTTAATTGCAAGTTAGATTTTTAAAAATAGAAGAATTGCTTCATCAACAGACTTGTAATATGCTAAACACATATGCTAAAAAGAGGCAGACATAATCCAAGCAGTTTGACCTGCACAACAGTCAAATGAGAATGCCATAAGGATGATCTAACTGCAACAATAACACATACTGAAGTGATTTGGAACTCCACACGTCAGATGCTTCTCAGTCTGGTGTTTTCTGTCAATCATCCTTTCCTGAGTGTCTAAAAGTTATTAAAATTGGGAAAAAGTTGCAAATGTTACATCTAATTGGTCAAGGTTCCACTGGTTTGACTTTGACACGCCTTCAATAGTCATGGGTTTTGTACAAAAAATCCAAAAATTGACCTAAATAACCTGCGAAGGGTTACATGAACGCAAGAGTTTTTGACTCAGAAGCCTGAAAAGTGCACATGCATGGGTTTACATTGACTTTTTATTGGAAGTGGTCGCTTGAACACACGTTACCGAGCCTGAGATGATCAAAGCTTTTCAATAATACTAATGTGATTTTAATTACCATTGATAAAAGAGTGATGTGTTGTCATCTTACTTTTAGGGGCTTAGTAAATTAAAATATAAAACTGTTAGGTAACACTTTTACATCCCGGTGAGCTACATTAAGTCCTGCTTTTGGTCTAACTCTGGACAGCTAGCTTGATATTTTGATGAAAGCCCCTTGGGGACATTTGTATTCATTGGGTTCATCTGTTTTTTTTTTTTTGTGTATGTGGTTATTTGTGTGTGTGTGTGTGTGTGTGTGGGGGGGGGGGGGGTCTCCACCTTATCAGCCAAAAGCCTCAGTTATTTAGTTTTACATTGACTAATTTCTTATTCCAGCGGAGGGGGTGCAGGCTACTGACTTGAACGGCGGCTTCATGACCCAAAAAAACTGTCAGTCTTTCCCTGGAATAAATTGTAGAATGTTCCATTTTGAAACCCGGGGGGGGTGCGAGGTAACATAGGTAATAAGAGCATGAAAAAAATGGTTATGTTTTCCTTTTTAGACAAACAAACATGAAAAAGTTGAAGCGATATTTGCAGCCTTTTTGTTGTTCAGATGAAAAGAGGACTGTAAACAGACAGGAATATGGTGTTTTGCGCGGCCACCCCCGCCTCAGTGAGAGGATGCTCGTGTAGGCTCATAGTAGAATCGATTCACAGAGAGGGCAGCTTGAAACCGTCTGGCTCTGCTCGCTGCTTCGTTTGGAGAGAGCGGCGTGTCGGACGGCTCTGGACGCATCGGCGCTGTGCGTGTGTGTCTCCCCGCGTGCGCCCGCAGGAGTGGTGCGGCTGGAAAAGACTAAAGGGGAGGGAGGGAGGGGGGGGGGTGCTCGGAATGTGACGTTGTTGACAGCTCTGATTGAATCTTTGGGGGCATCGGGGGGTTATGACAAATGTTGTGGTGAAATAAAGTCAGTGATACAACTAAGTCCTCTCTGAAGGTTCATCCTGACTAAGCGCGTGAAAGACAGGAAGCAATTGATGTGGACGGTACCCCCCCCACCCCCTTTTTAAAACGTATTTGTCACAGAATCGTGCTTTTCTGATCGGCACGTGTCACACATGCTTCCTGGTGTTTTATGATACCTTTTGCTTGCCATAGAGAGACTATGCGCCATAGAAGGCAGCTACAGAACATCTGATGCCCCTATAACCTAAAGGTAATCATTAAAATTCTTTGAGTAAAAAGTGGACATTATAGATTTCTTCCTCAGAAGAAAAAAAAGATGGGGTAAAAATGTTTTTCTAATCAAGTAAACAAAAAGTGCCATAGATGAGCAGGAAGCGGTCCCTCTTTATTATTTTCTCAGTAAGGGAGGGCGCTCAGAAAACACAAAGCAAGAAACTCATATTTTAACACTCATCGAAATTGCTATTTTATTTTAAAACCATTATCCCTTGTGCCATCTTAAATGACCCCACCCTTACATTGACGTGTTCTCCCTACCATGACAAAGGTGGATAAAGGTGGAAAGATTTTATGTAATCCATGGACACCAGTGAAGATCACAAATCATTGAAGAAAAAAGGTTCAGAGCACTGTCTAGTGGGTCTAGAAGACCCAACTCCCAATGTTAAAGTGGCTAGGATAGGACAAGGGTAACAAAAACAACTGGTTCATGGAACATGGAATAATCACAGTTCTGGGGAAAAAAGACTGAAAAACAAATATTGTTTAGAAACGAAGCTATTAGTGTTCTGTTTTCTTCTAAACAGGAGATGATCAACCTGCAGCATCTGCAGCCCAAAACAAAAAAACTCCATCTTTTAGGAGAACCTTTTCGTACATCTTTTCTACCTGAATGGAAGCTGTAGCTGCATTTTACCATTTCAAACATGAATACTGAAGATGGGGGTATCAAATAAAAAAGTTCACATTTTCTCTGGAGAGAAAAAGGATTTGAGTTGATTTTTTTTTTTAGGATCTAAGTATTAATATTTCAGTTTTGGGTAGTTTTAATGAAGAATGTTCAGGTTCCTTTCCCAGAGTACAACTTTACATTTCGATATAATTAAAGCAACATTTGAGTGAATTCACTGACACTCAACAGAGCATCCACTTCATCCCGCTGATAAACTCCACCTTGCTTCCCCGTCTCCTCTCCCATCATGCCCTTCATTTCATGACACACTTGGCGGTGGCGGCGTGCGCGCACGCGCCTGCTTGTTGAATGCACTGCAGGTCGGCAGGTCTGGCCAGATAAGAGCAGCACATGGCTTTCTGCTACTGGGAGGGAGCATTGGAGAGGAACATTGCCTCTCAGCTCAAACCACCCATTCAGCAGTAATATTGAGGCCAAAATTGCTCATACTTGAATCCATAGCGCCCCCTGAGGTTGCTTAGCTGAGCTGCAGTTGATGTGTTGGGGGTCTTGAATGAGGCTTTAGTGTCAGAAGGAAACAGTAAAAAAAAACAAAAATCTTTGCAGAGTTACTTTTTTTTTAATCACGTGTGGGAAGATTTATGAATATGAATGCTCTTAGAATGCTCCCTGATGGTAAAAGCTGGCTGTGGTCAGTGAACGTTCAGCCGTTTACTGCTGTGTTTGAAGAACAGTCAGAGCTCTCATCAGGTCATAAACGTCCGCTCTTGGGACGTGTGTTGTCCAGGGCTATACTAGAGGCGGATATGACCATAAACTCTATTTGGCTTTCGCTGCGTCAACACAAAGCGACTGACAGGCTGACGACAAGCCTATTTGTTCTGAATGAGTCAGCCCGCCGCGGCACAGAAGACCATCCCTTTAAGTTTCTTAATCTCTTCCTGCATGTCTATTTATAAAAGGATTTATTTTAACCAGATGCCTCAGTAAGAAGTTGGAACACAACACATTTTTTTCTCTTGTTCTCCTGTTTCTCAGTGAGATCCCAACGCAGCCTAAAGGCCTGTCCACACCGGGACGAATTTCGCCCGCGATTTTCGCCGACTTTTAACGCCTCGTGACTAAACAAAGGGTACCAATGTGAGTGTGCAAAAAACGCTACGCGTCAAAGTGTCACTTTTTAAAAAACGCCTCGGGTTCGTTTTTTTGGTTTGACGCGCCGCGTCGAAAACTATACGACCAATGAGAATGGCGCTTTTGCACACGTGTCTGGAGCTTCTGAAGTTACAGTAAAACAAAACTTGGGGGCGCGCAAACACAAAACTGCCTTGCTGAGCACACATACCAGCGAAGAAGATAGACGCCAAGTAGCGTCTACACTGCCGCGAAGAAATAATGACGGACATTCTAAAATATCCCCGAACCAAGCACCAGTTGGAGCTACTGGTGCTTGAAATATTCATGTTTTCTTTGTATGATCCTGACAAGCCCGTAAATACTTGCTCTCTTCTTCTGAGTGAAAAGCGACTTTAAGAAGCGTAAAGTTGCGCAGCGCCACCTTGTGTACAGGAGTATTTCTGTTTTACATTAAGCGCCATCTATTGTCAGGGAATGAAACTGCATGTTCACTCAGCTCATCGTCAGCGAAAATCGCCTGGGTGTGAACACAAAAAACGTGGCGAAAAACGCTGGCGAAAAACGCCTGGGGAATATTCGTCCCGGTGTGTTCGGGCCTTAATCCTGCAAACCCCTTCAGTGCACAGACAAGGCCGGTTCAGTCAAGTTGTGGCGCTACAACAGATGACATTCCCCTCTTCATCTATAGTGTCTGGATGTTTGGCAGCTCCAATCCACCTCTGGATGGGGTGGTGGGGGTAGTTACAATAGACCTGCTCAACCAAATATCTGCTTGATAGTCAGCCACAGCATTTTGAGTTTACCTTTCCAGTGTTGCATGGCAATTTTTATTTATTTAAATAAGGCAATTTAATACTTAGAAAGAATTAAAGAAAGAAACAAACATTTTAAATACAATACAAATAGCTTTAATTATACAATAAAGCATATAAACAAGTGACATTAACTTATAAAAAATAAGATATAAGACATAAAAATGGGATTATTAATTTTTTTATTTAAAAGATCAAAGTTAAGGTAGTGTTTCGCTACTGCCTTAACTTGAATTACTTAATAACTACAACACCACCATCTCAATCTGACTAAACCTGCTGCAGCTACAGCTTGACTCTTCTGGTTTTTCTTGCAGCAAAGTCATTTACAACATAATCATTTGACAACTGTTTTGAGAACACGTGGTTTCCGCTTATGATGACAAGTCCACTTAGGCCGCCTTTACACTGCATGGTTCAAGTGACCCAATTCCGATTTTTTCCTCTCATGTGGCACAGATCGGATATGATCGGTGAACGTGTAAGCAGGACAAAAGCACATGGATTCAGTTTTTCTCAGATCGGATACAGGCCTCTCTCATATGTGGAAATAAACCGGAAACAAATCGGATATGTGCATTTGCGTGTGCCATGTAAGCCGACAAATCGGATTTTCCCCAGTAAATGCGAGTCGTACCTCAGTGACGTCAATTACGGACACCACCGACTGAGATCACATGACTTATTAAAGTGATTTTTGTGCGCTGATTTTGCTGTCAGTGTGTTACCTTTCAGCCTCAGGCTTCAGACCGTAGTTGGAAACCGCTGTTATGTCCGGTCCGGACGCAAACGGTAACTAATGAAGCGGGACACCGTTGCTATGGAACAGGCTAGAAGCCGTTTATTTCTTTGGGGGGCGTGTATGATGGGGACTGTGTGGTTGTGTGAGCGCGCGTGCTTGCGTGTGTGTGTGTGTGTAAGGAGAGAGGTGTGTGTGAGCGCGGAGCGGGGGACTGTCGGAGAACCGTAAATTAAAATAAGGTGTCTCGCCCAAAAGCTTTGGAGTCTTTCTTAGCCCACTCTGGAGGCTGAGGGTTCAGAACGGAAAAGTGAACCCCGAGGAAATCTCCCGTGTGTTTCTGACTACGGTCGGAAAAGAGAAGTCATCGCGCAGGAAAGGTTCAACACTTGGATCAAACTGTTAGTACAGCACAACGTCTGCAAACACTTCCTCATTCAAAACTCAGAGAGAGCCGAGCAGCCCTTCTTTTTACTCCCCCGTGCGTCCTGTCTGGAGCGCCCAAGGCAAAGCCTACTTCCGTCGCCTCCTTGCCTCCATGACAACCGCAATCACTAAAGTCTGGAGGAGGTCCGCGGAATGCGGAAATGCTGCTAAATAGTCCTAAGAAGGTTTACATTTGATAGTTTCAACATTGTTTAGTGTAAATGCATAAATCAGATACGGGTCACTTTTAAAAGATGATATAAGCGGAACGTCAAAAAAATCGGATATAGTCAGAAAATCGGATATGAGCATCAAGACCTGCAGTGTAAATGCGGCCTTAGAAGTTCTATTATCGTAGTATAGTAGATAATAGTGCACTTGAGTATAGTATCGTAGTATAGTTCTATTATCAAGTAAGTTTTAATCAATTCTTCCCGTAACAGGAAGAATGGCAGAGATTCTCAAAGCAGGTTGCAGCTATCCTGCAGTTACCTTATCTGTTAACCCTTGTTCTATCTTAGATGACCCCACCCTTACATTGACGTGTTCTCCCTACCATGACAAAGGTGGATAAAGGTGGAAAAATTTCATGTAATCCATGGACACCAGTGAAGATCACAAATCATTGAAGAAAAAAGGTTCAGTGCACTGTCTAGTGGGTCTAGATGACCCAACTCCCAATGGTAAAGTGCCTAGGATAGCACAAGGGTTACAGCTACGTTCACACCACTCAACAACGCGTGTTGAAGTGACCAATTCCAATGAAAAGTCCATGTATATCCATTTTTTGGGCATCCACGTTTAAAACTTAGAACGTATCTGTGCAAGTTTCCAAGACTATTTTCAACCTCTACGTACAAAATGTACGGCCATTGATATCTCGTTGAAAGTCAAACCAGGTCAAACTTTGACCAATCAGAGACTCTGATTTGGTAGTGACGTATGAATGGAGTCCACTTTAATTTATAGAAGTGCCAACTTTTTGAAACTTGATCAAGGAGGAGAAATTAATAATTGCGGTTTTTGACCGGACGGAATTACGACACCAAATCTTTTGCATATCGGAATAGAGCTGTGAAAGAATAGACCTGGGGTGAGATTCACGAGATTGTCATCCCTTCGACAATTTGCACAAGGCCTCTTCCAAGTGCAGGTGGCACACAAGCTTTAATTAACTGAAGAAAAAGAAGAAGCCCTACCCTGCTTTTCCAGTGTGAACACCATGGGCTAAACACACGTTCAAGAATGTGCGTTCTCGAACACTCAGCACATGTCTGGTGTGAATGTAGCATAATAAATGTAAACATGACAAAACTTATGAAGAACTGCAAAGGTGACAAAGCAGAGCATTTCATGTAATCCATGGACACCAGTGAAGATCACAAATCATTGTAGAAAAAAGGTTCAATGCACTGTCTAGTGGGGTCTAGATGACCCAACTCCCAATGTTAAAGTGCCTAGGATAGCACAAGGGTTAAAGGAGATGGCAGTTGAGCTGACTCTATTGGAGGAGGAGAAGTGCCTGATGCTACTGCAAGAGTGCTGGGAAGTGCTGCTTATATGTAAGCGACAGGAGGATTTGCTGAGGACGGACTGAGAAACCTCAGAAAAGGGGGAAGTGAAAGTGGTCTAATTACCACATGATCTCAAGAGTAAAATTAAAATTAAAGCCAGGAGTGGCGTTGTATGGTCCGCAGGTGCTACCTGCCTTGCCCTCGCTGCCTGCCTCTTTGCACCACCGTCGCTCTCACCACCCACCTTTGACCCAACCCCAGCCAAACCGTAGGTCGTGTGGCCATCCCATAATAATTTCAAACTTCCTTTGGATATCCCAGACAAGGGCATACAGGTTTTGTTAGTCTATTCCAAAAAACCTTTTCCGGATTTTTTAGTTTTAGCTAAGTCAGCATATTTTTAAAGACGTTTTTTTGTTTACCACGCCCACAATTTTAATATTGTCATGTCGTATGTTACATCGTTTGGTCAGCTTGGGCCAGGGAATAGCATATTCCATGTTTACGACATTCTGATGAAAAATGTGCGAGCTAGCTAAGATCACAAAAGTTGCAAACTCGTCACGCACACGACATTCAAAAACTACAACTTCTAATTCCAGCATTTTTTGCACAATAGCATGCCATTGATGCCCGAGAAGTTACAAGATAATCGATAATAGTTTTTGTTTTGTCCCACAGAGCTCAGTTCTAGGACCCATCCTGTTTATGATTTACATGCTGCCCTCAGCATCCAATTCCACAGTTAGAAACCTAGGAATTTTATTTGACCAGGATTTATCATTTAAGGCTCACATATCTCAGGTGTGTAGAACTGCCTTTTTTCACCTGCGGAATATTGCTAAGATCAGAAATATACTCTCTAAAAGTGATGCTGAAAAACTCATCTATGCATTTGTTACGTCTAGACTGGATTACTGTAACTCCTTGTTAGCAGCCTGTCCTAAGAGATCCTTAAGAAGTCTTCAGCTTGTTCAGAATGCAGCAGCTAGATTGTTAGCTGGAACTAACAGAAGAGATCACATCACTCCTGTGTTAGTTTCACTTCACTGGCTCCCTGTTGATTCTAGAATCAAGTTTAAAATCGTCCTGCTAACCTATAAGCCTTACATGGTATAACCCCATCCTATATCAAAGACCTCATAGTGCCTTACCAACCAAACAGAACACCGCTTACAAAATGCAGGACTGCTTGTGGTTCCTAGAATTAGTAAAAGCACAGTTGGTGGTAGAGCGTTTAGCCACCAAGCTCCTGACTTATGGAATAAGCTCCCAGCTCATGGAGGAGAGTTTCTACATTCAAAGTTAGACTGTAAACATTCCTCTTTGGACAGGCTTATTGACAGACTAGCTAGTAATCATTGAATATTTAACTTACTATTAACATGTTTAAATCAAACTGAATAACGATAACAATTACTTGTTGGTAGGATGCCAGAAGTTAGAAGCTGGTGAAACTATTGTGCACTGGGGTTCTGTCCTCTATTTTTATCTACTTCTCCTCTCCTCCTCTATTCTTGATCATTTATTTATCATTATCTTCTCCACGCCTCTGTTTGGTGTGCAGTGCAATTCATGCATTATCCCTCCCGCTCCTTCTCTCAAAAAAAACTCCACGACTCGCTCAACTTTTGATGATCTGTGTGATGCTTTGGGAGCTCCGGTGGCGCCCGCTGTGCAGCGCCCAAGGTAGCGAGTTCCTACCAAGAAGCGCATTGCCGTCACCATCTACAAACTGGATCTCTGTGGTCACATTTAATTAGACAAAAGGGTTTTTTTTTGCGGTTTTGCGAAATATGTCAAAACGCCTCAGAAATCAACTCCCAATAAGTGCAATTTTTTTTTGATAAATGCGACGTGTTTCTATAAGGCAAATTTGTTAGCCCAAATCCAGTTTGCACAATTTCATAGTCAATTGAAATGCAATTACTGAAAACACGCTGTAGACGACCTTAGTTCATGGACTCGCAGACAATAAAAAAAGTTTGTTTTGCTGCTTATGGTGTTGTTAACATGTTCTTGTATTTTCTGATGATGGAGGACATATAGAAAAAAATTAAGCCTAAAACTGCATTTCTGAATATTTGTTTATTCAAATCGTTGTGAATCAGGAGCAGACGATGAAATGCCTTTGAAAAAGAGATTGTATTTGTGATGTAGAAACTACGCTGGGTGGAGCCACAAGCTCCCGGCTCTGCTCCATTCTGATGCATCCACTGTTAGACATAGATCCACGAACGTCTTTGTTTTCCTCGTCTTAGCTGGAATCTGGATCTAAACTTACTATTAACATGTTTAAATCAAACTGAATAACAAAAACAATTACTTTTAGGTAGGATGCTAGAAGTTTGAAGCTGGGGAAAGTATGGTGCACTGGGGTTGTGTCCTCTATATTCATCTACTTCTCCTCTCCTCCTCTATTCTTGATCATTTATTTATCATTATCTTCTCCACGCCTCTGTTTGGTGCAGTGCAATTCATGCATTATCCCTCCCGCTCCTTCTCTCAAAACATACTCCACCCCAAGTTCATTGGCCCTTTTTCCATGAAAAATGTCATCAATCCTTTTAACATGGAGCTCACCCTACCGCCCTTCATGAAAATGTTCCCGTTTGTTAATGTTTGTTCATGTTTCCCAACTCAAACCTGTCACCTTCCGTACTCTAAGCCCTCCCGCTGGCTTGGTGTTTATGAAATATAAATTTTTGGGAAAACAGTGAGAAGCAATGTGGATCACTTTAAAAGTTGTCTAAGTGAGTCTACAGTTATCCAACCACATTTCAATAAGCTGCTGTGTCTCATAGTCATGGTTGTTATATTCCTACTCTGTTCAGATCATGTGACGACCGGCTACGGTGGCTGTTTTCAGTTGCTCTGCTCTAGGAACGGATGGTATTCAGACTGAGGAATCTGAGTGAACCGAAGCTCAATTGAAAACTAACTGAGACCTCCAAAGGTGGCTCAGAGAGCGGTTCCTGGTCCCGGACCAGGTTCTGCTTGCATGTAATTTAGACTGAAAATATGTTCCAGATTATTGAGGAAAATGAACTCTGGTGCGTTTGAACCAAACCAAATGTGTCCAGTCTGAATACACCTTTAAACTCTGTGAAGAGAAGATCTAACGGGCTTGTTGGTTCATCACAGTTTCATGCTGAGAACAGAAACTCACAGAAATGATTGTCTGTAGCTTCTCCAGTAAAAGTAAGAGTAATATCCTTTATTTATTTATTTCTCTCCCATTTTTCTTCTGACCTGTGAGACAAGTGACAGTTTTTTGTCATCATGTTTAACAAAAATTAAATCATAATTTTGCAGAATAATTTTTCCATTCATTCATTCATCAAAATGAATGGAAAAAATGAATGAATCTTTCCTTGGTTAGAAAATCAGCTGATTCAGCTTTTTCTTTGGTAATGCTTCGATCTTGAACCCTTTAGGAGCACATCCGTTGGAAATTCATCAATAATCCCCACAGTTTGGCTTTTAATGACATTAACAATGGTTAAGTTTTGTGAACTCATGTCAGGGTTTGATCACCCCCCTCCCACCAAATATATTAACATGAATATGTTAAAATGAATTTCTGAGGTTTTTCTGCCATCAAGTGGACAAAGTTCTTAACTACACACTAGTATGTTGAAAGTTATGACAGAAAGAGTTCCATCTGTTATCATCTCACACTGCATAAAACGCATAGGAGACAGTAGCTGTGCCTAAATGCGCAAAACTTTATCAAAATTCTAGGAGTGTTGAACAACAAAATTACAGTTTCCATTAAATCCTAACTATGCAAATAAACACAAACCAATTCCTGAATGAGTCATTCAAAAACATGGGGGCGAATGTAAACAAAACTTTGATTGACAGCAGATACATTCAGATTTCTGCCACAGCACGAGTGCACATCATCATCTATGAAAGGAGACGTCAGCGTCTTCTTCAGGCCGTGGAGCGGTGAGTGGGAGTGGCTACGGATGAAGGCATACTGGGAAATGGTGGTTGGTGATTTTCCAGAGGAGCTGTGGATCCAACAATTCCACACGACACGCTCAACTTTTGATGATCTGTGTGATGCTGTGGGACCTCCGGTGGCGCCCGCTGTGCAGCGCCCAAGGCAGCGAGTTCCCACCAAGAAGCGCATTTCCGTCACCATCTACAAACTGGATCTCTGTGGTCACATTTAATTAGACAAAAGGGTTTTTATTGCAGTTTTGCGAAATATGTCAAAACGCCTCAGAAATCACCTCCCAATAAGTGCAAATTTTTTTTTTTGATAAATGCGCCGTGTTTCTATAAGGCAAATTTGGTATCACAAATCCAGTTTGCGCAATTTCATAGTCAATTGAAATGCAACTAGTGAAAACACGCTGAAGCCGACCTTCGTTCATGGACACGCAGACAATAAAAAAAGTTTGTTTAGCTGTTTTTGGTTAATATGTTCTTATATTTTCTGATGATGGAGGACATATAGAAAGCAATTAAGCCTAAAACTGCATTTCTGAATATTTCTTTATTCAAATCGTTGTGAATCAGGAACAGACGATAAAATGCCTTTGAAAAACATCGTATAAACTACGCTGGGTGGAGCCACAATCTCCCGACTCCGCTCCATTCTGATGCATCCACTGTCAGACAAACAGATCCACAAACATCTTTGTTTTCCTCGTCTGAGCTGGAATCTGGATCTAAACTGTATGGATGCATAGCTCTGATATTGCGCGCATTATTATTCCACCGCTAATGTTTGGGGGTGTGCGGGGTTGTAAGCTAGAGGGAGAGCATGAAAACAGATTGGTGACGGGAAGTGGGGGGAGTCCCGCCCAAAACTTGAACACCTCCTGGTCCACAGAAACTATGACCTAGAAAAAAATGACACATGATTTTTGTGTTTGGCTGAAAACGGTTTCATCATCACGAAAAGACCACTGGGAACACTTTAAAAATAGATCAGAAGATGATCCAAGTGGGACCGTTTTAACCTACTGTGCTTGTCTGTCTATGGCAGGTTAAAAAACACCTTTTTTTTGCAATGAAAACCATTTGATTCACAATGTGGTAATGATTCTTTATTGAAAACAAACAGCCAATCAAAATGAATTAAAACAATACTCAGCTTTCATCCCTTGTGGTACACTTTAAACTTCAACCAGTTTTTCTATCTTCTAAAAAGCTTTGAATCAAAGGAACTTCCCTCAAATCGTGAGGATATTACCATTTAACATACCGAATTCTTTGGTAAATACGAATAGAAAAAAAAAAATCACAAGACTGCAGCAGTGCCGTGCCATACTGATGAAAGGCGTGGTTAGACTAAACTGTCTATGGTTCACTTGCATGCAGGGGTTTTATTTTCTACATAGCCTGGGTTCAGGCGGAGCGTTACAGGACATCAAAAGCACTGAGAGAAACAGACCGTCCTATCTAGTACTGCAGAACTTTATCCAACAGCAAATATGAAAAGCTTTGCATCACATATTGTTGTCCTGCAGAGTCTGAGCATCTGCTCCAAGGACAGAACATCGTCAGCTATTGGAAAGCACACGGAACAGCCAGCAACTAAAGGGATCGAACAGCTACAGTGTAGGGATAATCATAGATACAGCAGCAGATTCAGTGTCTTGCATGTCACGCACACACAGACGCACACAGGCTAACACACACTCACTCACACGCACACATGCTCGCAGACACAGAAACCTGTTGTAACAAATACTGACTTCCTTTAGGTTTCTCTGATGATGAGGACTCACCTGAGAACTGGGAGCAGATCATTTTTAATCTATGGGCCACCTGTGAAATCATTTCAGCCATTTGCTCTGACGTTCTGACCTGGCTCTCATGGAGCTGCTTCAATTCATGTTCATGCTGTGAGAATAGGGTGAATGAAATCACTCTCCAAGGCCAATGCCAGTCCAAATTAGCCACAAAAAAATCCATCATCTCTGCTCAGCTTTTGTCATATTTATAAGCAATGACAAAGCTTGTTAAAGAATGTAAGGATGTACGGGAAAGTATAGGTAAATTGAAGGCGGGATGTGTGATTAATCAAGAAAACTTTCTGAAGAACTACATGCTTTTGAGGATGTGTCCTGAACCCCTCTGTGGACTGAGAGACATGAGGTGTTTGTGTCACTGAAATGCCCCCCCTAAACACAAGTTTTGCTGAGGTTGACTTTGACAGGCAGTGGCCCTGCTTCCTGAACTTCCACTGACTGCTTGGCACTGACAGCAATCATTGGACCCAGGTGGTACGGGCTGACTTGGTGCACGTGCTCCAGGAATTCTTTATCTCCATTGATGCTCAGCTAAAAAAAAAAAGAAGACAGAAAAGGAAAGAACAAGTTAACAGGGTCGCTTTTGTCTTTTAACAAATGCAAAAAACAGTTTTACAGCCTTTCACTTCAGCTCTTTGAGCTAAACTTTGAGCTAAATGTTGAACCTGGAGCACGTACTTAACAGCATCGCAGAAGGTACTTTAGATTTTTAAAAAATATTTTCACAAAAATAAAAATCTGAAAAACAAAAATCCCTATCAAATGTTATTTCACACATTTGTCCTTTAAATAACTAGGGAGTCTTGATTAATCAGACTTGTTTTTCTGCGGTAATGTCTATTTCCAACAAGGTCGTGAATTATTTGTTAATAAATCTCTTTATTTTGTAAATGTTTTCCTCTCTAGATAACTCAAGAAAAACCTCCAAAGATTTTTTTTATGGTTTTAGGTCAAAAATGAGAAACTACCACTAACCCTAAACTAAAAACATGCCCTATTTTCATTATTTGGGTGTTTTTTTGGTGTAAATCTGCATTTAAAATAAAATCTTTTCTTTGTTAACGAGACTTAAAACATAATCAAATTGTTATTATTAAAGTATTAGGGTGAGAAAAATGAAAGTTTTCCTGTCAGTGAGCATAGATTTACTCTCAGTATCCACTCCCTGTCAATCAACTTTGGTTTTGACCTCAGGATTTTCTGTTTCCTCTCAATGATTATGCCAGGATCCCTGTGCTGTCCTTGTTTTTTCAGTCTCTCTGCATGAGCTGGACGGGGTTTCTGACTCCTCCACTAATCTCACACTCACCTGCAGCTGTTTTTCTCACAAACAGTTAGAGCTGGATTGTCAGTCGACCTCTGGCTGGCTCCTCATGCCTACCTGCCTTGTGAATTCTACCTGTCTGCCTCTGGCCCTACTGTCTCCCTTTCTGTTCTACCTCTGCCTCTCCCCTTTCATTACTGGCTACTAACTCTCTGGATTTGGATTCTTCTTAGACCACAGATGAAGATTTTGGATTTTCTGACTTGGTTCTTCTTTATCACAAGAGAAAAAAAGTAACAGACGGTAAAAAAGAAAAGAAAAACAGGGCTCTTGTCATTCACTTCAATGTGCTGGTTAGAGCCATTTCATTCGCGACCGAAACACCACTATTGAATACACCAAATTTCGGATGGGTTCAAATCTCAGTAAGTAAATACAAATTACTAGACTACAGAAGAGGAAAACAAGAGTCAGACGCTGAAGGACTCTCATAAATCATTAAATAAATATCGTCATGACAGCGGTTGGAATCGATACAAGTATCGCCAAATGAACTATCGCGATGTATCGCTGAAACGATTTTTTTAACACCCCTACTATACAATGTAAATTGTCTCTTGTTCATGTGGGAAAATGAATGAGGTGGTGCTGACTAAACCTGATTGCTCTTGTGTAGCCTCTATGTTTTTACTTTGAGGGTATGTTCTTTGTGCTAGCTTTATTTCATTGAGAATGTGTATGTGAGTAAAAAGTAAAGTAACGAGAAGTGAGTTAACTAACTGAAGTAAAGTACTCGATTACTCTTTAAATATAATTCACCTAACACTGTCCACAGACAGCCTGTGCCCTGTAAACTGAAAGAGCTTGACTCTTCTTCTTCGCTAAATTAAATGAAATGTAGTTTGTATTTGATGAAAGGATCAAGCCTCGTTTTGGTTCTGGTATTCCAACTAGTGGGGTCATTTTTTCTTCACCGGATGCTTTTTTTTGCCACCAGTTTTCCTCATGTCTTTTCTTTTTATCTAGTAAACAAGCAATTTTGTTGTACTTAAACCTTTTGCAATGACAATAAAGACAATCACCTGGATGAATCTCTTCAGCGACAGACTGTTAGATAGCAGCTCTTCATATGTGTCTCTTTTTCCACAACACTGTCCAATGGGTTGTATGTTTGGGGAGGTCATACAGGTGAAAGCATGTCATGGTCTGAACCAGTCACGGTAAATCAGGTCACAGAAATTGTGTGTAAATAATCTGTTGCAGCTTATCTGCCTCTGAGGCATTAATTTCATCCTTACATTCTAACTTATCTTTGTGTGTTTACTTGTGTAGAAAGTCCTATTTTGGATGTGTACCTGTGTCTTGATGTGCTGCTCGGGTGCTGTGACAAGGCTGGCACAGCTGAGCCACAACATAACCATGATGGAAAGGAAGAGGCAAGCCGCTAAAATCCAGCGCGGGAGGCCTGACCGACTGTAGAGCAAAGCAGAAGGAAACCCCAGTCAAACTGAGAGGAGAGCAAATATGAGGCACACACAGAACATACATGGTGTTATCTGGTGTTGGTACATGTTAGAAAGCATGCGCAGCAGAGGCCGCTTTAGCTGCTGCATTTTCTCCATCAACGCATAGTAAAGTGCAGCTTTACTGTTACTTTGTTACAAAAGGTAGTAACATGGAATGTTGATGTCATTTACGTAACATTTTCTTATCTTGTTAATCACTCTAAACACACTTTTAGAGCCAGTTGGAAAATATTTTCACGTTAAGGTTTTTAAAGTTCTTTTTTGACATGCTGATGAACACACCAGGCGCTGTGTGTGTCTGCAGAGCCCACCCAGAAACTAGCTTGTCAGTAGATGACCGTTTAGCTTGTTGAAATAAATTCAAACCTGTCTCAATCATCATCTGATCATTCATCACGATTGATCTGTTCAAATTTAATTCTGTACTTTGTAATATTATTTTGTATACAGTCTTTTACCTGTATTTTATAATTTTATACGTACCATAATTGCCGGGTTTTAGAGCACACCTGAATACAAACCACACCCAACTAATTTACTGCAGAGTAAACTTGTTTTACATCCACAAGCTGCACTAGTATACAAGCCATACATTGTGGCAATCCTAGTGGCATGTTACTGAGAAGACAGCAGTCTCATAAAGGGAGGCCAAACCTGTAATTTAGCCTATTTATCTGAACACACCCACATCTGCCAAACAGCATGGACCTCACTTCAGCAACCAGCTCCCTCACTTATTGTGTGGAAATTCACACTCAGATTCCCCACTTCCCATGAGTCTTAGGGGTTCAAGGCGGGGCTATGCGCGCTCTACACGGCTCAGCGCGCGCTGCTGCCGCCCAAGAAGTTTCCTTCCACAACAGTGAAGGAAACTTCTGGCACGCAGCAGACCAGCTTTTTTCCAAACCCGTTGGTGATGGTGGATTTTTTCACACTGCTTTGAACGATTGCTTTTAACTTGAAAGCTGCGTCATATTGTAGTGGCGGTCACGTGCACGTTTTGTCTAATGGCACCAAAGGATTGTGGGATGCGGCTGGGCATGGGTGTTTCTTTTATTGCACCATGACTTAAGTGTCTAACAACTGAAGTGAGGTCGCTGCTTAAGTGTCTGTCAAAGCAATCACGCGTGTCGCTGGACGTAGAATTATGCAGACAGTCTCCCCTCAGAAGCTGCCAGAGCGCTCCTGGCGGCTGTTAAATAAAAGCACAAATTGGCCACATCATTGAAAAAGCCGCGGGGTTGAAAGTTGGTGACAAAAGTAGCGGCTTATAGTCCGGAAAATACGGTACTGTCTATCTCTTAAACTCAGTTTTATTTTTTTAAACATCAACATGCCAAGGGACTCCAGATGGAAATTAGCCTACGGCTATAATCTGTCATATTTACATTGTTTAAATGTTCATTAATATGAATTGTCCATTTCTAGATAAAGTTAACATAAAGGAAGAGGGATGCCAGACCGTGACATGCAGCCCAGGAAGTCATGCTCAGCTGCAGGGTCCTCAGTCTGTTGGCCCCCTGGCGATCCTTTGCCGGCTCCTTTGAGTGCTCCCTTTTCCCTGTGTCCCCGCACACCTGCAACATGGTTGACAAAATTAAATTTAGGCCAGTGTATTCAAATAAAAAGACAATTGGGAGTATTGCAGAAAAGTTCTCTGCTTCCGTCTGCTAACCACGGGGTCTCTGGGTATGAGGGTGGATCTGCGGCCAAGCTTTATCAGCCACACTGGATCGAGGAGCCTGCAGTTCTGGCATGGAATACTCCATCTCTGGTTGGCTCTAAAGTGAGAAAAAAAAGAAAAAAGAAGCATCAGGTCAGTTTCAGTTTTGAAGCTGAATCCCAGCTTAAGCCCAAGATCATCTTCTTTTTCTTTGAGCTTTTCCCTTCAGGGGTCGCCACAGCCAATCAGCTTCCTCCATCTAACCCTGTCTCTGCATCCTCTCCTCTACCACCCGCTCCCTTCGTGTCTTCCCTCACTGCATCCAGAAACCTCCTCGATGGTCTTCCTCTAGACCTCCTGCCTGGCAGCTCTAGACTCAGCATCCTTCTACCAATAGATTCACTGTCTGTCCTCTGGACACGTCCCAACCAGCTCAGTCTGGTCTCTATGACTTTATCTCCAAAACCTCTACCATGTGCTGTCCCACTGAAGTCCTCATTCCTGATCCCCCCTGGTCCTTCCCAAAGAGAACCTCAGCATCTTCATCTCTGCTTCCTGTCTTTTCTTCACTGTCTCTAGGCCCAGCGACACGGGTGCTCTCGCCACAGTTTTCCTTTCGTTTCAGGTGAAACAATTCTGTCAAACATCACACCTGACACTTTTCTCCACCCATTCCAACCTGCCTCATTTCTTCACTTCATTTCCAATCGCTCCATTCCTCTGGACTGTTGACCCTAGATCCTTCAAATCCTCCACCTTCTTTATCTTCTCCCTGTAACCTCACTCTTCCACAGAGGCAGTCCTGGCTAGTTTGACCCCCCCCCCCCCCATTTCCAGCCCCACCCTCAATAACTCAAAACCTGCATTCACACACTCCATGTTCCTCATACAATATCCTCTCTGGACACCCTGTCATAAACTTTCACCAGATCTACAAAGACACAGTGTAGCTCTGTCTGACCCCCTCTGTACTTCTCTCTCTATTATAATGAAACAACATCATTTTATTGGTATAACTATACTAGAAGCGTCACTTTCATTAAACACTTGCACTTAAGTTATTTGCTATGTTTGCAGGCAGCTGGGAGAAAGTGTCAAATGTATTGCTGTGGTTGAACTGGCTGCGCGGTGGCGCAGTGGTCAGCGCTCTTGCCTCACAGCAATAAGGCCCGGCTGGGACCAGAAACAGAATCACCAATGGGAGTCCTTCCTGTGCGGAGTTTGCATGTTATCCCCGTGCATATGCGTGGGTTTTCTCTGCCGACTTCAGCTGCCTCCTACTAACTCAGTTACTTTTTGGGTGATGCAACTGGTAAGTATAACTAATTGCTTTTTAGAAGTAAGATTCCGTTCTGACTGCAGTGAACGAAGACATGAAGGTAGCTGGTGTTAGCGTAGAGATGATGCAGAAGACAGGGTTAGATGGAGGAAGCTGATTCGCCGTGGCGACCCCTCAAACAATATCTGGTTAGGGGAACAACAACTTTCAAAAGCAGAAGGGTTTTGGAATGCATGCAATAAAAAGATAAGAAAAACCACATTTGTTTAGCTCTTACTTGAAAGACCACAACTTTGCCATCGTCAGCTTGCAGGTAGAAGGTCCAGGTCGACGAGATAAAGCTTTGGGCAGAGCTGACGATGTCATTGCACCAACTGGATAGAGCTTCCATCACAGACGGGGGCTTTGGGCGTAGTGTCATGGCTTTCAGCTGCATTGAAGGGACCAAGCAGACATGTATAGGTCCCACTGGCTTTTCTCCATGGCTCATTTAGGAGAGGATGTCTGCTTGTGTGCAGGAAATGTTATGCTTCTCACCTTCATTCTCTGGATCTCAGGTTCAGATGGTTGACTGGCGCAGCCGGTGCTGCAGGCCTCCTGCTCCAGTAGCTTCATGTAGGCCTCCTGGCAGGCTGCATACAAAAAAACCTGTCATGGTTTGGCAGGGCTCGGTCCCTCTGTCTCCCTCTTTTGGTTATTTCTGCTATTGCTGTCGTCAGGTCTTTTTCTGCTTTTTCTGTTTTCTGTTTTCTTACTGCATGTGTGCAGGTTTACTAGTGGGACTCCTGGCACACCTGCAACTCATCTACACTCATCCAGGCTGTATTTAAGATTGGGTTTTGGTGTTTTTAACACATTCTTCTAACATTTTTCTGATGATGAACAGCACATATAAAGATTAAAATTTGATTTCTGAGTTTTTCTCCACTCCAATCGTTGTGCAGGAGCAGGTGTAAAAACACTATTTAAAAAAGATCGTATTTGTTATGTAGAAACTACAGTTGGCGGGCCACCGTCTCCCTGCTCCGCTCCATCCTGATGCGTCCGCTGTCAGACTAGTAGATTCACGAACGTCTTTGTTTTCCTCCTCTCAGCTGGAATCTGGGTCTAAACTGTACGGCTGGATAGCTGCAAAATTGCTTTATGTTGCACCGCTAATGTTAGGTTGGGGTTGTGAGGGGCTGTAAGCTAGTGGGAGAGTGTGTAAATAAAAGGACAACAGTCCCGTCCACAACTCAGAGATGAATTTTTGATGAACTCCTGCTGCTCTGCAGAAACTACGTCCTAGAAAATGAAACAGCTTTTTGGATTTTGGCTAAAAACGTCATCATCATAATTAAAAGACCATCGGGAATACTTTGAAAACAGATCAAAAGATGACTGAGTGGGACTTTAATGCCTTCCCCACTAGCCTGTCAGCTAAGGTCTAGTGGTGTTAAGCGCAGTTATGTTAAAAGTAGAGGTGTGAGGATTAATCGATTCATTGATTTCTCTAACCAGAACGATCTGGTTATCGTATTGAATCAAATCATATTGAATAGACATATACCATAAAAAATGTTTCAGAATTAAAAAAATTGATCCTTAATTGTTATTGGAAAATACCATTTAGATTGAGGTAAAGTCGGTTTATTTTACTGTAACATAAAAGTGACCAAGTGCATCAGCAGACAACACACATCATTTGATCATTCCAATTCAATGTGAGGAAACACTTTGAATCCATCAAAGACATTAATTCCTTTTTATTTGTTTGTTTGCATACATATTTCATTTACACTTGATTATCTTAAAGAAATCCAAGGAGTCTGGAAAACTTCACCTGAACTGTTCAGTACCAGGTATTTCTCTCTGACTCACACTGAAATAAAAGCATAAATTCATGCCACACTTTCATTTAGTTGGGAAGGAAGAGTCTCATTAAAACCTTTGAATGGTGACACTTGAAATCTCACACCACTAACTGGACAGTCTGACTTACCTCCCTGGCATTCCTCTCTGCTGGTGTTGAAGCCTGCATTTCCATTGACAAACTGGCAGATGGAATAGAGGCGACAGCCGCGGTGACAGGCGTTCATTACGGAGTCCTACCACAGACAGAAAAGAGGCGTGGGTAAACTCATCAGAGCCCAGTTTGGCCCCACAGTATCTTTTATTGTCAGGTTCAGCTGCAAACGGTTTACAAGAGATTTGAAGTCCCTGCTGATGAAGATAAACCACAATAACCACAAGTAAACTTGCAGGAGAGAAGATGCACATCACAGTTCTTTGACTTGTGTTTTTATTTTTGCAAAGCACAAAAAAAGAGTCCTCTGGTGATCCAGCCAATAGCAGGAGAGACAACGAGATCCCCAGACAACAACCCCCTCCCCCCCATAAATCAATGTTGCCATTTATCGTCTTTGATCGATTCCAAAGATGTGAGATAAGGCCTTTCAGTATAAAGTACATCTTCTAATGCTGTTGTAGGTGTGCTGAAATTCCACTCAATGGAAACTGAGATCTGCTTTGGGCTTTTGCAGGATGTCTGAACCACACCTGAAGGAAAAAACAGCATTATGAGCACTGCTCTGAACCTTAAGAGTCATGGAAATTGATTGAAGCTCGATATGGTCAGAAGATGTCGTGAATGTGTTTCTGGAAGAGCCTCAGCTTCCTCCTCCTCATCCTCCATGACGCCTGCTTTCTGCTGCAGACTGAGGAAGGTCTGCTTTGCTGCAGTGCTCAGCAGCAGCATCACAACGAGCTGAGCTGCATCCAAAGGAGGCACAAAAGCCCAATCTTATGTTATTTCTGGTCCATTCTCCTATTTAACCGACATTATCTGCAAGCAATAATCCATCGTGTGGATCAATAGATTATGGTGTGAAAAATGCGTTTTTGCAGAGAACACCCCCCCATCCCCCCTCACTGACACACAGCAATGACTTACTTTAGCAGGGCTTTTGTTTTTTATGGTGAGCTGGCATTGCTTCTTGCAGAAACTGATGTCTCCCAGCTGGTTGTCAAAAACATCAGACGATGCGGCCGCTAGAGCCGCGAGGAGCAGCGAGAGCAGCAGCGGCGCGAGGCCGCGCGTCCTGCCGCCGAGGCGGAGCATCTGGAGGCCGAGCGAGCGGAGAGTCGGGCTGGATCTGCGCGGAGCTCCCTTTGTGACGGCGCTGCTGCTGCCTCAGCCCCGCTGCTGTCTGCGGCTCCAGCTCCGCTCGTGGCGTCATGCGCATCATCATCGCGGCGCACGCGCCCTAGCCTTTCTGAAGTCCAGATCGAGCAGATCACAGACTGGCCGCTTGTTTCTGTGTTTCTGCGTAGAGACTGGAGTTTGCTGAAAAATAATAACATTATACCTCCTGGTCAGTGGCGGACTTAGCAGTTTAAAGGCCCCAGGCGAAAAATTAAATGGGGCTCTCTGCAGATTGTGTATACTTTTTTCTTTAAATTAAAATAAATTACAAACTGTTTTTAATCACGAAATTTACGAGAAAAAAAGTCATGACTGTTAAATTAGGAGATCTTCAGTCACAAATTTACAAAAAAAAAGTGTTTATTTACTACTAAAATCGCGTAAATTTGAGAAACAAAGTAATAGATTGAAAGAGGAAAAAACACCAGAGTTGTGTGTTTATCAGCGCCTAGCTTGAAGATGAGAGATGTGGAGCATTTTGTGAAGCTTTATTTCCACATAGGTTTTAAGAACAAATAAATTCAGAACCTTTTGATGCCTCAAAATCAGATTATTGACAGTGTAGTCATCTTTCTGGTGTTCAGTGTTGGTAAAGCGGAGTTTCATCTGCAAAATAAGAAGCTCAGTGACACATTTGGATCGAGAGGACCGCTACTTTATTTTCCTTTTCATTCACAAACCCAGAAGTCCAATTGTCATCATGAACCTGTCATTTGAACACCAATGCAGAAGGTAAAAACAGTGTTACACACAGCCCATCCTCCAGATTGAACAACTGTTTCAACATAAACAAAGAGGAAAATAGTCTGTTATATTAGCATTAGAACGTTGAAAATGCCAAAAAGTGCTCCTCCTCCTCAGACGGAAGCGTCACACAAACGTATAGAGATCTGGTCTTTGGTGGAGGAAGAAAGGACTGAAGTGGACAGCTTCAGGGATACATCTGAGAATGCAGAGATCCTGCAAAACACCCATCAATGAATAAAACATTAATAAATTGTAAATCAAGAAAATGAGCTTCCAAACATTTGAAAGTTATCAATAAACATTCAGTTTACCTATTCAACTATGTTTAGTCGATCTGCTCTGCTGCTGCGTTCCCTTGCTGCAATACATGCTCACTTTAACTTTAATCTCGTAAATTTATGAGTTTTTTTCTCGTAAATTTACGACTTTAAATCTCGTAATTTTACTTTTTTTCGGTGGCCCCAAAACTCCGTCGTAGTCCACTAGAGAGAAGAATGGATGTCAAAAATCCAAATGTTCTGATAAACATTTAACAATGGAAATCATATAAATATACATAGAATTATATTTGGTACTATGTACATTCATTTTACTTGGAAAAATACATTGAAATATCTTGAATTCACAAATGTGTTACCCACTCACTTGTAGTAGTTCTTGTTGTCTGTCTTTTCTTGAATTTGCCAGATTTTACTAAAATGAAACTGTGACGGTTTGGTCAACGAAGGAACCCAGGAGCAGTGTGAGGGATCGAGGAGTCATAGAGCACAACAGAAAATAAAAAAATGAGAATTTTATTTTACTCAAAAATATAAATAAATTTACAAACTAAACCCTCAAAAGAGGTCAACAGAAACATAATTAACTCAGGCAACAAACTTAACTTTAACTTAACCAACTAACCAGACCAAGTAACAGAAACAAACTGACCTCACCAAAGACACAACAGGGGAACATATGTAGTGGTAGATCAGACCACCTGTATATATTAACTCACAGAAATGTGTGCATTTATTTAAGAATAAAGAATCTGAAATAATGAAATTAAAAAGAAAGTGTGCAGTGCTGGGGGGGAGGTTACCGCCATATTGTTGTGGGTGTGGCAGCGTATGCCGCCATCACAAGCAGGAGGGTCCTTGACTTAGCAAGGTTTTATTAACCGGAATGAACAGAACCAAAAACAGAGAAGGTTCAAAGACACTCAGACACTGAACACAAGAAATCCACGCCTTATTTAG
The DNA here is from genome assembly GCA_037389245.1 of Oryzias sinensis. Lineage (NCBI taxonomy): Eukaryota > Metazoa > Chordata > Actinopteri > Beloniformes > Adrianichthyidae > Oryzias > Oryzias sinensis. The sequence goes on along the minus strand of CM074498.1, from coordinate 23,192,509 downwards.
GAGCTTAATGAGAAATAGATGTGACTCTGACAGGAGACCTCAGAGGAGGGGAGGGCATACAGAAGAAGCCACAACTATGCCAGACTAATCAAGACATAAGACTAGAACAACAGGCATTTCATGACAGCCTCTACCCCCCAGGCCCCCTACCCCACACAAAGAGAGAGGAGCCAAGAAAGTGCAGCTCCCCGGAGCAAGCCCATTCCCCTCAAGCGCCGCCCCTGGGAGAACTTTGGTCAGGCCTCGACAGGACAGAGACAGGCAACCAGCTGGGGCACCCACTGATCGCCTCAGTAGAGACGCCAGACCTCCAAGAGCTGTTTACATTGAGACATTGGATGATATGACGGCTGATGCTTTCATAAATGCATTTCGAACCTTTGTGGCTATCAGAGGACCAGTTCACCAACTAAGGTGTAATCAAGGCACCAATTTCATGGGACCCAGAAAAGAGTTTTCTGAGTTGCTGAGGTGGACCCAGGATGTCAAAAAGGCTCTTGGTTGTGATTGTAGCAAATTTCCCATCTTCAAGACACATGGGTGGAGTTTTTGGGAACCCCAAATAAGAACACTGTCTTGCAGTCATGCTCGACCAGAAAGACCAGAAACAGACATGTCACTACATCTCTGAGAACTTTTCTCTATGAAACAATGGCTACAATCAACAGCAGACCATTAACTGTGGAGCACCTGCATTGATCCCACCGGACCAGAGCCTCTTATACCAAACCCTATACTGGCCATGAAATCCTCAGTCATACTGCCTCCTCCTGGACAATTTTGCAGAGAGGATTTATATCTGCATAAAAGATGGAGAACAGTGCAATTCCTAGCCAATGAATTTTGGCAGAGATGGAAGCGAGAGTATTTGCTAAGCCATCAGCAACGTCAGCAACGGCAAAACTCATCATGAAACTTGTAAGGGAACAATAATGTGATTCTACAAGATGAAAGCACACCAAGAAATGAGTGGAAGCTTGCTAGAGTCCTGAAAACCTATCCTAGTGAAGATGGCATAGTACGTAAGTTAACTCCACTTGTCAGTGAGACTACACAGAATAAAGGAAATTCACACACTAGACTACTGCACTTACATAGACCAGTTCATAAGGTTAACACTTGTAGAAGCAGAGTGAGTAACCCAGAGGAGTACGTTCACATTGGTGGTTTGACATGAAAATCCCATTTTGTCTTCATTGGAGTGATTTTGGTGGGAGAATTTAAACCTTTTAGGTTGATCACAGGTAGGCACGTCTTTTGCTCACAAGGTTGTAGCAAGTAAGAGTTCAAGCTGGGAGAAAGAGCTGCAAAAACAATCCCTTGGACTCTTTTCCAACCGGAAACTAGGTATTTGTGGCTTGTTTTTGTGTTATTTTGTACTGTTTCAGTTATCCTCAAACGTTTATAATGTCTGGTTATAGTTTTCACGGGACAATGAGAGCGAAGTCACGCGTTGTAACCCACAAGAAGTGTGATGACGTGCAGTAGTGCAAACCGACCTGTGCTGTCATGGGAAGAGTCACACAAAGCATGACCCACAGTGCCTTGCTCAGACTACAGGCGGCGCCTGACCTTCCCACCTCCCACCCAGTCCTGAACTGCCTCCTGGACTTTCCCCACCCCTAAAAAGAAAGCAGAAGTTGTTATGTAAAGGCGGAGATGATTCTGGATTACAAGACTGATGACTTTAACCAAAAATGAGAGTTAAAGTCATGTCTGTAATCTGCTGAGTGCAATCTAATTTGCTTAGTGCATGGAACATGAAATATCTATCTGTGTAGCACCCTCGAGGAATTAGCATGAGCACGAGGTGTTTAAAACAGGGTTTATTGGTCTTCACAACCCGTGAGAACTGGCAGCAAAATAAAAACACAAATATGCATCAAAAATAATTCTACATCTTACAAAATATGAATCTTAAATTATACAAATAAAAGCACACAAACCTCGTGGGCTGACATCCACGAGGGGCTAATTACTCATTTGGCTTCAGCTTTCCTTTAACTTTCTAAATAAACACAATAAACAAATTATTACATTGATAACTCTGTTATACATCAATGTGATCTCTACTGATCTTACCGGAGATCTTCACGTGGCTGCAGCAATGCACTGATAGCTGTGTGCGTAGTTAAATGTGTCCGTGTGGAACTTTAATTGAACTTTGTTCCACATGCTCTCACCACTAGATGGCGCAAATTAAAATATAATTTAGAACAACAGAATAAACACATAAATGTTTGGGACTGTTACAATCTGTCATTTGATGCTTTCTGTCTTTGCTTCTGATCAGCAACTCCCCAAAGCACATAATAATAATAATAATGAGAATAATAATAATAACATCAAAGAAAAGAAAGACAAAGCCATAAATGGTGGCATTTCAATGTTTGGAATGCATTCATTTTCTTCGATGAACTGACTCATAACTGTAGATAGCAGTCGGCCCTGAAATGGTAAAAGCACTTGATTTTAGGGACTAGTCTTTTCTTTTGTTGAACAGAGCATGCTCAGACCACAGCGCGGGGTGAGAACAAAGCATCTTAGGTGTTACTGTGTTTTAAACAAAAAAGTATTCATTATTCATTATATAAAAGTATTTATTAAAATCCACTTTGAATTTTGACTAAATCGATTTCTCAGATTAGTGCAACATTTGGAAAAAAAATGCCAATGAGATCAAGACATCATTAGCGGCCAAAAAAAAAAAAAGGCTTAAGAAAAATGTCTAAACAAAACTCAGTGTATTCTCTGCTCCGGATCAGGTTTACTGAGTGTTTGACTCCATACTCAATGCTGACACCTAGTGTTGAGATAGCAGATTACCTCCAACCAGCCGCTTTTTCTCATCATGTTTGCATACATGAAAAGAAACCATCTCTGCACCATCATCATTACTATGACCTGCTTCAGGTTGGGACGCAGCTACACAGTCTGCCTTCTGCAGACTCGAAATGTCTGAGCTGTCCACTTTAAAGACTTTTTAAATAGGATTCCTCCTCAATAAGGTTCCCAACTCTGGACAAAACCATTCCTAAATTTTAACATCCTCTACATATCTTTAATCAGCCGGTGTCATTAATGTGATGAACTGTATACTCAGTGGTCTTTTCCAGTTTTTAACCCTCTTTTTCATGCCTCTTGCTTCCTGCACCATTCTTAATTATTTGTAACTTTACTGCCAATGAACATGCTGTTGTGTTCATTTTTGGGATGTGTTGTGTGCATATACATTACAAAAAGATGTGTGTGTGTGTGCACTGTACAAACCCTAAATCTGCAATCCCACAGAGATCCCTTCACACCCCTTCAGATCTCACCCCCCAGCCCCCCACACTGGATCCAAATATGCCATTATCTCTGTGTAACACAGATGCTGAACTTAACGCTCACACACAAACCCAAATGCATTTTGGACAGGATCTATGAGTTTAGAGTTGGACATTTTTTAATCTGTAGGGATTTTTGTAAATTAAGTTTGAGGAAAAAACATACTCATTTTTCTAGCCTGATGTACTTCTGCCAATTCTCCACTGAAATGAGAACTGCAGAGGATGTTGTTTGACTTATCAATACAAAATCGTAAAGCAAAAAGAAAAAAAAAATCCAGTTTTGTTCTCCAAACGTCTTGGAATTTGTGTTTTCACATAAAATGATCATCAACACCATAATATTAAAGAACAGTTGGCATGTGCATAGCACAGTGTAAAAGCTACATTTGTCTAGATTCAAATTCATATTAGTTTTATTTTATGAAGCACCGTGCATGTAATGGGGCTGTACATAGCATTAAAATAAAATAAAATAAAATAAAAACACGATTTCCCACACATTCAATAAAATAATAAGATAAACTCCTCATAATACTGTACACAGAAACAAACACAAATAAGTCATTAAAACAGAAGAGAAGCTAAACAAGAGAACACAGAAGGCGCTGTCCATCCTGTCCTCCTGTTGGCTGAGTGTCAGTAAAATATTGCTGATCGGGGAAAAAAAGGATAATGTGAATGTGCCATTTAAAAACTATACATAAAAACTTTAGTCGAAAAAAAATGACATTAGGTCATGAAGTCTTTAAAAAATCAACAACAAATTCAAACCTGTGAAGCTGAAGGAAGGACATTTTACAAACATACTCATAAAAATAGCTGCTGGTTGTGCAGTACCAGTCATCCTCATGTCTGTGCTGATTAAAGGACAGATGCGCGTCTGTTGCAGATTTGTAGTTTGACTTTTTTCATTTAAATGAATAGATGACATCACAGGCTTTAAGGTTGTCTGGATTGCAGTTGGTAGTTTTGTTTCTTGTTTGGGTGGGGTTGATTCACGTGCAGGAAACACCCCGACTATTCTTAGAGCAGCACAGAAGCTGCAGCAAACCAAACTGAAGATGTAGAGATGCACGCTGCAGCAAGAAAAGATAAAACAGTTTCAGCACAAGAAGAACACAAATGACAAACCGAATAACATTAAAAATACCAGGATACCATGTGAATTCTGCATTTCACGTCCTGCTTCAGCATGAAGAGGCTTGAAAGGGGCAACGCAAAGTGAGCAGCAGGTCTTTGTGATGTGTAGATAAGTCCTGACTAACCACCAGAAACACTGCAGGTTCCTCCTGAACCGGTTTCTTGAGTGAGCAAGGGGAACGACAAAGCCGCAAACTGTGTGAATGTGCTGCTGAATCTGCATGTACACAGATGTTGATCAGGTTAAAATGGCTGTCATGCTCTCAGAATTGTGTTTTTTAGATGTTCGAAATGAGTTAACTCAGAAAAAGTCCTTGTGTTTACCTCCACCGAGCCACAGATGCTGCATTTGCTAAACGTCGGCTTTGGGAATGTTCTAACTAAAGGAAACTCGCACCCACAACTCTCAAACCAGCAGTCGATCAATGCTATGTAGTAGTTAGATTTTGCTCAATTGCATTTTGGTTGTTCCCCTAATTCTTCAGGAAATTGCATCGACTTCCCAAAACCAGAGCAGCGGATGCGAATGTGATGATTTTTCTTTGAGTTGATGCACTAAACTCCATGTTTTATAGGTCTCAAAGTTTGTCAGGTTTACTGCCAGGGTGTCCCTGATTGTCAAAGGCTGAAAAGTGTAGTTCCAGCCCTCGCTGCAGTGCTGTGTCAGCTGCCACATGCTTGACAGCAGCTGCAGTGTCAAAGCCTCTGAAAGAGGAAGCAGCTGCCTTGCTGTTGGGCCAGACGAGCGTTGTGCTGTCGAACCTGCAGGACCTCGGCCAGCTTTTGCTGGAGCTCTGCGGAGAAAAAAGGAGACTACCTGTGTCCCAGCGGGATGATCTAATGTAGGTAAGACTTTTGGGTTTTTATCTGATTTCTTTTGAGCGGCAGTCTCGTTCCTGGGGGCCGATTCATTGTTGTATTTGAGCTGCATACCCTACAAACCCCACTCAGTGTTTTTCTTCACATCACCAGCATTTCAGTTTTCTGGATGCTAGTTTCTCTGGGGAAAGTGCAGACGTCCTCTCCTGAATATCCTCTCCCATCGAGCTTTTTTGTTGATTCTGACTTCAGATAAGACTTGGTCCTCTGTCTCCCTGCGAGACAGAACTGGAACAAACAAAACACAAAGTACGTCAGCGCCTCTACTTTCATTAGACGCACTGTTGGTCCTTCTCCTTTTCTGTTTCTGCTCTTTTTTTCCCTCTTTTGGACAGAATTTAATAGGGGTGTAATGATTTGTGTTATCTGTGGTTGAGGATACGATTCAGAGTTGATATTGGTTCACTTTGAAAGATCCGATTCACCGACCTAAAATGGATGTAGAACATCTTCAGCCAAAACTTCAACCAGTGTGACTCAGAGAGAAACACCTGGTACTGAACAGAACAGGTGAAGTTTTGCACGTTCCTTGTATTGCTCTCCAAGTTCCATTCTTCTGCACCTTTTGCACCTTGCTTTGTTTCCAGGTAGAGATGCTGAAGCTTCTGTGTCTCCTTTAACCTCCACATGTGTTCAGGTTATTTGAAAACAGACAGTCTTTCTCTCTGGATCCACCATTTCAAATTCTCCTCCTTGCATCCTTTTTCCAGTTTTTCCTCTTTGTTTCCTCTTGTTTGTTTTTTTTAAACTCTGGAGGTTTCTCTCAGGTCTGAGCCCCATTCTCTCCTCCCTTCCCTCGCCTCTCCCATCATTTCCTCCCTCCCGCTCCTCCTCCTCATCCTCCTCCTCCTCTTGTTGGGTGCCTGAGCTCCACTCTGAGTGAGCTCCAGTTCAGGCAGGCCTCCCCGCTGTGCTGCTCCCATGGCCGACTCACCCCTCAATCACTCCTGGCCCTCCTTCTCCAAACTCTGGATGAAGAGATGGTCCTTCAAGAGAGGTAACCTTGAAGCTGTTTCCGCCTCACTGCTTGTGTTTGAGTTCTCATAACGTCCCAGCTAAGAGCAAACACCTAGGATGCTGCAGCTGTGTGTGATGCATGAGTCTGAGATCTTTCTGCACAGTAAACCAAACCGTTGTGACCTGATTGAGGTTTTAGGTGAGTGGCGGTTTCTTCTTCTTTTGGCAAAACTGAAATTAGAACAAAGTGCAATGAGCCCTTCTTGTCCTGTTTGCGTTGCAGCCTCTGTGGGAGTGCAGAAGTGTCACTGTGCATGCTTGACTTCATTAATGAAACCGTGATGACGTTGGTGTGAAAGTGACATTCTCAGAGCGTTGGCTGTGCAGCCACCCCTCACCGTTTTAGTCAAAGCCTCACCCTCATCTGCAGAGGATTTTCGTGTTCCTTTTGGGTCTGAGCACCTCTGTGCTTTGAAGGGGCTTTCAGAAGGGGTTTCTGATCAGAGGCGGTCCGCGAGGGCGACAGTTGTTTTGATGTGCAACCAAAGCTCAAACAACCTCTGTGCTCTTTTCTTTTGGCCCGCATGCAGGATTTGGTGCAGGAGACAAAGCCGGTTCTGGTCGATGATTCAGTCTCTCACCGTCACCTTTACCAAACTGCTCTTCTCTGAGGAGCTTCATCACACGTTTCTAGAGATTTCTGCCTGGTGAGATTTACACATACAGGCTTTATCATCAAATGATATCAAACAAATGATCTGATCACACAGCTCATCTTGTGATGATGGCTCGCGTGGTAGCACTGAAACATTAGTGAGCATGTGCTCATTTCCTTCTTTATCACATTTGGTGAATCCTCTTTTTCAAAACATTTACGAATCCAACTGAAGGGTTAGTTTCTCAACATTTCAATCATTTTTAAGCTTTTCGTATTTTGAAATTGTCTTCATTTCTTTGTTTTTGTTTATTTGATTCAGATATATTATATAATTATTAACATTTTGCCACAGTTTTTAGAGTGAAATATGACTTTACAGCTTAGCTGATTGGCCAGATCTGTTTAATTGGATGATAGAATAAATGTGATTTAAAGGGTTAATCAATATAATAATAAACAGATTGTACAATAAAAGTAGTCTAACTGATATATTTTATAAGTGTAATAAATCACTGAGTGTTAGTCGACACATTAAAGTTTTAATATGATTTAAAGTTTGTTAATAGTCGCTTGTTTTAGCCGTGGCATCAGACCACCGTTTGTTATGTGGAGCCAGACGGTGCGACTGTGATGGGGACAAAACGCTTCAGACGTTTCGGTTCACACACACACACACACACACACACACACACACACACACACACACACACACACACACACACACACACACACACACACACACACACACACACACACACACACACACACACACACACACACACAAAACTGAGGGGCCAAACCATAAAAGGCCACAGAGGCTCCACAGCACCGCCTCAAGCGGCGGCTGCAGTTTCTCCACAGGAGAAGTTTACACTGAACCTGAGCGGGATTTGGACACAAACAAATTCTGCCACCCCTGCTGCCTCAGCGGCTGATTGAGTAAGCTGGGAGTTTGCTTCCACAGGGTGACGGTCTGTGTGAGCATCTGCTGTGCAGAAGATGCAGAGGATGCTGCAAGTTTTGCAGCTTCTTCCACCACAGAAGCAAAGACTCAAAAACGGATATTTGTCAGAAATATTCAATGGAACTTTTGCAAAACTTTTGTTTTGCCTTCTTTTCTGTCTTAACACAGAAAAGAAGAACGCACATCTTAGTGACTAAAATTTATTTTAATTTCCTGGTACAACGATTTTTTTTCCAAATAATAAGAATTCTTGACTAATTCCTGTTGCAGTGAGCAATGCCGTTTCCAACACTATTTCTTTTTTATTCTTTTCTTGAAGTATCACTTTTATATTCACCTAAGGAGTTAAACTGCAATCCAAACTCAAACTGAAAGTTTAAGTTAGACTCATTTCTTTGCTAAATAACAGGGTTTTTTGTGGAAAAACATGACATCTAATTTCTTTTGGAGGTTTAAGGAAATTTCCTTTAAAACTTCAAAAAATAAAAAAAAACATTTTTTTACTGCATCAGACTCAACTTTTTTCTTATTTTTCTGACCCTGAACAGGGTTAAATTCTTCCCTTAGTATTTTTAGACACAAATGTGTGACATACAGTGACAGATAAGTGAAATAACAGGATTAGCTCATTTCTACAGTGGCCCTAAAGGGTCAAAACAAAACAACTGTAAATCAGAAACTTTTCACGTCCCACTGCAGTTTCTCCAAAATGTTTGGAGGGTGTAAATGATTTAACTATATCTATTTTGAATAATATTTTTTAAAGGGAACATTTTTTTAACAAATTAATCCAAATGTTAACATTTATTATAAATGTTCTATGAAAAAATGAAATGTAGAAACAGGATTCTCAGGAAAGAATTTCATTTCACTTTTTTTTAAGTTAATAAACTTACCCAACGCAGGACTTTCCAGCAAAATAAAGAAGTGAAATAAAATGTTAAGTTTAGCACAAAACAATAATTAAAATTCATTTCATGATAATGTTGATCAATCCAGTGTCACTGTAAGGTAAAAAAACAATAAAAAAGCAAATTACCAACTTTTAATGGGAAGGACAAACTTCCTTTATATAGTTCTCAGGTTTAACCAGTTTGAGGCTAAAATGGAGCCACCAGTTCTCCCAAAAGCCCTCAGCTATCAGAAGTTAAAGCAGGTTAAAAGTGCAGAACGCAGGGAGGAAATGTAAGTTCACGTCTGCCCACAGATTTGGTAAGAGTTCTTCTTTTGGCAGTCAGTTATTGTCAGTAAGTCACATTCGTGTCTGTTTTTTTCTGCCTGTGTAATGCTCATATTTCACTGACTGCAGGCTCATTAGTGCATTTCTTGCACCGTCTTTGGTTGCTCAGTGTCGTGCTATCGCCACACTTTTATGAACGTCTTAGACTTGAACTTTGAGGCAGACTCAACAAAAACGTTTCCAGCTAAACTTTCAGTGCAAGTTACTGCCAGACGGCAAGTAAATCACATGGCCCAATTATTTGTATTTACTTTATCTGCAGTCAGGTCATGGATCCGCCTGAATGAGAGGAGTCAGGCGCTGCTTCTTGTTAAATACTACTCTGACACAAACCTGACATGATAAATATAATGTTTTCCACAATATCTATATGATCTGGTGCTCTATAATCACAACAGGGAAGAAACGCACCATAAAAAGAGGACATGCATCCAAAATTGTTTCACTTTTTAAACTTTAAAACCGGTTCAAGCACAGTTCCTGCATCTGAGCTGCTGAAAGCTCAAACAAAGACAACGCTGAGAGCCATGGTTGCTAATGGTGACGGTTTTTACCATCATGTGAACCAAAGAATCTGTTCATGCAATGGGAATGGAAAGAAGCTTTCATCGAGCGGCTGGAGGTTTTCAACCATCGGACTGATAAGTCTGATAACTGATCACACTGACGGCACAGGTGCTGTGCAGCAGATCTGCACGGCAGATTGTCTTTCATGTCCTGCTCTTGTTGTGGTGATGCAGAAGCTGCCGTATCTTTAGCACATGGATCAACCACAACCTCTTCTTTTTCCTTTAGCATCCGAGTGTAAGCCGTGTGCTCAGCCCAGCGGGAGTCTTAATGCCCAGCTCAGCGTTCAGCCTTGTGCCCCCAGTGAGAGGCAGTCCTCCCCCTCATTATCCCCAACGTCCATCTCTGAAGATGTCTTCTTCGGTGATCCCAATGATGACCAGGTAAAGGGCTGTCTTTGGCCGCTGTAACAGCTAAATGTACCTAAAACTATGATAGTTCTGTCAAAGTAGAAGTGTGTGTGCTAGAATAACCGTAAAACTTCAAAGTTTCTGCTCTTTATCAGATTAAATACACCCAAAGTTACCTCTCCTCAAATGTTTAGACAGAAACAGTGGTGGGAGCTTCATGGTAATGGGGTTTTTTCAGGCCTATCAGCTGCATGCAAGCCTCACATCACCATGCGCTTGACGCAGAGACATTACCTCAGCCGAAGAGGCCTGGAGCAATGCAAATGGATTTGTGTGAACTGTGGAGGACAGAGATAGAAGAACAGAGACGTTTGTTAAAGTTCAGGTTCGGCCACAGAAATCCACCTAAAGAACCAGGTGGATGCTGCAGCATCTCAACCGTTTGTTTCCAACTTTGTGGAAAAGCTGAATTTTCTACTGAAATGTTACTATCTGAAATCCTTGCACTGCACAAAGATCTGTCCTTTAAATAGGAAAAGAACACGAATATTTAGAAGAAAATCATAAGAAAGTAGTAAAAAATCTATAAGAGAGCAAAATCTAGACACTAGAAGTTCCACATAAGCATTTAAAGGGGGGGGGGTAAGCTAAAAAAGCAAAGTGTAAGATAAAAATACTTCAAATTCAGGGTTCTACAGCCCAATAAGAAGTATTTTTGTGTGCTATTTCTAAGCAATTAGTTTGTATTTTTTGAGTTTGTGGGAATCTAATTGTCCCTTGTTTTGATTACAATGACAAAACACTGGTGTAATAAGTGGAAATGACTGAGTTTAGAACCAAATATGAACAAAAGGAAAATACAATAATTAGCCCATACTAATAAATCCTCATAAAATCTAAAACTAGCACTTATTTGTAAAACATAAATCAAAATTGTTGTTTCCAAAATATTCACAGAATACCACTTTAATATTTGTTGAACTTTAAAATTCTTAAAATTGAACCAAAAATAGTTTTTGTGAACCTTAAATAAAAAAATTGTAATTGTCAGGGGTTTGGAACAAAAGGATTTTGACTTTCTTAAAATAATAATTTTCTTATTTCTTGATTGTAGCTCTTAATAGGTAAAAAATTCTAGCTTTGTAAAGTGTAGAGCAGTTAAAACAACTCCAAACCTGGCCTGGTCAAATACCTTGAATGACTGAAAACAAGGTTTGAAATCTTTGCTAGAATCAAATAGTTTGTAGTGGAAAGATCAAAGAAATTCTTAAAATACTGCTTTATAGGTTTTATTTGCTGGTCTTCAAGCCTCTAAATTTGGTTTGGTGTCTTCCTGCAGGACACGTCTTCAGTCGTCAGCGACTATGACCTTCCCTGCATGGAGGGGAGCAGCAGTGTAGAAGACCTGCTGGACCTCAGCTTCTCTCTCAGATGTTCTGAGTACTTTAAGGATTTGGAGGGAGATTCTGCTGCCTCGCAGAGCCCTGCAGCTGACCCGCGGGAGTCAGAGAACGCAGACAGCCCAGCTGTAAACAAACCTTCAGCGGGCTCTGTGACCACAGGCTTATCACCGGTCAATGCACCATCATTTCCTTCCTTTCAGCAACCTGCACAAGAACTTCCCTTCAACATTAAAGTCCCTCACTTCAGTGCAGGTAATCCCATCGACAGCGGCCTCTCTGCTGCACATCCGAGCTTGAAAACGGATGTAAATGGACCTCTGGACATAAAAGAAACAGGACAGAAAAATCAACCAACAATGGATTCAGACGGGGAGCTGGAACTGGACAGCTTCCCCATCCTGGTCAGATCCATGTCGACATCCCGGAGGCACAGCTGGGGTGTTCCTCTGTCGCCCGTGAACTCTGGCAGGAGGTGAGATAAATGTCCTGATGGGTGCCGATAGATGGAAACTATTTAGAGGAAAGCTCTGTGTGCTGGAAGATGTGTGCTTTTTCTTTGTATTGTTCTCCATCGCTCCAGTCACATTCAGTTCCCCTTTTCTGGCTGAGTGATGTAATGAAGTGTTGCTCCTCAGAGTACACATAAATGTGTGGAAGAGGAGCAGAGCCGTGAACAGAGGCGCTCTAATGTTTTGTTTGACAGCCATGTTTCACTGCCGGGTTGAAACTCTGATATCTGTGTTGTTGATCCCGTCTTCTCAGACTCAGTCTGGACACCATGGCCATAAACAGCGATGAAGAAAGAGAGGATGATGAGGAGCAAATGCTTTTCCAGTCCACCCAGGAGCAGCCTGACAGCAGCTCACCGTGTCCTGAAGAGGAGCGCCGTGGCTCCAGCCTGGGGGTAAGCTTTCCAGCCATCAGGGCCGAACTGTTTTTAAATCGATAGCTTGCCAACTTTGTGTCAGCTTTGGGACACTTGGATGCCTTTGAAGTCATAAATCTAAGAAAAGGATCCAACGATGCCTAATGAAAGCTATTTTTTAAATTTAGCTAAAGCACGATGTCAGTATTGGGACAACAGTCCAAAAATGAGAGTAAACAGAGGCCTAATCTGACAGCGTTTTAATCTGTATTAATGCGAATTATGTGCTCTACTGAGTTGGAAAACACAAGCCAGTGCAAAGTGACCCACTGTCTTTGCAAAACAGTGCTGAGCTGCAGGGTGAAAAAACATCTTGGTATTTAAGAAGTTTCTCATTCAAACGCTGATGTTCTGTCTTTTGTTCTAAAGTAAACGCTACAGAGCATTCAAGTTCTACCTGCAATAAAAGACCTAAAGAAGGCACAACAGATTTTAAAAACGTTTGTTCCCAAAGAAATTATTTTAGCACAACTTGTAAAATCAGGGAACTAAAAGTCATAATGATCTAAAAATGTTAATTGTTAAAAACCAAAGTGATCATTCTGCCAAACCCAATTCAATCTTTTTAAATGGAAAGCTTACTTTAAAGAGATTAGAATTTTAATCAGAGTTTATTTGTAAGTCTTTGTATGCTGTACTATTCTTTTGTTCTCTTATTCCAATTACAGCAAAGAGGTGTGTGGAAAAAAAGTATAACACCTACATAGCAACTGTTTCAGTGACAGAAATGACCCCGAGGTAGCCTCAAAATAGGAGTACACTTAAGAAAACCATTAAAGTAGTAAAATGATCCACCCACGCAGCTAGTCATTTGTAGTTATGAAATCTTTTAATAAGTGATCAATATCTAGAAGTGATCAGTTCCCCACAAGCAGTCAAAAAGGGAATAAACAGAAAAAGCAAACTGTTGGAGAGAATGACTGAAAGTCTAATGTCTTACAGCCCGATTATATATAGTTTTTTACAACAACAAGCATAATGAGTGGAAACGGCTCATTTTAGAACAAAATGAGACCAGCATCTTAGTACAGGTTGGCCCATCTAAATAAATCTTCTTAAAATCTAAGAAAAGCACTTATTCTTGGACATAAATAAATAAATAAAAATTTGATTCCATATAATGAGTAAGAATTCCAGTCTAATATTTTGACAGGAACTGATGGTGGAGGACCCAAAATGCAGGAGACCAGGCTTGGTGACAGGAAATAAACCAGTTAAACTGAAACATGACAAAACTATTGGGAGACAAACTGGTGACACAGAGCAGATGAACAGAAACCAAGACACTTAAATAGGCTGAGGGTAATGCACTGAACTGAAGACAGCTGTGGATCATGAACCTGAAAATGGAGTGACTGACAAAAAACCAAAAACGTGACCAAGAACCAAACCAAACCACTGAATCCTTACATATTTATTGAACTTCAAAATAACATCCTTAAAATTGAGTTTTTTTAAATCAATTTTTCCCATTGTCAAGAGTTTGGAGCAAAAGGATTTTGACTAATTTTATAAATAATTTCTTTATTTTCTAGATGATAGATGTGAAGTAGACAAAATAACTCTCGACTTGTAAATTTTAAAAAAGATGTGAAATGTGTGGAGCAAAGAGACATAAAAATAGCTTTAAATTTTGTCAAATATCTTTGTCTAAAAATAAGGTTTTAAATCTTTGTAAGTATCAAATAGTTTGCAGTGTTTATGCTGAAGTTCCCAGATTTTATTCTGATCTAAAAAAAAATATGAATTATGCTAAAAACCAGATTTATAATCCTGCCATACACAATTCAATCCTCATTTTTTCAGAAGATGATGATACAAGTGTAATTTCAAATGTCCGTATGGAACTCTAAACCACAAACATTTATCAGTTTATGATGTTAAGCTGTGGAACTCACTGCATATAACACATTGACTGTATAATATAGAACTGGATAGAGGGCGTGAGACATCACCCATAGAAATTGCTATGTTTTTGGGAAATGAAGTCAGTTCAGATGCTAATTTTAACACGAAATGTCCTTTGCAATCTTGGAACCAGTAAGCAGTGGTTGGCCTGTCTACATTTCTATGGCAACCACTCTCTCCAATCAGGACTAATCATGTTAGAAGGCCACTCCCCTTCCACTAAATACGGACTCAGAAGAATCTGTCAATCAAATGCTTTGAATGTTTGACGCCAGGCTACCTACTGTTAATGAGGCATCTGATTGGTCAGTTTTTAACTTGAATGATTTGCGCGAAAAAAAATCGCATTAGCAAGAACACATTAATAAAAGGTATCAGAGCAAGAATGGTTATTCTGACAAATATAATGACTAATGAGTAACAGCTGTTTAGTTCTCTGTAGAAGTCTATGCCATTCTGGCTTTTTGGGACCAGTGGGTACTTCCTGTTTTGAACGCAAGGGGGAAGGGGTTGTTCAGTCCTGTTCTTATTTTACTGTTTATGATATAATATTTAAACTAGAACAAAAAACAGATAAAAAATGTTTAATGATTTAACATTAGACAGATTAACTACAATGATGGAAACCAATTAGACTAATTCAAATTGTAGGCTGGCGGCTTAGATCCATCATTATTATTTGTTGTTGTTCTTGTCTGATGTGCTGATGTAGAAAAAGCAGTTATAATAATGTGATTTTCTACTGTCTGACTCCTGGTGCTTCTTTTATTTTGAAATATCTTGTATGCATTGTCAAGTTAGTTTTTGATTATATGAGAACTGGACTGAGTGAGTGTGTAGTCACCATTGACTGTATATGAGAACTGGACTGAGTGAGTGTGTAGCCACCATTGACTGTATATGAGAATTGGACTGGGTGAGTGTGTAGTCACCATTGACTGTATATGAGAACTGGACTGAGTGAGTGTGTAGTCACCATTGACTGTATATGAGAATTGGACTGAGTGAGTGTGTAGTCACCATTGACTGTATGGTCAGTAAAGCAGTGATTGGTTCTAGTCAGTCTGATTTAACATTTCTATGGCAACCACTCTTGCCAACCAGAAGTGAGCTTGTTGGAAGGCCACACGAAATTTGTCAATCAAACGTTTTGAATGTTTGACGCAAGACCACAAGCTATTACCGAGGCCCCTGATTAGTCAGTTTATAATGTGAATAACTTGAGCTACAGAAAAATATAATGAAAAAGAAACGAGGATGATTAAAAACGTGTTTAAAAGAAGGTATGGTAATGGTAATAGTAATAGCTGTTTATTTCTCAATAGAAGTCTATGGGATTTTGGATTTTTGGAGCCAGCGGGTATTTCCTGTTTGGAACACAATCCTGTTCTCATGTACAGTTAGTGGTTAGTTGTAATAAATCAAATAAAAATCTCTTGGTTTTAAAATAAAAATAAAAACTCTGCAGCCTTTTACTAATTAGTCAGGAGGGACAATTGATGGGTTCTTTCTGGTCAACTGTTTCTTAAATAAAACCATGTGTGATCATATTTAATAAACAAAAATGTGCTAAACCTACTTTGGAAACATCGGATTTGCAAACATTCACCAGAGGAGTCTCTTGCATCCTGGCTAATTTAAACGATGTTAGCCTTCACATCCTCTGCAGATCCACATTAGCATGTCACACATTTGCATAACAACAATGATGTAGCAGCTGCCAGCAGACCAACCGCCTGATGTGCAAGAGCAGAGAAACTTAGTGAAGACACATTACATGTCAATATAATCTAACACAGCCCCCCAAAATACATTTGTTACTGTGTACACAGAGTGGGAACTTAATAGAAACAAGGCTGATCGATGACCACAACTTAAATATTTAAACCCAAATAAGTACACGCTCAGAGGAGTCCGGCCGCATCGTGCCAAACTGCAGACAATTTCCTGACCAATGTAATCAAAAAAGACCAAATGCAGATTGGCAGCTAATAAAGGCCACTGTAAGCAGCATTTGTCTCCATACAGTATCAGCTGCATCTGTTGTGATGTGGAGGTAAAACAGATCCGACGTGCACGCGGAGTACATGTGAGTTTGTTCTCTCCTCAGACCGCCTGTGTGGCAGGCAGGCAGCTGTATTCCCGCTCTGACATCCTCGCCACAGATGATTCTTCACGCGCGGCGCATATCTCTCGTGTTGTTCAGGTTTCCAAACAGGCCGCCAGGGCAGCGGGAGGTGGGTGATGAGTTGTTGTTTTTTTTAACACGCAGAACCCATGAAAGGTTGTGTTATGATGTGGTCACTGTTTCGTCGCAGTGTCAGAGGAGTGTGACCCTGAAGAAAACCTACAGTCAAGTGAAGGACAGAGTCACATGTGAGTGTCATCTGCACCTCTGTTGTTTACCATTTGATTCCAAGAGGCATCCTCTAAGTGCTTGCAACCGTTGAACAGGTTTTGAATTTTCGGTTTCAGCTGCCAAACTCCCACTTTGCGGAGGGGATTTCCCGACCTTTCTTTTTGAAAGTTCTGCTCTCTTTCATACACCTTCCTTCTCCTCCTCTAGGCGTTCTCCTTAGAAGGTCCTCAGCACATATTTTTGAGTCTGTCTGCATTGCTGTGTACTCGTGTGTATGCAGCAGACAAGGGAGGAGACTCCTCTAAATCAGTTTGACACCCAATTCCCAGCAATCCCGTCCTCTCCTCTCGCCTCCTCTCCCATCCACCAATCAGTGTTGGTGTCTTGTTTGTCTTAGGCTGATGGTACAAAGAGTTCTGGAGGAGCTGAGGTTGTATCATGGGTGAGTAAACAGTGGAGGGACGTCTGCATGCTGTTTTAACCAGCATCAGAGCCTCACTGAGGAGTCTGTCCATGTGCACAAACTGCATGCATGGTCTCCGCATGTTCAGGCATGGACTGACGCCGCACGATAACCCCCAAAAGAGGAAGTGTGGAGCACTGCAGAGACGGTTAACAACTCACAGCATCAACTATGTTACACTTTCAGTTTCCCTGTGTTTTCTTTACTTTAAAAAGCTCATCCCTTTTGGGAACCTGAAGTTTAATTATGTGCAAACATTTCTGCAAATGTCGTATTTTATCTATAGAATTACAACCGATTCCTCCAGGCTTCAAATTATGGACACATGTGACCCATCGGGTCGTGATGAATTGAAACATGTGCCTTCCTCTTTATTTTGTTGTCTGGTTATTCTTCACAGAGCGAAACACAGGAGCAACAAAGCAGACAGCAAAGGTTCAGGAAATGTCACTTGGTATGAGTTTCTCTTTAATGAGTAAGTATTGCCCTTGTCACTGTTCCTACACCGCCAGTTCTGAAGAAACATTTCCACTAATGACTGTGTTTTTCACAAAACAAGGTCCCACTGAGTTGTTTACATTATAGAAACCTATAAACAACATCATTTAGGAGTGTTTTGAACCAACAAAATCTTAAACTGTCGTACTTTGGCTTTTAAAAACTTGTTTAAAGCGGAGCAGATTTGCAGCTTAAAGGATAAATGCATAATTTTGGTCTTGTAAAAACAAAAATCTAGGAATATTATAGCAACCTTTCTTGCATGGTCATGAAATGATAATTTTTTTTAACCACTGATGCAGCCAAAACATATTGTCTTATAACAAAATCTGCAAAGAAGATGTAGATTCAAGAAATTGACATCTAAAAAATGATCCTAAGTTCCTCAAAAGGTAGAACTGACCTTTTTCAAAACCTTAAAGCATCAAATAATTTAATGTTGCATTAAAATCCTTTAGAAAAGAACTAAAATATGAACTACACGAGAATAAAACGGCAATGTTTAGATTTAAATTAAACCATTTTACCCATGTTAATATAAGAAAAACCTGAATTCGTCTTCCACAAGGAACGAAGAACAGGAGGACCATCCAGAGAAGACAGAGAAAGGCACTAAGGTGAAGAGGAAACTCAGCTCCCTGAGAAACCGGATGGCTGGTTCCTTCAACAAAGATAAGGTAAACGAACAGAAGGTGGAAAAGGTCCAGACAGACGTGCATGTTTTAGCAAAAAGAAACAATCTTTAACAGTTACAGTGTGCATGTTGCACGCACAAAGCCCTAATCCCCTTACACAAACCCTATTACATATGTTGTCCCTGACACGCTTAGCAGCAGCAGCAGCCACACGGTGTGTGCAGCAGTGGAACACATTTGCATCTAAAAGGCGTCTCCTGTGTGTTTCCTCTGCAGGGTAAGAACCGAGAAAGAGAGCAGCAGAGAGCGAAGGAGAGGGGCAGGGAGGGGAAGGAGAAAGAGAAAGTGCGCAGCAGCAACGGGCATCTGTTGGTGACGGGTGCCTTCTCCAGTTGTGCCACCTGCTCGCTGTGCGGCAAAACCCTGCAGAAAAAGCATGGCCTGCAGTGCATGAGTGAGTAACGCCACAGTCCCAGGTGGGCCAACACCCACGCTTGTTTGCTGCCTGACATGCATGCACACAGGTGCTCACACACACAAAAAAAAACCCCTGCATCTATTTTTAGCTGCTTGTCTGTGTGCACGCTCACTCATCACCTCAGTGGAACACAAGCAGCAGAATGACAAACTGAAAATGCCACACAAAAAACTGCATGCAACACCCAAGTTAAGACGTTATGCAGGGACTGACAGATGCAAAATAAACTTTTATTGGGCAATAACCTTAGTTTATTATTATAATCAACATGACTAACCACAACCTTCATTTTTCTGAAAAGAGCATGCAGTTAAACCTCAGAAGTCTCACTCACCTTAATGTCATCTGTGCTGTTTTTGCAGCTTCACTGCTTTGGCACAACTGGCAGATGTGTTTTATGTTGTGTGAAACTTTCTTTTTTTCTGCTTTTTCCTTATTTATCTATTTACTTGATAGGGACCATGCATATTAATGGACATCTGTCACTGTCTGGACAGATTTAAATACAACGAATCATAGCAATAATGGCAAATTATGTCCAAAGTCTGTATAGACAGGATGGAACCCAAACATAATAAGACATTTACTGAGATATTAGATCTCAATAAAAGCACATGACAGTAATCAAAGTTTACATTGAACTAAGCCAATGTTTGAGGTGAGTTTTGAAGGTCTGTAGTGTGGGACATTCCCTGATTGAGAGTGCGAGACGAAACTGGGCTTTGCAGAAAGACCATTCAGGTCAAAGGTTGTTTTTCTGACATGGATTTAACAGTCCCCTCTCGAGAAGGGGCTGATCTCTGTTTTTAAACAAAGTCAGACACGGGAGGTCGGTTAAGTCCATTTAACACTTTGTAAATGACACAAACAAACTTGTGTGTTTCAAATTCTCAAAATTCAATAGGTTATGTTTTGCTAAAATGCTGCCATTGCAATATTTTTCTCACTCAATAAATGATGGCTTAAGTTTGAAAAGAGGACAACATTCTTTTTTAAACCTACATTTCACCACATTGCACTTTCTCCATCTAACACCCCCCAAAAGTGCAGCACACAATGAATACCTGGAATTGACAGTAGAATTGGAATGGAGTGAAAAACCCAGAAAATAAAAAAGTAAACCATAGCATCAACTTTTTTCTGCATAATCAAATGATATCATATTCATTGCACTGTACACCACAATTAGTTTTTAACATATTTTTGATTACTAAAACCTTTTGCTTGCCCGAAAACATTGGAGATTATTGTAATTGTAATCTGTGGTTCCTTTATTGGATGAGGGGTCATACCTGTATTTGAGGACATTTCACATCCCAACTATCGTTCTGAGACTAAATCTACAAAAACTCAGAGAAAAGAAAATAGTTTTAACATTTCCAAGTAAGTCTGGCGTATACCCCCCCCCACCCCCCCTTGTCCAAGTTAAATCTAAAATAAAACAGTTAAAATTCAATTTGAAATGCAACTTTTGGGCATTATTTCTGTCATGGCTGTCTCTTGTAACTGAAGGAACATTTTTTTAACAAACTTAATATTTCAAATAAAAGTTATTATCCATGGAAGATGTGTTCCACTACATGCATCCATCCCTATTACCATAACCTTTTTTTTTTTAAATCAAAGTAGAACAAGAATCCATTACAGAATCACATGATATGCTGGACATCATCAAAACCGATTTCCAAAAGAGCAAAGGGATCTCCTCTCTTCTATTTATTATATTTTTACAACCCACTTAGCCTATTGAATATCTAACTTCCCCCCATGTAACCCTTTCTGCATATTATCAGAATAAGACAACTGTTTCTATTAGTTTTACTTATTTAAATACATAATTTTGTCCTCTTGTGCATCAATAACAGCTGGCTAAACACTTCTGAGAGAAAATTCATAGCTATTGGTAAAGATTCGCAAAATATATTTGGTATTTACAAAACTTGGTGCAACTCTGTTACCTGCAAAGATTTGTAACAGGGTGTTTTAAACACCAAATATGTAATGTTTCAAAAAACACATAATTGATCTGTCAGCTCAGTCTTTGGTAGTTAATTCCATTTTGTTGATAAATATGTAGCAGAAAATCGGAAAAGTGGAGGTTTACTTTTCATGAATTTTGAAGGGCAAATGTCATCCAATTCTGGAATGACGCATGATGAAAATTATGTTTATTTTTGTAAATTAATGCTAAAAAAAGCGCATAACCTTTTTTTTAAAGATTACATTATATTCTTGTTACTATTATTTTTGTTGTTCTACATGCCCTGCTGGCTGCACTTTATTATTAACGTGTTTATTTTAATGCATAAAAATGAAATATGATATATTTTTTGTAAATAAAAAAAGAAGATTCAAATTAAACAGTAGCCCAATATTTCCTTTCCTTACATTATGAAGATGCTAAATAATCAATAATTCACAGTTTTGTTACTCAGTCATGAGGACTTTTGTCACTTTTGATGTCATTACAAGGCACACATTTCCTATAAAACACTTGGTTTTATATTTAAATGAAAAAGGAAACGCTTCTGTTTTCATGATCAGTGGTGCTTTAGTTGCAGTCGACAATGTGTAGAAGTGCTTATGGAACCGTGAATATCTGCTCTCAGTTCCAATAATAATAATAATAATAATAATAATAATAATAATAATAATAATAATAATAATAATAATAATAATAATAATAATAATAATAAAGGCATTCAACTGCTGGGAATTGTATGAAGTGACGTCATCCGACTTTTATTTTGACACCAGACTTATATTTTTACACTACTAGGAAATACCATATGTCGCTCAAATGCATGTTTATGTTGAACATGTGAGGGAAAAGTTGCATTATATCTTGTTGGGATGCTGCAGAAAACGAGTGAGTGTCCCTTTAATTTCCACGCAGCCCTGTGGGGATCCAGCCTGTGGAATGCGTCGTTTTTGTGTGCCAGAGATTGTTCCCGGTGGACACCGAAACTCACGAAACTAAGAACTGGGACACTATTCCATGATCCCGGATATTTTTGGGCAGTGTGAGTTTTATTGTTGTTCTTGTAGTTTTCAGTTCTCGTCGGACGTAGCGGGCATAGTTCTGGTAAGAAGCAGCCGCTGCTGTAACGGGATCAGGTGGATAAAATCCGTTGTTTCACTCAGCGGACTTCCATCCGCTAGCTTAGTAGCACCAATCCGCTAGCTAGCTAAAAGCTTTGTAAAAGTTTCCTTGCATTTCATAGAAATATTTTAAATAGTTTTTAATCGACAATGAACACTTTTGTACCTTTTTAACGCATAATTTATAACTATATGCTGTTAAGTAGTTTATTTTTTCGTTGTTGTTGGCTAACCACTAGCTACCAAATGCTAGCGCTTTTAACTGCGCCTCTATTTTAAAAACAGGGTTAGTTGGGTAATTTGTGGGCTTTTTAGCTTGTGGGTTGTCATGCTGCTATATGTGGTCGTGTATGTTTTTAAAGTTTATTTTAATGCTCAGTTTGTACTTCCTGCTTGGTCTACAGTAAAGGTTCAACAGGTGATTGCTAGCAACCTTTAGCGTCCAAGGCAGTGGTTTTAGCTGAAGTTGGCCTCTGAAATGTATTAATTGTTTGAAGTGGTCAGAGTAGAAATGGGTTATTTTCGGGAAAACCTTAACGCATCACAGAGAAACAGTGACCAGCGCAGACTCGGGGTTGCACTTGTACAGAACTTTATAGTTTTATTTCTATACCTTGGTGTCCAAATAAAAGCAACATCAATTCCTGAGGTAGTAAGACTCTCATAGTTGTGCTGTCCCCTCAGATGTTCCCATGGACTGGGCTTTTTCCCTGACTGGATCACATGCTGCTAAATGTGGTTGGCAGGTCTGCCAATGCATTTCTGTTAATCCATTTTAATTGTCAAATTAGACATTTCTAAATGGATTTTTGTTACACATTTACCAGAGAACTATTTGAAAATGAAATGTCAAATACCATTTTCTTTATCATTTTGATTAAGTGACAGAATAAACAGTGTTGAAGAAGAAAATGAAAAAGCATTTTGGCTGATTGCTTTTTCATTTTTATTTTGATTCATTTGATACAGTTACATTTGCTACAGAATCGCTTCCATACTGCCATTGCAGAAAAGCACAATCCAATCTGTCTGGGTTTCAGCTACCTCACTTTCTCCCCATTCTCTCCCCCCCCACATGTTTTGCATAGTTTGCTGTCACGCCTGAGCGTGTCAACATATTAAATATCCCTTTAGCTTCCAGTGACGTATTTAATAGCAACACATGAATGAGCAGGAATACTGATGTCACGTCATAGGTGTATGAGTAAGAAAGGAATGCTGTTATTTGTCTTGCAACTCTGCGATTCATGGAGGACTGTTGTTTATTAAAAAGGCCTTGAGGGCTAGTTTTTCCTCTAGATCCCTTTGTTTACATCTTTTGCTGAACACACCTGATCCAGGTAATCAGCAGAGGATGGAGCGACTAAAAGTAGGTGATGGAGCTGGATGCCCTTGATTTCCTCTACCAAAAATTCTAAAAAGCTTATTCCACTTCATAAGCAATTTACAGTCTGCTAAAGAACTTAATTTAACATTTTCAGCCGTATTAGCAGTTTGTTGACTAGCGCTCAAATGTAACTGAGGATGTCGTTTCACACAGCCTGGAGTTTGTCTGTTTTTTCACTGATTATATATTAAAAGTAGTGCTGCTGAGGAAAAAAAAGGCCTACTTTGGTAATCCTGAAGCTTGAAAGATCTTTTTGCTTCTTTTTACTTTATTTTACTGTTATTTTTGCCATAAAGCATGGCAATGTTAATACAGTTTTATTTAACCCTATAAAAGTCCTATTCTGTTAGATAATGTGAGGCACTTCATTGGCTTAGGTCATATACTTGAGCTCATTTGCATTCTTTTTCACAGGGTGACTTGGTGCCGTCCACCGCTTTGAACTTCCTGTTTGGTAGGGTAATTATTACCAGTCAGCAGGCGTAGGGTGTGGCGGCGGTTTTGGTGGCAGAGCTGCTGACGTGACCATCAGGATTTATCACGTTGCTTTAGAGCAGCAGATGGGTTGTTACTCAGCCGCCATCGAACGCACCTGATAAGTCATTCATGGGGTTATGCTGCACGCTTTGACTCATTACTGACTTTGATGCAGGCTAACAGGAAGCTGGTCCGTAACCTTGAAACGCTTTCTGTGATAGCGGGGAAGTGATAGCACCGTGTCCTTGCTTATCTTTGTTAGCATTTTCTTTGTTTTGCACAAAACGTCTTCCTACAGTTTGAGGATTATCAGCTCCTCTTCCTGAGAAACATTTGCCTGTCAGTGGTAGCCGGAGCTCATGCTGTTTGCTGGGATGTAGCTTTATGTCATGGGGAACTTTTTGTGACTTTATTTTGACAAAAACGCAATAGTTTGTAATGATTGAGGCTTGTTTTGTCTGTAGACTGTCGGAACGCTGTTACGTGGTCGTTAAACGGGGGGCCAACCAGAGGCAAGGTGGGGTTCAGTGTCTTGCCCAAGGACACTTCGACTCATGGGCGTGCAAGGCGGGAATCGAACCTGCTATCTTACGATCATGGGTCGACCGCCCTACCGCTGCACCGCCGCCGCCCCAGAGTTGGAGAACAAAGTTGGAAAGCGAACCTCGCAATTTGCCGTTCGATCTTTGTTCCAATACTCCCCTTATAGTGATGAGCTCTGGGTCATGACCCCTAGAACAAGGTCCCGGGTACAAGCAGCCGAAATGAGCTTCCTCGCTACGGTCAGAGTAGAGCCGCTGCTCCTCCACATCCAGAGGAGCCAGGTTGAGGTGGCTCAGGCATCTGGTCCAGATACCTGCTGGACGCCGGGCATGTCCCACTGGGCGGAGACCCCTGGGAATACTGCGTCTCTCGGCTGGCCTGGGAGCACCTGGGAGCCCCCCCAGAAGAGCAGGCGGAAGTGGCTGAGGGGAGGGACGTCTGGGCATCTCTGCTTAGACCGCTGCCCCACAGCTCAGTGCCAGATGAGCAGAAGAAAATGGATGGATAGATTTTTCACAGATGTCATAACATCTTTTGTTTTGTATTTATTGTTGGTCAAAACCAAACAACTTTATATGAATCTGTTTTGCATCAGCGTGTAGAAAAGGTGCAGGTGACAGAAACTGCAGCTGGTGGAAGCATGGGGTTCATTTGCATTTCTGTGTCTGTCCACAAGCTATTGCTCAGACCCTTTTTGGCCTTTCCTTATGACTAAGATGCAATATTTTAGGTTAAAAGACAGTATGTTCTTTTATATTTATCTCTACATAACAACTGTTAGCTTGTTGCTATATTTCCTGATTTAACAACACAAAGTTCTGGCTTAAACACATTTAATTTAATCCCTGAAACTTATATTTCAGGTTAATTTACTTGTAAATCATTGGTTCAAACTTTGTAACATTTTCAGTGATTTAAATAATAATTCAAATGAATTTGATTAATAAGCCCAGCCCTAGTGAGAGCTCTAATGAAAACAGAAACATGTTGCAGAGAAACAGGAAGTTCCTGCCTCTGTATCATGTAAACATCAGAAGCTGGAGTTTTGGAGCACGTGATCAGTGAGGTATCAGTCCTGAAGAAGATTAGCAGTTCTTTAACTCAACAAAAAGTGAATGACAGCAGTCTTGGCTTCTCTCCCCTTTATTCTCTCTTTTGTTTGGAGCACTTCCGCATCTTTGTTTTTGTGTGACGGCTCCAGTCCTGGTTAGTGCCAAAGGCCACGACTGTGCGCCGTCTTTACCGTTTGCCTCTGGCTGGTCCAGACTGATGGGACACTGGCTCCAATATCCTGTCCTCTTTGTTTTCTTGTTTGTTTTTTCAGATTGTGCCGTAAACGTTCACAAGAACTGCAAGTCTCTGCTGGGTGAGTGCACCAGCAGCAAGGCAAAGGTAAACATCTGACCACAGCGCAGACAGACAGAATGCAGCCCGCTGGGAAGTCCTGTCACATGAAAACGTGGACAGACACACAGGAAAAAAACAAAGTTTAACGTGCAAAAAACAGGGCTGCCTTAGAACATCATAAAAAGAAGAATTTGGTGTATTGTGATGATTGCATTTTAAAATAAGCTCAGGGAGGCTAACAGCACTTTTCTTCTCTTCCCCAGAGAGATTCTGGTCTAAGGGCTGGTTTGTCAGGATCTCCTCGACTTGGTAAGATAAAATATGACTAGCTTTAATAAAGAAATTGCAGTTTAGTTATAAAACAGTTCTTGTCTCCTTCTTTGCCGCTGGTTTCTGTGCGTCTGCCTGACACTGAGCTCCAAGGCAGCAGATTGGTCTCCAACAGTTTGTAGGCAAAGGTGATGATTAGCCGCTGTAAAGAGCTAAGGGATGTGATTGTCCCTGTCTTGAGATTCTCAGATTTAAGAAATAAAATCAAAGAATTTCTGATTTAACATTTTGATTTTCTTGAGAGAAAAATTGAATTCTAAGCATTAATTCTTCTTTTTATGCAAGTGGTCCCCCCTGGACGGTCTCAGTTCTGGTTGTAACATCAGGCAGGTGTTGCCGCATGTGCTTGAACCCATGGGGGGACCTGACCTGCTGCAGCAGCGCCGGCTTTGGTTCATCTCCTGTAGCAGCTGTTATTCTCCCCTTGACAGCTGGAGTCCTTTCAGTCGCACTTTATTTCTCTTCATGCCTCGCCCCGGCCAATCAGTGGCATGTGTGGGGGGTCAGGAAGACGATGGGACAAAAAAGAGAAAAAGAAGTGAAGGCGAGAGATATAAAAGGGCTGCACAGCTTTCCAGAAGTTGCCACAAATATCACGTCTGTGTGGGGGGCATAAAAATTTGTTTTCCGCCCGTTTCTGAGACGTTTGCGATGGACATAGCTGCCGCTGCAGGCACCGGCCACAGAATGGGGGCCACCAAAGCCTTTTCCAGGACTGCAAAGGCGCCGTCCCCGTCGGCGTCATCGTGGGGCTTGTCTGGACGCGTTGGCGTGCGAGTGTTAATGCACCGCGACATGATCACCTGCCGCTTCTTCAGATCCCTGCCTCGATCTTGGCTGAAAAAATATTGGGCTCGTTTTGGGCAGAACTCCCCCAAGTCATCCTCCTCTTCACTTAGCTGGTCATCTTCTCCTTTCTCACTGTCTTCTCCTCGTTTCTCGTCACGTGCCTCCTCCCTCCCGGCTCAATTTTTCCGTTCCCCTGTGTCTCGTCTCTCTTTCTTAGCGCTAAAAGATCGGGACAGGGAGAAGGATCAGGCAGGACCGGGCGCCTCTCAGGCTCTGGATGGCCACCGTGGTTTTCCCGGTGCCCCAGGCATGACCGTTGGTCTGTTGGGACCTAGCTCTCAGCTGTCTGCTGTGCCGTACTCTTCCTCCTTTGGCTCCTCTACCTGCAGCCTTGGCCACAGCCTCCAGCAGCACACCAACTCAGGGTGAGTGTGGAGATGTTTTAGTTCAAAAAGCATCCGTTAAGTTTTTCAATGTCACAGATGTTGGTGAGATCTGTTTGAGATCGAGGCTGAGAGTTAAAAAGCCACTCCCATCATCTATTGATCTATTTTTAAAGCGTTCCCCATGGTCTTTTAATGATCAAACGTGTCATTTTTGGACATAGTTTCTGCAGAGCGACAGGAGTTCAATAGAAATACACTTTTGATACTCAGAAATGCCATTTTGAGCTTAATCTTCTTGGTAAATGCCCTCCATTGGAAAAGTGACTCAGGAACACGTTTAAACACCAAAAACACCATTTTCATTGTTGAAATGTTTTTCTGTAAACAATTCATTTCCAGCGGGCAGATGAAGGATTCTAAATGATCAGAATCTGACAAGGATTCTATTTGTTAATGACATAAAGCAAAGGTCAAGGTCTGATCTTGTGTGTGTCCTTCAGATCCCTGTCTGGGGAGATGGATGAGACCGATGCTTTCCGGATCAAACGCTGCAATGAAGACCTCATTTCTCTGGCTCCTTCAACCACCGAGTCCATCTTTGATGAAGGTGAGCTGAGTTTCCCCCAGTCTATTAATCCAGTTTGAATGAATCCACATTCAGGGATATTTGGACAGCTGTGAATGGGAAAGAGTTTGGCGATGCGTTTTACGACACACTATGTTTTTAGGGCCAGAAGAATCTCACAAGTCGCAGTAGAAGTCGCAGCAGAAGAAAAAAAATCATAAATAAGTCGGACTTTAGGGATAAATTTATTCAACAAAATATGGAAATGTTTCATCTTGAACCGCAAATCATAATGAAGGAATTGATGACGATAATAGACTGAATATATGCTTCACTACCGTAACCGTGTTTAGCTTTATAAAACAGGAGCAATTTAGTAGATCACTTCAACACTTATTAAGATAACAGCAAAGAACATGCTAAAAAGTCAACTAAGCACTTTATATCACTTCAAATCACTACAGTTATTGATTTCTTCTTCGGCATGCTTCTCTTTCTGAGAATCAGCAAAAATGGACACACACATACAGCACCCTCTAGTGGTTGTTGCTATTACATAAACCACACCTGAGTATTGGTATAAGTTGCACCTTTGTCCAAACTATGCAGAAAAATAAAAGCATGACTTATACTCCAAAAAATCCTGTAAGTGTTTGTTCCTAAATAATGAATTAAAAACTGGTTTGGCAGCATTTGAAGTCTGTACCAGTACTGGCAAATAAAATATCACAATATTTCACAGAAGGGATTGTTTCCTACAACCCTTTGTTTTATCACAGCTTCTGATGACATATCTACCTCCTTTCAGACTCTTCGTTCTGAGTTTATGTAATCA
The DNA here is from genome assembly GCA_037389245.1 of Oryzias sinensis. Lineage (NCBI taxonomy): Eukaryota > Metazoa > Chordata > Actinopteri > Beloniformes > Adrianichthyidae > Oryzias > Oryzias sinensis. The sequence goes on along the minus strand of CM074498.1, from coordinate 23,163,992 downwards.
TTTATATAAAAAATGGACTTGAGTCATGTAAGATTTTCCTAGAAAAACAGTGTCTCTTAAACTAATTAGTTCCAGCTTAACAAAACCTGCAGCTGCAGTGTTTTTTTAAAGTCCTGTTCAAATGTTCACTCCTGTCAGATTTAAATGACTATTTGTTTAAAGCCGTTTTTCTTAGGGGGGGTGATAACATTTAGAAAAAAGACTCAATGTCTGAAGTGTGTGGATTTCTCTGCTCCTCCGTTCAGATGCTCACTATGCAGCGGTCCGTGCCGACTTGGAGCTGGATGCTCAGGACCTGGAGGCAGAGTCTTGGAGCTCAGCAGTTGACCAGCAGTATCTAAAGAAACACTCAAAAGACACCGTTAAGAGGCAGGATGTGATATATGGTAAGCCCCCACATTTGCATTCAATCCCAGATTTCCTAGTGGTTTAGAAACGTCAGGGATTCGCCTGTCAACACTAATGAGGATGGTTTTATTAATGAAAATGTGGCTTTACTCGTCAAAGTTTAGTGCATCTCACGTTATTATGGCTGCTAGTGTTGCTCCGAATGTCTTTTTGTAGAGTTCAGTGGAGGAAATCCAGTCAGAGATAAGTTATGGGAGCTTCATAGTGTTTTACAAAACACTGGTGTCGTCCCACAGAGCTGATGCAGACGGAGATGCACCATGTCCGAACACTGAAGATAATGCTGCGCGTGTACGTCAGAGAGCTGAGGGACAACCTCCAGATGGACTCCAGCAGACTGGACTGTTTGTTCCCACGCTTGGAAAACCTCCTTGACCTTCATGCACGTTTCCTGTCGCGCCTCAAGGAGCGACGAAGAGACAACCTGGAGTCTCCCAGCAACAAGAACTACGTGATTAACAGAGTGGCCGACATCCTGATCACACAGGTATAGGAAAAAAAGAGAACAGAGCTCCTTTGTTTTTAGTTTTAAAGAATGCAAAGAAATGATGATTTTTGTGTCCAGTTCTCTGGAGAAATTGGGGAGAAGATGAAGGAGAGTTATGGAAACTTCTGCAGTCACCACACCGAAGCAGTCGGCTACTACAAGGATCAGCTGCACAACAACAGACGGTTTCAAAGTACTATACGGGTAGGGAGCGCTCTTAAGCTCTCTAGAGCTTCATTTAAAAGTCTTTTATGGCTGACGACACGTTTTTGTCCTCTTTAGAAAATCAGCAATCTGTCCATCGTGCGAAGGTTAGGCGTAACCGAGTGCATTCTGTTGGTAACGCAGAGGATTACCAAGTACCCAGTACTTGTGGAGCGCATTCTACAGTATACTGAAGGTCCTCCAGCTGAAAAAAACCCCTCAAACTTTTCCTTAATCTGTCAATTTGACAGAAAAATGAAAGATTTTCTCTTCTGTCTTTAGTGGGTACAGAAGAGCATGAAGACTTGACTCGGGCTCTGGGTCTGATCAAAGAGGCCATCGTGCAAGTGGACTCGATGGTTAACCTTTACGAAAAAAACACTCGACTTCGAGACATTCAAAACAAGATGGAGCCAAAGGCGCTGGGGAAAATCAAAGGGGGGCGGGTGTTTCGCAGGGAGGACCTCGCCGTGGGCCGGAGGCGACTGCTTCATGAAGGCACGGTCAGCTGGAAAGCTGCCTCCGGGAGACTCAAAGGTACAAAGGGGGAACCAAACGGCATCAGAGAGATCAAAAATACGATTTTATTGTTGAAAGTCCAAATGTGGAGTTTTTGATGGTATCTTAACTTCCATGTAGATTCCCAGTCTTCCAGGTTGATGCTTGTACTCCCGTGGTTTACTTTGGGATGTGTAGATGAGGAATTTTTCACAGATTCCTTTTAAGTGTATTGTTTTTTTTCTGATCATCCTTCCAGATATTCTTGCCGTTCTTCTGTCAGATGTGTTGGTTTTACTGCAAGAAAAGGATCAAAGATATGTATTTGCTACAGTGGTGAGTCAATTTTCTTCATATTTTATTAGATATATTATAAAAGAGAGATGTTCATCACTTCCACTGATCAAATTTGTGGTTTTATCCACTCAGGACAACAAACCCTCAGTGGTTTCTCTCCAAAAGCTGATCGTCAGAGAAGTAGCCCATGAAGAGAAAGCCATGTTTCTCATCTGCGCCTCGTCCAATGAGCCAGAGATGTATGAGGTACACACAACTTCTAAAGAAGAGCGAAACTGCTGGATAACCGTCATTCGACAGGCTGTAGAGAGGTACTTTTACCCTCTTCTGAAATATCTGTGGTGCTTCCTTTACAAACCTCTTTGCATTTGTAGAAGACAAAGTACAGTTTCATCCGGTCCTTCTTCCTCCTCTCCACCTGCTTTTCTCTGTTCCCCTTTCTGCTTATCAGCTGCCCTCACACAGAGGAGAGACTGTTCAGCGAGGAGGAAGAAGCCCGAGCTTCCAGGCTGAAGGAATTTCAAGGTGACTGTTCATCCATTTCCGTGATATTTAATTAACGTTTGACTTATTTTGGTCATATTTTTAGTCAACGTTCAAGTTTTAGAGAAGTCAAAGAAATGGCATTTCAAATTGTGAGCCGTGATTCTTCTCTGAAGACGCTGACGTTTGCCTCGTAGAGCGGCTGAGCCAGAAGGATGCTGTGATCGTCCAAGCTCTGACCGAGAAGCTGCAGCTGTTTGCGGAAATGACCGAGTCCGTGTCCGGTCTGGAGGATGCCGGTTCACGCTCCAGACTGCTGCTTCGAGGAGACACCTCGGACCTCCAGCAGGGGGAGACGTTGCTCAAAGCGGCCATCACTGAAGGTATGAGGATGCCTCTGACTCCAGTCTAAGCCTTTTAGATGTTGATTTCGGACATGATCCTTCTCTGCACATCCGTAATGATGTGGATGATATAATGAAACCTTCTTTCTTTCTAGTGGAGAACCTACAGAACCTGCTTCAGTCAGAGAAGAGAGAGGAGGCTCAGCCTTTACGTACAGAAGAAGGAGGCGGTCCTGGGCTCCTCCCCAGGCGAGCAGACACCTTTGGCGGTTATGACTGCAACTCCTCCACTCAAAGTAGGTTCAAATTTAACACATTCAAGACGAAGACGCATTCTCATCTCATATAGTGGATGGACTTGGGTAACAGTCTCCCAAAGCATGTTTTTGTAAAACCTTTTGGGTTTGTTAAATAAAAATACAAAAAATAAAAGCAAAACGATTTGTTTCTATAAAAATAAACACGCCTTGGATGTTTTTTATTTCTCTGCCATTTTTTTTCACAAGTTTAGTTTGTCAAAGTTGCATTTTGTTTGTATTGATTTGCCTGCGGCAGATGGCATCGTGAAGAACTTTCCGGGAGAGTCCAGAAGCAGAGACCGGAGCCAGAGAGCCAGCTCCGACCCTCAGATCAAAGAGCTCTGCGGGGGCCACACGCTGCAGCAGACGGTAGGGGTTTCACGCACACACACACACACACACACACAAACAGAAAACAATTAGCTGACGAATCGCTGATTTCTCCAGGAGAGAATTTCAAATTATCAGGAAAACTTCCATCTCATCTTCACTGACTGACTCCGTTTATTCTGCATCAATGTCTGTCACTCAGCTAAATATAACGACACACTTCATGTTAACAACTTCTGGACTTCAGTCAGACATGGCTGTTAAATGAACAGTGTTTGGAAGTAAAAGAAGTCCATTGTAATGCAGAAGTTGGCTGTTTTCTACCATTTCCCTTCCTCATATGTTGTTGGCTCACTAATATTCAAAAGCCTGAACTTCCTGTCAGGCTTTGCCTCCTACACATGTAAGTTAAAAGGCTATTGAAAGACCTTAAGCACTGATATTTTGGTTGTTTTCTTAACATTGTTTTGTTCTACTTAATGTGATGTCAGTAACTGCCATAATAATTCTGTACAGAAAGAAACGTGTAAAGTTGTGACAGTAAGAAACAAGCAATCAGCAAAATGGCATAAAAGTTGCTTCAGCGTTCCTTGGTTGATTGCAGGAATTCCGTTCGAAATCAACCTGCAATTGGTGGAATCTGCCAAGTAGGAATATAGATATAAAACCCCTCACTACTCACTTTATACACTTGGCCAGACTAAACAGAAGTGAGTTAATTTAGTTATCTTTTTAAAATGTTCCCATTAACAAGTTTAGTGGTTTTTTGACCGTTGCTGGGCAGGTTTTCCTGTGTGCTTTCATTGAGGTATATCTGTAAGTGGGTCACATCTGCACTTCTCCAGGTGGAGAGTCGGGCTTCTCCTGCTAGATGGAGCTGGATGTGGTCAAAGTCCTTCCCAAAGACAGAAGTAAGCCTCTAACAGCTGCACACATCTGTTTTGCTATGGAGAGAAAACATCTTTGTGAACGTTTTATGAAGTTGAGCCGCTTTAATGATGTTTTTTCTTTCTTCATAGCTTATTGGCAGTGTGTTGATGCTCTCCCAGAGCCTTTACAGTCTGCAGGTAATGACATCTGCACATTTCATTTATTTAAGACGCATCTTTACTCCTCGTTTCTGTGAATCTGGATTCGTCTCAGCCTAAATGTTTTGAATTTTGCTGAATTGTCACTGCCGTTTCCATCCTCAGGCCATCATATCGCAGCAGGACAGTCACATAGAGCTGCAAAGGGCCTCCCTGACTGAGCGGGCCTCCATGCCCAGCCGCCACAGGGGCAACGTCCTGCTGGAGCAGGAGAAACAGCGGACCCTGGCTCTGCAGAGAGAGGAGCTGGCCACCCTACATAAACTGCAGTCTCAGCACCGACAGGAGCAGCAGCGCTGGGAGAGGGAGAGGGAGAGGCACCGGCAGCAGGTGGAGGCCACCGAGGCCAGGCTGCAGCAGAGAGAGGAGGAGTGCAGGCGGCTGGAGGTCAGTCGCTCTGCACCAGTGGGAAAACATCTCAACGATTGGGTTTGATCATATAGCATCACTGCTGAACTATATCTATATATTTACATGTATTAAAGGAACATCTAGCTAAAGAAAAGGAGGAGCTGGACCGACAGAGGGAGACGTACCAGCAGGATCTGGAGAGGCTGAGAGAGTCCACCAGAACCGTGGAGAAAGAAAAGGAACGTCTTGAGAACCTGAAGAAGATCAAGAGAAAGACCATTGAGGTGAGGTGGCTGCAGGTGGAGCAGTTATTCTGCCACGGAGTAACACTGTACAAGTTAGATCCAATACATTCACTCAAATATGCATTCAGATTTAAAAAAAAAAGCTGCCATATTTTACAATATTCACAAATATGTCACAAAGATTCACCGGATTAGGGGAAAAAATATAGATTGTACAGAATAGTATTTGGGGATCTTAATTCCTGTACTTATGGATATAAAATATTTACTTTATGACATCACTACACATAAAATCATTTTAAAAACTCATATTCTATATGTTGCCTATTTATACAAGTAGTTCAATTCAACTATTATAGTTCATGATTATAAAATATCCACTTAATTTTATATACTATAAAATCATTATTTTAGCAGTTAATTTATCTAAAAATTATCTTTTGGGACAAAAATAAAGGATTATTTTTTTTTTAGCATTTAGTGAGTTTTTTAAAGTAATAAGTTGAACCTGGATCATTTTTATGTTCTGGGACACTCAGAGGACGCTGAAAGCTCTTTGGCTTTCTTTTTATCAGACACCATCATCCCGTATCGTCTCTGTTTAGGAGCTCGGCTTCAGGGACCACACCTTTTTTCCCACCACTTTATGTTATGAATGTATGTCTGTCTGTGTGGGTGTGAGAAGTAGAGGCCTGGCTTTTGGCTGTTTGCAATAGATAAATGAACAGAAATCTAAAAGAAAAAATCATTTCATTGATTTGGTTTATGTGAGTAAGTATTGCTGCTGGTTCTCTGCCCCTTGCAGGGTGAAATACGGTCACATGTGGGCAGCAGCGGCTCATGTTTCTGTTGACAATATGGAGCTTCTTGCCTCTTGTCACAGCAAAGGCCTGCAGTTTTACTCAGCATCAGCAAACGAACATAAAAACCTCTTAAATGCGGCCATAAACCTTTTTGACCTTCCTCATATTACTTGATAAGAGAAAAAAGCCTCAACAGCTTGTTCTGAAAGGGTTAAATGATAACCAGCTCCTAAAATCGTCTTATTTTCTTCATGTTGTCTTCCTTGTATCTGTTCTTTCATTACAATGAGAACTTTTGTTTGAGAGTTTAACTGGAGAAGAGTTTTTGATGAACAGAACCTGATGATTTGGTATATACCCTCGTGTGTGACAGGAGACAGGAGCAGCTGCAGGGACAGCAGTTCACACTTTCAGGCTGTTACAAACTCTGTCATAAAACATATAATAGGAAACCAGCAGTGACGCAGATTCTTTTTCCGAGCACTGAGCTGCTGTCACCACCGTCGCCTGTTAAATTTGTGTCACCCCCCCCCCCCCCCCAATTGGCCGTATTACCTTTGCCTAAAACCGCCACTACTGTGCGCCCCCCCTCGGCATCGGGGGCACGCCCCAAGCATCTACAATCCATTCACAAACTGTTGCGTAACTCGCCCGGTGGTGATGTCGCTGGGCCGGATGTGTTTGTCGCAGTCTTTTGCTGCAACTGGACAGCTTTTCGCTGCAATCCGCTGGAAGTTGCTGCGCCACCGTAATCCTTGCCCAGACGGAAAGATGGCACCGTTTCATAAGACGAAAGCACCGAGACGGACTTGCTAGAAAATGTTCAATTTTCATTTCCTCTGCAAGCGTTACTGCCTTCAGTGGAATGGTGACTGTTGGCTGTTGGCAGCGGTTCTTTGATTTTTAATCCATGGCTCGAGTCGGTCTTCCAACTCGGGCCACCTCGCCTTGTAAAACTCGGCTGCATCTTCTTGAGTTGTCGGAGTTTGTTTTCCAGCTTCCTCTACTCGCGAATAGAGCTGTGACACTGTGGGATTTTTGATCACCGCGGAAATGAACCAGCAGGGGGCGCGGTGTCGCGGTTCAGACCTTTAAGTGAGCCTTATGGTCGTGAAAATACGGTACTTTTCTTGGAGGCAGTGGGAACATCCTGTTTGGACAGAGAGGAAGTTGCAACTGGCTTCAACTCCCACAGAAATGAACCAATCAGATGAGACCTGCTGTGAGTGGGCGTGGGGGTCCACCTGAAACCGTTTGAAAGGAGGAAACGGAATCAGTTAACATTAATAATGGGCGAATTATTGCTTGCATATGGTATATAACAGTGAGATCAGATGACCTTAACCAGCATGATATGGACTCGTTAACATGACTCGTCATGCAAGTCTGTTTACTCTGACTAATGCTTCCACAAATAAAGATGAAACTTCTCAGGACAGTGAGTCACTCTACTGGTTTATACTGAGTGTTTCTCTCATGAGCTGTTCTGTGCTTCCTCATACACGATCCTTTTTGTTTGAACTTTGTTGCCAGTAATCGGCCTAACTGCTCCCTGCTGTTTGTTCTGCCTGTGATATCAGTGACTAATGTCACAGGCTGACCTTTCCCCTACTTCTTCAAAGACGGTGATTAGGTTTGGACAAATGGATCTACAAACTGAAATATTTACCTGCCATACTTCTGTGTCGCTTGGCCTCAAAGACCAGACGGTTGTTTCAGCGCCACGGCTCGTTCAGATGACATGAACGGTTCCTGCCCTTCGGGTCTGACAAATCCACTGTGAGTGAGCTGCATCAGTGTAAAGCCAAGTCTAAAGGCATCGTGGAGCTTCAGACATGAGTGAGCAGATTTGCACACACGAACGGGCTGCTGGTCTGTACTTTGGGAGGAGCCGTGGGACAGTACCGGCTCTTGAAAGGTTTTGGAAGCGGTTTGGTTCCACTCTGCATCAAACATGAAATGATCATTTCTAAGACTTCTCCAGGCTCCACCTGACCAATCTAATAAAAGCCTTTTAATCTCCACCACCTTAAAGACCCACACCAATGAAAATTAGGTTTTTGGTGTTTTTAGCGTAGACTAGGATGAGATCTTTTATTAATCCAACAAAAATTGTCGTTTTTATTGGACTGCTTATGTTAGCTGGGGAAAGCTAGACTTAGCTAGCGTGAGAAAGTGTAAACAAAGGCATCAACTCAAAGATGAATCTCTGCTGAACTCCTGCCGCTCTGCAGAAACCAAGTCCTAGAAAACGATTTTGCCCCATAAATAGCATAATCATAGTTAAAAGACCACTGGGAATACTTCTACAATAGATCAAATGATTGGAGGGGGACTTTAATCAGGAAACTCTTAAATCTATAATTGGAACTCTTCTAAAGCCTGCAATAATGGGTTTCTCAACACATGCTAGTGTTGCAGAAGTAATGCGCCTGCTGCAACATGCCCCGACTCCAGGAGAGCTATGCTTTTCATCTGTTATCTCATCTGATCGTGGCAGGTCTGAAGGTTTTCATTGGCTCTGGTCCAGGACGGAGCCTCCTTTCTCTCTGCACAACATCAAGTCACAAAGCGCACACATCAGCAACTCCACAAAAATGTAACTGGCAGTAAACAGACGCTCAACGGAAGAGCCGGATTAATCCTTTTCAGTTCAAAAAAATCCGTTCCCGACAATCCAGGACAACAGAAACTCTTGTCTTTTAAAGAGCCGGAGAGCTGTTATCTGAGCAGCTCTGGAAACTTCACCAAAGATGGAAGAAAAAGTCAGATGAAGAAGACTTTTCACAAAATCTTGACCTGCATGTGTTCTTTCCTCCTAGTAACTTATCCCTCATCTAAAGTCTGAGCCCTCAGTTGTATTTATAGTTCAGTTCTTTTTACAGTAAATGCACTTCTGTAAGTCTGCACAGATGACCGACAGACTTCCAGAGCTCTTCCTTCATCAGCTTTCTGATTTCTATACGTTACAAACAGGAATTCAGCTCCGATAGCAATAAAACTGGAGTTTCCTATTCCTTTAAGTGCAGACTCATTTGCTCTTCCAGGCTGAGAAATCCCAGAAGAAAGAGGTAACTGAACAGAAGAACAAACAGAGGAGGACTTCCTTTGTTTGGGTTGGGTTTTCTTTGTTCTTACACAAGCAAGGAGGCGCTGTCCATGTGTCAGGTTGGGCTTTAAGTTTGCAGCAACCACAGAAGTCATTTGTCTTTTTTCAAAGCGGCGGTAATATTTGTTAGAAGTTGGCTTTTCTCGTTTGTTGAGCTGCATTACAGTCTGTTGTGTAGAAAACGTTGATCTCCTCCAAGGAATTCAGGTGCTGGACTGCTTTACAAAAAAGTACAATCATATTCATTCCAAAGGGGATCTAGAAGAATAATAAACCGTCTTTTTATTTCTAAAACCAAAGTACAGCATATATTTGTTTATAGAACTGCATATACTTTACCATCAGGAAAAATAATATAAATGTGTGCAGGAATGACATGGATTGATTTGAACCCTTTTTACCTCTGGATCAGTTTTAATGTTTTGTTTATCTAAAGACCAATAAATATATGTATTTTTATTGCTTATATCGGGCAACCTTTCCATTAAAAATGAATTTCCTTTTGCGTTTATTTTGTGCAAAAGATTTTTTAAAAAAACGTAGTTTAATATCATTAGCTCTAAAAAACAAACACAGTAAAAAATGTTTTTATGAAACAAAGAACATTTATTAGTGAGCACAAAAATTTTAAATTTGACCTAATAAATAGAAGCAATAAACATTTAGTTTCTGGATCTGAGCAGCGCAGACGAATGAGACGATGAGTAGATGGGTAAGAAAGTTCTGCACCGCCTGCTTCACTCTCCAGAGGTGACTGTGGTGTAGCGGCCGTGACAGAATCAATTCCCATCACTGAAAGACACGAGGAGAACCTTTCTACAGTTTTAGCAATAAATTCATTGAATTTATTTACATTTTAGCTCTAAATAAGTTATAAATTCTGTCAGTGATGGAAATGTGTGATGGTGATTTCTGACAAAATTCTTATGTAGAAGTGAAAATGTAATGAACCACTAAAGCCCCACTCTAATCTTTTTTTTTGATTTATTGTAAAAGTGTTCCCAGGTGTCTTTTTGTCATGGTTGTGCTGTTTTATAGAAAAATCCAACAATCTGTGTCGTTTGGTAGGAAATCCTTTCTGCTTACCGTATTTCTGCTTACTGACATTGCTGACATGCAATTTTAGGCTGGACTTTCTCTCTATATGTCCTCCATCATGAGAAAAAGGCTACAAGAATAAAAACACCATCTTCATTGGAGTGGGTCTTTTATAAGCTATCGTTACTTAGTAAATGTACTCATCAACTTTACCAATTTGTGTTTCTTTTAAGGATTTCTTGTATTTTTTCAAGCAAAATCAGCTCTAAAGTAGCTATAATTGTAAAAATGGATCATTTTACTATTAAACCTCCCACTTTTGTTTATTCTAGATCCCTAGTTATGTGAAAACTGTTCCTGTTTTTGCACAAACTTAGAGGATCAGAGTCATATTGAATGGTAAATTCCCTTTAAAAATGGTGAACTTTTGAAACCAAATGAGTATTTTGAAAGTGCGATGCTCGATGTAATTCTTTGATCCCATATTTTATAGTTTAGATGTGCTAATCTAAGGAGCGGGTCGCTCAATTCAAAAAGTGTTTCTCCCAGAATGCATTCCGGTGGCATCTCCGTCGGCCGTGAACAAGGCCCCACATTGTTCCGTGTTAGTGGAGCCGTGTAGGACATGAGAGGAACCTGGCCGTGTAATTAGCCGTCCAAAGCCGTCATTACCAAAGCCCCATGGACGGCAGGCGCTGCTAATTGTTTATGGGCTGTCACTCAGGGATCTCTGCGTGTTTGACCGCCCTGGAAACCGTCTGTTGGTGCCGCTCAGAGCGGATCCGCTTGTTCTGGGAACAATGGAACATCTGTGTGCCCAGATGATTGATGAAGAGGAAGGTCTTGGGTTGAGACTTTTCCTTCTTAAATCCTGGTGTCGTGGCCTTGCAGCAGCAGCTGAGATGAAACCGAACCTTTTGTGTCCTCAGCTCCACCATCAATCATTCTGCACATCAAACCAAACACAGCTGATAGTTTTTGTGTGAAATCAAAACTTTTTGGATTAAAAATATGTCCTTTAGTACTGTAGCACATTTTTGTAACAATAATCATGTTTTCTTTTCATCTCTCCGTCTTTTCTCCTGGTGAATTTTCAGGTTGTAGTTTCCCTGCTTGTCCAACAGTCTCGTGGTTTTCTGAGGCGTGCCTTTATTCACTCTGGGAGCGTTTCAGATGCTGTTTGTCATCTTGTGTGTTGTTGCATGTACACACATTTAGCCCCTTTTGTTCTTCCAAAGTGAAGTGAGCTCACAGGCTTGTTTTAAATCCACGTTTCTTATTCTGTCTTTAGCTTTTGCTTTCAAAAGGTTTAATTCTGTCTGTTGGACTGCCTGCTTAATGCTTCATAGTCCCATTCCCATCTACTTTTGATCTGTTGTGTTGCCAGTGTTTTTTTATTTTTTATTATGATGCAGATTTTAGCCGAAATAAAAGAAAACTGTGTTTTTCTAGGACATAGTTTCTGCAGAGCGGCGGGAGTTCATTCGGAATTCACGAGTTAGGGGTGCAACCCCGCCCCCTGTTCCCATTACCCATGACTGAGTGCCCTGTTGACAATTTTTCCCGCTAGCTTAGAGCCCCTCACACCCCCACGCTAACATTACTGCTCCTGATTCACAATAATTGAAAGAAATGCTTAGAAATGCAATTTTTGAGCTTAATTTTCTTTATATCATCAACAAAATGCCACAAGAACCATCAGAGTGAGGCTTTAAATGGGCTTTAAATTGCTTCTAATGCTGAAAAAGTCTTGAGTTTTCTGGCTCTTCTCTTGTCCAGGTGGCTCCTCTGAACGGGGAGCTCCTGTCCGGCCTTTCCAGCTCCTCCATGGAGGCGCAGCCCCCCCACAAGCCCTTGGTGCGCGGCAGCCTGTCGGTCGCTCCTGCCGACTACGCGGAGCGGCCCGAGGTGACGGTGCGGCGGGAGGCCGGCTCGTCCGGCCCCGCCCTGAAGACGGAAGTGCCGCTGCATCTCTTCAGCACCACCAACCAGCTGCACAAACCGGTGGGGGTGCAGCAGCAGATCCCCACCAAACTGGCAGCAATCAACAGCGGCAAAGGCAAAGGAGGCAAGACCGGGAAAGCAACGCACCGCACGGACAGCTCCTGTAAGGACCTCCTTTCTGAAAAACTGATGCTTTCAAAGTTTTTCTCTGAAAAAAAAACGTGTTCTTTTCATTTAGCGCAGGAGTTGTGTTCTAAAAATAACGATATAATAGACAAAATCTGCAAAGTAGAGCTTGATTTTTTTTTTAATGTTTTAAGGCTATCAAACTCCTGACTCTTTACACTCTATTCAGACAAACACGAACATTTTCTCTCAAAGTTCAAACCTTTGCATAAAGATAAAACAAACATCTGCTCACAATTTAATATTGATGTAAAATGTTCAAACTGAAGGCATTCTGTACAGGAGATGATACATGGAGGAGATTGATTGACAGAGCTCCACAGCCAATCAGGATGCAGAAGACAAGGTGCTTTAAAGTAAATAAATAAAGTATAGAACACAAAAAACCAGGAATGCTGTGATGAACCGTGTTTCAGCGAAGGACAGAGTCTGATCTGGAACCATCCCAGTCCTCATGAAGTCAGACCTGAAGCCAAACGCTGATGATCCTGTTTTGGTTTCCCGTCTGATCAACATCTAAAATGATTTACATTTGTGCTCCGTTTTGCATCAGTCAGTTGAGACAGAAGTGAAACCAAAAAGACTCTATTGTTGACAAATGCAGAATTTTCCGGGTTGAGTGATGTTGATCTAAACGGATCATGACAGTAAATGAGATGAATTTCCTCCTTTATTTCCTGACACTTTATTGCCTTACCCCCCCCCCCTCTTATTGCCGCCATATTAATTGACTAAATTGGGTCAACGCTCCGATTTATCTGCTCCAAACCACAAGAGGCGACTCTGCTCCCGTTTACCTCTCCTTTTGACATTCATGTCCTCCTTGTCCTCTCAGCCTCAGTGGACATGAAGCAGATGCTTCCTCTGAGACTGTCTGCCCGGGAGGACGGCGTGGTGAAGGCCAAGCGCTCCGTCAGCCCCCACCAGCCTCTCTCCACGCATCACCACACAGGTGTGTTTCTGCGCACGTTCAGCTCCTTTTGTCTGCTGCAGACATGAGAGGCGCATTGTTTCCTCCGGACTCGCCCTGTGTAAACTCCCATCAGTTTCACGTTTGCCGTTGATCGATGGCCGCCGGAGTGTCGACACAGATGTTTTAATCCCGTCTTCCCACAATTAAAGCCGTCGGCGGCGTCTGGCGTGATCGACTGTTGTTTAAACCGCCGGGAACCGCCACTCCACCCGTCCCCTAACCGCTTCCATTTTTGTCTGATAGATCTGCAAGTTCCTCCAGACAGCAGCGGCGTGGACCCCCAGCCCACCTCCTCCCTCAGCTCCTCCTACCCTCCGAACCTGCAGAAGCCCCCCGTGCATCTGGCCCACTCTCAGCCCTCCATGCACCCTGCCGTCGCCGCCGCCGCCGCCGTGACCTCACACAGCTCTGGGTCTCTCCAGTTCCAGCCGTCCGTGCAGCTGCAGAGCTTCAACCCGGTTTCCGGGCTCGGCCACGGCGCCCCCCCACCCTACGCAGGGACCACGGAGGAGCTGAGCAAGGAGGATGTCATCTTTTTCTAAGGTGGCGTCGTCTCCTCAGAGGTGACGCAGTTCAGTGCTCCGTTCACGAGCAGACGGACATTTCTACTCAAACACTGCTGTTCCACAAACGCCAGTAATACTAATTTATTCACTGATGAACTGAAGCGCAATCAACAGTTCTGGGAAAATAAAAGCACTTTTAGTGTTTGGGAGAAACGAAACCCAAGAACCCAGCAGGACTGAAGGGGAGCATCATGGGAGAAAAACGTTTTTCTGCAGACGGTCAGCCCCGACTGCAGCGTTTCTGCTGAATCTGGAGCAGGAATGAATATTTCAGCAGCAGGGATCCAACTATGCCTAACGTTTCATTTGCACACGGTGACAGACTCCATTCCAGAGGGATGGAGGAACTTCTGCTGGTTCTTCTAATCCTTTTAAAGACATGAAGCTACGTCTCTTTTGGTACCTTAACCATGACGTTGAAGGATTCTTCTTTTTATAGCATTTTCTTCTTGACATGTTTTATTTCTTTTATCAATTGTGACCAAAATCTAATGGTGTGCATATTTTAAAAGGATATTTTTTCACTGGAGACGTTAAAACGATGATGACTGTGGTACAGGAGTGATGAAGAGCTTTGAGTTGGTCTCACCCCCCCCCCCCCCCTCCTCCTCCTTGAAGCCATAAAGCTGTTGAAGCTGCGTTGAAGGTACTTTATGTCTTTAGGCTCAAATCCACAACAAATGAGAAAAATGCTGAATGGATGTTGATGTGAAAGAGAAGAAAAACTAACAAAGTCACTGGATTTCTTATTTATGGTTATAAAACATGAAGGTTTTTATAGTGTTTCAGAAAAAAAAGACCTTTTTTAATGTAAGATCAGTTTAATAAATGATGACGTTAACACATAAACCATGCTGTTCCTATAGAAATGAGCTCTCAGCGTTAGCGTCTTCATTGAACGGAGCGGCGGCTTCTAGAACCACAGGTCTGCGTCCTCGGGCAGGACGGCGGCACACGTGACGCCATATTCCACAGGTCTGTGAAGGAAGCCGTTTGCTGGCGTCACCAGTGGCGTCTGAGAGCGAGAAGCGTGTTCACAGCCGCTCGTGGTTTTGTTGTGGGGGCGGGACGCCGCCTTCATCCTGACCTGTCAGACGACGTCTATCCTCCTTTAAAGAGCCGATCACCATTGCAGATGTTAGTCTTTAAGAATGTCAATAATCAAACGTCACAGATGCTGTTTTTTTTTATTGTAAAGGAGAAGCGTGAGCCGCTCAGACGCCATCAGCAGAAGCTCCCGCTTTTCTCTTATGTTTTTTTGCTGGTCTGAAAAGAAAAAGTCTTTTTGCTCTGTTGTGTCATTCAGAAGCCAGCCAGTCAAACCACTGTGTGCACATCTGTGTGTGTGTGTGTGCGCGTGAAGGCTAACATGGCTCATCATTTTTCCTTTCTCGGACGCTGGCACCGCTTGTTGGACCTGTTAAATGTAAATAATCCTGAACGTATTTTATTTTCCCAACCAATTTTTATTTTTTACACTAGTCACTTTGGATAGTAGCATACTTGAACAGGAAAATGAATGTTAATAATAACTATTTTTATTTTTTGTAAACTTTTAGTTGCCAAGATGTGGGATATAATATCTGTAGCGCACAGCTTAACCCATTTTGTACAATCTCTGTTTTGTTCACGGCGCCGTAATAGAGAGACGTGTAAACGAACTGCTGCCTAAGAAACATTTAGTCATTAAAAAAAGTCTCTTGTCTGAATTTCTTGAGCTTTTTCTTCATGAGTCGGTTTGTTTTGAACACACAAAGGCCTCCACGGCAGCTCTTGGTTCACTTCTCTTCAAACTACTATCCAATTACCCCGCTGACGAGGGTTTGTCAGTGTCTGGGAGGTGCAGGAATGGCGTTATTGACCCCGTGTTTAGAGGGACTAATAACAGTGTTCTGTCAGACAAAGCTCTATTTTGGTCTTTGTGGTCCGAGCTGCTGAGGACCTCACTGGCGGTCCGGCTGCTGCCTTATTGTCACTCTGGCAGGGCAGATGCTCCATCGCTGGCCAGCTTTTCTCGCCTGCTGTCATTAGTGGCTTTACTCTGTCTCCCTTCAACAATTCTTGTGGTTTTGTTTTCCAGGCTGCTCGTCCTCGTCTTTGTGTCGGTCTCCTGTCTTTCCTCTCCCAGCCTCTTCTCTCAGATCTACCTCAGCTTGTGAGTTCTGTAGGAAGTCCCGGTTTCTGCCGCTGCGTTGGAGGTTTCTCAGCCGCATAAAGCAGAACCAAATCCACTGCGTGGAGCCAGACGGACGAGCAAACGTCATCAAATCCTTGGACAAACCTTCGTTTAATGGACTCAGTTTCCACTTCTGCTTTTGGTTTAGAGTCTCTCCTAATCGGACAGTTATGTAAGCTCGGTTTAAAGGCACCGAACTGGTTTTTAACACGATTTTTTCACAAACAGTTGTCAATCAGGAGCAGAAGAAAAAATGGCTTGTCATTGTTGCACAACATCTACAATCAGCGGGTCACAAGCTCCCGTCTTCGTTTGACCCGTCTGAGCTGGAACCCGACTCAAATCCTGACGGCTGGATGGCTCCAGTCTTGCTCGCCATTTTTTGTGGCACCTGTAATGTTCTGTCGGGGGTGTGAGAGGCCGTAAACTACCCGGGAGAGAGTGTGAGCAACGAGGAGGGGAAGGGGTGGCGGGGTTGCTCCACGCCAACAGTCCATGCACAACTCGGAGGTGAATTTTTAATGGACTTTAGAAATTATGTCCTAGAAAATGACTTTTTTTTTTTTTGCTAAACCATTAAAAGAACACTGGAAACGCTTTTAGATTAAGTCCAAATATGATTGAAGTGGGTCTTTACACCTTAAAGTCTTAAGAAATGCTGAAATCTTGATTATTATCAGGGGTTTTGTCATTGTGACCATTATTTTAAATCTCCTGAATTGTTCTGGGGGGAAAAAACAACTTTCTAACTGTTCAGGTCTCTTAATGACAGGTCAGTGTGTAATTTTAGTTTATGTTCTCTTTAAATAATTTAAATAATCTGTGCCTTTTATTGTCATTCAATTTGATGAGAGCGTTCTAGAACTTTTTCGCTGCTTAGCAGCATCTAAACGGTCATTCAAAATTCCACATGAAGGTTCAAATAAGACTGTTTTTTGAATGGACACATTTTAATTTTGTCTCTGCATGTTTGATCTTTTTTATAAAACAGGTTTTGAGATATTTGCAGTAAAAAAAAAGAAAAAGTCAACTTTCAACACTTGGAATTTACTTTTTTTTGGGGGACAATTTCAGGTTCGTTGTGGGAAAAAAAAAGGAAAAACATCTAAAGAAAAAAACCTACGTTTTATTAAAAAGATTGATATTGCTACGCAATAGATCAACAGGAAAGATAAATATTTAGAGAAAATACTAAAGTAGTAATTAAATGAAGCTCAAATGACAGCTAAAGGTTAAATTATTCAGCAGAATCTTCCTTTTAAAAGCTCGTAAAGTCTTGTTTTTTAACGCCGTCTTACTATATTTGTAGTTTTGATTATTTACTTCGGATTTGCTTGAGCTAATTTATGATTTGTCCGAATGGTCTTTTTGGTACCAATTTGCCTTTTTCTCCTTAAATTTTGGACTCTCTTTAGGTAATTTAGTGTCTGAGGATTATTCTTGTAGCATCGATTGGAATAATTTGGATTTTTAAACCATTCTTTGGTTTTTCTTAGCTGTTAACCATTTAACTCTTCAGTTTTGGCAGGTAAGAATTTTTAGCATTGTTCAGCTTTCTTTTAAAAATGTTTTCTTTTTTACTCTTGAGCACTCAGTTGCCAAAAAGTTTATATTTGGCAAGTTTTTCCACCTACTTGGTATTGATTTACAGTATTTCCTTTCTCTTTTGGTCATGTTTTGCACCCTGTACTCATCTAATGTTCCTGCAGGATGGTAATTCATGCATTTATTTTTTTAGCTATTAAACTGACTTTCTTTGACATTTGTTAGCCTTTTTTTTTTTTTTTGCTTGTGCTAATAATAATATTTAGCTTTGGGGCTATAGCAACCAAATAGTCGAATCCACAAATGCTTTTTAATGGCGCTCGCTGGAAACAGAAAGTAGACAATAAATCAGGTTTGATTTTTTTTAATTCTTGACATTTTCTGGGGGTTTTCTCAATAGTTTTACTGAAAAATATTCCCGGTTTTGTCAGTGATGCTATGCAGGAACGTTCCGTCATCTGCTGCTTTGCTCAGGCTCCAGGCGATCAGAGGAAGATGGCCGGCAATCAAACGCACCTCTGCCTCAAACTCTTATTGCGTAATCCCTGTTGGTGGGGTGAGGACATGTATGTTTGAAAAAGATAGCTGTCAGCTGTTTACCACATCCATGTGAGTGCAGATATTTGTCAGGGTTTGGGAAAGTGTCTAATCTAAAGTACCCGTCTGTCACTCCTCTGGTTTGGATGAATGAGAACGGTTGTTCCTCCAGCCTCCTCAGCTGACCTCTTATCTGCTTCGGGAGGCCTCGGGTAGAAAGCAGAGCCATTGTTCGGTCACAAGAGACGCTTCAGGTGGATTTGAAAGCATGGATCAGAAAGGAAGTGTGCTCCGCATTGACTTGCCCTTTGTGCTCACAGGACTTGGATTTCACAGTCAGCTGTGGCTCAGCGGCTTTCCTGTCGGGCCGGTTTTGCTCACGAGCGTTCTGTCAGGAGTGCCTTGAACGCTCAGACTTTCTCACGTTCTGGTGAACGTTTGAGTTTTACCGGTTAATCTGCTGAGTCCTGAACAAAAGTAAAAAGGAATCTGGGTGTATTTCTGTCTTCAGAGAGAATTTAGAACAGCTTGATGTGGTTTGACCTCAATATTTGCAGAAGCAGTTGGAGGACATATTTGCATGTGTGTTGGCTGCACTGCAGCTCTGCAAAGAGCTCAAAGGTTCATGAATCCTGACCAGCATTAATACTTGAATGGTGGGACGACAGAAATCCCCTCAGTCACACAACACCTGAGCTCTCTGAGCTGCTCGCTTCAGTCGAGTCTCAGAAACCTGTTTCAAAAATTGTCTCTATTGCTTCCATCACCTGAGAAACATGACAAAATTAAAAAACCACTTTATCCACACCTAATTTGGAGAGAATTATTCACACTTTTATGTCTATTTGCTTTGATTATTTCATTCCAAAAACTCTTTAAAGATAAATCAATTTTGGTGTTTTTATGAGGTTTTTCTCATGGTGGAGGACCCATATTAAGAAAATAAAGCTTCAAATTGCATTGCTGAGTATTTCTTTACTCAGAAATGAATCAGGAGCAGAGGAAATAGTTTTGACGTAGAACTTTAGGAGGAAAGCCACAAGCTCCCTCATGCATCTGCTTGCAGACAAATGGATCCATGAACCTCTTTGTTCTCCAAACCTTTTGTCGTTCACCTCTAATGTTAGTTTGGGGGCGTGAGGAGCTGTAGGTTGGCGGGAGAGTGCCTAAACCGAGGGATGATGGGAAATGTGGGAAAGGATCACTCTGCACCAACAGTCCCACCCACAACTCGGAGGTGAATTTCACATTAGAGGCATGTAAAAAGAGGTAATGGGGGGCAGGCAGCAAGGCCAGGGGTCATACAATGTCGCTGCGGCTTTAACTCTTCCCATTTCCTGTTTCTGTATTCTGTTTGTGTTCATGCTCTCCTTAAGAGCAACTATTGAAGCCCTTTGTGATTGTATCTGAGAAAGGTGCTGTAGAGATAAATATTCTTGTTTCTGTACATGTAGCGGGGGTGGGGGGGTTAATCCTGCTTTGAAAAGTCCAGATCCAAATCTTTTTAACCCGTTTCCATGCAACATCAAGTGTGTTATCAAGTTCATTCCTCGCTAAACAGACCCAGCCCCTCCTAATCCACAAAAACGAGTGGGTCCTCACATTGTGATGTCACAAAGTGAGGACCCGCCCCTTCCAGGAAGGGGCTATGCTGCCATCACCGCCCCCAGGCTAAAAGACACACACTTTCTCCACTGAGCTAGCGGTGGTCGGCAAAAACACTCTTGTAAGTCAAATATGCACAATATGAACATCCGTGTTTGCAAAAGTTTGGATGTTTGTTTTTTATGATTCAAACGCAGACATGCTGCCGAGGCCGACCCTTGACGTCATGAAGTGGGCGGCACCCACAAGGAGGGAAAGGCAGAGTGAAAGAACTTTGATAATAACTCACATTTCAAACTAAAATCGTCCTTTGGTGTGCCAAAGGTAATATATTATCACATGCTTTTCCTTAAGAAAGGCAAGAAATATGCGCTTTAAAGGTCTCAGCTTTCAGCTTGGTACTTTCCAAAGTAGCCTCTATTTCCTCCATAGAAGA
The DNA here is from genome assembly GCA_037389245.1 of Oryzias sinensis. Taxonomy (NCBI): domain Eukaryota; kingdom Metazoa; phylum Chordata; class Actinopteri; order Beloniformes; family Adrianichthyidae; genus Oryzias; species Oryzias sinensis. The sequence goes on along the minus strand of CM074498.1, from coordinate 23,144,040 downwards.
TAACCCACAGACCCTGACCTCAGGTCACTCAGACCCTCAGCGGGAAGGGAAACCCGATTCAGTCGATCAGATCACCGTTTGCTTTTGCCCCAAGAACGTGGACGTTCCAGCTGCTCCGAGTCCACACGCCGCTGAGTTCGCCATGCTCCCTGCATGTTTCTGTCTGTGGTTTTCCGCTTGTTGTGGTGAAGCATGATCAGACCACACAGAGCAAACACACTGAGCCGTGAACACCCATGACTCCTCCAAGGACACGCTCTCCTCACTTAGATCACCGCGGTATAATGAGACCACCTGCTGAGACAGCAGCAGCTTGGACTCCTGTTCTACCCGAGTTCAGCAGAACCATCAAGAACTGTTTATTTGTGAAGTCTGGAGGTTTCAAAGTTACAGTCGCCACATGAACTCCAGTTAATTTCTCGGTTGCTGAGTCACAAAGCAGTGACCCTTGGGGCATTTTTATGAGGCGATAAACGAAGCTCAGGGCCTTTTTTCCTCTGTGTAGTGTTGAATGCAGCTCAGTGTGGGAGGTCTGCGCTGCTGTGTCAGAGCATTAGATGCTGTTGCCCCATGTACACGAATACACACATTTTTTGGTAGCTACTGTCAAACGCTGGGGCCAAGGCAAACAGGCTCCTGGCAGCCAGCGTGGAAACTCTCTAGATGTCAGGAGATCTGGATGAGGTTTTCCCTCCCTGAAAGGACCCAGGAGCTTTGTGTAAAAGTTTCTTCCCGTCGTTAAAGTCGAATTTTGGAAAAAAAAAAAAAAAGAAAAAGTGAAGAAGTATCACATGCAGAGGGTAAAAAGGAGCTTACGGGCTGAATGAAGCTCCCAAATGTACAGGAAAAGGGATGTAAAGAGAGGCAAGGACCAGCTTTTAGTGCTCTTTGTGGATGGTGCACTTAAGTAACTAAGTAGTGGGGGGTTGATTCCTTTGGAAATACATAGCCTGAAGAAGTGCACTTTACTTTTAACATCACAAAAAGGAGAGTAAGAATCGCCTTTCCTTCTAAACAGGACGAGTTTCTGCATTTCATTGTGTTTTTCTGTCACTTTCAGGTTAAATTGTTTAAGCATGTTAAGTGGAGGGGGTGGTGGGGTGGGGTGTTCAGATTCAGCTCCCAAAGCAGAGGTGAGAAAACTCCCAGAACCTCCTCCTTCCTTCATCTGGGAGAAGTGAAGCCCAGCAGGCCTCCACTGAGCTCTGCTGGGAGATCCAAACACGTCTCATCCGGTTTAGATGCTGGAACGGAGGCACTGCCAGGCTCCCACCGGAGCTGCCGGGTCGCGTGACTTTCTGGCTGCTTCTGAAGGATGGATGGTGGTGGGTGGTGGTGATGGTGGTGGTGGGGGTTAAAGGCAGCAGGATGCAGCCAAAATCCCAAAAAGGCTGCTAACTGCTGCAGAATTCAACAACAAAATAAGATGCCGGGGAGGAGTGGATTTGTGTGTCTGGAAAGTGAAAATCCTTTTATGTAACCCAAGAAGATCAGAATCAGAATCAAAGATACTTTATTGATCCCACACGTGGGAAATTTGTTTGTCACCATAGCAACTGACAGCAGAGGGGAAAAAAAGACTTAGAATTAAGTAAAGAAGCAAGAACAAGAAAATGTAGCATAAATACAGACATCAAGGTATTATAATTTAAAAAGCTATTTACAGAACAGTGCAGGTAAAAAGATTTGCAAAAGAAATGTGCAAAATAGAAAACAACTAAATAAAGAGATAATAAAAAATGTGCAAAGGTTATCTTTTGCATTGTGTGTTGTTGTACAGGGTTATTGCATTGGGTATGAATGACTTTTGGTACCGGGCAGTTTTGGAGCGGAGCTGTCTGAGCCTCCTAGAGAAGGAGCTCCGCTGTTTGTCCAGAAGAGGGTGGAGAGGATGCTCTGGGTTGTCCATGATTGAAAGGAGTCTGTTCAGTGACCTCCTCTCCATCACTGTTTCAAATGTATCCTGTTTGCAGCCAATGACAGAACCCGCCTTCCTGATCAGCTTGTTCAGTCTGTTGGTGTCACTGACTGCAATGCTGCTTCCCCAGCAGACCACAGAGGAGAACAAGGTGCTGGCTACCACAGACTGGTAGAAGATCCCCAGAAGATGCTGCTGGTTCAGCACCAGAGCAAAACGGGAATCAAACGGTGTCTTTTGAGACTCTTTGGTGCTCTCAAAAAGAGATGCAGGCGGATCCTCAAGCGTTTTCCTCTCCTGAAATCCAGCTTTGCAGGCACCGACTCCTCCATCCCTGCAGTTCTTTAATGTGCTGAAGTTCAAACTTATGCAAGAAACTGATTGGCCAACCATTGGGAATCTCCATCAAACACAAAGACTCCTCCTGCCATGGCTTGGATCTCATTTCAGTCCATCAACATGTCAAAGATTACTGGTAGAGTGTTGAGGTGCATTAAAGCATAACGAGATAAAGTGCCTTTAGTCCCCGTGGGAGCTCCGTCCTCGTCTGCATCTTGCACCAGAACCTGTTTCCCCACTAACACAAGTGTGTGCTCTCCTTCACACGCCCGGCTTCTGCTATTAAGCCTGTCTTCTGATTACTCCCAGCCAGCCGCGGCTCAGCGGTAAAGGCGTGACAAACCTCTCTTAAGCTCAGTTGCAGCCCAGAACAATTTTTCCGGCTATAACCAGCCTTTCACTGGAGCTTCATCATAAATAATTCAGCCTTCGGCTCGGAGATCTCCCAGCAGGAAACTGGTCCCTGTTGCCCACGTGGCATTGCCCCCCCCCCCCCCCTCTAGCTGGACCCCTGCTTTCCTCTGTGTGTGCTATTACTGCTTCATTAGCTTTGCATGAACCTCTTCGCCAGGATGAGGAGGGGGGAGGAGGAGGAGAAGGAGGGGGAGGATGCAGACGGAGACAGATGCTGCTGACACATGCCGCTGCCTCTCTGTTGTTTTATTCATCCTCAGTGTCACAGCTCATTCGCAGTGGTCAGCTGAATTCTGCAGGGATGGGGGGCCTTGTTTTCATAATTCTGTTTGGTGTGATGTTGAGGGGGCGGGGTTGTTCCTACCATGCTGCAGCTCTGACTCTCTCATGGAGCTTCTGAAGATGCAAGGACTTCTCACGATAGATAGAGATTTGGGATTCCAGCCCGCGGATCCTGCTTCAACCTAGCCGGGAGTTAATGTGGGTTTCATCAGAGGAACCTGCAGTTACATGAACGTGACTTCTGCACAGAGCAGAGCCCTTTGGTGCGTTTTTGGGACAAATAGGAGCTGAAACCGAGCTTCTGGAATGTCTGCCCCCTTTTCTCATCGACGGTTTGAACCCTCTATGTGCTTCCCTCTGAAAGAAAAGGTCCTGGTGTTGACTTTATGACGCGACTGTCGGCCACAAAAGCTCTTCTCTTCACCAAAGAATGCACATTTTTCAGATGCTCGCCTCACCCTTTGTGTTTGAGGGAGAACAGGATGTGCACAAAAACACATTTTTCTGAGGGACAAGCCCATCGGTTTAAAAGCAAACATTTAAGCTTCAGAAACTATCTGAGCATCCTTGTCTTTGGTCATGACCATCAAACAGAAACCGGGAAAAAACTGTTTTGGGGATACAGCTGACCCAGAGTACTCTGGGGCAATTTTGACTGTTTTTTTTTTCTTTCATTTTAACATTTGCATCGTTAATTCTTGATGCTGAATTTATTTCCAACAGGGAAAATTTCACTTTTGCTTTTGCTTTTAGGTAAATGCTAATTTAACCCTGGAGAACCCAAGAGCTAATTCTTTTTGGGGGGTTTTAAACTTAATTTGAAAAAATTTTTTTTTGATAATTTTGAATTTCAGAAAGTTAAAGAAGAAGAGTAAAAAAAAAGGATAAAAATTCATGGAGTTTAAAGAAATTAATAAAAACTAGCAGCCAAATATGCTCCTACGGATTCTCTAGGGTTAAGGGAAGTAGATAGCAAGGGGTTATTTTTCCTTTTAGTTCAACCCCAGATTCTATATTTCATTTCACAATAACCCCACAATAAACCTGAAAGTGTCTCAAAAAACTATCTCAGATTTGTCATTTTTTCACTGGAAAAATCCCCCAATATTGAGATTAAATTTTTTATTTGTTTTATAATAAAGATTAAATGTGAAAAATCTCAATTAAAATCCAAAAACAAAGCAAAGACAATGTCAAAACAGTTGAAAGTGCCTATAAAACCAGGTGAACCTCTCAGAAATTATGTTCCAAGGATTCATTCCAAAGGATTTCACAAGCATGCATCAGAACTAAAAGTAAAGCTTCATCACGGTGACTCCAAATAAAATAAAGTCCCATTAGTTGTCATGGACTTAGTTGTTTGAAATTGGGGGAGCGGTGAGCTGCAGATGCACTTGGGAACCATTTGGTGGTTTTAATCCCCCAATTCATCCATCTAATGCTGTATATCAAGCAGGGAGGCATTGGGCCCCATTTCTTTGGAATGACTCTGCCTGGACTTGAACTCAGTATCCCAGTATCAGAGTAGACACTCTACCACAAGGCCACACAACATTAAAACGTAGTCTGGATGCTTAGTTTTCATGCCAACATTCATTTCCACACGTTTTGTACATATTTTTCTGAATAACTTGTTGCTTTATTTAGTATAATAAACATCTGTTGTGATCTTCAAACCCAGTCCGATAAAAGTCAGCATCTTTCATGAGCTTTCACAATTTATTTTTTATTAATTTTGGGAAGGATATTAATTATGAAATGATTAAAAAAAATGATGCCGACAAATATATGTTTTTATTTGTCTGCCAATAGAATTATTAAGTCGCCATTTATGTCCAGATTTGACCAAAAAAAAAACACTGGAGAAAAGTAGAAGAAATGTGTTCACATCTGATAAAAGGAGCCATGAAACTGTCAGGAGTTAAGACAAGAACTTTATTTCCTGTCCCAAATCTTAGTATTAGTTTGAAAAAAAATATATAGATATAGGACCCATCGAAACCACTGACTGTATATGAGAACTGGACTGGGGGACTCCGCCCCCCTCGTGTTCCAAACAGGAAGTACCTGCTGGCTCCATAAGCCAAAATCCTGTAGACTTCCACAGAGAAATTATCAGCTGTTAGTCAGTCATCCTATGGGTCAGAAGAACCCTCCTTACTCTTTTTAACTTGTTCTTGATTATCCACTTTTCTTCACAATGTTTTTTTTGTAGTGCAAGTCATTGAAGTCATAAACTGACCAATCAGATGGTGGTCTTACTTCAAACATTCAAAAGGTTTGATTGACAGATTTAGTGTAGCCCGCCTTCAGTGGTAGGGGTGTGGACTTCCAAAAAGCATACTCATGATTGGTGATAGTGGTTGCCATAGAAACGCGGACTCAAACCGTCTTGGACCAAACGCTGCTTACTGATGACATTTGACTCCAACGCGGTGATGTACGTATTGCAAAAAGACGGCGACTGAATTGAGGGGGGGGGGTCTCACTTACTCGGTCCAGTTCTGCAGTCAGTGATCTGAACCCATAACTGCAGTCTGTAACAATTTCTACACATAAGTTGAAAAGTGATCAATAATTTATTTATGAGCAACAACATTAAACAAATGTAGAAACTGGAGTAAAAGAATTAAAAATCTTCCTTGTTTTTCTCTGCAAACATGTTTTCAAAATCAAATTTAAACACTGGAAGTTCAGTTTCTGCTGTAGTCATTTTATAGCCCCGCCTCTTTCATTCCTTCTTCATTGGTTTTCTTTTTAAATAGCGTACAGTCTTTTCAGTTGTTGTTTTTTTCCTTTGAGTCATACCTTGAGTTATACTTGAGTCATGTTTGTATTTTATTTGTTAAAAAGCGGAGCATGCAGACCACCACTGCATTGAAAAAGAACTGGTGTTGAACGACTGGAACTTCAAGCCGTCCTCAAACAAAAGAGAGGAGAACACAGAGGAGCTGACAAACCGTGAAGGAAAAGCCTGGACTTCAATACACTGAGGAATCATTTACCCTCAAGCAGGAACAGCTGAGGCGATTACACACTAAAGCCTGCTGGGATCGGCACACAAAGGAAGCAGAAAGATCTGAACACTAAATAAAAACCAGAGAACACAAAGAAAATCCCAGCGCCAGAACTTCATGTCTGCTTTATGAGCCACCAAAATGCACACGCACCTGAAAGCCAATGACATATTCAACAGAACAGACGTCTGTTAGCAGGGGAACATGGTCCTGGTACAAAGCCTTGAGGAATTACTTTTCTCAAAAACAAAACAAACTGAGATTTTGTACACAATATAGATCTAATATGTAACACCGAAGAGGTCGCCAGCAACACAGTCAAATATAACAGCAATGTTTTATGAGGAGAAAAACAAGTTTTATTTTTCAAATGCATATTTTTACCTTTTAATTCATGTATTTATAACCCTTGTGATGGGGTCCAGATGACCCCATTCCCAACATTAATGTCCCTCCAAGGCATTTTGACATTGGGAGTTGGGTCATCTAGACCCACTAGACAGAACCTTTTTTCTTCAATGATTTGTGATCTTCACTGGTGTCCATGGATTACATGAAATCTCTCCACCTTTATCCACCTTTATCATCATAGGGAGAACATGTCAATGTAAGGGTGGGGTCATCTGGACCCCATAAGATAGCACAAAGGGGCAAGTTGGGCAACACTGATGAATATTTGACCCTTTACTTTTTTGGGGGATTCTGGTTGTTTGGTTTTGGAAAATACTGAAAAGGGGTGTTTCCTAGGCCAGTGGGAGGGGCTCAACCTTACATAGCGGGGAACTGTTTCCCTCTTTGGGGAGTGTTTGTGGAAACTCTGGAGTGTTGCAGAAATTACTGTTGCATTTTCTTTTAATGCTTAGACCACTCAAGTCCCATCGTTTTCTTGAGGTTTCTGTCTGTGCCGTTTTACTTTCCAGTGTTGTTGTTTTTCCAACATGAAGAAAGAAAATTAAATTCCTTCTATATCAAAGCATAAAAAGACATTTTCGCTTCAAACGATAGTTTTACTCTATCCATCATCTTCATCTGTGTCACAAGTTTGTCTGTTTATGAGATTTCAACGTCATGTTGAAGGCGATGACTTCAGAGTAGTTTTAAAGTCAGAACTGAGGTTGGCTGTTGAGAGTCTTTGGCAGAAATCTTTGTACTGTCTGATGCTAATGATTACTTTTTTCTTCCAGTAGGAACACAGGACTGGTACTCTCAAAGCTCCTTAGAATGAACGGTAATAAGTTAAATACAAGGAACTAGCTGAATGCTATTATTTTCTCCCTTTATTTTAAATATACTCAAGTTAAATGTATAAACTACTATGAGGATTACTATTTTAATTTAACTGCTTCCTTCTGACCTCTGCAACAGTTCAGCTGCTGAGCTTCGGCGCGTCTCCTCCTCATTCCATCCAGTAAACAGAATCTTGGCAGCTCTCTTGTCGAGTCGCCTACAGTTTGCTCCTCTTCGTCAAAGGTCACAAGCAGAGGAGGTGAAAGGAAACTGCCAGAGAAAAGGAAAGGGAAGGAGTCAAACTCCTAAAATGAAGAGGAGTAAAAACACAAGTCTTCTCTTTTTTAACCTCAAACTTTGTGTGGCGTTTGAATCGATTAGAGTCTATGTTCCTATGGGGGTTTGAGCCCAAACTCCACAAAGTACATCATAGCCACTAAAATGACATTTTGATTAAAGACGTTGTTAAAGATCCACTCCAATCAACTTCTCGTCTATTTTAAAATTGTGCCCATTGATATTTTAATTATGAAAATGCTGTCTTTTGTCAAAGTTTAAAAAGGAACGTCGGTCAGCTTTTAGGACACAGTTTCTGCAGAGCAGCACAAGTTCAGTACAAATATACCTCTGAGCAGAACCACTGGTGCGCCCTGTGACTGAGAGCTCTCTGTTTACATGTTCTCCCACTAGCTCAGAGCCCCCACAACCCTGCCCTAACAAAAGCGCTGAAACAGAAATGGCAACAACAATATCAGAGCTTTCTAGTCATACAGTTTAGATCCAGTTTCCAGCTCAGATGAGGAAAACAAAGACGTTCGTGGATCTATTTGTCTGCAGGTGGATGCATCAGAATGGATTGGACCGCCCAGCGTATTTTCCACGTCACGAATACAATATTTTAGGAACTGCGTTTTTCCTTTTGTTCCTGATTCACAACGATTTGAGTAAAGAACTACTCAGAAATGTAATTTTAAGCTTAATTTTCTTTACATATGTCCTCCATCATCAGAAACAAAAGATTCAAAACACCCAAAAACTGATTTTCATCAGAGTGAGTCTTAAAAGCTACAGATTCATTGTGTCTGAAATTGATCCAATTTTAGACCTTTGCTGTGCATCAGTATAACTCCTAACTCGGAACTGTAATGTTTGAAAAGGGCAGATCATTATCCTGAGTTATTGTTGTTGGTTTCTCATATCTTCAGTGTTCTCATATCATCTGATATCTCTCAGTGCCGCTCATGGCGGAGAATTGAATTCCAGACATATAACACCACGTCTGGGGCTCTGTCTGCATGCATGCATGCATAAGCATCAGGTCTCTTTCTTGTTTTGGTTTGAGCTGACCTGTCAGTTCCTGAGAGCCCCCCCCACACACACACACACACTGGTATCTTCTGCTAAGACAGCAGAAAGGAGACAGCCTCAGTGTTCGCTCCAGTGGTTAGGCTGTCTGGCTGTCTGTCTCACTCTCTGTTTACTCCTCCTAACCAGTCAGCTCTGAAACCGTAGAGCTGCTGCCAGCTAGGATGCCCAGAGTAGGGGGTTTGGTATGAAGCCGAGGAGGTGAGGTAAGGTGTCAAGAAGCTGGAGGGACATTTAATAGCAGCAGCAGCGGAGATGCAGAGAAGGACGGTATTGTTCATTCTCGAAGGTGAATCAGATTTGATGAGTGTCCTAGTTCTGAACCAGGAAGAACTGGGCAATGATCAAAAGTCACATGAGAGGCTCAGAGAGATCAGAGAAGAACTTAAAACGCTTTTTGCAGCAGGACATACATATGTAAGTGGAAAAGGGAAAGGCTCCTGGTAATTTCAACGCTGCCACAAGCAGTTAAACGTCGTATTTACGAATGCAGCAAACTTTAGACGCATGAACCAAAAATACTGGTATCACATTTTACAGCCCGGTAAAAAATGGAAAGAAAAAAAAAATATTTGACAAAAATTCCCAAAAGGCAGAACTTTAAAACAGGACATATATGTCTGAATTTCCTCAGAATCCATAACTCCTAAAAGACTTTATAGTGCAGGACGATTCGGACACATGCTCTTTCATTTATCTATTTATTTTAAACAGCTGATATTCCGTCACTTATTTGAGTCAAAGTGAAAACCTAATAAATATAAATATTTCATAATGAAAATTTGTCCAAACGTAACGCATATCTTATGAGTGTCAACGCAAACTGGTTTTTCTCAGAGGCTTCTGGAAAATTTCCAGGGCACCGGATTTTGGAATCATGGATTGTGTGTAGGACTGGTGGGTGGAACTCCCGTGTTCGATTTCCAGAGGGCACCATGAGCTTCATCCACTGAGGGTCCTTCGCGCCACTGGCTTACTCTGTAATTACAAGTGCGCCTGTCAGGAAGGGCATCTGCCATGAAGGAGAACAACAAGATTCTGGCACCTTGGCAAAATGACAAACCCGCCATATCGTGCACTAAAGGGTGAGTAGTGAGGGAATTTGGACACTATCTGACATTTATGTTCTTAAATTACATTTTTCCATTTGTAGCAAAAATGAGATTCCTGCAGTTTCTAGCTTGGTTTCCTTTTTACCTTTAACCATAGAGCACTATCGGCAGGTGATTTTCACCCAAGAAATACTATTTACAGGACTTTCAAAATGTGGCGTGTCAAGAAGTCTGGGTCTTCACCAGGGATGTCTCACATGTCCAAGGAATGGGTGGACCAAAAACCGAGTTTCCAGTATCATTTTCGTATTTTTTAGGATTTTTTTATTCTTAAATTTCAATTTTTTCAGTAATTTTTGAGCATTTCTTTTTTAGGAACTTCCTATGTTTTTCTCTTTCATTTTTTCACTCATACCACAGTTGAAACTAAAAGAAAACCACTCTAATTCATCTTGTGTTGTCATGGTTTGATCTATTTTTTATGACTTCTACTTCTACAGTACATGTACTTTTAGTTGGGTATATTATATCGGGTAAAAATTGCCAGACAAAATTGATGGTATAACTTTTTATAACCAAAGTTTTCTTAATAAGTTGAACTAAATAGTCTAGGAAAGCACCCAAAGTGTTCATTCAAATAAAGTAACAAAAGTATTCTTGAGTGGCTCCAAAGAACTGCTGAGTTAAAAAACACTGCCACAATTTATCCGCAATAATCCCACTTTCATATCAATTCTTTCCGTTTGTCATGGTTACACTTTTTAAAGTTTACCTTTGAGAGATTTTTCTCCTCAGTTTCAGCCTTTTGCAGAAACCAAACAGAAGAGACTTAAACACAAAGAGAAGACAAATCCGTTGTTATTCTCCGATGAAGGATCTTGTATTGAGAGGCTTTTTCGGCCCCCTCCATGTTGACGTGTGGTAAAGTGGGACATCATCTCTCTAAGTCTATAATTATTTCTTTTGTTCTCTGAATGTTTAGGAGGAATTTGTGCTGGGATCTCCGGACCTCCAGGTTCTCCACATCTTACCTGCATAAACTCAACCTGTTGTGTCACAGAAATATTTTAAAGAAACTGAGAGTCCCTATGAATTCTGCTGTGAGATTAGTGCTGTTCTAGGCTAGTCTCTTACTTTTCTTTAAATCGACATCTGTGTTTGTCATGTTTTCTCCTGTTTCAGGTTAATTTTTCAGTTATTTGTCCCTAGTAATATAAAAAAATTACTTAAAATGTACTTTCTAAATCACTAAATCCTCGCTTTTCATTCTTTTGTCCGTCATGTTCTTTTTATTTTCATGTCTTAGTTTAGATTCTGCTCTTTTTTTAATGTATACGGCATTTAAAGTTTGTTTTTAAATTTAGAATTCAATAAATGATGACTTTTTTGTCATTATTATATCACTTAATTACCTTATAAAATACTGATTTGGATCCATCCAGAGAGCTTTATCAATAACTAATTAATCACTTTATTTCTATAGCACTTTTCAAACACACTTATAAAACATTTTTTTTTAAAATTCAGTAGACACATTAGTTTCCAAAGCAATTTTACAAAAAACACTTTAAAAAAATAGACATAAAAAGGAAGAAAATGTTGTGGCTAATACTGTACTCTGCTCTGGGTTACGACTTGTACCAGCAAAGCACTATAATGGAGTTATTGTAATGGGAAGTAGTCTTGTGGAGGCAGAGGAAGAGCTTTGTAAAGCTGTAGGAAGGAAAATCTTGTAATTTGGAACACACATATATATATATATATATATATATATATATATATATATATATATACACAAATGTAAATTGTAGAATAAAATAATTCTTACAGCGTGCATTAGATTGACTTTTTGCCATCAAGCATCTCCCACATTGCGGTCCTGAACAGACCACTGTTTTTTGGCATATTCATGGTAAAACACAACGGGCCCTGTACGCAGCCTTGTGGGACGCCAAGGTTTATGCGTAATCCTATGACCTCATCCTTACATTGACGTGTTCTCCCTACCATGACAAAGGTGGATAAAGGTGGAATGATTTCATGTATTCCATGGACACCAGTGAAGATCACAAATCATTGAAGAAAAGAGGTTCAGAGCACTGTCTAGTGGGTCTAGATGACCCAACTCCCAATGTTATAGTGCCTAGGATAGCACAAGGGTTAAAGTTGATAAATGCTGAATCTAAAATTCGTCCTGACTGCATGCATCCATCCATCTTCCTCCGCTTATCCGGGACCGGGACGCGGGGGCAGCAGTCTAAGCACAGATGCCCAGACTTCCCTCGCCCTTAACCACATGCAGTTAATTATAAATAAGCAGTTACTCAATTTAAAATGTTGAAGAGTTGAAAGAGTTTCCAGATTAAAGTGTTCGATCCTGCAGAACGTTAGGAGAAATTTGCATGAAACTCTGCCCGCCCCTTTTGTCAAAATGAGCATAGAATTTGGGCCAGATTGTCCGCATTGATCTATTCATGCTCGCTGAGGTTTCATGGGCTGGCCTTCAGGGGCTCCCAGGGGGAAGGTGAGAGGAGGTCGATTTCTCCATAATCAAGGCGTCTTTGTCCCGGTCCGGCGCAGGCGGAGGGCCCAGGTGGGAGCCCCAGACCAGGCAGACACACGCCAATATTTGGGTGGAGAGGCGAGCGCGGCGTCCTTATTCTTTCCACTTCATTGCTTCCTTTGTGGTGGCTTCAGGAGACGTTGCACATGCACATCTACTTCACACACAAGCGCGTGTGCATCCATCAGCAATTCACATTTCAGAGAAAGCCACTTTTGTGTTTGCTGTTGTTTTGAGTCTCTGGAGTTCTTTTGTGCCTCACAGACTTTCAAACCTTCATTTATTTGCTGCTTTTCAATTGTGCTGTGAGCAAGTTGTGTTGGAATTTCTTTCGGGTTGACACATTTTGCATAACAAAAGGAACTATTGAACGACAAAGCCCATCCTGCTGTCCAGTGCCAGGTCTGCTGTGCAGAGAGGGGTGATTCATCTTTTTCTGCTTGTCTGCGTTGCATTTGAACCCCGTGAATTAACCTTTTGATAATTCCTGCACTCAAACTGGCACAGATGCACCACACATGATCAGGCTTTGATACTTGGTTCACTTGGTTCCATGAACACCATTTTAGTAACGATACCTGAGCTGGCTTGCAGTAAACTGAATGGGACTGGCCTGTATCATGCTGGGTGCCTGTTTTCTTGTCTGCGCTGAGTTGTTTATGGAACACAGGCATCTGTGGACTGCAGACGGGAGATGCGGATGTGACGGTAAAATCTACCCAATGACGTATTTCACATGTTTACATGTTGCTCTGTTGGATGTTAAGAAAAAGCTGTTTGCTTTGAGAGCAGAGAGAGCAGACGGCAGCAGAGCTTTCTGACCTGCTGGTGTCTGATGCATCGGAAATCTCTCCCCTTTGCAAAGGTTTGAACTTCCGTGCAGACTCTTGTGTGCTTTATTTCTTTTCCCACTCTTTGAACCATCCGACCCTGCGAAGGCCATTACGAGGCCGCAGCACTGGACAGAGCCTGTTGCTGGCATGGCGACAGGCCTGCAGAAGGAGATTGTAGAGCCGCCTTTTGTTGACGTCCAATTAGGAGCGCTTTGAGCTTTTCCGTCGTCTTTGAAGAGACTTTTTGAAGAGATGCTTTTTTCCTGGAGCCAACAAAATCTCCATGTCATTTTTACGTAATCACACTAATCAAATGGCTATCTCCGAATTCCCTCACTACTCCTTAACCTCTAGAAGACTATCTAGTGCCCTGGATTTCAAAAGCAAAAAACATGCTCACTTTCTTTTAAAGGGCCTATATCATGTTTTTCTTAAGCCTTTTAAGAGTAAGCTATATCCATGTATAACATAATATTATTGCCTTTGGCACATTAAAGGACATATTTTTAATAAAATGTGAGTCATTTTTGCAGATCATTTTCCAAACTCAATCTCTGAGGCTGTGTCTGTCATACCTTGTCATACCTTAATCCCTATCTACTAAAAGCTATATGGAGCGGGACTATAGTGCCCCGGAATTTAAAAGCAATTAAAGGACACCATGCTCACTACTTTTTTTTTTAACGCTGAATATGACATCACCAATTTCAGTGAAAAAACCAGTGTCCAAAATCTAATCTGCGAAAACCCAAAATCTAATCGATTTGAGTGTTCTACAACGACTATTTATGAACCACTGTGTTCTGATGCCAAAAAGGCTGATGGGTTGCACAGTGGTGCAGTGGTTAGCGCTCTCTAAGCAAGAATGCAAGTCCCGGCTGGGGAACCTGAGACAGAACACCAATGGGGGACCTTTCTGTGTGGAGTTGCATGTTCTCTCTGTGCATGCGTGGGTTTTCTCCGTCCAAAAAAATGCTTCATAGGTTAACTGGCTACTCTAAATTGTGCATGGGTGTGTGATTTCTGACAGACTGGCGACCTGTCCAGGGTGTCCCCCGCCTTCGCCCTCGAGTGGCCGGGATAGGCTCTGGCAGCCCCGTGACCCCGAAGGGGACAAGACTGGTTTAGAAGATAAATCAAGTCAATATTACAGTAAAAACCCAACCCGCCCTTCACCCTTCCCACTCCCCTCCATTAAAACACATGACCCAAATGAATATATATTTTTCACAAAAAATGTTGTTGTGGTCTATATTTGCAAATCTAGTGAGCATTGATGCCCACTGGCTTTTCGCAGAGACTTCTGGGAAATTTCTAGGGCACTCCATTTGGGGATTGTATTGTAACGTTCGGCCTGACATAAGGAAAAGTCGGAGACGGCCGTTTCCAAATGTGAAGCCTTTAATGTAGCTTAAATGGTTGCCGTTGGCCGCAACCACGCCAAACACGGCCCAAAATGGAAGACTTGCCCTGACGCCGTCTCCTCATTCGATGTCCACGCCCACACGCTCTCACTACTCTCCTTTACATTAACTCCGCCCCCCATCCAATCACATTCATCTAACTGACTGGAGCACCAATGGAAACACAGAACACAACAGAATCACTTAACACCGATTGAGGATAGCAACACAGAACAGATTAACACAGTTAAGGCTACACTGCCTCCCCCTACGAAGCTCCTCGTCCCGAGGGGTCGCACACAAAGTCACGAAGGTGGGAGGGAAGTTTTCTCAGTCTCTGGGGCCTCTGTGAAGCAATTACGGGTGGTGATGTCAGTTGACCTGAGACCGCCTGCTGCTGTGGGGGAGGTGACATAGCGGTTACCTCTGTCTGTACGGGGAAATGGGTCCATGATGTCCACGACCTCTCTCTATTGGGGCCCCCACTGTCAGCTGCTGGAGTTCGGCACAGGGCTGATCAAGGGGACCTTTGGGCGCTGTGCTGATGTCACAGCGGCGACAGAAGCCTTCCACGTCCTCCCTAAGCTGGCCCCAATAGAACCCCTGTCAGAGGTGACGGAGTCTTTGACACCCCAAAGTGTCCGGCCCAGCAGCTCCATGGCAAGCCTGGAGGACTGAGTCTCCAGTGCCTGCCACCGCTCTTCTCTGGTGGATGGCTCTTTCCAGGCCCTTTGAAGCAATCCACCCTTCAATCTTAGGGCATCAAATCTTTCAAGGAGTCCTTTGGAGGCAGGAGAGCACCCTGCTACCTCCTCCCACAGCGGTTTTGAGTCGGCCTCCACCCACTGCAGCACTGGTTGTGGATCAACATCCTGCACTTGCTATGCTCTCCAGTAGGAGGGTCAATGCCCTGTGCCAGTCTGCAAACTGGCTCGCCGCCTTCACAGGTGTGGCGCTGCTCCTCTCTGCTGACCTCGGCTTCTTGGGCATCCCTCTTTTCACAAAACCTGCAGTCGATCTGGGCACAAGGGCGTCGAGACATGGCGTTGGGATTAGCATGGCGAGTTCCAGGCCTGTGTTCCACTGTAAAGGAGAACGGCGCCAGCTCCTCCAACCAGCAAGCAATCTGACCTTCAGGCTCTTTGACGGTCATCAGAAACTGCAAAGCAGAGTGGTCCGTTTGGACCGTGAAGGGGGAGGCCACACATGTAGCACCTGAAGTGACCTATGGCTTTCCCAACAGCCAGGAGCTCTCTGCGAGTCACGCCGCTCTGTTTTGGTAAAGCTCTTGCTGAAGTAAGCCATCAGTAGCTAATCTACATCACCTGATTTATCTACAGGGAAAAAGTTACAAATATTTTATGTTTACATGTCAAAACAGGTTTTAAATGTATTGCCATACTTCTTAAACAGAAACAACCTTATTGATGGGGGAAAAAATAAAAGTGAAAAGGTTTTTTTCTTATACGACCTTTCAGGTCTAAAACTGCAGTTTGTCTTTAAAGACCCACTCTGATGAGGACATATATGAAGAATATTAAGCTTTTCATGCACACGAACAAAAAACCAATAGAAAAAGATGGAATTTGTAATGTAAAGAACACACTGGGTGGGCCACATTCTCTCCGCTCCGCTCCGCTCCATCCTGATGCATCCACCTGCAGACACATAGATCCATGAACGTCTTTGTTTTCCTCGTCTGAGCTGGAATCTGGATGTAAACTGTACGGAGGGATGGCTACAATGTTGATCGCCATTTTTGTTGCAATGCTAATGTTAGCTTGGCGTTGTGCTGTAAGCTAGCTGGAGAGAGCTCTGAGTACCAAGGACGGGAAGGGGGGTGGGGTCGCTTCATGCTAAGGGTTCAGCCCACAACTCAGAGGCAAACTTCAAACTTCTTTTAAATTTGGGGTCAAAACGACCTAAGAACGCTTTGAAAATCAAATCAGAAACGGGCTTTGATAAAAATAAAAACTGCTCCAACATTTCTTTAACATTTTGTTGCTAAGGTTTAGCCCCACCTACATTCGCCTGTTTAGTTGCTATAGGCAACAGGACTTTGAGGACATACACATAATTTAAACCCAGCATAGGAATCTCTAACAACAACATGGAAAGGAGCAAACCTGTGTTTTCCTTCCAGATCTAAGCCGCTCTCATCTCAGAAACTATGCTAAGTATATCAGCGGCACCTGCATGATTATACGGCTGCCTGCAGCGCTGAAGGTCACAGCTGCTGTGGCAAAAACGGGACAAACACTAACCAGGTTCCTCATCAGGATGCTTTTTATTGACCATGTCAGAGCAGTACAACGAGAAGTAACAGGCTCCATCGGCTTGGTATGTCCGCCTAAAACTGAGCATTAAAGTTTGGGAAAAGGAGAAAAATGCTACAAAAAGAGCTTTTATTTACATCACTGAAGCTGGGTTAAGACAAACTAAATTAAGATCACTGGAAACTCTTTTCAGACAAACTGTGCAAATCAAAGACATCTAGAAAGTAATTACAAAGTAAATGTACAATCTATACAAACAATACTTCAACTGAAAGTAGTACAAAAGAAAAAGACAACACAGCTTTGCTATCAAATCCAAAACAACACAAACGTTTTGGCAAAGTTTGTATCCGACACAATTTCCGTTGAGTTTCTACAATGAGAGGCTTCTGTAAAACTCACAAAAATTCGACAATCTCTCTCACCTTCGATAAAAACAGGCAAACAAAAACGCACAAAACCCTGAGACACAAAACTGACACACGTCCTGATGGGCCACGTTTGCTCCAGAGCGGGTATTTAGGGCTCTGTGGAAGAAGGTACAAATTTAGCTCACCAAAACAGAGGAAAAACCCAAGTACCAGCCCTAAAAATAAAGACAGGAGGATTGTTTCTGCGCACAAAAATCACACGCTTCCAAAACGGTCTCCTCTGCTTTGCCACACGCCTGCACACAGGGCCTCCACACAGGAAACAGGAGCTTTGTTCACGCGTCACAGCAGAACTTCAGGAACGGATGACGAAGATGCCACAACAGACCCATCAAGGTTTCCTCAAACCAGCGGCATTTAGATGATAAAAGGCACTTTTCTTCTAGACGTTAAAAAAAAAGAAAAGGTTCTTTTCTGGTGAAGTTTAGACCTCTGAGGCCTGAACAGAAAGGTGCAGAGTCTGAAGCCCTCAGACATTGAAACCTGAAGACATGAGCTGGGTGACGGAGTTCAGGTGTGGTGATGGGACAGAGCAGGACTGACCTGCTGCTGCAGCTTATTCGCCCCAGTAGGGGGACTATGGTTGACGGGAGGGGGGCATGTTTTTAAAGGAGATGGCTTGGAGGGGTCTGCAGTTAGCATGGCAACCGCCCCCCGCTCAGGCTGCATGGGAAAGTTACACAAACGTTTGAGTAAACGGGTCGGGTTGTTTCCATCAGGCCGGATGCAGCGGTGATGACATTTGCTGAACTCCTTCATCCTCGTCGTTCTCCTCTTCCTCCTGGAGCTGGTGAAGAGGAGGCGCAGACGCCACGGCTCATCTGCGGAAAGACACGGGGTTGTTAATGTGCATATGGACACGGGGGGGGGGGGGGGGGGGGGCACACAGAGGAACGCTGAGACCTCAGCTTATCGCCGCAGCCTTCCATCAGGCCTGCCCACATCGCATTAATAATGCGCCAGGACAGGCGCTGTTCAACCAAAGCAGCCGCGGCATGTGGGATTAGGCTGCTCAAGGCTTTTTTTTGTTGCTAGGTGATAAACGTCTGAGGGAGGCAATAGGGGAGAAGACGCGTTCAGAACCATCAGCTTTATCTAGGTAAACTCCAAATCTGAAAATGACTCCAGTTTGAAGTGATGCATCTGCTAGAACGCCTTCAGAGAGAACTTTCTGGAATCTTATTCCACCTCAAATAACTCAGCAGAGGAACTCCTCATGGATCTGTGTGAGGCTGAGGAGGAGCCCGGACATCAAGTTCACCTCTGCTTTGACTCGTTTAATGCTTCAGCTTCCCAAACATGGAGGACATTGACATTCCAGCTCCACTGGGGGCTTTGTTTGGAAAACGTAATGAGCTTTGTTTGCTGTGACTGACAGAAGCCTGGGCTGATCCATTTGCTGCTGTGAATGCCTGGAGCGTAGCAGCAGCGGCGGCAGCAGTGAGGCAGTACAGACACAGCATTGTGCAGCGACACAAAGATGGAGAACCTACATTCAGGTCTGGGATTAAAACGCTGAAAAACACCTGCTGAGCTGGTAGACTTTGGTAAAACTGGAGATAGATTTAGTGTTGTGTGAAGAACGCTCAAACCAACAAAAGCATAAATGAGCCAACACAAAAACATATCTGCAGAAATGCTGAATTTTTCAACTGCTTGTTCAAAAATAAGTGTCTACTTAACCTAAAGCAGCTATGAAAGCAAAATATAATGACTAAAAGTCATCCACAGACCCACTCTATTAACAGAGTGTTGGGTGTTTTTGTTCATGTAGCTTTTTTCTGATGATTGAGGACATAAAAACATTTAGCTAAAATTGCATTTAAGTATTTCTTTATTGAAATCGTTTTCCCCCCCAAAAATGCTGTTGGAAAAAGATCATATTCGTGACATAAAAATGTGTTGGCTGAGTCCCAAGCTCCCTTTATGCTGCACCGGTAATGTTAGGGATGTTAGGGAATGTTAGGAGTGAGGGGCTGTAAGCTAGCAGGGGAGCATGTAAACAGAGAGCTCTCAGCAACTGGAAGGGAAGTGGGGTTGCCAAGGGTCCAGCCCACAACTCAGAGGAGAGTTCCTGATGGACTACTGTCGCTCTGCAGAAACTATGTCCTAGGAAAAAATTTGTATAAAAACTGTTTAATTAAAAAACCCATAGGAACAATAGATCTGGTCTTTAAGAGTCACTTGATTTGGTCAGAAAGACAATTTCATGACAAAAAATATGAAAGAATAAACTAACATAGCAAAAACTTGGATGGAAATAAAAAAGTTAAATAAACATGAACTTGTTGTTTTGTGGCATCAGAAACCGGTGCACCTACTGGTGTGCTGCAGTCCTGCAGCAGGAAAGAACCCAGTGTAACACACAAGGTGGCTCCAGCATGACTGCACAGAGCTTATATAACACTCCTTTATGACTTCAGGACAGAGGAGTCAGTCGACTTTTGCTTTGGATTGAAATCAGGTCGCCTCAAAAACCCCATGAGGACCTTTGAGGAGCATCTTAAAGCAGTTTCTGCATGCTGGCTGCATCCGACAGCAGAGAATCCATTGATGCAGGATGTTAGAACTCAGCTGGGCCAAATGCAAATCAATCAATGTCTTAAAATCCCACTCTGATCATCGTTTGATCCACTTTCAAAGCGTTCCCAGTGGTCTTTTAATTATGATTATGCCGTTTTTAGCCAATATCTAAAAAACCTGTAGTTTCCTAGGACATAGTTTCTGCAGAGCGACAGTAGTTCATCGAAAATTCATCTCAGAGTCTGGGCGAGACCGCTGGTGTGGGGGAACCCCGCCCCCCTCCCCCTCCAAGTTGCTGAGAGTTTGGAGCGACACGGCACATTTTTACGTCCCATATGTCCCAATTGGTTTCTACCCGTGGACAAAAAAATACAATATATATTTAATCACCATCATTTACATATTTATTGAGAACAGGAGATCACAAAGATTTTGAAATGTGTTTCTGTCAGCTTCAGCAGTAAACAAAACAAACAACTGTTGTTTTGGATCATTTAACAACAAATCCTGAGCCAGACAACGGACAGAGAAACGCTGAAGCTGTGGATCCCAGTTCCTTCTGTTCATTCTAAACTGCTAGACTTAAACAGGACATTAACCTTTAAGAAGATTTGCAGCTTTATTTTTAACTCTTCCCTCTGCGGCGTAGTGAGAGTGGCCTTTCACCGGCGCTCATGGTGTCGCAGCGGGATTTGAACTTTGTGCAGCAGCTTTCTAAAGGTACCACACAAGACAAAGGTCTTCCATGCAGACGGGCTCAGATGTTTGATGGACAGCCCAGAACGCTTTAGGATCAACCTAACCCAGCAGGAACAAAGTGCACGCCGTTTGGCCACCACCGTGAGCCAGCGTGGCCTACACACAGAGGAGCGACCAAGGCAGTGTTCACCTTTCACCCACTTTACCATGCAATGATTTTTGGTGACACCTGTATTCTGAGATCGTCAGAGAGAACATCACTGTTGGGAATGTGTAGGCACTGCAGTAAACCAGTTCATTATGAGCCACACAACAGGATTCTGGCTCTCCTAAATCTAAAATGACAATTCCCCTTTGTGAACTATGAATGGAGGCCCTTTCAGCTTCGACTGTAATAGAGAAGAGAACACGACCGATCGAGTATGACGTGTTGAAAATGGCTCATTTCTGAGTTCAATACAGACACCGACATGTTGGAACCATGGAAGCAGTGATTGACACCCCTACACTTGATGGTGGGCAACACGAAATCTGTCAAACGTTTCAACGGTTCTAATTGGTCCATTTATAACAGGTTGCAATAAAGAAGATATAACATGATAAAAACAATATTAGTAGGAACATGATAAAAAAAGGTAGCAGAGCAAGAATGGTTATTCTGACAAAGACCTGTTTATTTCTCTGTAGAAGTCTATGGGATTTTGGTTTCTTGGCACATGCGGGTACCCAGTTTAAAATGCTGGGGGAGGAGCGGGTCACTCACTTCAGTTCTCATATACAGTCCAGGTTCAGAACTGTGACGTTTTTCAAAGAATTACAGAGGCTTTCAGTGTGTTTAGCAGGAATTACACCTCTAAAAGAAAAACAAATACTTGAAAATGCCGGCTAATTCTGGGAAAAAGCATCCCATGAATATTCTTGTCTTGTCACTGTGAATATTCCTTTGGTCCTTTGAACCTGGAGGACATGTATAAAATGATTCAAAACTAAAACTGCGCTTTGAGTATTCCGTTATTCAAAAGCTCAGGTTTGTGACGCGGCAACTTAAAATGGGCAGGCCATAGTCTCACTGCTCCACTCTGCTCCTCTTCCTCACCCCCTCGTGTACAAATTCCACGTCATCTGAATGGACGTCTGACTCAAAACTGTACAGCTGGATAGCTCCACAATCGCTTGCCTTTTTTTGTGCGGCTCTTGAAGAGGCTCTCGCAACCAGGAGAGGGGAAGGGGGCGGGGTTGCTCTGCGCCAACAATCCCAACCACAACTTAGAGGCGAATTTTTTTGAATTTGGCTCAAATCTGCCAAATCATAATTAAAAGACCCCTGGGAATGCTTCTACAATAGAAAAAATAGTTTGGATTGGAACGTTGGGTTCATTGCCAGGCGGCCAGCCAGTCCATCACAGCCCAGCTGGCTGTCTGCAGAGGCCGGTATGACAGCCTGTCTCTTTTTTTAAGGATGTAATCAAATTAGTTTGGGTGATTAATCAGCCATTTTAAGCGTCATCTTCTGTCTCCTCCTTTTTGTTCCACGCAGTATAAAGAAAAAGGCCAATAAAAACTCCATTAGGTTTATGCAAATGGCGGCGGCCGTGCTGAGGGTGTAATGTGGCACACTGATTACTCAGGGGAACGGAGACAAAGCGTGTGAGTGCACACGCTATGGACCTGTGTGTTTGTGAGCGCACGTGAGGCTGTTCTGTACACAGACGCTGCCATTAAAGCCTCATTCCGTTTTTGTCACAGCCAGGCATTAATAGAACATTAGTGCGGAGTTACTGGGGCCTCTGCATGCCTCCTCCAGGAGCCCGTCCTGACCCTTTTATTTTACAGCAGCTGTCTGGGGACACAGAAGACTTACTCTGCGGCCCCAGTACCTCCCCAGATGTACCCCCTCAACAGAGCCACTCCCACTTCTTAAAAACCACAATTGGTGTCATTCAGAGGAGAGATTGCTTGGTGTTGTTGTTTTACAGAAGGGGGGGGGGATGATGAGCTTTGATATTAATGCAACTGAAATGTCATTGTGGTCTTTCCTCCAGAGGTGCCTCCATTATATTTTGATTAGGGTGCCAGGTGGCTTCAAAAAGGGCGGTACACAGATGGGTCCTCCTGTGGGACATTTCACCTTTCATTCAGAAATCCAACACCGACTCTGAAAACGTAAAAATATAAATGGATCATAGAAAAGTATTTTATGTCACAGGTTTTATTTGAGCTGTTTTTAAGTCATTTAGATAAATGTTATTTAAATTAAAGCATCATGGAATAAAAAATTAAGTTCTAGTAAAGATTCAAATTTCCCTGCTCTTTTTCTAAAATTAAATATATGGGATGTCCTTTTTTCTTTTTGATTAAAATAAATGCAAAAAAAAGTAGCATCAAAGAGAACGGCGACAAAAGAAATCATCAAACTAGGGAATGTAAATAATTACACATTCAGTACCACAGACAATATAGTTGCAATATTGTTTCTATAGTTTTTGAACATTTTTGCACCTATTGCCCCCTATAGGTGGAGGTTGGAATAGTAGTTTTAAACAAAAAAACTAATGTCAAAACTTTTTAGCTTCTATACCTTTCCAGTATTCATATCCTCCTTTTTTTCCCAGAGGACTAGACCTGGCAGCCCCCCAGCCGAGGAGTAGGAGGGACAGATAGCGCGCTGCACCGGAGCCCCCACCAGGGCAAGGACCCGCCCCACCCCAAGGTGATCCAAACCCAGACCCAATGCCCCGACCTACACCGGCGCCCAGATGAGAGGTCTGCCACAGCCCGGGAGTCACAAGCCCCACCCACCCCCCATGACAGGCCGGGACCACCCATGGCCAGGCTGCACTGCACACCCGGGAAACCTGCCCCGCCAGCCCCACGAGGATAAACCGGATGAAATGGCAGAGATCAAACGCATGATAGGGAAGGCGGACACCGACGACCAGCAGAGGCCCCAGAAATGTCCAGGGGACAGTGAGCCCGAGGATCAGGCTCCAGTTGCTGTGAGCGACAGTGGAAAAATTGGGTGCCCTGATGTGCCCAGAAAAGGGGCCCTACCTGGTTCCTCGGGGAAAACAGTCCACCCAGCTCAGATGTGGACTTCTTCACCCCGTGGAAAAAAAGATGCAAAGTATGAGACGAATTCTTAATGGAGAAAATAACTATGTTGTAACTCCAGGAGGACATGGTTTGTAAAGGTGGAGAGGCAGTTAAAGTAAGAAATGACATTCTTGAGTTTGTAACCAGCGTGCCACTGTAAATGCCTCCTTTAATGTTTGTGTCTTAAAGAGGACAAAGTATGTGAGAAAATTCTGAAGGATCTCTGGTTACATGGCGTCTGTCTGGCATCTGGTGAACAACCAGACCTGATGGAACGCAGCCTGACTGTCGACCCTCAAGGTTATACGAGAGAAATAACTCTAATGTCCTGCAGGATTTGGAACTGTTGCAGAGATGTGTTTACCTCTGTCAGGACCAGAGCAGATAGGAAACTGTTGTTCAGACATACTTCCCCAGCAGCAGTGACCCGGCCCTTCAAGCCTAGGTTTGAATGTGTGGTGGGGGGGCACAAAAATACAGGAGGTGGTGACAAAGAACAGGAGTGCCTGGTATTCATGTACGGCTTTGAACCACAAGGCAACAACAACAAATGTTAAAGTTTAAAGAGACACTGACCGGCTCCGGAAAGATCAGGCAATACTGACGATTGTGTGAGTGTGTTTGTGCAGAAATGCAGCAAGGGTGGAAACCAAGTGGTTTTACAACAATCAGAAAAACTGCAATGATCCTCGTGAAAATATTTAAAAACAGCTGACAGGTGGTTTTTCAGAAGGAAAACACCAGAGAGGAAATGAACACACACACCCACACAGTTACATTTCTCCCTAACCCCAGATGAAAGCTGACAGCCTTGGGAGCGATGTATTTTTAGGCAGAAGCTAGTCTTGACTGCCAAATGGTGTAAAATATAGCTCTACTTCTACTGGTCTTACTTGCATTCCACTTTTATCTCTTCTGTTTGTCTTTAGATTTTAACCGGGACTCGCAGTAGGGGTATAACAATTCATTTTACTAACGATTCTATTCATTTAACTTGTGGTTGCTAATGGTCGATGTTGGTTCATTTTGAGCGATCCAATTCACCGACCTAGAATCGATCCAGAACATCTTTAGCCAAAACAACCAGTGTGACTCGGAGATGAATGTCAGGGTACTGAACAGTACAGGTGAAGTTTTCCAGATTCCTTCTATTTCTTGCAAGATAATCAAGTGTAAATTAAATATGTGTACAAACAAGTATTTATGGCAATTAATCAATTTAATTTTATAACCGTATAGGTCAATTCACTTCGAATACGAGCTTGCCTCAGTCAGATCGATCTGGTTGGATTGTAGGAATATACATTTGTTGATTAAGTGGATTATAGTTACACCCCTACTGTGAACGCTATAATTAGGGTTCAGGAGAGTTCCAGTAGCACAAAAATTCGTCTGCATGGTGTGTTGGTTTAACACTGCCAATTCATTTCTCCGTCTGATGAGAAAGAGGTGGCTAGTGTCAGGGTAGGAAGCCTGTCTAACGAGGTGGAAGCATGAGATCCCCCCAGTAATTAAACACGAGAGCAGTAAACAAGCGGGCTGGTGACTACTGTAACTGTGAGAATTCATAAAAAAGCTTAATCTTTCAGAGTCAGTCAGTTTCCATCCCGACACCAAAGACCCATGGATACGGCAACCTCATAATGCTAAGCCCCTAGCTCTATCATCTCCAGCTGTGTACTAGACACAAGCCACACATAAAGCCTTCTTCTTCTCTGCAGCTTCCTAAAAAATCCTCTGGAAGAAAAAAATTTAGCTTATCTTGGAATCTTGTCAATCATAAAATTATAAGGAAAACAGAAAAAGAGACAAGAAAAAAGGCATCAATCCTGTTCCATAAAACACTAACAGGCTGCTGTAGCCTTCATCAGGACAATAAAAAAACTGTTTCTCTTGCTGTCAACTGCACCTGTTTATTGAAATTTTTGCCTCGTGCCATGAAACCTAAAACTGCCACCATAGGGCACAAGTGGAAACACCAAACCTACAAAAAAAAAAACAACGCAGCGTTTCCTTGATTTCTTTCAGCTGCCAGCCTCCTCTTTCCACCTCCTTTTGCTTAGTGTGAGAAACAGAGAAACTTTGATCCAACATGAAAGTGTGAAAGAGGCCTCCTACTTCAAGCAAATTGGATCCAGCAAAAATTTTTTTTACGTGGTTTGGTGTGAGATGTCCCAGGAAATCACATTCATACACCCTGGAGATGGGATCCTCCCAACTCCATTGTTCCCTTCTAGAATTCCTGATACCATTTCTTAACTGCTCTTGTTTCTTGGAACAGAACAGGCTGCTCTGTCAACACACGATACTGTGGAAGACATTCTTGATCCGGAAGATAACTGGATACTGTGCAATTATAAGAATTGGCTTTTTAGAAAAAGAAACCATTGAAAAAATTGACTTTAGGACCTAAATTCAACACAAAACAATAATTAATTAAAATAAGCTAAAAACTGAAAAACAAATCAATTTTAAACATTGCACATTAGATCAGTTTAACTGTAAACACCCAAAAAAGGAGACTGAAAAACTATACAACGGATGTTACCAAAAATGCAATTTTAAGCCTATGAAAAATTGAGAATGGCCATTTCAAATTACCAAAAAGAAGCAAAAATGTATCTCATTGTTGTCTCACAGCAGCCAACTGTCCCAGCTGTGCCCTCTTGACTTTACAAGCTCAGACCTGATCCCCCCGTCTCTCCAGTTCACTCCTGTTGCTTCCATGTGTAGACGTTGCTTTGTAATTATCAGCATTGCTGACATTCTTTCTGATATCCAAACCAGGATTCCATGATGTTTGTTTAACACCAGCAGCCAGATAATGTGTTGCCACTAGCAACTATACCCCAGTGAAAGGCCTTAGACTGGTTGTCCCAGAATCAAGTGGCCCTGGCAGTTAACCAACAGTACAGTAAAGGCTCTTTTATATATACATAACTTATTTATGTACGTCACAATTACTTACCAAAAACTTTGGCTGAGAGTCTCTCTATGCTGGGAGGTACTTCCAGGTGCTGACGAAGGCAGTAGGAATGAGCGAGTATGGCACACTGGTTACACTGTCCCAGGAGTCTGAAGATGGATCGTAGCAGTCTAAAGTCTTACACCTCTGAGCCCCAAAGTAGCCACCAACCACATAAAGTCTGTTTCCTGAGGCCACGGCATGACAACTGATCCTTCTGGCGGTCACATCACCGAACTTTGACCACTGGAACGTCTCGCTGTTGAACCTGTACGCAGAACTGGCCGAGAACTCTGTATCCCCCCCGATTACTACCACGTGATTGCCAACCACAGCCGCCGCTGTGTATCGCCACAGCTGTGGGCAACTTGCAGGTACCGACCACCGATTCTGGCAGGGGTCAAAGCACTGCACCTTGGGATATTTGTCTCTGTTGACACTGGTGCCCCCAAAAGCAAATAGTTTTTTTTTGGCTCCAACCACAGCAGCATTGCTCACCCCTTCTCTGAGGGGTGCGACCAGGGTCCACTTGTTAGTCTGAGGGTCGTACTGTTCCACCTGTTTGAGGGAGACAGACGGGGAAGCTGGGAAAGATCCGGCAAGGGATGTGTGTCCTCCCACCACATACAGCATGTGATCAAGTTCTGCAGAACCGTGTCCAAACCTGGCTACCAACATCGGTGCCGCTTTGGACCACTCATCGTGTAAGGTGTCATAGACCCAGACATCTTTGGAAGCTCCATTCTCAGAGCCACGGCCTCCAGTGACATAAACCTAAAGCACAGTAAGAAAAAACTTAATGTGACAACCTTCTGGAAGTTTTGTGAAGAAAACAGTTGATGCAGTACCTGTAACATACATACCTTGCAGCCGATAGCACAGGCACTGCACTCTTTCCTGGGGCTGGGGATGTCTGTTTTAGGAGTGATCTCCTTAGTCTTGTTATCAATCATGTAGACTTTATCGCACATGAAAGTTTGTCCGCCCAGCAGCAAAAGTGCCTGGCTGACTTTTCTGGGCCGTGCACAGAACCCTGTTACGATGCCATCATTTTGGAGGATCCTCATCTTACACCGCACAGCGTCTTCAACTATCTCACGGCCCACTTTGTGGCACATTACAAGCTCTTCTGAGGCCACATTGTTCAGCAAGTAGGACTCAGGCAGCAGTGCCAGTCGAACGCAGCGCAGCAGCTCGGGCAGCTCGCCATGCCTCTGCTCCATGTCCGCCTTGACCCAGTCTATAACAGCCTCATACACCAGGCTCTCATCCTCCACCTCCAGTTCCTCACTCAGAATCAACTCTTTGACTTTGTCTCTGGGCAGATTGAGGAAGTCTTCAGTTCTGAAGAGAGTGGCAAAGTTAGCCAGGCACATCCTCCACGACAGCTCGTACAGTCTTTGGCACTGATGGGCGTCGGACAGCAGCATCATCCCCAGACAGTTAGACGGGTGCAGGTTCTTTTCTAGAAACTCTGCTGCTGCATCCCTGATGTCATGAAACTGAAGCATGTCTCCAGCTTCAAGGAGGGACTCTGCATTTTCCTCATTGATGATGACTCTAGCTGAGTAGGCATAGTCGAGCAGCAGCTCCAGCACTTCCGGGTGGAGCGAGTCATGGAAGTTGACGTCATCGGCGCGGCTTTCCCTAAGCCCTCCGCTGAACATGGCCTCAAAGTAGCGGCTGCAGGAGGCCAGGACAGCCCGGTGGCAGGGGAAGGAGCGGTTGCCGGCCTTCAGCACAACATCAGTGAAGACTTTGCGTTTGCGCAACAGGTTGAGTTGAGTCAACAAGCTGTCGGCATGGGACGTCTTGTGGAAGAGTTGGATATTCATTGAGCCGGAGCTGGAGCGAGACTTCCTGTTTTCGTGGTTGCTGACAGACATCTTCGACCTGGTAGCATAAAGTGACAAAAGAGGCACTCCTTCACATCAAGTTGTGTAAAACGTAGGGGTGTAACAATTAATCAATCAAACTGATCAATTTATATTCCTACAATCCAATCTGTGAGGCAACTTGTTAATTTAATCTAACTTTAACATTATAAAATCATTTCAAACTTGATTATATCGATATTGGAAAATAGGGGCCAAATAGCTACACTTAACCTAAATTTAGTTAAGTGTAGGACTGGCACGAGGGAGACGAGGGTTTGATTCCCAAGTGTGTGATGAGCTACATCCAGTGTGGGTACTTGGGTAAAGAGGGCCCAAGTTTGGGTCTCCCTGTGCCGGTCCCCAGCCTAGAAAAAATACAGGGAAGGGAAGATCCCGCATAAAAAATCTGTGCCGAAACACCTGTGCAAATCAGTGAAAGCTGATTCGCTGCGGCGACCCCTGAGGGGCTTCGCCTAAAGGCAAACAACATATTGATATTGGAAAATATAATTAGGATTTCTGGCTAAAGATGTCCTGGATCGATTTTTAGGTCAGTGAATCGGTTTGTTTGAAAAGAACCAATAGACAATGAATCGTACATGAGCAACTACAAATTATGATAAACAGTAAAATGAATAGTTACACCCCTTGCAAAAGGGTAAAGTAAAAGTCACGACATTTCCTTTGATGTGAACCACTAACACTCCATTTTATGGTTAAACAACCTTTTGAGCAAACCTCTGATTGTCCTGCGGAAATGAACTTTAGACTTTAAATAAGAGATCAGGTGGGGAACACACCCACGGAGAACTCTGATTCACAAAAAGTGGCACCAAGTGATCGACAACAACAACAACAAGAAATATACAATATTAGTCGTCTATGAAGACAGTTTGATTTAATCTGTTAAATAAAGAAGCAACACCTGCGTGTGTTATCCTGAATCCCATCTTTCTACCCCTATAAACATGTCAGCTACTGCGAGTCACCTCCAACTGAAAGCAAAGCCAATTCATTCCTGCCAGCCGGCTCTCTTCTTCACCAGCTGGATCTCATGCATTAAAGCTGGTGACAGAAGCAAGCCTTTGAAGCCTACATCTGATGCGACACCTCAAGGATAGAATTATGCAACCTGACTGCAACAGATGAACACTAAATCCCCCCATTCTGACGAGGAGTTCCTGCTCTGACTGCACACTTTAATGTGACTCCAGTTCTGCACTCAAACATCCATAAAACACCTCTCTTTCTTATGGTAATCACCTGCTGGAACAAAGACTGTAGTCTCCCTGAAAACCACCAAGTAATTATCTCCCGCTTTACAGCCCCTATTGTTTCACGCCAGATAAATTCAATTCGGTTCTTTAGTCCTGCTAAAAACAGGGAGGGGGCCACGATGGACTTCCACGCGGCGTGAAATCCAGCTCTCGGTGAGACCCTGCTCTGCTCGCTGTTTCAGCACGCGCTCAACTTTCCTCCCAAGTTAGCCAGCAGCCGAAAAACCCTCTCGGCCGTAAACTACAAAAACTTCAAAAGGGCCAGATTTACAGCTCGGAGCTAAAACGCTCCACATGTTCGATGTCAGAGAAACACAAGACGGTCACAAATCTTCACGAACGATTCTTGTTGGGGAGGGTTAGCGTCAGCTCTTACCTCAGACGAAGCGGGTTCGATTCCCCTTTTATGTCGCCTTCCTTGATTCGTTTGAAGTTTTAGAGTAAATTATTTTCAGGGTTTAAAATTGAGTCGAGTTGTAAACAGACAGGAAACGATGGAGCCATTTGTTCACCTTCAAACTTGGGAGTTTGTCGGGAAAAGGACAAAGAAGTGAAAAGTTTAACTGCCGTCGTACGTCGGTTGAAGCCACGCAGCCTCTGAGAGGAGCGGAGACACAGCGCAGGCACAACTCCCCGAGACTCCGCCCCATCCTGCTGCTGCCGGACGATCGACCAATCAGCGACGAGCAGAGTTTATTTTTCTTCTTTCAACTTGGAACAAAGGTCTTCCTTTGTCACCACTTACTGCCATAAATCTTCTGTCTTTTAAAGGTACTTTTAATTCTTTCTTGGACAACCAAGCAAAGCAGGTACAGCGAAAGTCTGTGATAAAAATGTGCACAGAATATATCAGAAACAAACAATACAAACAAAAAAACTTTTTGAATTAAAACGAATATTACTTCAAAAAGAAAACAACGTTTTTTTTTTGTTGCTATAAATTAAGTATTGGAAGATGTATGTTATTAAAACTGCAAAACACTGTGGAAATTAAAAAAAGGTGTTTTTTTGGTCAAGCAATGAGGCAAAGCATTAAGAGTAAACACGCTATCTCTCCAGTTACAGGTGGTAAAATATTATAAGGACACAATATGGGTCAACTTTCTAACTTTTTTACGTCTTTATTGTCTATAAAATGAAAATGTATTGCATAAAGGTGAAAGTAGGAGTGTAACGCTGTGTTTTACCAACGATTCGATTCCTCTCATAATTTGTGGCTGCCAATCAAATTCATAGTCGATATCAGTTCAATTTGATTCCAAATTGATCCAATTGTCAGACCTAAAATCAATCCAGGACATCTTTAGCCGAACTTTAAACCGATGTGACCCAGCGATAAATACCTTCTGAACAGTGCAATTGTTGTTTTCCAGATGTATTTCTTGCAAGATAATCAAGTGTAAATTAAATATGTGTATAAACAAACAATGAAACAAGAATTAATGGCAAATCTATTCACGTTTTCATTAAGTTCCACCCACTGTTGTTTTACCTCATGGAAATTAAAACCTACCATGTCTCAATCCAAATGGTATTTTCTAATATTGATTATTAAGTTTAGGAGGATTTTTTTATCGTTTTGGTGGATTTGAATCAATTTGATTGACGACTTGCTTCAGACAGATCAATCTGGTTGGATTGTTGGAATAGAAATCGGTTAATTGTTACACCCCTGGTGGAGTTATCTGTTTTGCTTTCAGCAGCGCAAAATTAGACAGAAATGATTGTAAATTATTAGTTCTGGAAAGTGGAGTACTAATAAGAAGAAGGCACAGGGTACCTTAAAACAATTTATTTGTTTTTTTAAAGAAAAAAAAAGTAATGAAGATGCCAACAGGCTGGTATTATCTTGGGTAAACCATTAGTCCCAAAAAAAGGTACAAATATTTAGATCACAGAAGTTTTTATGAACTCCAAGCACATTTTTGTTATTTATCTTGAATCCCCTGAAGTGAAATTTGATTCCTATTTTATTTCAGCTAAATTCTTCACAGGGTCAGTAAATAAAAAATAAAAAAACAGAACATTTTTTAAAGATGCCTGCCATGTTTTCATGAGATTTGCATTCTTGCAATTCTTCATGCACTGCTGAAAGCTAAGCCATCATTCCTCCTCCTGCAGTACCAGGCATGAAAGGTCTGCTTCTAATAACTAACAGTCTTGTTAATCCTATGATTGCAGGTTAAGTACTTCTGAGAGAATTAAACTTTTACTTCAGCTAAATTCCTTTAGTTCATAAAAAGTCGTCCAGAATTTCCCTCAGCCTTGGAGCAGTGGGACTAGTTTCAGTTTGGAATGAGCAAAGTCAGCTCGTCCTTCAAATGAAGCAAAAATGTCAGACGGTTAAAAGTTGTGGAAATGTAAAAGTTTTAGAAAAGATGCGTGTACACTATAATGGATCTATTTCTGACACATAATAAAGCACCAGAGAAATTAATATCTTAATACTATGCACGTTTCTTTCAGAGGATGTGCCCCAACATGATTTTTTTGGAATTAATGGAATTGCCCCAGTGCAATACTCTTAAAGCCTTTTAATTGTGCAAACTGCCACTTTGAGAGGGAAGACGTGACTTGCGGCACTTGTGCTTACAAGTCAAAATTTCTGATGTGTTCATGAAAATATATTTAAAAAAAAGGACAATGTCAGGCTAATTTTTGACTAAATTATGTGTCCTAGTATCGTCTTTGCTCAGACAATGGCTATACTGTGCATGTGAGCCTGTTTGCACACTGAACTGACTGAACTCCAGCAGCAGGAGCCCTGCTTGCAAAGTGGATGCCACACTTCTCATGTTTCCCCCGCCTCACTGACCCATTCTTGCTGTCACTCAGCAGCTGCTTTTGAAGATTAGAAGTTGCTGCTGTCTCATCCGTCAAAATTTTGGTGAAAAGAGCCTGATCATGTTTTTCAGTTGATTTTTCCCCTCTCATCTTTTCTATTATACCCATAAGTAGGAATGCATAATCAAAGCTCGAATGACTACATTTCCTTTTAAACATTAAAGCCAGTCAAACAGCCTTATGTGACCTCAAAGGGTTATGTAAGAAAATACATAATATTCACATTTTTTATAACTGCTGGTGTCACTGAAGCCTCTTTTAACAAGCTGACTGGACCAAATACTTTCAAGCATAAGAGCGCTTAAGATTATGATTTTAAGAAGATTAGTTTAATGAACTCATGATTATAATCTGGATTTAATTTATTTCTAGTTGAACTGTTCTGAAGACTGTTTGCAGTTGTGTGTGTATGCAAGCATTGCTCCATAATTACTCCAAGGCAGGCATGTCCCTAATCGGACCCCCCACAATTATTATTCAATGCCCCCGTGTTGCCATAAAGCAGTGAGAGAGTGTCCGTTGAGACAACACTAACCGTCACTTTATTGTTGCCTGCAGACTTGCATGTTTGTTCAGTCAAGGCAGGTGGTCTCCTCTGTGAGGTCATGGTGTGCGAAACATAAGGAGAGGAGTCTTTGGAGGGGGTCACCCTCAATCCCAAGGTCTGAGCACAAATCAAAGCAGGGACATCCCAGAAGGAGACCTCAGTTTTTATTTGAAATCATGGTAGGAGGGAATGATTTTTATACTGACATCTTATCTGCTGAATTGATAGTGAATTTGTCAAACAATTTTAACATTTAAAACTTACACTGTGTTTAGTGCAATTGGATATAAAAATGATTAAAATAAACATTTGAACCCTTATTTTCTTTTAATTAACTCAAAGTGTAGAATATTTTGAATTTGTAGGTCAACATTTTTGCAATAGAATAATTGCACAAGAATAATGGAATAATAATAATAATTGCAATAGAATAATTACCACAAATAAATGTAGATCCTTCCAGATTATCCTTTTGTAGATACATGAAATAATCACATACTCTACAGGTTGCATCACGATGCAAAGAAACAGCCTTCAGGCTACTGACTTGGAAATTGTTTTCCTTTAGCGCCCCCTGGAGGCTAATCTTTTAGCACAAAAGGCATTTTCAGAATAATTGGTTACACTGTTGCTTTAAAAAAGCTTGACTCTTTAGTTTAAAGAGTTTACACAACACGCGTGAAAAGAAAACAACCAAATAAACAGTAAATATAACCAATTAACAAAAAGCTATTTAATAACCTAATGCTGACTGAGCGATTTACCAAAAATAAACTACATTTCCTATAATTGCTGATCTTCTTCGACGGAAATGACGTTTACAGACTTCCGCTACATTCAAGGGCACCGCAAAGCCCCGCTGGTGAAATTTAGCTACAACAACTCACGTGTGCTGTCAAAGACTTCACTAAAGTCGTGGTTTTGAGCTAGATTCGGGTGGACATGGACAGCTTTGGGTCAGACTTTTCATCTGGAGGTTCTGGAGGTAAAATGGACACCGGAACCATCATGGAGCAGGTTAAAGTCCAGATCGCGGTAGCTAATGCACAAGAGCTGCTGCAGGTAAATCAATGGTTGGAGTTACTAAGCTAGCAGGGTTTTAGCCTGCGATGGTCATGTTGATCTAAACTGATGTCTCTTTTACAGAGAATGACTGATAAATGCTTTAAGAAGTGCATAGGTAAACCTGGGAGTTCTCTGGATAACTCTGAGCAGGTATGTGCGTGAGCTTAGTCTTGGTTCTAGCTTTGTAGAATCATAATACACCACCATGTCTATATATTTTGTACTTTTTTGTAATTAGAAGTGGAACTCTAGAATTAATGTGACTTCCATAAAAGTGTAGCATTCCCTAAAAATGCTGTTCATCTGCTGGTGTTCTTTACAGAAGTGCATTGCCATGTGCATGGACCGATACATGGATGCCTGGAACACAGTATCCCGGACGTATAACTCCAGACTACAGAAAGAAAGAGCTCGCCTGTGAGCCTCCTTCCCGTCTGCCTTCCCCTGCTGTCTGTGAGGATCTGCTCGGTGCTCCGCTGGAGGTCACAGGCTGTCCACACAGCAGCAATCTCTGCCATAAAACCTCCATGACAGGCAAACAGAGCCTGTGGACTCCTAACCATATTGGTGTCTCTGTGGACAGTTTTACTCTATATTTGAGGGGAACGTCTCTAATAAAGTTTCATTATTCCTTCCTGTAGGTTTTACAGCTGTAGTGCTCACAAAACAGGCAGGTTTGTCAAAATAACATGGTGTCACAGATTGCTCGGACATTAAAGTGCAGTTTTAGTTTTTCTGCTATAAGCATCCATTAAGATGACTTTTTTTTTTTTTTTAGGAAATCCATGCCGGTGCATATTTAGTTTGAGTTATACTAAAATAAAATAAAAAAATTACACTATTGGTATAAAGTTTTCCCTTTAATGAATTTATTGAATCCTTAATGTTTTCTGTAAAAATTCGTACTTCATACAGGCAGTGTTTTTTGTATTATGTCGCAGAAACGTCCACATTTCTTTGCAGAAAAGTGGTTTACCAGGCAGCCATTACTGCGTAACAAGTGACTCCAAACTTCATTCATGCTGCCCTTTTTTTTGTGTGTGTGCAAGAAACCCCTGCTTTTAATGTTACCCAGTGAGATTACAAACTTTTTTTCACTCTTGATCATGGATTTCAGTTTAATAAAAACAGATTTGAGCAAAGAAAAAAAGACAGCATTTTCAGTCATCAGGAAGACTGAAGGTGTATCTCAGTTTTTTGACATTCACAAGCCTGCAGACAGCCTGATATCAAAATACAGCTGGAGAACAAAACCGTTCTGTTTGACACGTTTTCTAGGTGTTACTCTATATCCC
The DNA here is from genome assembly GCA_037389245.1 of Oryzias sinensis. Classification (NCBI taxonomy): domain Eukaryota; kingdom Metazoa; phylum Chordata; class Actinopteri; order Beloniformes; family Adrianichthyidae; genus Oryzias; species Oryzias sinensis. Next base: position 23,108,735 of record CM074498.1, on the reverse strand, counting down.
GGCCTCCACAGTGGGGGGCTTGTTCCTCAGCTTCACTCGAGACCGAGCTGCAGTTCGCAGGACAAACTCGGTCCCCTTTTTCCTTTTTAGCAAGCAGACTAAGAGGAATTACTTTCAACAGCAGGAAAAAATAAAAACATTTTTTATGTTTATCGTCAAAAAAAGCATAAACGTTACAGATGAAATAAAATAAGCTGAACTTATCCATCTCAAGTAAAAGAAAATAAATATTTAACCAGAAAAATGCACAGAGAAAAAAAACAAAGTACACTATTGCCCCCCCCTCCCCCCCCCAAAAAATTGGGGGTGAATTCTGAGGGTTTTTTAGAATAGTACATATTCTGTGAGTCTTAATGTAATGTTTTGATTGTAGATCATGTGTCTAAATGCACTGATGTCAGATACCCCAACAAGTTTTTCTGTTCTGTTCACCTGCAAGTCTGTGGCTGACTGGAGATTACTTAGAAACCCACACAGAATAATAAAAATGCATGACATTTTTTGGAAAGGACAATAAATAAATGTAATAAATACTTTAAGTTGTGCAATGTGGTGGCTAAAGTTTTGTAACCTTTTGACTTTGACAAAGTTCAGACAAATGCACAGTAGTAAAAACAGCACCCATAACCAGTTGGCTGCGCACATTCAGCAGTTTAAACTGAAAATGCTTGTGCCTGGCCTCTGCCATGACTTTGGTCCTTGTACAGTACAGTTTGTGAGGAAAATTCATCAGTAGAAATCTCTGAGCTCTCAGGAGGAGTATGTTTTCCCGTCTTCTTTTAGAAGGGCAGGTATTTTGATATCCACTTCCTGACCGATGTCACACGAGTGTAAACCCCTGGAAAGCCAACTCGTCCGCACCCGTGACCCCAGCTGGTCACTCCAGCAATAAACCACCGGCCAGAGAGGTCACGGCAAGTCAGGGGCCCCCCAGAATCACCCTGGATCATTTAGAAGAGAGGAGAGGAAAAACAAGCCAGAAATTAAAGGTCGTGTCCAAATTCTTTCATGTTTGCCTTTTATTTATTTTTTTAGGGCTGTCCAGATCTACTATTCTAAAATCCAGTGCCCTAGAAATTCTCCACAAGTGCTCACTTGACTGACGAATAAAGACCAAAATGCATTGCGTTTGACGGTTTTTCCTGTGAAAATTGTTTAACAAACAATGTTTTCATCATAAATAGCGGCAACAGTGGATTCATAAAAGGCTTCGTAAAATCTTCATATTTATTAGGATTTTACTTCAGAAAATTGGTGACATCATATTTGCTGTATTTAAAAAAAAAGTAATGAGCAAGGTGTCCGAATTGCTTTTAAAATCCAAGGCAGTAGATAATCCCGCACTAGTATGGAGGGAATCTGGATATAGTAACAAAAATATCATAATTTCTGTTCCAATTTACATTAAGGAAAGTAAAAAAGCGAGTCAAAGACAATTAATTGCATGACAGGGTCCTCAAATGTAGGTAAAAATCTGTATTGTCATCCAATCATTTTCTTTAATGAAGCTCCACTTCTAAAGACATCAAACGTTATAATCCAGCAGATTATAACATTTAAAGAAATAGGAGCGACTTCCTCTCGACTTTAGCTACAGAAAGAGCGAGGTGAAAACATGACCTCGTTTCCTAGAGGACTCAAGAGCTGGCACTCTGAACACTGCACCTCTCCAGGTGTCCAGGAAAAAGATTTCATCCAGCGAATCTTACCAAACAGGTGTCTCTGCCTCCCTCCATGAGGCCAGCACACATCATGTTCTGAGTCAGCGCGTCTCCATAGGAGAGCTGGCAGTCTGCCTGCTCAATGATCTTCACTTCAGCTTTCTGCAGCAAGTTGGCAAGCGAACCTGTGGAAATATACAAGTTTTAAGATGATGCTGTCTGTGGGATCAAAACTAGTGAGATGAGAAGTTTTGGCAATAAAAAAATACAAGTGCAGGTTTCATTCATACTTTACTGCGACACATTTTTCTCGTTTCAGATCTCATTTATGAGTAATTACAGTCAGTACGAGGCCGTCATTTTAAATCATCTAGATATTTTTTCTTCTTTATTTTCTACTCAATGTATTACTTAATACCTGAAATGGTTTTTCTATAACTATGTTTTGTAATTTTGTTTATTGTAGTATTCAGTTATTTTCAATTATTGAAACAAACCAAAAAAACAAAATAAACACGTGTAACAAATGTATATCTCTCTATATATAAAACTGTGTAGTTTGCTATTGGTTCCCTATGTAATTTTTTACTTATTTATAAAAAGCCAAATATTGTCATATTGACCTGACCATTGCTTCTTGTTTCTGCCACAGTGTGTGACAGAAATATCAATGAGAGAATTAAAAAAATCAAAAAAGTGGTAATAATTATGCACAACTGCCACTAATATGAGCACATTTCTGTGTAATGCCAATAATAGCTTCGTTTAGCCCAAAAGGAGCATTGTTTTTCTGCTTTCTAAGACAAAACTAAAACTTTATAGAACCAATCCGATCATCGTTTGATTTAAAAATAACAGCATTCCCAGTGATCTTTTAATTTTGATGCCAATTTGAGCCAAAACAAAAAAAAAAGTGTCGCTTTTCGAAGCCACAATTTCTGCAGAGCGGTAGGAGTTTATGAGAAACTCGCTTTTGAGTTGTGGTTGATACTGTTGGTGTGGAAGTAAGACTGCACTTTTTTCCCATAATTCTTTTGTTTGGTCTGTCTCCCGCTAGCTTACAGCCCCACCCAAACCCAGGCTAACATTAGCGGTATACCAAATTTGGCAAGCAATATTTGAGCGATGTAGCCATACAGTTTTAAGCCGGATACCAGCTCGGACGAGGAAAACAGAGACGTTCATGCATCTTTTTTTGTCTGTAAGTGGATGAATCAGAAAGGAGCAGAGCAGGGAGGCTCTTCCATATCGCTTTCTACGTCACAGCTGAGGTTTTTTATTCATCTGCTCCTGATTTATCACGATTATAAGAATAAAGAAATACTCAGAAAAGCAGTTTTAATCTTGAATTCTTTTATCTATGTCCTCCATCATGAGAAAAATGCTACAAAAAAACGTGTTAAAGACACGGAGTGGGTCTTTCAACCATTATTGCGTTTTTTACTTGTTTTTACGTCAAAAAATCCCAGTTTGTTCTTTTAGCAGCTTCACCTCTGATTTGGTCAAAGGCTGATTTTACTGCTCATCTCTCACCTCCTTCCTTCATGGACCCCCAGCCTGCGATGTAGCACTCTGCGTTCTGCAGGAAGCTGTGCACGGGGGACGGAAGACACGCGGTCTGGATGGTGTAGGACATGGGGGCGGGGACTGCCAGCTCCAGCAAAGCAACATCATGATCCATGCGAGTGCCGTTGAACTCTGGATGAATGATGACCCTTTGGATGGGGATGACCAGGGCCCCCGCTCCAGATCGCAGAACCGAGCCAAGGCTTACAGCCCAATCTGTGGGACTGGGGTCACTAAAGGAGAGTTTTAAATGAAACTCAGAGCTGATCAAACTCATATGCATTAACATTGTAGTACCTTTTAAAACAATGTGCTGCAGTCAGTAACCACTTATTGTGAATGAGCGTGGCCCCACAGCGGTAAAGTCTTTGGTGCTGCAGGATGCCAATCCAAGGCCACTCTCCTTTCCGAGCTGTAACTCCACCGACGATCTTCTGCGGACCCAGCGCTGGACGCAGGCCGCAGTCTGGACAGCAAAAAAAAAACACTTCACAACTAGTGTTCCTCAAGCTGAACATAAGTTACCCTCCATCCAGAGGAACCTACCACAGTTTCTTTCATCCGCCCCATTGGAGCAGTCAGGGACTCCGTCACACTCAGGGTTCACTTTGGTAATACACAACGCAGAGCTGCACTGGAAGCTTTCACTGCAGTTTATTGCTGTAATGCATAATGGATACTACAGTGAAACTACCATCTGTTCTAACTTTCCTTGTCACAAGAATATGAACATATAATGCTCTAAATAAATAGTTAAGAAATGGGGCTTTAGTAAAATGAACCAAAAAAATGAACCATGCTAATTTTTCAAGTTTAGAAACTCCTAAAATAACTCAAATTTTAAGTGTTAAGACAAAACACCACTTCACTAAAAAAATAAGTTACAAAATAAAAGCTAAATTTAACGTTTAAAGGAAGCAACACGAAACAAAAAGATCCAAAGAGAGATGTAATAATTAGATTTACCCCTCAACCCCTATATTTATTTCCAGCTATAATAAAATAATCACTACTGTTTAGCTTTCAAGTCGATGCTAAATTAAGGCAACTTTGGGACTGAAGTGGTTTGATGCACATTTGCATTAAAATCCATCAATATCACAAATCATATATATTTTGCATAAATTGTTAAGAGAAGCAGTTTATCTGAAATTAAGAGCTTTGTGCCTTATAACAAATGAAAAGCGCTTAACAAATACATAAAGTCTGAAGTTTAAAATAAAGAGAGATATGGTGACAAAATGAAACATGAAGTGGAAATCGCTGCGTAAATTCAGAGGCTTCTCCTTCCAAAGCATCTAAAGTAAATTAATGTCACAACATCACGCAAATCTCACAATTGCTTCATGCAGTATCAATATAAGCATGTTAAACAAAGACTGGAAAGAGAGATGGCCTAAAAATCCAGTATTTTGAGGAATTCCAATCAAAGACTTCAAAGAATCTGAAGAAATCCCTGTGCGTAGGGGACCAGGGAGGAGCCAGCATTAAATGACTTTGATCTTAAAGTGTGGATGCCATGCTTTGAACAACTTTGTCAAATAAAAAAGCCCTTTAAACGCTGATTCTATTGATACCAATAGTTTGCGTCGAAAAAAATCCGAAGCATATGAAAAATAGACATCTTTCGAAGGAATCAGAGATTTGGATCTGCCGCTAGAGCGCAGGCTGGAAGTGAACCCGATATGACCTGTGACGTCACGAAAGGGAGTTGCCTTTCGCAGTTGCTTAGGACAGCATGTAAACAAAACAGGTAGTCTTCGTTTCTCTCGTGTTTAAATCTGTTAATCATCAACATGCCAAGTCGTTGTGTGGCAGCTGGATGTAGCAATACATCTAGTGAAAGTGTATCTGTGTATAAAATTCCCAAAACAAGAAACGCTGCTGAAAAGGGGAAAATTTAAGAAGGTGGACGGCGAAGGATTTTTCCCTCCAGATCTGCAGTAGAGAAGTCTGCGTTTTCGAAGGGACAAAAACCGGGACACAAACGAAGAATTTTGAACGGAGAGTTGGGAGGAGGATCTTGGCTTCTGAGTCGAGGAAAGGCGGGTGAGCTGGAAGCGAGCGAGCCGTTTTCTGGGTCGGACAGGACGGCGCTGGAGTCGGTCGGGTGCGGAGGCTGCTAAGCTAGGCTAGTGTGCATCACGATGGATCACATTGAGGCGAAGTAGTCGTGTTTTCTGTTGTCCTTGGATCCAACTGGAGTATTTCAACGCACTCAATGTTTTGCAAGAGAAGCAACAGGCCTGCAACGTTTTTTTTTCTTTTGCTTTTGAGGTGCCGGTACCGTGAGTAAACTGAACTGTGTGTGTGTGAGCGCTCGCGCGCACGAGAAAAGGTTTCAAACTGGTTCAAACAGGTAAAACTGTTAATGTTCCACAGTTGTTAATGGTATACAGTGACTTTGTTAACTAAAGAGTAGTAATATCTGGGAAACTTTTATTTTGTGACATTTATTTTGTAAATTGGGTTGAAAACCAGTGTTTACCTTTGTTTAGATTAGGCCAAAAGGGGACATTTTGAGTATATTTTAGGGTAAGTGGAGTAATTTAATTTTATACATTTTTTAGACTTACTGGAGTCTAGCCGAATCTTCATGCTGGCTATCGTCATCGGCATCACTAGACCTACTACTTTCTGCTATACTATATCCTCCTCACTTTCGCAAAAGGGTTCGAATCGATACGGTTGCAAAAGTGACTCATCATCATGATAATCTCCGCAACTTTCCTCTTCATCTTTCTGTTCATCTGATGATAAATCGCTAATAGAGACGGTAGCATCACTCTGTGCTTCGCTATCGGTGCTAGCCATGTTGTCTGCCTTGTCTTCCTTTCGTTACGTCACAAACAGGGGGGCGAGAATTCGGCGGAATGCGTGAAGCCGGCGGCCGTCCTCCTTGTTTATATTGCGTTTTTCGCTATTTATTCTTTTTCGAAAAATATTAAAAACAATCGCAACATGAAATAGAGACTATTTACTATATTTTGGCTTATTAAAATAGACCATGTCACCCACACTTTAAGGCTCTTAAGCTAAACCTAGAAGGAGCATATAAATAAATATTTATTGCACGAGTGAACTTTCATTTATAATAATTGGAAAACACAGCATGCAGTTGTTTAATCTTTGCATTTTCATACAAAAAAAAAGTTACATGTGAGCATTTTCTGCATCAAAGCAAAAGAAAACTGACTTATTTGAGAATTTACCAATTCAGCCTAATTATCTGGACTTCAGACGGTAAAAACCGGCAAAGCCTAGAAATGGCTCTTTACTCATAGATGTTGCCTGTTGCTACTGTATAACAATGAGTTTGTTTTAAGTTTCTTTCACTTTTCATATTTTCAGAATATTTTTCTGTGTTTTCTGTGTTTTCGTCAGAGCCCCAGCATTGGAGATTTTATGGCTAAAAGGTGACATTACCAGGTGTCTGTTCAGAAGACACTTCCGAGGACACCGACAGGTTAGCGGAGGTGGCTTGCGTCAGTGGTAGAGCGGGGACGGTGGGAAGAGGCTGCATGTAATCATGCACCATGCTGGGATCAGTGTGCCTCAAAATCCAGTTCCGCAGTTTGGTAATGCGGGAGTATACCCCAGGTCGGTTGATCTGAGCACAGCCCACACCCCAGCTCACCACGCCAGCCAGGAAGAACTTCCCTGGGGCCCCCTCACACACCAAAGGCCCCCCCGAGTCACCCTGTGAGGGACGTGAGATTGATTTTAAAATCCATGGGTGTGTTTTAAACCAATGAGCAGCATAAGCAAAGTTGCATCCTCTCATGAAGGATTTCAGCTTTTTGAGCAGTAATTCTTCATGGACAATGGTGTCTTTCAACACCATTAACATGGATTCATGACTTTAAAAAAACCCTGTTCTCCTAAAAAAATGAAACAAACAATCCATGGAAGAAAAAGTAACATGAAAGCGCAGCAGAGACAGCACCAACCTGACAAGAGTCCACTTTGCCCTGCAGGAATCCAGCACACATCATGAGGTCACTCACAGCCCCGTTGTACGCAGAGGATTTGTTGCACTCCTTGGTGTCAATGATTTTTACCACAGCTTTCTGCAGTGTCGAAGGCAACGAGACTGCGGAGCAGAAGAGCTCAGTGATCACTTCCCACCCACCCATCCATCCATCCATCCACCCATCCATCCATCCATCCATCCATCCATCCATCCATCCATCCATCCATCCATCCATCAATCACTTTTCTAACCAAGCCGAATCCCGTCTGCGATCAGACAGTTGCTGGAGCCTATCCCAACCACTTATGGGCAAAGGCAGGTGCCACCCTGGACAAATTGTAAGATTGCTCACCACCCAGTACACATATTACACACATACGGTAACAGTGTACTTTGTTTTACATTGCTATTTAAATTTCAGTATATATTGCCTTATTTCTACATAAAAGTCCCATTCGTCCGGTTTATGCATTAGCTTAAACCAAAAATACTTCCATCCTATGTAGAGATTTTTGTAAAAATAAGTTTTTAACTACCAGAAACCTCTTAAATCCAACATGTTTGCACGTTATGCGCCGTCACAGCATGACATTAAATTAATACTTTAAAGCCAGTTAATTTTGAAATACAAAAAAAAAAAAAGAAACTGTAGAGCTGTTTTGCCACCATGGAGCTCCAAAATGTTCATAATTTAATGAAACATAGGTAATTACATAATAACAGTAAATTGAAATCTTTCTTCTTCTTTTATGTTAAAGTAAAACTTATTTTGATAGTATATATATATATATATATATATATATATATATATATATATATATATATATATATGACGTTTTTTTTTAATAGCAAATTAGTTTTCATTCTGGTTTAAATATTTCATGATGACATTCATCAGCTCAGTGACCCACGACACTTATTGGGAGGTAGAATGAAAATTAGCATTTAGGCGGCTCCAACCACTTCAATCTCTCTTTCCGGCTTTACCCATCAAATTTCACAGTTTAACAAGTCGATGGTAAACTTGGCAGCATTTACGATGCCTTCCTGGACTGAATCTTTCCTCAAAACCGGCATGGGACCGCATGAAGTGCAGAGAAGGGAACGGGCGGTGCCTGGATTCTAACCTCTGGTTTCATGGAAGGCCGCAAACCACTAGCTAAACCGGCCTCTGTATGCTCCAAACTACTCCAACCAAAAAATGCTTTCATTGGATAAAAATCGAGTTCTTAAAGCAAAAGTAAAACATTTCAGAATAACAATGATGTCAATTCAAAAAGAAATGTTATTATTAAGTGATTGTTTGATTTTACAATCTATTTAAAAATAAATATAAACATTTGAAAACCCATCCGCCTATTAGCTTCAGAAGTAGCCTGACCTCCTTCATCCATGCTCCCGATGAGTTAGCGCCGCAGACTTACAGCTGAACTCGTTTAAGGCGCCCCAGCCGGACACAACGCAGTTCTGGCTGGGTGGAAAGACGTGCGACGCAGCAGGAATGCAGATCGGTTGGATGTGGGGGCTGAAGCTCAGGGGGCTCTCCAGCTCCAGCACGGACACGTCGTTGTTGGAGGTCTCTGGGTCATACGCTGGATCCACAACTATTGACTTGATGTTCACTACTTTAGACCCGACCTCGTCCCCTTTTCTCTGGCTGGCTCCAACCAGAGCGGTCCAGTCTTTGGGGTCATTTTCTCTAGAACAGGAAAAACCAAATCCTCCTGAATTGTATTCCCAAAAAAATCCTTACTCTTCTACACTACATTTCGTTTGATTCTCATCAGGACAAATCCACGCCTACCTCTCAAAGCAGTGTGCGGCACTGACCAGCCAGCGGTCGCTGAGGATGGAGGCTCCACAGGTGTGAAGGCTGTGGAACCTCAGACTGACCTGCCAAGGAATCTCCCCCAGGTGAGCATCAACCCCGCCCACAATCCGACTCTCCACAGCCGGCCGGGAACCGCACGCTGACGGGAACCATGAGCATTTCACGCAAACAGAAAGGTTTTTGCAAAGAAAAAAAGTAAAACAAAAACTCCTTATATTTATAATCAACTGAGCAAAATACCTAAAATCGGAAATTATATTATTGAGAGAAAGGGGCTAGTTTTTTTCTTTTTACCACAGTGAGCTTCATCGGATTCATCTGCACAGTCTGGGATGAAGTCACACTCTGGGTTTATTTTGGTGACACACTCTCCATCGTCACAGGTGAAGGCCGTGGCTGGACAACTGGCTGCAATTTGCAGAGTTGAGGGAAATCAATGTAAGGGGAAAGAAGGAAAAGAATCGCACTAGAATGAGCATTAAAAACACATACTTGAAAAATAAAAGCATCGTCATACAGCAAAGTCACACTAAATTAAAAAGAATGTTCTTTTTCAGAGGTCTAAAGGCGTAAAATCCAACACAACTTCACACAAATCAGCAGGATGATGAGCGCTGCTTGTCAATGATGATCTGATTACGAGAAGGGCTGAGATTAGAAAATAGATGGTTCATCCAGGTTGGTTAAAATTCTGAAAGTGGGGGTCGATTTGAACGGAGTTTTGAGAGAGGAAAATACAAAAGGAAACTGTTTCAATATAGTTTGGAATAAAAATCGCATGTTTGTGGATTTTTTTTACATCTTCTTTGGCAAATTTCTTTAATCAAATTGTTGTGACTGAGGAGCAAAAAAAAAAAAAAGAATACAGTTGGAAAAAAAGAGAATAAAAATGTACGTCTTTAATTTCCTCATCTGACTCAAATCTGTACGGCTGGATCGCTTCAATATTGCTCGTCATTTTTGTTGCACTGATAGTGTTAGGTTGGGGTTTGAGGGGCTGTAAGATAGTGGGAGAATGTGTAAACAGAGAGCTCTCAGCGCCGGGGAGGGGGCTGAGGTCGTTTCACACCAATGGTGCTGCCCACTACTTGGGGGTGAATTTCTACTGAACTACCGCCGCTCTGCAGAAACTATGTCCTAGAAAATGACACAAGTTTGTATAATCATAATTAGAAGACCACTGGGAACACTTTGAAAATAGATCAAAAGATGATCAGCGTGGGGTTTTAAAGGAAACGGAACTTCTGGTCTTGAAACTGATTGATTTCATATATTTTTAACCACAAGTGAACAAAGCTTTCTAAAAGTTAACGTACCCATTTTTGCGTCTCCGACTGCATAAAACGACTTTCCTCTGGCTCCTGTAACGAGGCAGGAAAAGGTGCATCAAACAGCTGTTTGCCGCTCATACCGTCTCCTCCGCAGGCGACTCATAACACACCCAATAAAAAGACGGCGCTGATGGCCCCGAAGCCCGGCACCTCCAGAGGTTTCCCCTGCATGACGGAGCTGAGGCCTGCCCTCAGCAGGTCCCGGACAAAGTTGTCTGAAAACTGCTGGATTCTGGACACCATGAAGATGAGTCTGACTGTCGCGATCACGTCACCGTTGGTGTTGCTGAGAAAACAAACATTTCGGAGTCCGTCTCTGGATATTTTCAGCGTTTAGTCACTTCAGCCCATGTGGGTCTTACCCATAAGCGATAATGCTGCAGTCCTCATAGTTATTTGATACCGATGAGGCAATGAAGATATTTTTAATCTAAAAAACAAAACAAAAAAACACGTTTATGAATAATATGAGCCCTTTTCTTCAAACACGGCCATAATGCAAACTGACTAGACCTTTGATTTTAGAGATGAGGAGAGTATGATGTTGAAAGCCGAGTTCTCCTTCTGCAGATCAGGAGTGTACTCCAAACCCTTGAGTTCAACCGTCTCAATGAAATGCTGCGGCTCCTGCAGCAGGTACGCTAGCAGTCATAGATGGAGGAAGGTTAGCTCTGGAAAATGGCTTCTGCGAAGATGGAAGAAAAGCAGAGTACTCACCTATAACAAAGCCCACACCGATACCTACGAGAAGGAAGAAGATGATGCAGGCGATGAAGATGCTCTTGTTGGAGCCATTGCTGGGTGAAGCAGATGGGGCTCCTCTTTCATCCTTCCTCACATCCATGTTCGATTACAGCAGCAACCTTTACGGCTCACGCTATCATAATGCCTGAAACAATGAACATAAACAGTGATCACTGCTACAGCGTGACTGGGCTGCTGGTTTGAGATCCAACATTTTTCCTGTTTAGATCTATGATTTGTGAGAGATGATGTGCTGTGGGAACTTAATACATTTCCCAATAATTAGTCTAAAACAGCGACTTTATCCCTCTATTGTGGCTCTTTGGCTTTGAAGAGAAATGCAAATGCTTTGAATCAATGACGGGTTTGTTGTTATTATTATTTTTATTTAACCATTATTTATCCAGGCAAGACACATTAAGAAAAGAGGTTCTTATTTTTAACTGTGGCCTGGCAAAAGGCTAGACCTTTTGAGAAACAAACAAATAAATAAATAAATAAATACAGTTAAAATAATAGCTGTAACTAACTCTGCTGCATCAGGACAGACTGTATTTTATTTTGAAAGGAACTTGTGTGCTGCTGACAGACTAAAATAAATTGTTACATATTGAAAAATATAGCAGAGTTATGTTTAAATGATGTAAAAATTCAGAGGCTTTGTTTTATAAATAAATAGCTTAATGGCCACAAAAATGGCCAGTTAGAAAATGACCCAAATGGCTCTTTTTGCATTAAAAGTTGCAGAATTCTGGATTTTAAAAAAACATTTCACATTGCCAGAATGTTAGCTTTGTGTTCACCCAAACAGACCCATTGAGAAGATGAGAAGATGAAAAATCATAAAATATGTTTTTTTTATTCTTATTACAGGGACTTTAATATGATCATATATAGTTATTAGAAACGACAGAATTTCTTGTTATATTTGGAACTGGTGGTGGTGCCTTGTCATTAATATCAAGTAAAAGTTAGCCTTGGCTCAAAAAAGGTAAAAAACCCCAAAACAAAACAAAATAAAACAAATCTAAACCACTTTGCTCATGAAACCCTTTTTGACTCAAAATTATTTGATTTGGACAAACATCCCCTAAAAAAGTTCCTTTCTTTTTTTTTTTTCAAATAAAGTGCTGTTAGTTTCTGTTTAGGAAAGTCTTGCTCAGTGTTGGACATGCCGTATGTTTCTCACTAGTGTTGGTAATCTCACTACAAAAATGCTTCCAAAAACTTTTTATTGCCATGAACTCATTTTAAAAACGGAAATAATAAAATACTACATGTGGTCTAGATCAGTGTTTTTTCCACCACAGTACACTAGTGTGTGCCATGAGAAACTGCTGGGAAATATTTAATTTGAGCTCATTTTAATTAATTAATTTTAATTTCATCCAAAGAGGCTCAGGTTCACACCAAGAAAGTAGTAATATGAAAGTTCAAAAAATACTTTTTTTCTGTGTGTTTATTTGATTGTTATTCAAGGCATTTTGATAGGAGTGACAGTAAATTGTTGATACAAACTACAAAGTTTCATTTTAGTTACATTTTTCGGTTGGTGGTATGCCTCGAGATATTTTTTTTTATCAAGAAAGAATTGAACCTTGACTCAAAGAAGGTAAAAAAGAATACAGGTTTAGATCATTGACACCCAAAACACCTGACTCATAGAAGCATTTTTTAACCAAAATACCACTTTGTTTTTTTTGTTTTTTTTTTACAAATCCCTCATTAAAAGCATAAAATTGTATTTTCAAGACAAAACAAATGTTTCTTTAATTCAGATGACTTCTTAAATCAAGTGATTTTAGCTTTGGTTTCTTAAATTCTTCACGAGAATAAAGTATTCTAATCTAGGACAGTTTGTTTCTAAAGAGTTTTTATTGGACAATTTAACCTCTAAGACCTGGCGTCAAAATGCCTGGACATCACATTTTGTGTTATATTAAACAGCAGTTAATTCTGCTATCAGAGCCCAAATAACAAAGAGAAATAAAAAAAACATGTAATTCAGAAAAGAGTTTAAGATAAAATGTAAACTTATACTGATATTTCTGTCTTCAACTGGTTCAGTTGTTTTAGATCTTTAAAAATAATATTACGCCTGAGTTCAAAAAGTGGGAAGATTTTAAAGATGACTTGAGTTATCCCTGTCATCCTAATGCTGAAGTGCCCTTAAGCACTTAGAAAGGTTAGGTGGCATCACCAAAGGAAAGATGCTATAAGGGCTGAAGCTAATGCTAAAATCTGAGCTCTAAAAAGATCAGATAACACTAACATGCTGCTTAAGAAATCTAAAACTCCCAGGAATTAGTGGAAGTTCTTTTATTTTTGCTCCATCCTAAATGCAATTTGAAGGACTAACTGTTGTCACTGCAATATGGAAGGAAAATATTCCGTTACATGGAGAGCTAGACGTTTTTTTATTCCAGGGTTTAATCCGGAGTAAAACATTTGGAACTAATCAGAACAGGATTGAAACCCTCAGAGACGGTTCTGCTCTGAGGCGCACAGGTAAGAAAAAGTAAACTAATCCCTGGAGGCCATTAAGGTCGACGGTCACAAACCACAAAAAAAAAAAAAAAAGAAAAAAAAAAAAAAAAAATCACCAAGTTACTTTTAGAAACGTTTCTACTTAATTGAATGAAAGGTTTTTTTTTTGTTGTTGTTGCTCTGGTAACAAACAGGATGGGTTTCTGATGGAAAACTCACCTCTTTGTCCTCTCATCGCTCTGAAGGTTTGACCAGGGCGCGCGCTCCTCTCAGCCGAACCTCCGCGAGGAGACGGGCCGGCGGGTCCGCTATATGCTCCACCTGATCCGGGGCGTGCCGAGCCTCTCCCGAACTCAGTCACTCGGTGTTGTTGACTCAGAAACGGCCGCTTGAGCTGCAGGAATCCCCGTCTCCTCCCAGCTCCATCCGCTGGGATCCCGTTGGCCACACCTCAGTGTGTCCAGCTCCAGGTAAACACAGGTGAGTGCCTCACCTGACCAAAGATCTAAAGAGCTCTAGGAGGATCCGCCGAGTTCTTCCTTCAGGGTCCCAAACCCCACAATAGAACTTAGGTACAATTTATCCATGAAAACTAGACATTAAACGCCACATTTTCTGCAGAATTTGATTTATTTTTACTTATTACTCCAAAAATACTCCATCATTTAGGAAAACAATGTAAACATGGGTGTTAAGCACAGTATCCCCACTCTGCTTACAGCATTTCTAATTTAAAGTCGTTAATGCCGCAGATTTCTCCCTGTGTGCCTAAGCTTCTCCATTCCAAACACTAAAACTCCCTTCAAACTGACAAAAGCTCACTCAGGGTGTGAAAAGGAAGATGTGATCCAGCTCGGATCACTGCAGGGAGCGACTGCACCCAAAGATAAAAACAAACTCCAGCATAGGTTTTCTTTTTATTTTTCTTATCAAAAACAAACAGTAAAAAGCTCACGTTGTTCCTGCATAAAAATGAAAAGGTTTGCACTTCCGTAGCACATGAGCTCTTTAGAACAGAGGTTCCAACGTCTGGACACCACAAACAAAAGGGAAGTGCATCAAAAGTCATTTTTACTGCTGATTCTCCAGCTTTCTTGGATGATCCATTAGGTTGGTTAAAACAAAAACAACAAAAATAGAAACAAAACAAAAGTCTAACACTTCATGGGCGATTTAGCCGTCTTGCTGCTGTATGAAGGGGTTGGGTATGGCCTCCATGCCGTCCTGAGGACAGATCAGGACGACGGAGGTTCCTCTGCAGACCACCAGCCCCAGCTGCCTGGTGTCTTCTGTCAGCTTCAGCTGGTCGTCTGGATCTGCACACAGACACACAAAGGCATTGTAAATGCCAGAGGATGTTCATCTTTATGTTGCGGTTTTTGTGCATTTAAAGAGATTTTTATTGCCGTCAGTAAAGGTGACAAATGCTTAACAGAAAAAGACTCCACAGTTGATCTGATACTAGAGGAAAACGATATTATAATGCAAAGAGTTATTAGTTCAAACACAAAAACATTTTTTTCTAACTAGTGGACTCTTAATGTTAAGGATGCTTCAGAATATAATAATGACCTATTAGAACCTATGCAAATGGGAGATGAAAACTTCATTTTTATTTTAGTTACAAGCTTTAGTTACGGAAAATAACACGCCTTTATAGTTTTTAAAGTTCGATGAATACCGTAAATATTATAGTTTTTAACTGGAGATCAATACAATTCATTCACTTAGTTTGAAGAGTGAAGGTGAAATTCTTACTGAAAAAAAAGTTAGAATATTTAGAAATGAGAATTAGAAGGAAAAACAAAAAAACATTCTCATAAAAAACAGTTTTTCGCCATGGTGATCAAAGTAGCTCCAACTGCTGTGACATTTTAATGCAGCCAAATTATATATACGTTTAAAATGTGATTACTTTAGTAATCATTGTGAATCAGGCATTAGAGTGGGCTAGTGTTAATTTTCTCTCGACTTTAATGTGTCTTCGTCATGAATGCTCATCAGAGTAAGAAATAGTGAAGTCATGTTATGTATTTGGAAAACAGAAGTCCATCTTGTTGATGGTATTTCTGAAAAATATGAATAACCTTCTTTATGAATCTTTAGAGACATGATGCAGACAGATGCATTCATGATGACATACAGGACATTTTTTCAAGATGGGGAGTTGTGATTAGAAATAGTTCAAAGTTTGTTTAAAGACAAAACATTAAGAACTAAAATACCTTTCTTAGACTACAGCACAATAAATGATTTTTTTATTGAAAAAGTTCAGTTTCATTTTAATTTCCAATGTAACTGGTTTCAATTTTTATTAAAGCTGTTTTTTTAAAGAAATACACACTTTTGCAGAACTAATTAATTAAATTAATGCTGATGTTTTTTCACACTTATTTACGAGTACAAACAGAACAAGAACAGATGGAAATTCACGGATTAAGTGCAGCAAAGATGCATTTATCAGAGTTATTAGTGGTTTTACCCAACCCTAACCATTCCTCCAGGTCTTTGAGGCCCAGAAAGAAGTTGTGCACTGGCTCTACGTATTTAGAAAATTATGTGGGAATAGTCACTTTCATAAATTAAAGAAAAATAGAACTTTAAATACAAAAATTTGTAAATATTATTAAGGCGAACAGATTGGCTTCTCCTGTCTGAAGGGGCACGAGAAAAACATTAAAAAAAGAAAATCATGCGGTTTTGATGAGTAAATATTACATGTTTAAATGGAGATCAATACAATTGATTTACTTAAAAAAACAGTTTGAAGAGTGAAGCTGATATTCTTATTGAAAGAAGAGTTACAGTATTTGGAAATGAGAGAATTAGAAAGTTTGAACCTTACAGCCCGAGTCCACATAACAGTATCAGTAGTAAACCATGGACTAATTAACTCCTAACAACTTAGTTCTCCATTAAGAACAGTGGGTACACGTGAGTTTTCACTTACCACGCATGTACTCGATTGTACCGTCCAACACCAGGTTCAATAGAGGATCGAACCCTTTTAGAACTCCGCTGGCTAAAGAGGGAATAAACAAAGTAAATAATTATATTCTGACATCACTGAATATTCTGGTCACCACAAAGAACAAGTTACAATCTTTCGATATAACAACAAGCCACCTACCCTCCCGTCCTCCTTGAAACTTCACACGAATTGGCTTGTCGATGTATTTGGACAAGTCAAAGATGCTCTCCTTCTTTTTCTTTTCTTTATCCTGTCAAGAAATGTCAGTTTCCAAGATAAATGCACAGTTTTTGAGGCGCAGACCCTTAGCCTAGCATTAGCTTAGCATCACTGACTAAGGCAGTAACAATTTAAAAAATAAGACGGCTGTTACTTCAGAAATGTTCTTCTCATTTCATCAAGTATTCTATTACTGACTAACACCAAATAGAAAAATGTTCGGTGAACAATAAGAGAGAAAATTAAACGAAATTATTTCGCACTCACCGCCATGTTTGAAGTGCGACCCGGAAGTTAAACTTTGACCCCAGATACAATTTAATAGCACCAATCACATTGCCTTAAACTCGCAGCTGACGTCATCTGATGTTATTTGCACTCAAAAAAATAAATACACAAATAAATGTTCTTAGCTTTAGTTTTGCTAAATAATTGTATTTTAATAGTAATTAAAAAAAACTTTTACCTTTCAAAGTTGACCTATTTCTTAACTGCATTCTCAAAGCAGGGGCGTCTATTAATAAACAAAGTACACACCAGCTGCTGTGTTGGGATCCTACCTTAGTTGTGATCCAGAAGTAGGACAAAGCAGTAGACTTGTTTTGCTCTTTACAGTGACTGAAGTGAAGTTTCAGAGCTTCAATCAATCTTTTCCATGAGTTAGATGACACAATGGACGAAGTTGGATATGCTTTTCATGTGGAAGAGCCTGGGCCGGATTATATTCCTGATGCTGTCCTACGGGTAGAGGAGGAGAGCTTTTACGTCTGTCGGGAGCTCCTGGCCCTTCAGAGTCCATACTTCAGAGCTCTGTTCTTTGGCTGTGGTGTGGAAAGCCGCAAAAAGCTTGTTGAGATCAAAGGTGTGGGTCGACAGTCTTTCAAAGTCTTGATGGAGTACAGCAAGACTCGCCGTCTGACTTTGGACCATGAAAATGTTCTTGGGATTCTTGAGACTGCAAACTATCTACAACTAGAGCAAGCCAGACGACTGTGTTGCAAGTTCTTGGAGCGCGAGCTACACCTCACGAATTGTTTAGGAATGATGGCCTTTGCATGGCAACTGGGCTGCTCTCAGCTTTATTCTGCAGCACGGCAGGTTGTGCTCACACACTTCCCTGCGGTCTCAGCTGAAGAGGATTTTCTGTCCCTTTCCAAGGAAAGTATTGCTGATCTACTTGCCAGTGATGATCTGGCTCTCCACAAAGACGATGTGGCGCTTGAAGCCACCCTGCGCTGGGTTTCGTTTGATCCTAAACGAGAAGAACATTTTTTAGAGCTAATAGAGCTGGTGAGACCAGAGTCTCTCTCCTTAGCATTTATTACCCAACTTCTGACCAGAATGAAAGGTTCTGACCCTCGAGCAAGGCTCATCAGCAAGCTGAATGATCACTTCCCAGCCTCTTGGTCAGTAGGCAGGTCTTTGAGGCGGACCAAAGCTACAGAGACTCTCTATGTCCTGGGAGGGCCTCATGATCAGGAACAGCAGGCACTGTATCAGTTCCACCCTCTGAGCGGTAGATGGCAGTGCTGTGCACCTTTGCAGCAGAAGAATCTAACTCAGTACTCTGTAGCTGCAGTAGGTAATATCCAATTATGATTAAAGAGAATGCTTTTCTTAAAATCTCAAATGTGAAATAAATGTAATTTAAGGTGCATTTTCCATTTAGGAAACAACGTGGTTGTGACTGGAGGCCACTTCAGAGATGTGCTGTGGTTCAGTGTGGACTGGGTGAAGATATACGAATGTTCAAATCAGCGTTGGGTGGATGGGCCGGCCCTGCAGAAATCCAGACACAGCCACTGCTCCATGGGGCTGGACTCCTCTCTGTATGTCCTGGGAGGCTGCATGGATGAAGGCCTCGTGGGTGATGTGGAGAGGTTGGTTCTTGGATCAGAAGACGGCTGGCAGGGGTTGAGCCCTATGGTCAGGGCAGTGGAGCGGGCAGCCACTGTAGCTGTGGGGTTGTGCATCTATGTAGCGTGTGGCCTGGATGAAAATGGGGAGGTGTATGCAGGAATTCAGAGATATTTGGTGAAGGAAGATCAGTGGGACGTGGTCTCCTTTTCTCCATTTCCAAGGTAAGTAGACAATGTACGTTGTTTTAACTTGTACTTGTTTTTTTACTTTTTTAATTTAAAGACCCACTCCAATCATCTTTTGGTCTATTTTAAAAGTGTTCCCAGTGGTTTTTAATTATGATTATGTTGTCTTTAGCCAAAATAACCATTTCTTAGTTTCTGCGGGGAAGCAGTTCCTTAGAAATTCACCTCTGAGTTGTGGGAGGGACTGTTGGCGCAGAGCAACCCCGCCACCATTTTCCCTCCCCGTTGCTGAGAACTCTCTGTTTACACGGTCTCTCGCTAGCTTACTGCCCTTCACACCCCCAACCTAATATCACCAGTGCAACAAAAGTGGCGAGCCATATTGGAGTTATCCATCCAATGCCAGCTCTGACGAGAAAAAACGAAGACGTACGTGGATTTAGTCTTCTACAAGTGGAGCAGGGAGCTTCTGCCCCACCCATTGTTATTTCTACGTCAAAAATACAATCTTTTTTACAACATTTTTTAATCTGCACCGGTTTTACAACAATTTGAACAACGAAAAACGCAGAAATGCAATTTTGAGCATAATTTTCCAAATATATGTCCTCCTTATTCAGAAAACATGTCAAAAGAACATGTAAAAAACACCAAAAACACGATTTCCCTCTGAGTGGGTCTTTAAAGAGTGATTAAAATACAAGCGGGAAGAGTGACATTATTCATTCAAAAATTCTCTCCAAGGTATGATCTGGTTGCCACCGAACTAAACGGCGCCCTCTATATGTTTGGAGGCAAAGCCCTGCGCCTCGACATGGAGACGGATGAATGGACTTTGCTGGATGAGCAATGTCTGGACAAAAAGTTCTTCTGTGGCTGCACCACAGTCAGCGGTCAGATCTACCTAGTCAGTGAAAGGAAAAGTAACAAAGCATTCCCAAACATGCTGCTGCTGGACCCTTACATAGACACCTGCCTGGAGATAGATGATGCAATTGTCTGTCCGGTCCCCATCAGAGGCTGTGTCACCATAAGAATGGTGTCTTCTACCAGCGTATGAGCAGCTCCTACACTTTCATTTAAATTTAAAAAATGATTAGAATCAATCTCAATGTATTAAATAAGGTTAATTTATTAAAAACTGTCAAAAAAGACACGCTGAACAAACATTCAAACATCTTAGAACAGTCTAGAACAACTTTCCTCAAACATTTTCATGGTTTTCTTCATCATGTAGACATTTCAATTCTTTTTTTTTTTTTTTTTTTTAAGCAGAAAAGCCCTTTTTAAAAATTAAACCCAGCTTAGTTTCAGCAATAAATAAATACACATTTGGGTAAAATAATGAAAAAATATGGTGTAAATTCACAGAAGCATATAAGAGCCTCATAAGTAAACTATAGCATGTTGGTAATGAACTCAATCTCAAACCTCTTGTGCGGTGTAGGGTTTGCGCTCAGTGTAAGTTTATATTTCACTTACTTTGTCCTGTTTCCTTTTTCTGTCCTTTTTTCTTTTGTTATTGACAGTGGTTGTCTCTGGGGTCAGTTAGACCCTGTGTTCTTGTTTTTCCTAGCTCATGAGCTTGACAGGCATTATAGTAGGGTCAATCAACAGATCAATTGAGCTTCATATTAAGTGCGAGTGAAAAGGACAGTAAAAACAGCAGCCTAAGGCACAAAACAAACATGTAGCAAACTGCAGTGTAAAATATGATGCTTTCTGCCAGAGTAGTATCACAATAAGAAAAATACACAATAAATAGATCAAATAAATCACAAGAGCAAAGTTTTAAATAGATTATGCTTTACAAAGCGGGAATTCGGTTTCAAATTAAGATTATATTCTTTGTACAACTGCGAGATCTGTTACTACAAGGTATTGAAACCTTATGTTGTTTTGGGGTGAAGGGGCTGGAGCCCATCCCAGCTTCATCAGGGAGAAGTGTTTAGGCCTGTCCTTGCTGACAGAGATGGCAATTTATGTGAATTATTTGTTGCAAAAATTGCATAGATATCTAGACTTATCATTAGATATCTAGACTTTTCACGCAACGTTCACGGAGCATATTAGGATATATGTCCAATGATCTATGTAAAATAAAAATCTGCATGAGGTAATTTCTACTAAACTAGAGGTTGAAGTTTGTTCTTTTTTTATTTCACAGGACGGTTTAATTTACCACAGAATTTCTTTTGTCTGAAACGTTAAACTAAAAAAAACTTGAAGAAGAATCATTTACAGAAAAGTTGTTGCATCATAAAAAAGTCACCATAAAGACAAAACGTTGACAAACTCTACTTCTTTCAGCACAAAACTTCATTTCCTTTTTGATCTGTTTAAATTCTTTTTCTATACTGTGTATGATACGCTGCACACAGGTGCTAAAGCTCAATCATTTGGGCTCTATTCTTTTGCAGAAAAGTAGGATGTAGACTTCTCCTGATCTGAATAAATAGGGTTGAATGAACTCATGCAGAAATGGCATCCTTCTGGGCAAATTGAACAGAGATGAAGATGTGTGACAGGAGCTGCTCCACTATCTGGCTTTTGGCATTCTGCTGTTTATATTCCTCTGGTTGGTCAGGTTGTTCAGGACACAGTTGTGAGCCAACGACGTTAGTTTCGAGTTTCTCCTTTCTGTCTTTTGCCCCGACTCCACCTCATCTGCTTCCTCCTTATGCTCTTTATCCTCGTCTTCATTGTTGTCCACATCACTCTCTTCATCGCTGCGTTCGTCACGCTCAACCTATGGAGAAAAGTTAGGTATGAGTGATTCTGCACCCCTGGTTCTGTGAGTTGTGGATTAAACGGTGCTTACTTTGCCCTTGAAGATAAACTTTTTAACCATCCGCAGGATTAGGTAGGCCCAGAAGATGTGCAGCGCTTGGAGGACCAACAGCAGCGCATTGAAGAAATAATAACCAAAGAATGGTTGATAGAAATCAAGGGACACCAGCAGGGTAGTGTGGATCACTCTGCAAAAAGTCACAGAACGACATCATGGTCAGTTTAATCCAGTCTGGTGCTTTCCTGACAAATGTTGTTTTCATTCATAGAGAGACATGCATACAGTGAAAAAAGTGAATACAGTTCCACTCCAATCATCTTTTGATCTATTTTAAAAAGTATTCCCAGTGGTCCTTGAATTATAATATAATTTTTAGGAAAAATCATAAAAGCTGTGTCCTTTTCTAGGACATAGTTTCTGCAGGGCGGCAGGAGTTCATAACAAATTCACCTCTGAATTGTGGGCGGGGACTGTTGGTGCAATGTCAGCCTTTGTTTACACTCTCTCTCTCTAGAGAGCCCCTCACACCCCCAACCTAACATTGCTGGTGCAAGAAAAATGGCGGTGCAGGAAGCTTGTGTACAGACTGTAGAACCTACTGTAAGTCCCTGCTACTAGCTTTTTCCAATGGCCTATTTTAGTCTGATCCTGATTCACAATGATTTGAATAAAACTCTCAGAAATGCTGTTTTGAGCTTGATTATTTACATACATGTCCTCCATCACTCCAAAACTGCTACAAGAACATGTTTAAAACACAGTTTTCATTGGAGCGGGTCTTTAAAAGTCCTCAGTCTGCTAGTTTTAGTCAGGGTGTCGCTAAACACCGACACACGAGTGAGAGGAAAGCTGCTGTCATCTCACCTGCAAGGAAACACCACCAGCCTCGAAACAAGGAAGACTAGAGCGAAGACGACAAACAGCGAGTCACAAGTCCTCGTCCACACCGCATAATGAAGCATCTTGGCAGACTTGGAAAGAGAAAAAAAAATAAACATGTCATTATTTGATACAAACTACAAAGATTACTAAAAAGCCTTGATATATAAGTCTTTTCTGTTCAATCATGTCAAACCTTGTCAATTACAGCAACTTAAATTTAAATTGATTATATTTTAAATATAAATAATGACACTAGTGATAACCATTACCTTTATTATTGACTTAGATAGAAATAACCTCCTTCATATTAAATCTAAGGCAGAGTGTTTTGGATAGAACAGGCCAACATCTATCCCTCTATTTTTCTTCCGTTCAACCGAAACTGGGTCACTGGGGCAGCAATCTAAGCAGAGATGCCCAGACTTCCCTCTCCCCGGCCACTTTCTCCAGCTCCTCTGGAAGGCCTTGAGGCGTCCCCAGGCCAGTCGGGAGACATAGTCTCTCCAGCGTGTACTCGGTCATTTCTGGGGCCTCCGTCCAGAGGAACATGCCTGGAGCACCTCCCCAGGGATGCTTTCAGGAGGCATCTAGACCACCTCAACTGACTGCTCTGGATGTGGAGGACCAGGAGCTCTATTCTGGGTTTCCTCAGAGTGACCAAGCTTCTCACCCTACCTCTGAGGGAGCGTCCAGCCACCCTATGGAGGAAGCTCATTTCTGGTGTTTGTAGTTGGGACCTCAATCTTTCTGTCATGACCCAGCGCTCATGGCCATATGTGAATATTAGAACGAAGATCGACCGGTATATCTGCTTTCTGACTCAGCTCTCTCTTCACCACAACAGACACCGCACCAATCCGCCAGTCAATCTCATGCTCCGATCTTCCCTCACTCACTCGTGAACAAGACCCTAAGATACTTAAACTCCTACACTTGGAGCAGGAGCACTCCACTCGTACCCAGAGAGGACAAACTACCTTTCACCGGTCAAGAACCATGACCTCAGACTCTGCCCCAAACTGCCCCAATGCCCGCTGCAGGTCGTGGCTTGATAACATCATCATCTGCAAAGAGCAGAGGAAATCCTGTGGTCCCCAAACCAGACCCCTCCGTCGCCTGTGTGCACCCAGAAATTATTTACATAAAAACTATTAAAAAACCGGTGAGAGAGGAAAGCCCTGCCAGAGTTCAACATGCACCAGGAATTTTGTAATTTAATGCTTAATAGACACCGGCAGCTCTCGGTAAGTCTCCCCTGCCCCCGTACTCACAGAGAACCCACGGGGGCTGCGGTAACAACACACATAGGGACTGGATGAGCGAACTCCAACAAACTACCAGCACCCTGTAGAGCTGGTCCTATGTTCCACGACAGGACTGCTCCTGGATCTGAAGTTCCACTATTGGCCAACATTGTTTTAATAATTTGTTTTCCTTTATTTACCATAAAGACTATATTAGCCAAAATCAACACACAAGCAGTCAAAAATAAATTAATTATATATTATAAATTAAATAACTTAATAACTTTATTAAATAACTTAATTTATCAACCAAGCACAACTGATCTGGATCTGTGATGTATTACTAGAGTAACAACCACTAGAAATTGAACCTGTTCCAGCTGTTGTCCTACTAAACTGTTCAGTTTAAACAGCATTCAAGTTCACTGCTATGAAATGCCAGCAGCCCAACGTTTAAGCCACTGCGATACCTATCAGCCAGAGAACCAGTTAGGCTTTAAGGTTACATGACACGATCTTCGTGTTTCAACAGATTTGAGATCACAAACCAACTGTGAGACTTTATCTGTGATGAGTCACACCCATAAAGATCGGCCAAAACCAACAAAGAACAATGCTTATCAAAACATTATGAGGTAAAATTGAGGAACTGTCTGGGGTTAAATACTGCACTCTCTCTGTCCCTATCTCCAACTTAAAAACCAAAAGAATCTAATTGTAACTTTCTGCCTCATTGTTCCTTTATATTCACAGCAGTGATATAGAGAGGTGCACAGAGAATATCGCCTGACTTTCTATGGCATTTACCTCAAGGAGGATATCAGAGGAATCGTGCACCAGCATCACCAGTGTTCCAACTCTCACATAGTTGGCACAGTAGGAGAAACCAATGAGAAATAAGGTAGCGATATGATGGATCACCTGCTCCTTAAAGTCCTAGAACACAGAACCGGACACAGTTATAGGGAAGGTAGCAGAAAACATTCATCTTTGTCTGTGAGTCAAAGAAAAGGTCAGATTCTTTTATTTTTAGGGAATGTGCTGCTCCCTTTTGAAGCATTAGCACACACGTCACATAAAGGTTTCAAAGCGAAAGCAATGGATAAAAGCAAAGTCACGATGTGAAGACAAATAAACCACCTTTACAGAATATAACACTGAACACCATATAAAGAAAATACTCACTTTTCGTTTGACATCCACGGAGACTGAGAGCAGCAGAGACAAATAGAAACCCATCTCCAACATGTAATACCAATAATGTGCACTGGCCACAGCCTGGAAATGAGAAGACAGGAACAATGAGGGAACATTTGCATAACTTTAAAACTTTGTTTTGCAAAACATTTGTGCTGCTCATGTGAACAAAGCTGAGAAGCGACAGTGCAACATGTATCACAGAGTGACTGGTTGTCCTTCAGGTTTTGCTACAGTACAGACCCTTAAAAAGAAAAGAGTACAACTGCAATTGTAAAAAACTCAAAGAAGGCTGAGTTTTTAAACCAGCATAACTGTCATGCTGGACTGAAAGAAAAAGTATGAAATTCAGGAGTACCTGGAGTATTATCTATTATCTTGAGACTATTATCTCAAAAAAAGAACACTTGGAGAACACACAGCCTTCAGTGTTTGCTGCAACACAATGGCAGGAAGTACAGTGGGGTATTTTATTCACAAAAAAACTTATTTTTTTGGCTCTCAAAAGTAAACATTCCGAAAAAGTGGGATTGCAGGTGCTGGAGTCAAGCAGAGTTTCTGTCAGGTGTTTTCTATTATGAGGCCATGACCCTTCAAAGACGTTCCAGCGAGGAATGCAGCCGTGCAGGAATGCCTTACTGTCTATTAAACCACAGAGATATTAGCTTTTCACTTAAAGTTTAAAAAAAACGACTGCAAATGTGGAAAAGCAGCTTTTATTTTGAAAAGAAAGTGAGCGAATTCTAATAAAAGTGAGTTGGAAAAAACTTTTAAGGCAGCTACTTCCTGTTATTTTTTACACTCTCTACTATAAAAGAAAACAAGATTTGCAGATAAAGACTTAACTGTTTTTTATAAATGTTACAGACATTTTCATCATCAATGTTCTTGTAATAAATCCTTGGAATGTTGCATATAGCTTAGTGAAGCTTTGCCTGATTTTCATGGACATTTTATACATTATTCTTACTTCGTCTTTGCTTGGTTTTTAGATTTATATGTTTTTGTTTTTAAATCATAAAAACGGATCAAATTTTCTCTGATTTTTGTCAGTAAAAAGTGACTAAATTTACTAATTGGAGCTTTTTGGACAATTTCCGTTAATTGTGGAATTATTAATTAAAAAGATCAGTGGAAAGAAAGCTGGGGTTGTATTGATCTAAAGATAAATTAAGGGGGGAAATTGTAAAAGATTAAAAACAGCCCCAAAAAGTTCTGGACCACTAAAGATGACAGAAAAATATTTATATTATAACAACTAGTCACATTAAAAGTCCATTAAATGTGTGGATTTTGGATCACTAATTCAGTTTATATCAGATGTGAGGAAGGACATTGCTGCTTCTCTCACCTTCTCTAAATGTTTACAGGAAATACTGCAAACCTGTTGTTCTAACTGCTTTGGATAAAAACCGCCCTGAGACTCAGATGCATCCTGATGGAGTGAAATGTGCTCTGCTTTTTCTTTAAAACTGAGCGAAAAGTTCTGTCCTCCACTTCAGACATTTATAGAAATGTACTCAAAAGTTAGTGCTAAAACACGAAAAAGTAAACATTTCAAACAACCAATTACAAGTTTAAAGACTACTTGAAAAATATAAAGATTGAGAAAACAAGGAGGGAGAAAATGAAGTGATAGAAGGCACCTGACATTGCCAGTTTAAAACAATTTCAGGGGCAAAAGAAGCTCAAATGGCATCACCCCTGAAGAATTTGCAGAAGAAGAATGGATTTCTGATATTGTCTTACTGCTGATTAATCGGAAGCTTTTGACAGAAACATTACAAGATTGTAGTTCTTTGTAGTGGCTGAACTTTAAAACTGACTCCAAACTGGGTGTTTTCTTTAGATCCTGGATGAGCGGCAAAATCTCCTCTACATTATATCCTTTGATACTGTTGACCATCACGTCCTCTTGGACAGGCTGAAAAACGTGGTTGGGGTTTCTTGATCCGCTTAAACTGGTTATCCTCCTCTCCTCCTCCTAAGTATGCGTGTGAACACTATCTGTTTTGTGTACATGTCGACAGATGGACATTTTTGCAGCTAGCAGGTGTGTTTATAACATTTGAGTGTGTGTGTGTGTGGACAGGCCCCGCCCTTTTTGTACTACATTTGAACTTTACCATAATGATTAACAACCAGTAAACTTGTTGCTTTATGCTGCTTCATGGTCTTATCCCCCTTCCCCTCCTATTATCACCCTCCTACCCCCCCTTTCTCTAACGTCCCTCTCTCTTCTTCCCTTCTTTCCTTTTCCGTCCGGTCCAACACCAGAAATTTTCAAACATTATTGAAATTAATAAAGTTTGGCCTCAATTACAAAAGGGGTTTATCCAGACATACCTTTGGTTTGTCTGAAGATTATTAACCCCTCTTGTTAAAGTAAAACATGTCCAACACAAGAGGCCCTCAGCTCTCATCTGTCTGCCCAGCTGTTGGACAGGACAAGTTAGAAAAAAAAAAGAATAAATAAAATAAATAAAAATAAACTGGTTCTCCTCTTATCTGACTGGCAGATCTTTTTCTGTTGGTTTTTCCAAGTTTAAGTCCTCCTCTGCATCCCTCACCTTCTGGTGTTCCACAAGGCTCAGTTTTGGGACATTTATTGCTCATTTTATATCGGCTGCCTTTGCAGCACATTTTAAGTTCTTTAAATGATATTTCTTATCATTTTTATGCAGATGATATTCAGCTTTATGTGTCTTTTAAACCCCAGGAGGATTTTAAAATAAAGATTTTATGCAGGTGTCTGGATTCGGTCAAGAGTTGGATGATTAATACATTTCTCCAACTAAATGAAGCCAAAACTGAGATCCTAGTTTGTGCTCCTGACAGTTGCCTCCCCCAGATAGTCCAGTGGCTCGGTCTACTTGCTTCCTTTATCAAGTCCTCTGTCAGGAACCTTGGGGTGACTCTTGACCCACTTTTATCCCTTGACTTTCATGAGGGGTCACTTGTTCGTTCTTGTTTTTATCATTTTAAAAACATTCCCAAACTTATTTCCTGTTTTACCGTGTTTTATTGTGAAGCACTTTGGGATTTTTATCTTGAAAGGTGCTGCACAAAAACGTTTATTATTATTATTATTATTAGATTACTTTTAAAGTTCAGTTGCTCTGGAAAAAAAAATCTGTTAAGAAATGAAAATCTGCAGATTTTTTGAAAGAATAGTCTTTGTCTTTGTGCACAGTAACTGTGTTTTTATGATTTTTTTTGTTGAACCAGATCCCAAACGTTAGACCAGAACACAAAGTGATCTTCCTTACAATAAAACTAATTAGAAAACTGCCCAGAATTACATGGGGTATGACAGCATTGTCATGGCAGAGTGGTACAAAATTTGAGGATGGGCTCACTTGGATTCAGATTTAGTAACCCATCTCTGCCAACAGAGAAAACGCGTTTGACACAATCCAATTGGTTTCTAAAGAGAAAAGAAAAAAGCTAAATGTCACATCCCACATTTTAAACTCCTCTTAAGACCAAAAATTACTGGAACTCTGCCATCTCCTGAAAGCAACACTGATTTGGAAGACAAGCCAGTGATATACAAGATAGTTGATTACAAAAAAGGGGCATTAAAGTGCTCACCTGTTTGGGGTAACCCCTCCAGCACTCTGTTTGGTCCCAGAACCAGGGAGTCTGGGAGAAATGGACAATCCCCAAAGATCGCTAAGTAAACAAATGGTTCTTTAACAATAAATCTTGCACAAATGGCTGACTTACATCAATTAGTGACCCAAGTCCTCCAAGGAACGCGGTGAGGTAGAACACAAACCGCCAGCTGCACAGACGGAAACAAACCAAGCAGCTTATTCTCCAGTCTCAGGAGTCACAAGGTGCTGCTAATAAGCATTGCAATCAAACTGCAGTAAAATGAAACTGGTGTCATGGCCCTGGGTGAGGAAAGACTTTATTTCATGTCAATACCTTATTACCATCAGATGCAGTGTGGACTGACAGGTGAATGAGATTACTATGTGATAGCAAAACAAACTTGTCATCTGAGGAACACAGGTGATGAAGGACGTCTCATTCAACACGGTTTTCTTCTTTACTACCTCAAGGGGTGTAGAGCTCCAGGTCCCTGTTGTCACTACGGCTCTTTTTCTTGTCAAATTTTTCTAAAAAATTGTTTTAATTACAGTTCTTTAGGCTTAAGAAAAAGGTCCAGACTATATTTTTACAGGTCTTTTAAGAAGCCCAACTAATAAAATGAACTTTAACTGATTAATCTCAGTCTCATTAGTCACCCTTTGAGCTACAGTTACCATACAACCTGTGTACATCTGTCCATTTCTGGGTTGCAGGTTGAAAGAGTTATTGATTAAATATTTTTGTAGTATTTCTGCTTAAAAATCCATAAATGGGACACATTTTTACTCAGTTGGTATTACATATTTAACACGAACATGAATTGAATTGAAATCCAAAAAAAAGGCACCAAAACTGAGACACTCACGATGCTTCACAGAACTTTTTTGTGTTATCGGGTCGGTCCTGGTTCCTCCGGTGTCTGAACCAGGTCTGGATCTTTCTTTGCGATAGTCCACACTGCTTACTCAAGGCCAACACTTCAGGCTGAACACACAAAACATGATTTTTATAGGCACAATTTTCAAAATAAAATATCTCTTTGCTGCTTTAGTTCACAGTTGCATCGATAAATGATTAGTATAAAACTGAATGTTTACGGTTGTTTTGTCAACGTGTGCTTAATCTGGCTGTTTGTCATGAGCTGACGAGATCAGTGACAACATGTCCATCAACGAGACACTGATATCCAGACTTCTGTTACCTCCGACAGAGCTTTGCTAAAGGTGACACTTAATTACAACTGTTATAAAAGTGGGATTCTGAGCTGGGCTACGCTGTCTAAAGCTGTTTTGCTATGTTGTTTCTGTGTGACTCTCTGGCGGCTGCCTGAAACGGCAAAAATGACTAAATGTACATTTGGTCTGTTAATCTGTTTGTGTTTTACAGGTTTGATGGCAAAACGTCAACAGGCTCAGCTGCTTGTTCAGGAAAGGAAGTCAGAGCAGAAGCTGATTAGCATGCAACGCTGAATTGTCTCACTGAAGCGTGAAAAGTGAAGTTGATAAGTCAAGTCGTGTCTTTTCCCGACAGCTTAAAGCCTGCCTGCTACTAATCAAAACCAGGAGTCAGGTGCAAACCTGACCTCTGCTGCATGTCTGCACCTGTTTATTGAATAATTCACAAAACATAAATATTGAAGAGATAAACTAATTTTTGTGCTTTTTCTCATTTTAGTGGGTAGTGGATTAGAGTCAACTAGAAGAATAGTGTCACTTTCAAATACAAATAGTCAAGAAAACATTTAGGAAAAGTCATTGAAACAATTACTTTAGTAAAAATTAAGGTGATGGGTCAAAAAAGTTGCTAAAAAACTGTATTAATGTTATGACAGATTTAGTTTTTAGAACATATAAAACCTGAAAAAAGACCTGCAAAAGACGAAGTAAAAAATGTAAAGCCATTTTAAATATTTAGTTTAGAAAATTTGTAAGCATGAGGAATTTTCAAAATAAATCAAAATAATGTAGCAATTTTACTGCAATAATGAAGTTAAAGAATACAGTCCCAAAGGACTGACAATACTGAGGGTTTAATCAGCACAAAGTCAATTTTCTCCAGTGTTCGGCTTTGTTTGTGGGGTTTGTTAGCTCACCTGAATGCGTGTCACCAAAAAATTAGGATTTTTGCTCACTTGCAAGTGAACCCTGGTGTGGTTCACCAGCAAGATAAAGAAATTTGAGGTAGATTGAAATCAAATTAAACAGCCTACAGACTCTCCATAAAAAAACAGAATTAAGAAAATAAGTAAAGTGTCATCAGCAAACATATATCAATACACAGTATGAAAGGATAACGTGGATTAATCAGAAAATGTCATTCTTTTTTTAAGTTTTTGTTGCTTAGTGAAAATATTGCCCCAATTAAGCAGCTTTTTTAGCAGGATTATCTTTTCTTTTGTGAAGTGCTTTGTGCCTGAAAGGTAGAAAAGCACTTCACAAGTATGTCATTTACCGTTTGCAGGTAGTTTGATTTGGTGACAAAAAGGTGAAAGCAAATCCGACCAAATTAAGGTGGGAACATAATTCAGAACGGTGAACTCCACCTTAGAACTCCACCTTATCTGAAGAGGAAGTGCTGAATGTTTGCAACAACAAATACACTTTCTCCCGTCCTCGTCCTCAAACAAGTTTTACAAGCAGAAGTTTCTTGATGAACAGCCATGACTGTATTTTGACTCATTAGTTGATCACAAAGTTCTTTCACTGTCATTGATTTCTTATTTCACATCAAAGTGTAGGAATATTTAATTTAGCACAACAAAAACCTCATTTAAGCAATAAAAAAATGTTCCTTCTGTCTGGGAATCAATGTCAGACTCCTCTTTAAAAAGAAAGATTTTCTCAAACATTTTGAATTGAAGGGAGCAGGAACACAAACCTGCGATGGCTGCCGGCTCGTCTGCTTATAAAAGGCTTCCAGCTTAGGGACTGAAGGAGCTTGAATCCGAACGCGGTCCTTCACACCTAAGCACCTGCTCAACGGGACAGCAACAACCCTGGAGGAGAGGACGGACATCCATTTCAAATGCTAGCTGCAACACAAATTCTCTACATTTTGTTGTAATTCCAACAGATTTGCCACATGACACTGCTTTTAAAGCATCTTTTATGGCCCGTCTGGCCCAAATGCAGCTGAAGGAAGTCTGTAGGAGTCGGGGTTGCAGCTTTTAACGTCTGGAAGGGGAGGATATTTTTTTTTACTTTTTAGTTTGAGTTTATTGGTACAAATAAAACTAAACATATAAACCCTTTAGCAAACAAGGGGATGTTACAACATACATGGCATGTATTCATACATATATTTAACAACAGACAATGGACAGAAGAACAAAGATCTAAACTGCGCCTGCATCTTCCATCTATTTGTGAGTTCATTTATATTTGTGTTGAATTATTCATTAAACAACCTCAAACTTTTATTATATTTATATTATTATATTTGTTTTAATCCACTCCATCTCCAGTGTGCCAAATGCGTTGCAAACAAAACTTTGGCATGAATATCACTTCATACGCCTCTCGTTAATGACATCTACCTCCATCTGAAGGGAGGCGGCTGGTTTTTCCTGGTGACACGTTTATCAGCGGTCTTGAAATCCCGGCTGTGACCTTTCTGCGTGGAGATTGCATGTTCTCCCCGTGCACATGTGGATTTTCTCCTGACACTCTGGCTTCCTCCCACAGTCCAAAAAACATGCTTCATGGGTTGCTTGATTACTCTAAAGCAGGGGTCGGCAACCCAAAATGTTGAAAGAGCCAAATTGGACAAAAACAAAACAAAAAACAAACATGTCTGGAGCCGCAAAATATTAAAAGCCCTATTTGAGCCTTATAATGAAGGCAACACATGCAATGTGTATCTATAATAGCTATATTAGCCTACTATCAAAATGACTAAGTTGCTACAAATTCATAATGAGCATTAACGAGTAAATGTTTATTTGCCCTGCGGTGCATTCTGCGGAGAACGACGTGTCACGTGACTGCTCTGTTGTGCAAGTTTAACTTCATTACAATATCAATGAATTATGTTTCATTGCTTTGATACAAT
The DNA here is from genome assembly GCA_037389245.1 of Oryzias sinensis. Lineage (NCBI taxonomy): Eukaryota > Metazoa > Chordata > Actinopteri > Beloniformes > Adrianichthyidae > Oryzias > Oryzias sinensis. The sequence goes on along the minus strand of CM074498.1, from coordinate 23,076,143 downwards.
TAAAGAAAGGTAATAAAAAAATCTGATTTTTTATGTCATTTTTATTTTGAGGATTCGAACACAAAACAATTAAATGGAACGTGCGTGACGACGTTCCCCATGACAGCCAGCTGCACTCGAATGACAGAACAGCTTCAAGCATTTGCGGCGCCTGCAGACTTTCATTCAGCTCGTTTAGATGGCTTGTCACAGTCATACGATCCACCAAAAAGTGCAGCTTTTCCAGCCACTCAGGATCTTCCAGTTGCGTGTAGTTCAGGTTTTTGCTATTCAGGGACGTTTTCACGTGTTCGAAACGGACGACAAAGTGACGTAAAGCGTCACCCCTGGACAGCCATGGGACTTTGTTGTGTAGCAGGAGATCAGAATATTCGCTTTCAACTTCATCAAGCAATGCAGAGAACTGACGGTGGTTCCATTTACATCAGCCACCTGTTTAGCGGTCCGCTGAAAGTTAAAAAAAAAAGCCCTGCTGGTAGAAACTCGTGTCGTAAGCTATGACGCAAATCTCCGTTGATAGAAATGTTGAAGTACACGGCACGACCCTAGACAGTCTCAGTGACAAATTAATAGCAATAGACAATAATCTCCTTCTTCATAACAAGGCCATTTATCCCAGCACACACAAACAGCCCAAACAGAATGGACCTCACTTCAGTTCACAACACTCTTACTCAAGGTTTTACCCCAAAACTCCCACTTTCCATGAGCCTTAGGGGCTGAAGGCGGGGCTAACCCCCAGGTCGGTACAATATTGTACTGGCGGTCATGTGCATTTTAGGTCTGTTGGCAGCAGGGGATTGTGGGAAGCGGTTTCCTGATGTAATTAGGGCTCAGCATGAGCGTTTCTGTTTGCCTGTGTTTCTTTTTAAAGGGCAGTTTTGTTGTTCAACCTTAGTTTATTCTTCCTATTATGTTAGTTTCTTTTTGTTGTACCATAAGTGTGGAAGGGGCAGAGGTTGATGAGTCCTGTGCAATGTTCAATGTGGTGCGTGTTCAAATGAAACGGAGTTAGTAATGTCAGAAAGATAAGTATCCTCTCAGCTTCTCTCACTACCCCCTCCTCTCTGAGACTGTGTGGAGTCGTGTGCTGTCAAAGACACGGACTGTTCTCCAGCGTAGTCAGTTGATTGACAGTTTAACTTATAGATGGCTAGATGCCCATTTTCCAGTTACAAGTGACGTATCTACTGGGCGTTACAATTTTAATTCTACAAGCTCTTACAGCATTGGTAAAAGTTAAGAATATTTGTGTCTTGTTTTTCCTCCTACAGAAACCATATTAAAACAAAAAGTATATTTCTCTCTCCCATCTTTTTACATTTACAAACATTTTTGAAAATGCTCCAGGGAGCCACCAGGGCAGCGCTAAAGAGCCGCATGCGGCTCCGGAGCCGCGGGTTGCCGACCCCCGCTCTAAACTGTCCCTAGGTGTGACGCCTCCGCCCAACAGCAGCCGGGACAGGCGACCCCCTGACTTTGAAAGGGATAATGTAGGTTAAGATAATGGATGGATGGTTAGTTTTTCCAATATATATCCTAGTTATAGTTTTTTTTTCATCCTGATTTGATATTTTTCCAATTTATTGTGATAATTTGTGTTTTCTGTTGTGGTGTTTGTGGCAGATAGTTATTTGGCAGTGTGTGTGGGGGGGGGACTGACATGTGTGGCTATTGTTATTGCTGGATGGGCTTTGTTCTGTCTGGTGTATGGGTTTTCTTTTATTCTTCTGGTTCCCTCTAAGTCACTTAGAAACGTGTGTGTGTGTGTGGTGGTGGTGGGGGGGGGGGGGGGTTGACTCTGGCTGAGTCGGTTGCCTCCCTGCTTTTGTTTCTTGTGGCTAAAGTTTAAGTTTCCTTTTGTTTTGCCTCACCTGTGACTCACCTGCTTTCTACTTCCTTCCGTCCTGCAACGACACTATATATTCCACATCCCCTTTAATACGTTATTTTTCTATACTTCCTAGTGTCCCGTCCTTTTTTTCTTAAAGAATTTTGTTTTATGGCCCCTTCTTTGACACCATTGAGATGTGCTCCCGAGGGGCCTGAACGAGAGCCGTCTACAGTGGCAACGAGGAAGTTCATGGTTTGGTTCCTGAAGCTAACAGGGCAGATGATATGGCATCAAGCAACACTAGATATGTGCGTGTTTGGCAGAAGGAATGAGAACGGCTGAGTGACAAGAACAGAAAAATGTGATTGCATTTGCACGCGCAAGATGCATTGATAAATGCTTGGATGTGTAAACACACATCCACACATGCAACCCTATCAGATGCGACCGTTTTGACAGCAGAGAGGACGAGAAGGTCACTACGGCTTAACACAGAGACGCCATGTCTCTGGCACGCACTTTCAGCCAGCTGCCGTAACCACGGAGACCCCAGACGCCTGTCCTCACAGCAACACGGCATCCAGCATATGTTTTCCTCTTCTCGCCCTTGACTGCGTCTAAAACAGCTAATGTTACAAGTCTGTTTATAAATTCCTTATGAGGGTTCAGACAGAGACTTGCAAACAAGCTAAAGCAGCTTCAGCACAAACAGTCATGAGGTCATAAGTGAAAGCGTACACTTTCTGTCTTGATGTTCGCTACAAAATTTGACTCTTCATCATCTACACTTGACACGTACAGTAGTTCTCCTTTCCCCACAGAGCTTTGTCTCCTGTTAATGTCACCAGAAACCATTTGAATGCTTAACTCATCAGTGCATGAATGCTTTTATGTGCTAGCAGTGTTTCCTAATTAGCTGCGGTTTTGTGCAGTGAGGCTTGGTGTCGGTTGCTAAGCTGCGATGGACGCTCCTTTAAACTTCCCTTTGTGTGTTTTTTGTTAAGGAATCCTGAGATCCTCCACTCAGGAATCTTTTTTAAAAGCCTCAAAATACTTTCGTTTTCAGCATCATTTTGGCTAAAAGTTTATTTTTTTCTTTCATGAGTAGGAAGACCCATATAAATTATGAAGTATTTCTTTAAAGGAGTAAAAACCGTTTCCCAAACAAGCAAATGAAAACCTGGTTATCAGGTATGTCAGTCTGAAGATATGATTTAATCATCTCTAGTCGCCAGTGAAAACAGGTTTAAGCTTTTTTTTTAAGACATCATCAGATGCATCAGCTCTCTCGCATTATAAACACATGATCTGCATTAAATCAGGGAAATCGGCTTTACCTCGGTAGCTCCTTAGATGATGAAAAAACAATTTTCCAGTAAGGTCTGACTGGAAATCTCTAATCTGACCCCTTTTCTTATTTTATAAATGTGCTGTAATGCATTTAATTCAAAATATTTTCCCTAAAACCATAAATTTAGTTAAGATAGTTGAAGCCGCACCTCTCAAAGACATATCTGAGGACTATAAATGTGAAGGCCAGTGGGAGGGTGCAGAGGAGATCCCTGGGTAACGGGAAGTGGCCCTGGTCTTCATCTAGATGGGTGTCTTTCCAGCCGATCCCAGGAGGGAGCCAGTACTCCTCCCGCCACAGCCACTCATTCAGCCACTCCATCCTGAGGGAGGAGAAAAGATTAGAGTAAACACTCTCATCTCATTAACACAATGATGACTATTCAAATTGAATCGCTTTGAGTGACACACCAGCTGTGCCAAAGAAACAAAAACAGCCACATTTACATAAACAGAGAAGGCATGCAGGCAACATGGCTTACTTAATAACCACCAAAAATGATGAATTTTCTTAAACTTAATTTTCTTAAAAATTAAGGAGTAACGTTTAGGAGGAGGTTTTGATTAATCATTTATCTGGCACAATCTCTTATCTTTTACGTTCTTTTTGGACACACCAAGGTAGATAAGTAAATTCAAAGAAGCCAATAAAGTATCAAACTGATAATAGAACACAAGCAGATGTACACAGGTGCCTCCATGTGCGCATGTGCGCTTATTTATCCCTTATTGGCAACAAAGCAAAAACAAAACAAGCTAAAAAAAAACAGCAAATGAGACACAGAAGTTTAGATCAGGTGCGTGTTTTCCCTGCAAACCGATTGACATCGTTTATTCCGAGGCCCTTCTTCAGGCTTATGGGAGCGTTTCTGCTTCCCCGCATGGATCACTGTGGCGCGTGCCAGACGCAGTCTGCTGACGCCGCGGCGCAAACGAAGCCAAGCTGCGCGCTTTTCTATAGCTTCAAATGCGTCAAACCTTTCGATTCTAGACATTCCTGCGTGTCACGGGGAACGATTTGCACGAAGTGTTGCAGACTAGAGCCTATCCATCTCCTACTTACATCCCGCACCGACTGACTCCCCCCAGCGCAGAGAGATCTGCCTTTGTGTGTTCCGCTCGTTCAACGCAACGATACGCAAATAAAAACAGAGACTGGCTGCATCCGAATATGCAGAGTGTGAATGCGGCGCTCACCTCTCCGCGCTCCTGTGATGGAGATGTGGAAATGTCCGGCGGTGAGGGGAGAGGAAAAGGCGGAGGAGGAGTTCCCCTGACGCGCACCGCCTGGGCGGAGGGAGGCGCATCCCTGCCGGTCCATCTGATTCTGTTCTTTCCTCTGACACGTTCACACCGAGAGGAGCAGACCCAGAGTCTGCCTCTCTACAGAGCATCAGCATGGGGTTTGGGGGAGTGCTGGTGGGGGTGTTGGTCTTGGGGTGTTGAGATTTTGGGGAGTCATATGCCTCTAAGCCCCTAAAATGCACAGAAAACCATCTTACTACTGCATCTATATATCTTATTTTATTTTGATTGTTTAAATTGAGTTTTTATTTATTTATTTAGTTTTGGTTGTTTAGGGGTTGCAATGTTGATTGTGTTACAATCAATTGTGGATTTTTGCAGCCCATTACATTTTTGGGCAGTTGCAGCATTTAGGGGGGGGGGTTGCCCCCCCTTCCTCTATATCTGGCCTTGGAGAGGAGGTAGTGGTCCTTCATTAATTCGCGTACAATAATTGACAAGAATATAACGATAAATGTACAGTTAAAAGAAGTGAATTGAAAACAGAACTGGAGCGTCTCAGAGGAAAACCTTCACTTCTAAACCACCAGGTTAGGCTTTATACCTGCAGAAATAAATATTTATTTTGACCAAATGTCTCACCTAAACATTCCTGCCGTCACCAGCAGACCAGTCCTTAAAAAGCAAATATTTAACATTTCAATAGAAACTTCTTTACAAAAGCTCCCTATCAGAAGTTGAAACAAAATATCAAATTTTGAAGCAGTTTTGGCTCCAACCTTAAGTGGAAGCCTTTCTTAAAGGTCAAAGACTCCAGAATTGATCAAATATTTTCCATTATTTACATATATTCGAATGACAATCTCATGATTTTTCAGGTTGGAGGAAAGAAATTCTTCCTCTTTTCAGTGTGTCATTGTTATGACTACAAGCATTCTCCATTTGAAAACTGGCAGCACACGAGCCTTGATAAAGCAAACGTTCTTGTGCTTCCCTTTATTTGCAGCCTGTTTCCATACATGTCGGCCTTGTTGACTGTGTCACTGCAGGACAGAGTCAGCCATGCAAATTCCCATCTGAATTCCACCCCTATGGCGATCGAGGAAACATGTGAAGCACCTGAAGACAAAATGTTTTCTAGCCGCCTCTGATCATTGTTGATAAGGAATCAAGAGATAAGACTCACAGGTGCATTGACGTAATCCGGCTTGTCATTCCTATCATAATACTGTGACACTCACACACCTTGCACGGGTTTTCATAGAAAATGATTTTAAAACTTTCCTTTGTGTCGACACTTTTTGGGGCCAGACACAGTTTTGCTGCATAAAAGCATGTGATGAATAGAAGCTGAACTTTATTAGTAAGTAATGACACAAACTACACTTGACCTTAACTTGGGAGGGAAAAAAAACGAAAGGAGAAGTGTTATTCTGATCACTTTTACTCAGCAGTTACACTACCCAAAAGACTGGAGGGCATAGCCTTAACAGAAAAAGAAGATAGAGTGTAATTCTAGCTGCAACTATTAGTCTTATTAAGTTACCGCCTGAAAACCTGTTTTCAACTACAGTTTAGCTCAATAAGACAGTTCTGGCTTATTTCAATTTTATTTATTTTAAATTGCACTAAAGAAGAGCTATATTTGAGATAGTAATTTGAATTTTTCTATACCCACGTGTGCCTAATTGACCACTGAGCTCAACGCACAAATGTCATCCACGATGGGAGAAAAGAACAATTTGAAGGTTTCAGGTTTGGGTTCTACCCAGCTTGTATTTGTCTGGTCGAGTTGCGTCATGCAAAGGTGAGGAGATTTGTTTGGAAAGCATGAGTCTTTGGTGAAACGCAGACATTTGACCTCACCTGGATGGGTTTTGCCAGCCCTGACTCAGGGCAGAGTTTACCAGCTGTTGTCGTTTCCCACACCCTTACTAATGCGCTTGATGCTCTCATACCTGCAGAACAACCTGTTGCTTCATGACTCCTGCAGTGACTTGCAGGGATTTATAATATATGCAGTGGAGCATGTCTTGCAAATCTGTGATTTTTAATTATATTCATGTTCCATTGCCGGGCATTTTAACCCTAGTGGTTAAAAAACGTGCAGGTTCTAAAAACATCCAGCTTTTCATGAAAAATATAAAAATACACAGCGATTGACAATTCTGATCTGTAAAAGCAGTTTCTTCAGTAGAATCTGCATAAAATTGTTATTTGGCACACTTTGAAGCCAGGAATAGGATTCTATTTGTGCATCCACTGAAACTATTCTTTCTAGAGGAAATCTTGGTTTCAGAACCGACTTAGACTGGAGTCTCAGCCTCAAATTAAACCCTCGACTGAATCTGTTTTATTTTAGGCCCAGAAAGACTTCAGGATTTCATGTCCAGACAAGCTTTACGCTGATTCATGCCGTCCTGTACTGCAAGCTGGACTCTTGCTATCTTTTATTTTGATTTTAGCACCTTTATTGTACTTTCTTATGAATGTTGCACAAGCGAAAAGTTTTCAACACTTTCAGTTGCCTCAGTGAATGAAAGTAGCCACCGAAATAATGATGGCTAAATGACAAGAGGAGGGATTAAAATAGCAATAGTTGCAGATTTTCAATTTTTAACATTTTCTTTTTTTATAATGGACCAAACGTCTAACTCGGGGAGACAATTCTGTTGTTTTGGTGCCTCAATTAAAAAAAAAAATCCTGGACCTAAAAGATGAATTTCTGAGCAGAGACTTTTGTCTGTGTGTCTGTCTGCGTGACTGGGCCAACAAAAACAATAGTAGGGAGGCGAGGAATGTGTACAGGAAACGAGCTCCTTTGCAGCAGCTGCAGCAGTTTTGGCAGCTCTGAGCCAGGCTAAAGGCGGCTTAACGTCTGAGGACCTGGCTGGCTTAAAATCATATTTCAGCCAAAGCACATGGTAGTTGCTGCATGTGCTGTTGAGCTGCTCCTTAAAAAAGCACTAAATACTACCAAACCAAAGCTTAGCAGCCGGTAGAGATGACAAACATCTGTACTAATCTACCATTGGAGGCTGGCCCTGATAATAAGTCATTCACATGACTGATCTTTATGCATTTTATTTGTTTTTGTGCTGTCAGTAAAAGAAGACATTTTTTTAATGTACTAGGACATTCAAATCAAACAGATTACCAAAAAAAATCCTTAAATGATTTTAAGATGTCAGAGTTTTTGAGCTCACTGCAGACAAGTGCAACACAACTGGAAGTCCTTCTCAATTTTCTGATGTAGAACCGATTCTGTATAATAATATTACTAATTCCTTCTTGTAATTTTACTTTTCAATCCTGTCGTTGAATGGTTTTAATCTGTAGCAGATCAGATTAGATTCAACTTTATTGTCATTGTATAAGTCGAAGTTACAAGACAATGAAACACTGATCAGGTTGAACCAGAAAAGCGATAAGCAGCAAGTGCAGGATGTGTATGAAAAACATTAGGACAAACCGAGATTTACCGGTAATAAAAATAATTTGCAGTATGTATTGATTATTATCAGGAATGAAAAATAGATAAACATAAGATACTGGTTGCTATTTACTACATAAAATATCAGTAAATTACAAATTGTACATGTAAAATTTTACATCCAGAATTTTACTAATGTTATGCATACATGGTCGTTTAGAGTGCAATAGAGTAATTAGAAAATAATTTTGATTACAGACTTGAAGTCTAAATGTCAAACAATAAAAAAGAAACCTAAGACCTACAGAAAAATTAAAATACAATTAAAACACAAATTGTAAACTTTAAAACCTAAGGGCTTGAAAAAGGCGTCCATAGCAGTACCTCTAAATCAGGGACGGAATATGAAGAGTGCTGTACCTCATGTTAGTGACAGAATGATTTCAATCTCTGGTGTGTTAAGACGTTGAATAAAACATAAATAATACTTCTCAAAAGAGCTTGGAGAGTGGTAACGCCTTCAGCAAAACACATCTCACTCGTGCCACACCATTGTGGTCTTTTGATCAAAATCCTGCCACCAGCAGCCTCTGCATGTTAGTAACTAGTCCAGAGGTATGTCGCATACAGAGCTGAGCTGTAAGGTTTAAAATAATATCCATGAGAAAACTGAAATGGTGCATTATCATGGGAGGAGAGTATGAAGAAGAGGAGCTGTGGGTTCAGAGGGGGGCGAAGGAAACTGCTGATCTTCAGCCTACTGGTTCTCGTCCTGCTGGGAACCTGAAGCGCCTGCAGAAAGGCTGGAGAGAGGAGTCTCTAGAAAAACATGTGTGCTTAACACAGACGTTTCCTCTGGATGTCCTCTTTGGATTGAAGCAGAGTCTCTGAGATGCTCTGGACAGGTTTCACCTTTCGCTGCTCACGCTCTGCAACAGAGCCGGTCGCATCCATCCTGCACTAATGTGCCCTTTTTCTTTTGCCTGAAGAAAATGAGATTGGTTACTTTTACCATTGGTTACCTTTACAACTATGATTTAAACAAAAATGTAAAAATTAGAGCAGTTGTGAAGGTTTAAACAAATGTCAGAATTGCTTCAAACCTTTTGTTCCAGCAGAGGGCAGCGCATGTTGTCAATTTCCTGGAAGCCACCAGGAGGAGGGGGTCAGCACATCATTTACGTTAGACAAAATAGCAAAAAATATATGCATTTGTCAAATAAGTGCAACCACAGTATTACCAACAGGAACAAGTGTGTGAATGTATTTAAAGAAATATTATAGGAAAACAGTATTTGTCTATTTCACTGAGCATGGAAGAAGTAAAGACAATTCATTTTTGTTATGAGCTCAAATGGTTTTGAGAGATCATTCCAGATCCAACCAGAGAAAAGCTGCAGATGATTTCCTCCCATAACTGCAGACAGGTGTGTGAGTGTTCAGTGAAGGTTTTCTCTGTTAAACACCAGTGAAACCTGCAGTGAAGTGGGTGGGTTGAGTGTCTAGTACGAAGTCGGAAATAAAGCATTTATCACCAAACTGTGTAAAGCTTTAATTAGCAGGCACACTTTAAGCCAGATGGCGTTCAAGTCAAAGGGGTCGAGCTTGAGTGGGCAACCACACAGGAGGTGGTCTGAATTTCTGAAGATTTAAAGATCTTTTTGACTTAATTTAGAGACTCAAACTGCTATTTTGGTTCAGATTTAAGTCACATCACACTCACATGTTTATATCTACAAACCCCAAAAAAGCCTCTTTGTTAGCTATGTTCTGGCTACATTTAATGATTTTTAATCTAATGTTCTCTGTTTACACTATTTTTTTTATTGATGGGTAAAATTGCACTTAATTGTAAAAATAAAACAACTTTCAATTTGTCTTACAATATTATGAAGAAATTAAAATAAATGCATGCTTTTTTTACACCGCAAACATCCTTGCAAAGATTTATAACCGGTTTTTAGACATTCTAGATGTTTGATCAGGTTTGAAGTCTTTTTAACTACTCTTTGCTCCACATTATACCTGTGACTAACTGACTAGGTTGTAACTGCATCTCACCTGATGACTTCTGGGATGAGAGAGTGAATGAATGGAAGAACAGACAGTTTCCTGACTTTTCATCGTCCTCGTTTTGTTCGTCTGAGCTGTTTTCAGGATCTAAACTGTACAACTGGGTAACTCCAATATTGCTGGCCATTTATGTTGCATCAGTCAAGTCAGGTTGGGGGTGTGAGGGCCTATAAGCTAGCGGGAGAGCGTGTAAATACACGGATGACAGGAAGTGGAGACAACAGTCCTGCCCACATTTTAGAAGTAAATTTCTAATTTCCTGCCGCTCTGCAGAAACGTTGTCCTGGAAAAAATAACGGCAACATCATAATTCAGAGATCACTGGGAACGCTTTGAAAATAGATCAAAAGTGGGATTTAAACATTTTTTTGGAGCTCATTAAATTTGGTACTCAATTTAGGGCTAAAATGTTGAATTGTAAAACAAAAACTGTAAAGTTAAGAGCAGGACGTTTAGGCTAAACTACTTTTCCAGACGTTTGTTGACCTCTCAGCAAACAAAGCTGTAAAATGCCAGATTGCAATCACAATGATTGATTAATCTCTACTTGTCAGAGCTTTTAGAAACACAGTTCTCTGCTTCTCTTCTTTCCTATTGTTTTTTTCTATTCTAAGTCTATGTTACTAAATTTTATTTTACTGTTTCTGTGCAACAATCTGTTTATAAAAACTGAAACGCTTTCAAATTCCTCTTGTTGTTCTCAACCACAGGAAAGTGAACGTTGTGTGCCTCTCTGGACAATGGTGCGTGAGTTATATTGAGATCAGGGGATGAGGGAGTCAACCGTTGATGCTGATCTTTGCTGAAGTTAAGAATAGGACAAATGTAGAGCATTGAAAGCTCTATAATGGAACAATGCTTGTTCAGTTTTGTAACAGGAAGCAGTGAAGCTCCAAAAGTGGGTTCCCGTCATAACTCCATGTTTCATCATAGCTTTTGTTGTCATTTTGCTCCGCCTCCATTTTTAAATGAACAAATCAACACACATGGACATACATTTCCAGGCATGTCCACTGGTCTGTTCACATTTGGGTAACTCTGCATCTGTATCATGTCATCTCACCTCTTGACTTCATGTTGAGTCTAGAGAAAAACAGGTTTGCATTGATCTTTGATAACCTCCTTCATCCCTGCTGCCCTCACCATCCGCTGCAGCTCAGCTTCCCATTGCCTTCCAGTGACATCATTCTAAACTCACGTTTACACAGCTTTCTGCATAGTTTTTGTAATGATTATAATTATTACCAGCCTCCACGGCTGCTCCATATCTGGCTGAACTCCAGTTACACCTGGGTTGAGGGGAGGCCGAAGTTAGAGGAGTAGGCGGTGTTTCAGGTACAGTTTTTACTTAAAAAAGAAAAACTTCAAAGGGCCCATATCATGCAAAATTAACTTTTTGAGCTTTTAAGTGTGTTTAAATGTTAATTCCTCATGAAAGAGAAAGAGTAGAAACAAACCTGCGCTCTAATAACGAGCCCCTTCCAATCCACGAAAATTAGCGGGTCCTCACATTGTGACATAGATAAGTGGGAACAGCCCCTTCCAGGAAGAGTCAGCGCTGCCAGCACTGCCCCAAGGCTTACCCACAAACCGCAGAGCTACCAGTGATCGGCCAAACGCTTTCATTTATATGCGTAATAGGCACATTCATCTGTGCAAAAGTTTGGATGTTGTTTGTTTTCGCGGGCAGAATGCAGACACGCTACTGAGGCCGGCTCTAGGTTGACGTCATGAAATGGGCAGCACCCATAAAGAGAGGAAGGCGGATCCTCAGAGATCGAGGCGTCTTACTTCCCGGTAGGAAAATGAGCTGCAAAAATAACTTATATTTCATCTTTCTACAGTGTGCCAAAGGTAATATATTATCAATTATATCAAATAACTTCCTCTAAAAGGCTTAACCCTTGTGCTATCCAAAGTACTTTAACATTGGGAGTGGGTCATCTAGACCCCACAAGACAGTGCCTAAACCTTCTTTCTTCAATGATTTGTGATCTTCACTGGTGTCCATGGATTACATGAAATCTTTCCACCTTTATCCACCTTTGTCATGGTAGGGAGAACACGTCAATGTAGGGGTGGGGTCATCTGGACCCCATAAGATAGCACACGGGTTAAGAATAGTATAATATAGGCCCTTTAACACCCAACTTAAAAAGATGAAAGGATGTGTTAACCATTTGAGGAGTGAGGTTTTGAATCACACATGATGGGAATTAACACCCAGATGTGACAGTTATTGAGCTGTTTCAAATATCTTTCCAGCAGCTCCACTGAAGCTTTCGTTGCTGTTTCAGGCTTGGCTCTTTGTTGCAGTGATCAGTGACTGTCGGAGCGCTGCAGTGACCTCCTCTAACAGGACAAAACCAACCCCAGAGAGGACCTCTCAGCAAGCATCTGCAGTCACAGTCAGATACCCGCTGACAAGAGGGTGTGGCTCCTGAGTTAAAAAATGATGACGCATCTACCTCAAAGAAAGACGCTAAGAACTCGATTTAAAGTTCAGCAATCAAACACAAAAACAAAAAAATCTAAAGAAGACAAACACAATAAATATATATCCATTCATATATATAATTATATTTTACATTTATATTAAACTAAGATAACTAATTGGGAATTGATTAATTGGAAAATTTAAAAAAGTAAAAGAAGATAAACACATACATATTCAGGTTTTTTTTAAATATCTATACATTTTCATACATATACATCCACATGCATATATAAATGAAGCCATTATAATTACACTTAATCACAAATGTACATATTTGCACTTATACATACAGACATATTCTGTTATTCTTCTCATCCGGGTCCTGGTTGCGGGGGCAGCAGTCTAAGCAGAGATGCCCAGACTTCCCTCGCCCCGGCCACTTCCTCCAGCTCCTCTAGGGGGACCCTGAGACGTTTTAAGGCCAGCTGACAGACGTAGTCTCTCCAGCGTGTCCTGGATCTTCTCCGGGGTTTTGTGTGGGACACCAGAGGAACGCCTCCCTGGGGAGGCGTCCAGGAGGCACCCAAACCCAGATGCCTGAGCCTCCTCAACTGGCTCAGTTGACACATTGAATTAATTAAATATTACTTTTCTCCATTTAGTGATTAAAATATCGTAGAAGGAAGTGAACTTATATCATCCCACCCATATTATATTTCTGTTTTTAATTAAGTTTAAGCACGTTAGATGTTTCTTTAAATCAGTGTCAATCAACTCTTATTTTTGCATCCATGTGAAAAAATGTCAAACTTAAATTAAGATAATGAATCTGAGAATGAATGTTTGGTACCGAAAGGGCATAACCTTCAAATAATGATCATAAATTATTATAATCAATAATACGAACAATAATTTACAGGCCGCTTGAATGAGAGCTGTATTGCACAGGTGCAGAGCGGCTCGTCTGCGCTCCTCTGTGGGAAGCAAAGTTAGTTTTTTAACAACAGAAATCCAATTCCGACACAACAATGGTATTCTTATAAACAGCTCATCTTAATGTTCAATGGAGCTTTGATTAGGAATCTGTGAACTTTGGAGCTTGTTTGAGCAAATAAAGTTGTCTGTTTAGTCAGATTTTTTCACAAATGTTTCTCTGCATAAATCTTACTGAAGAGACAACGTTATTTGCTCCATTAAGCTCCAAAGTTCACTGATTTCTATATCAAAGCTCCATGTCTGTATATTTGTTGGCAGAGACGAGAGAACAACATGCGAAACCAGCCAGACAGCAAACTGCTCTGGCAGAGATTTTCCCAAAAATTCCTCACAACTATCACAACTAGCAGCGTTCAAGTAGTCCCAGATGCTGGTGAAAGAAAGTGACATAGAAAGCCTCTCGCCAGATCGGAACAAGTCTATGGAGACAGCGCTCCGAATGCCATGACTTTGTCTCACTATCTTATAATTACAACTCAGGAAAGTTGTAATAAAAGACTTTTTGGAAACTTAAAAATCAACTGGCCACGTGTCAGCCTCCGTTCAAGTGTGATTGTGACCAAACAAAATCCACAAAGCAGCAAATATTGACTCCACTGCGTTCCTCAGAACTGGGCTGGCAGAGCAAACAGCTGGACCTCCACAGCTCTGTGTTTCATCCTGACAGCTCCTCCTCTCCAACCCTCCAGGCTCCCATGAACCTACACAACTGCTTCGTATGTGCCTGGGGGGGGGGGGGGGGGCACACACACTTTAAAGAGCTGTGTGTCTGAGCTCCAGGGGTGACAAAAGCAATGACCCAGCTGAGCAGGATCACACTTGTCAATGTAGGCAACGCAGGCTGCAGTCTGGCCAAAGCAGCTTTGTGTTTTAAACGAATGACAGGAACAACAAAAGTCCAACTCCAAATACCTTTTTCCAAATATCTGTTGTAAAAGTGTTTTTCCCCCATTTTTCTAGAGCATAGTTTCTGCAGAGCAGCAGAGGTTCATCAAAAAATGTGCTTCTAAGTTGTGGGCAGGACTGTTGGTGGTAGTTAAACCTGCTCTCCTTTTACATCATTCCTTTGTTTACACGCTCAAATTTTGTTTTTTTAACTGCATTTTTTCCGTCTGCTCCTGATTTGCCACTATTTGAATACAGAAATATTCTGTTTTAATCTAGAATTTCTTAATATATGTCTTCCATTATGAGAAAAATGCCACGAGAACATGTTAAACACAGTAAAAACACAATTTCCTTTCAAAGAGGCTCTATGATGTGATTTTTACAAAAACGCCACAGTTTTGTGTAAAGTTTGTAAAACAGATTTCACTTATCATTTGACACAGTAGTAGATCAAAACATTTTACTTAACAGGCAGAGAGGTTTGGACACCTCTGGTACTGTTCTGTGTGGTTTTATTCCTATCTCACAGATCGAAGATTTTTTGTAAGTATGGATACATGCTCTTTAAAGGCCTTTGTTGGAGAAGTGCAATACAAATCAAGTTTGATTTGATTTGATCTGCAAATCACAAAAACTTTATTTTATTCAAATATTTGCTCAATATCTGTGACATGTCAAAAGACATTTTTAAACTTTTCCATATAAAGCGAATAACCACATATTCTGAGCAGACTTTTTACTTTTGCAGGTGTTTGGATTAAAAAAAACCCTAATTTACGTCTACGATTGGTTCCCTGGGTGCTGTGAACTTATTTTTGCCCTTGTGTGACGTGAGACACTATCAGTCCAGTTAACCTGTCAGCTTGCATGTTAAAGCAACACAATCATTGTCCATCAGTGTGACCACGAAGACAGCGAGACAGAAGGGGACGGAACTGGGTGTTAGCTTTATGACGTAAACACAGCTGGTCCTCTGATGGCCCCAGCCCAAACTGAACTGTGGAAGTGGCCTTGGACCTCATTTGTTTTGGGCATGTGCACTTAATCGTGTGTCTTGTGTATCTGAGTGGGTCAAAGTGTGAAAACTGACTCGTCGTCACTTCAGATCTTCTATCTTGTGTCCACATGTGCTTCATTCTCTGCTCCAACCCCACTCTGAGTTCCGTCTGAGTAAAACTCCTGGGTGGTCCATTGATATGGGGCTCTAATAGACTTCACAGGCTAAACATGTCTACTGGTGATGGACGTTTGGCTCAAAACTACTCTGCCATGGGCAGTTATTGGGCTTTGCTTGTTCTGGTACCAAGATGGTCTAGGAGGAACTTATTTTAGGTGTAAATCCTTTTGCACGAAATAGCATTCATTTCACATTCTCAATAAAAACTTTCAGGCAAAAGAAAAAACTGAATAGACATGCGGCTAAATAAAGTATAAAAGTATTATTTAGGACTCTAATGATCGTGATGATTAAACAGTCCACACACCTGTCTTACTGCCTCTGGACTTCCTGTTCTCCCATTTGTCCATGTCATTTGTGTTTCAAAGGGAAGCATTCACAAAGGCGTCACACTAATAAACAGTTTTTGTGGGGTTTTGTGGCATAAAAACCCACAGCCAGAGTGAGAGCATTAAAGCTTTAATCACGTTTGTGCACTCCAGCAGGATGGAACAGTAATTCAAATCAGAGCCTTTAACCTTTGCTCGTTTTTTCACAGTAAACTTTATTTAAGTTATTACAACTTTTTATTTTGTGTGAAAAATCTTTACATTTTTTTTAAAGACCCACTCAGATGAAAATGGATTTTAACACAGCTTGTGACTAGCGTGCAGACGTCCGGATCATCTTGTATAATTTACAAGGAAATAGACGGACGGACCAGTGCAGAAGTTCAATTCCGCCTCATTTTCAGTCCAGCAGGATTGAACAGTAATTTAAATCAGATGGATTTGATGGATTCACTGTAGCCACAGATAACTTCCGCTTGCGTGAGTCACATAACGCACCATTCATGCACATTTTATCACTGCTGTCAGCTCTGTTTTAAGGTCGTTTGTTTTAAGCCGGTGGGGTGTCAGCGTCCACAGCAGACTTATCTCTAGTGACTCAGAGGACACATTTTGTATCTTTCCTTTCTGTTTGGCGGAATATCCTCACTGTGACGAAGTCTGAATGGATTTCTGAATACTCAGTTTAATTAAAAGGGTCTTAAAAACTGGTCACAGTAACGAGTGTTTAAAGTGCGTTCACATGCACACCAGATGCAAATATGCATGTATTCAAGGAACCAGGCAGTCCATCAAAATAATGCAGCAGATCCGCGCTGGGCTCCTTGAAAGTGGAGGACAACCCCCCGATAAACCACATTTTTGCAATGGAAGCATGACTCACTTTTTCCACTGTACAAATCTTTCTTTTGTGTGCGTGTGTCATCGTTCTTTGCTTTCTCTCTGAACATTTTCACAGTTAACAAAAACATTTTCATAACAAAAACTACACTGTAAATTCTTACCTGTTATTGTTATTTTCCTACCATCCTGATAAAAAGGAAAACTTTCAAACAGAAAATGGTGGATTTGTGTGGGTGTTTGGTTATTTTTAGTGATAAGGTTAGAGAGCCACACAACTCTAACAATATGCAAGAGTTACAAGGATTTTATCCATTAATTACTCGGGTTAAGCAAAACTCACAATAACATCATTTAATCTGAAACAAATCACTAATACCATCTTTGCAGGTTAATTTTCCAATTTATTACATTCTTATACACCAGTCCCATTTTATTATGCAGAACATATTTTTTGACAACTAAAAACCCTAAACATAATTTTTTTCCCATCATTCCTCATCATATATCAGCATTAAGCAAGAAATTTGCTTTAAAATGTCTCAGAAGAGGCTCCCGTTGGTCTTCAAAGAAGGAAATCCCAATGAGACTGGCAGAAAGATCCAGGTAAATTTCACAAAATGAGAAGAAGTAAAAATATTTCATAAAGTAACTGCTTTCATATTGTGTTCTTTAAGGTTTACTAATGAAAGAAAAGGCAGTTGAGAGAGAGTTTATAAACACAGAGAAAGGTTAGGCAGATTCTCCTAAAGGGATTCTGGGGTTTTTCTCTCAGTTATTGTTATGCCAGGTTTTCTGATGTCAGAATACCGCTTGGTCAAACTCTTTCACTGCTGGTAAAAATGATTATAAAGAGTGTTTTAAAATAGATTATCACCATCAGGTTATTATATGATCACACGATTCTGCCAGCAAATTATTTTCATAACAATAAGAAAATAGAAATATAATTTTGGTAGAGTTGGAATAATGTTACCATTTGTTAGAACAAAAAAAAAGGCATAAAACAGAACTGGATTGTGAGTTTTGCCAGAGTCAGTAAGTTTTATGCCGTAGCAAATCTTTTACTTGTGAAGGGTTATAATGGAAGAGCTTTCACTCTTTTTTATTGGTTAATTGACAAATGTTTATCAAATAGGCCATGTTGGTGATTCAAGCAGTGTTCAATGTTCTTCTTTTTTAAATTTGTAAAACCATCAAACAAAAAGTAAAACAGCTTTTAGCTACACAAAGTTAGACATATTTTGTATTCATATGACATGTGAAAGAAACTCTTCACACATTTTACAAATACATTTTGTTTTCCAAAGTGAAATTCTATTTAATATCATGAAGTCTGCTCTTGATTGTAGTTTTACAAGGAAAAGTACATAAAAGAGCACAGTTTTGGACGGTATTATTCCTGTTCTAATCCTGAGATTCATAATATTTAATAGAAGCCAACTATAAATATTATACTGCAGATTATATCATGGTCCGGGTAAATTCTCAAGTCTGGTTGGCTGCTGGGTGTGCACACCAGAGTATGAATGTTTGAGTGAATGTGTGTGTGACTGGGTGAATGGGTCTGTGACTGTAAAGCGCTTTGTCCTTGTAGGAAGAAAGGCGCTATATAAGTATACGCCATTTACCATTTACCATTAAAAAGTGAAAATCAACAGTGACAATGCACGCCTGAAAAATAATTTCCAGTCACGTAGCTTAAGTGTTCTATTACACTGTCTTCTTTAAAACAAACTTCAGCTTCATCATCTAAACTGATCAAACCTCATTAGTCATTTTAGAAGTGATGATGAGCTGCACCAATGAGGCTGGATGTTTTTGAAAATCTAATAACTGCTTTTTACATTTATATTTTGAGTCATGACTTCTTAGATTTATTGCAGAATCTTGGAATCACTGAAACTTTGTGAGTGTGAAAGATGATGCAAAGCCTGTAAAATGATCAAAAGTCACATTCATTTGGATTGCCCGAAAGAACAAGTATATTCTATAAGTAAAAGGACTGTATTAAACCAGACTGTTAAAGTTTCACGTATAATAAACTCTGAAAGTTCACTTGAGATGATTTTTGGAGGCAATTTGACACGGATGAGAATCGGCAAACAGTGGAAGTTGTTTACCTGGATTCTTTGAAGAGTGTCTGTCAGAAACATGACCGTTGGGATCTGGAAGCACTACAACATGGGCGGAAACACTCAGTCATGTGGAAAACATGTTCGCTCCCAGCTGCTGTGTTAACCACACTAACTTAGTTTAAAGGCACTCTGTGAAAAATGTCCAAATTCAATATAAGGGTCATGTTCTTGTGTTAAAACAGACATGCAGAACAGTTTCCATCATGAACAGGCGCTTTGTAACCTACAGACTTTGCTGCTCCCTCCCTAAAACATTGCCCTGACATACTTTATTTGAGTTTTTTGTTTCTATTTCTTTAATAACAAGCATTTTGTAGGAGATAAAAACATTTATTGGTGAACAAATTGCCCAAAAATTCATATTAAACTTCAACTTATATTTCCTCACATGTAGTTGCTTATTTTTGAAGCTTTATTATTTCGATTTTTCTGAGTATTTTGATTAAATAAAGGTTACACGATGTCCTTCGTTCAAATTTAAGATATTTGTTGCTTGTCTAACCTTCAAAACTGATCATTTGTGGTTGTTAACTTGTGGAAACACTTTTTTTCTCTCTAAAAGACGAACCGAATGCAAGCGTGTTTGTGCAGCCGTGCACGGTGTGCACGTGTCTGAGACACCCCGGCAATCCACCGCCCTCCACTTTACAGTTGGAGCAAGAAATGATCTCACCTCGTCCAAGTCTCAGCTCCCCCAAGGTTTAAACAGGAAATAGGGAGAGCACAACCCCCGCCCAGGAAAAAAAAGAAGTCTAAAAATGAAAGAAAAGAAAAATACAGTTTTAAAAAATGTAAGACGTGAAACAAAAGCAAACATTAGTTAAAACTCGTGAGTTCTCGGTCTGCATTGTTTGGATTCCCCTGAGAGGGAATGTTTCATGCTCCCCTGAAAATACAAAAGCTGTTGCACACATCTGAAAGCCATTAGTCTCTTCACTGTTAGCGAGCATTCAGAAGATTCTTTCTTCTCTCGCTCTCTCTTTCTTTTTAATCGTGTTGCCTTCCCAAATCTTTGATATGTGCCTTCTTTCTCTTGTTATTTCTCCTCCTGGATTGATGCCTCTTTCTTTTGCAGCTCCAAGCTTTGTGGAATCTGGCGTCCATGTCCAAAAGTTTCACCCCATGGGCTGCTGAATTCCAAAAGTCTTCCACATTTCAGCTGCATATCATCTCCCCTCAGTCCCTCTCTTTCACTGTATATGTTTTGACAGTCATTTTAGGCAGGCTGTCCAGAGTTACAGTCTGCTGAATGGTTGGGGAACAACATCACGTGTATTCCTGCCTCCTCCTCCCCTGATTCCCCACAAAGCCACCGTGGGACACGCAGGGCAGGTTTTCCCTCTCCGATGTGTTTGTGTGCTGTTTTATGAGATCACATATTCTCATTTGCCTTGAACACTGACATCCTTTGTCCCTGCCTCTGTACTACTTTGAAGTTCTGCATTCTTTGCCCACTGCATCACTTGTGCTGCACAGCTGCACAAGGCCAGTTCTAATGAAATCCATCCTCCAGGTAAGATGAGAAACGCCCCGCTGACAAGGAAACCCAATGATTGAGAACTAATGGACAGACATGACTTAAACAACCTATGTATCTTTCTAAGAATCTAGTCTGGGAATCAGATTATTCCTCATACAGGAAAAAAAAAACTCACAGGTGAACCACAAGATTCCCGCCTGGGATTCTCTATAGTCTGTCACGCTCCACCCTGACCCCACAGACTCCCACCACAGACCAGGACCATAAAGATAATCAAACCCTTCAGCTCTTCTTTACCAAAACCACACCAGCACAGTTGGACGTGCACTCATCCTGCTCCCATGACTTCACATTTACTCTCTGTCATAACATAAACAAACTGAGGACAAAGTCGGATGATGCAATGTGGATGATTGTAACTGTGAAGGTCAGAGATGCGTGCATGCTTTCTTTGATTAATAGAAAGTATAGAGTCTCCATAGAACTTGGTTTGAAAAAAATACAGAAATGTTCTATTGAAGTAACACCTTCACAGCCACTTTCTTCCACTTCATTCTCAATGGATGACACCAAACCAACCAATATCCAGATATACAAACAGATTTATTCCAAGTGTCAAAAATTACCCAGCAATCATTTCATGGGTGGGTCTCTTATGCAGTCTGGTTGCTGACATATTTCCATTTTAGAAACCACAAAATCTCAATATTTCTCAGCCATGGGCCCTAAATACATAAGAAAGGTCCACTGAGATGAGTCAACAGCACGACAGAGCGAGCAGCTTGATGGAACTTTAACTTTTTTTGTTTAAATAAATAGAAAACATGAAAAAACACTTTGGGGGGGAATAAACTGTAAATCAAACAACTGCAATGAAGCTGAAAGCAGCAAGGGAGGTGAAAGGATCATACAAGGAACAAAGAAAACCAAAGACTGTATTTGCTGGGAGGACAATGACAAACAAGAAGCAGCTGTGGTGAATAAACAATGATGCCCCATGTGAAAACCAAATACAAGCTGGAACAGAGGAGTGGGGGAGAAAGATTCATTTTAATAACTTCCATTTGATTCGAAATTTGTTGTTCCTGATTTGATTAACTTTCAGTATCAGTTTATTTTAAACGATCAGTTTCTCTGACCTAAAATGGATCCAGAAGATCTTTAGCTAAAATTTCAACCAGTGTGACTTAGAGAAATACCGGGTACTGAACAGTGGAAGTGAAGTTTTCCATACCCCTTTTATTTCTTGCAAGATGATCAATTAATCGATTAATTGTTGCCACCCTACCGAGGAGTTTTGCATAAAGTCACACGCAGAAAAAGGACCAAAACAAACCAAGTTTAATTCAATTTTTGTTTCTTTTTTTCAGTGATTTGATTGGGTCAGCCCTGAAGACTGTTTCAGTTTTTCAATGGGATAGAACCATTAACTGTATCTGAGTACTGGAGTGACTCCTCATCCTCGCTGACGGTCCAAACAGGAAGTACCTGCTGGCACCAAGAAGCCAAATCTAGACTTCTATAGAGAATTTTTCTATTAGTCATTCTGTTTGTCAGAATAACCATTCTTATTTTATACCTTTTCTTTTTTTTACATGTTTGTGCTAATCCTGTTTTTATTATATTTTTTCTGTATTTCACGTTATAAACTGACCAATCAGATGCCTTTATAAAAGTCGGTGGTCTCACATCCAATATTCAAAACATTTGATTGACATACTTCGTGTTGCTCGCTTTCAAGTGGTGGGGGGGATGGACTTCCATCAAGCTTATTCCTGATTGGTGCCAGTGTTTGCCATAGAAACAATGCCTTAGACTAATTCCTGCTGACTGACGATTTCTGGTTCCAACATGGTGATGTCCATATCACGGAGAAATGGCTCCTGAATTTACTTCTTTTGGTTGGATCTGGAAGTAAGGCATTTTCTGTGGATGACATCATATTCACTCACTCCAGTTCTCATTTACATTCAGTGGAGTTTTAGTCATTATATGAGACTTTCAAACCCTACCACCAAATGTAAATCTATTGCCAACAAGAGTAAAAACTTTGATCAGGTCTTTAGATTAAGATAGTTTTGGACGTTTGCTATGTTTAAATCCAATTCACTTACCCTTTTCCACACCTGACAACCCTTTTTTCTTTCTTGTTTTCTTTTTAACCCTGAGATAAGTTGCTTCAACCTTTTGTGCAACAACACAGCGTGGAGAATTCTGGCCATGAATTTTTCCCTGCTGAGAAGCTGTCAGGGTAGTGATTCAGTTCAGGGAGGAATTTGAAACCTCAAGATTGAGGAAATCAGGCTTTAAGGGTCAGACGAAAGAAGCTGTCAATACGCTCCCAAGCAGAGTCACAGCATTAAAGCAGCAGTTTTAATGAATGCTGGTGATTACAGCTCCGGACGGGATGTGTGGGCGAACGTAAACTTAAAGTGTTTGCACGAGGATGATGCAAACCTCCTTTTTCATGCCATGTGAGCCATGTTCAGCACTGGAATAATCCAAACATTGCTGCTCCTCTTGGACCAGACACATGAAATGATGATAACATTAATACATTCTGCTCCGTGGAAAACAAATAGCCTGCTTCTGTCATTAAGAGACCGTGTAGCCACAAGACTGAGAAACCCCAGCGGGAGCATCTTTCTTTGATGGAGTGCTATAAAACATGACAGTTTCATGTCCTGCATGGTTTTCTGTTTGAGTGCATCTTGAGCCGAACTAATAGACAAACTACACTAAACTGAACTAAACAAACTAAAAGAAATAAATCCAACATTAGAAAAATTATTCAAAGTCATTCATTTGGTTCACAAGTTACAGGTTTTTTTCTTGAGTTGACGGGGAATCTTTCAACAAATGTTTTCGCCGGAAAAAAAGGGAAATGGGTGAGAGACAGAGCAAGTAAAGGTGGAAGGAAAGACTAGTAGAAGTATTTCCTCCTCGGGCTCTGACAGTACAATATGTCAGGCCGGTAGCCTACTTTCTCTGTAGTCAGATGTCTACAAAATGTGGTTCTGTTTAAGCGAGGAATGGAGGGACTGCTGAGGCCAGTGGAATAAAAGAAAGAGGACAAAAGCAGACATGAGGATTTAGAATAATGCTGTCTGATTCTTTTATATAGTCAGTTCTAAAAAGCCCCAGCAACACCGTTTCATACTGTGTGGCAAATTAACTACCACAAGTAATGGGCTGGTTTGACAGCATCCTGGATTTTCTTTACCAAAAACAAATGAGGACCAAGAACATTCCTGACACAAATGTTGGAAAAATTATGTTTTGTTTAATCCAAGAGTCATCCATCCATCCATCCATCCATCCATCCATCCATCCATCCATCCATCCATCCATCCATCCATCCATCCATCCATCCATCCATCCATCCATCCATCCATCCATCCACCCATCCATCCATCCATCCATCATCCATCCATCCATCCATCCATCACCCACTTATCCATCCATCCATCCATCCATCCATCCATCCATCCATCCATCCATCCACCCATCCATCATCCATCCATCCATCCCATCATCCATCCATCATCCATCCACCCATCCATCCATCCATCCATCCATCCCATCCATCCATCCATCCATCCATCCATCCATCCATCCATCCATCCATCCATCCATCCATCCATCCATGTTCTTGACCCACTGTTTACCTGTGTCAGGGTAACAGGGATGCCAAACCTACACACTGTTTGGGCAGGGAGCAGAGTACACGCCATGGACAAAACCCTGATCACACAACAATGCGCAGTCACTGGAACACTTAGAGTGATCAATCAACATGAAGCATGTCTTACTTTTATTGTCAACGTAAAATAGCAAAACCTTGGTGTTTGTTTTTCACAAAACTCTATTTGAAATATAAAATTGTTTGTGATAATAAATAAAAGTAAAACTTCTCAGGAAATGCCAAAAACTTTTCCATTCACTTTCTTCAATGCAAATTATGCCATTCAGAGAGAAATTAAAACATCATGTTCTTTGCTTTCATATGATCTGACGACATAAACAGAAAACGTTTTTGTCCTTTTTCAGGCTACCTATAAATGTAAACAGAAGCAATGATCGGTTATGCAGAACCCACTGGTGTAACCCAGAGGTTTCTTGGGGGGCCATGCAAAAATTAACAATGGCCTTTTAATCAGCAATCCTGAATAATGAGGATACAGAAACAACAACCAATAACAATTTTGTGCTTTTTTTGTACAAGATTGAAAAAAAAGTTTTAATTGGAAAAAAGTTTCAAAACGCTGAACTAACAAAACCAGAACTATATTATCAAGAAGGAACTATTTCTGCCTTTTATTTTTAATACTCATTGCCGTGTTTGCTCTCCTCTTTCCTTTTCACTTCCTTTAAGCTAGTGGACAGCAATGGTACAGAGGTAGTGCGGCCGACCTCTGGTTGGAAGATCACAGGTTAGGTATGTTAAAGTGTCCTCGGGAAGAACCTGAACCCCACATTGCTCCTGGGGGGTTATAGGTTAGCGCCAGTGTTAGGCAGCAAGCAGCCATAAGGTGTATGAATGTGTGTGTGCATGGGTGAACGGGACTGTGATTGTAAAGCATGTTGGACCTTCTAAGAAGGTAGTAAAGCGCTATATATATATATAAATAAGTATACACCAATTTCACTCTGGGTTAGGGTCCCTCTGGCACAGAGCTATGACACTAAGTCAAACACTTCACCTAAGATTTCCAACAAACAGGCAAAGTGCAGATTTGCCACTAAGGATTTTATAAGCACAAGAAAACATCACAAAACATTAATGTAACATGGTTTCACTCCAAATTAGAGCTGTAAAAGACACAGATACGTATCAAACAATCGATTGAGAACTGATGGTAACAGCAGTAGAAGCTGAAAACCACAGATATAAACACGATTATGTTGGTAAAAAATACAGTTCAATCAGGAGGTAAATAATCGATTTCTGTCAAACTTTGTCAGTATCTCCTTCTGTTTGGTGTCTAATGTCTTTGCCTTTCTATGTCTATGTGACTTAAGCAAAATGATGTCCAATCACAAGCTTGCTTTTACCAAGATGGCTGAAGGTGAACCACTGTGAAGGTTGTGTTGTGTGCACTAAACATAGGATAACACTCTGTTTTACACAGCACTGCAAACAATGCCTGAATAAATTAATGTAACACTGCAAAATGCTGGTTTCTATGTTTGAAGCTGTTATTTTCGTCAGACATTTTGGTTTTTTAGCTTAAAATAAAAAATACCAATAAAAAAAGAAAGTTTTCCTGTTAAATTGCATTTTTACAGACATGATCTCTGTGGCTCCGCCTTTCATTCCTTGTGGGCGCCGCCCATTTCATGACGTTAGCCTAGAGCCGGCCTCGGCAGCGTGTCTGCATTTGGCCCACGAAAACAAACAACATCTGAACTTTTGCAAAGATGAATGTGCATATTGCACAGATAAATAGAAAGTGTTTCTGCAGATCACTGCTAGCTCCTTAGAGAAAGTGGGCGTGTCTTTTAGCCTGGGGACGGTGCTGGCAGCACAGACTCTACCTGGAAGGGGCTGTTCTCACTATGTCAGCTCGTTAGAACCTGTTCATTTCCCTGAGTTGGGAATGGATGAATGGATCAAATTCTTTTTGTGTGGAATGAACATTAAAATACACTTAATAGCTCAAAAAATTATTTTGCATGGGTATATAAGCATTTTATCGTATTGCCACAAAGTTAGTTGAATGCTTTATGTATTGATTCAAAGAGAATAGAGATGTAAGGACATACCCCAACTCCAAATGCAAAACCCCTTTTGTTTTTCCCTTTTCTGTACTGTATGAAAGTCTCTTTAAAAAAATGTGAGATGAATTGTTCAGGTATGGTACAATCAGAGGTGGAGCTAGAAAATTTTAGACGAGGGGACGAAGTAGGGGTCCTGAAGACTTTGGAAGGGTGGCAAAGGAGAAGAGCTGAGTGGAAGGCCAATACAAATGGAAGGATTACAAATGTGTATTTCAAACTGGTTTATTATTGTTATTAATATTAAAACAGTGGTTCTTTTATATGTGGTGCATTTATTAGTCCGTAAAGAAGCGTGTATTGTTGACTTCTTAATCTTTGCCACTGATGATTCTAATATTCACCCAAAAATTGGGCGGCTAAGGTTTTTCTTGGGGGGGGCACTGGCCCCTCTTGTTCCCTTGTAGCTCCGCCCCAGGTTTAAAAATAAAAGTGATGCACCTTTAGAGTCAGAAATGGGACATTTAGGCTTTTCTTCTTGAAAGCTGCTCTGTAGTTTTATGTAGAGAGCTGGGGGGGGGGGAGCACAGAAGTTTGCAATTAAAGACCCTCTCTCAGTGGTATGTTTATGACACTTTGACATGCAAACCATAAGAGAGATGAACAGACGTTGTGATATCTCGGATTAACCATGAAGTCATGTCAGCCTCAGTGGCTGCTTGGCCCCTGTTCCAACAACTCAAGAAGTCTTGAGGAATGTGGGTTAGTCCTGCAGTCCGTTTCTACCCCCTCTGTCTCTGCCTCATTCTGTGTCCCCTCCCCTCTCCTCCAAACAGAGGTTTCCCAAACTTTTCTCCTTTTCTCTCCAGTTCAGTATTCCACACTGGGACGCGCCGTATCCCGTCTTCTCCACGCGCGGGGCTTCTCGACGCAAAGGCGCACCGACCGCTCTAAGGTAAATACTGCATGTGGCCCACTTCACATCTCTGGATAAGTCATTTGGTTGTGAATGGCGTGGTTTGTAGCTTTTGTTTCAAAAGCCCGTGCTGGTTTCACGGGGATTATCCTGCTATGCATGACTGCTCTGCAGATGGGGAACAAAAATGCGAGGCTGAGGATGCAGGACGGGAAGAAAAGGTCACTTTCCCCCACCAAAAAAAAAAAAAAAAATTGTAATACATTTGTTACAAAGAAAAGAAAGAAAAAAAGAACGAAATAGTCCAAACACATCGGTTGATGCCTCTTTGGACCGTTTTGCGCGTTTGGGCGCAGAGGCAGTTGGTTTATTCATTCATAAAGTTGCAGAGGCATGACTGTTCAGCCGTGGACAAACCATTTTCACCTTCCTGTCAGCTCGCAGCAGATGGCTTTAATGGCTGGCTTGGCCCCCTTTTTTTGAAGGGGGGGGGGGGGCAGCAGAAGAGAGTGAATGTAAATCTCTTTTAAAATTCTTCACCACCTTAGATGTCAAAATTACACTTTAGACTTTAATTCCAGCTTTGCAAGCAAGTGTCATAAGGAAAACCCCCTTTAGTCCAGGGAGGAGAGGGTTCATTCGGGTAAATGCCCCCCCCATACTGCACTGAAGCAAAAATGCATTTTTGTCAGAATCAAAGAAATCCCCCCCTAAAGTTTGTGCTTCAGGTCTGGCAGAACCAAACAGTTTCGTACATCTTTGCAAGTCCCTTGTGAACATTTGGAATTGAATTCTACAGACTAGAGCATATTTCTTTTTGTTTTAAAGGGTTTGTGCAGTGATTTGGGATTATAGTGTTTTTGGGATCGGGTTCAGGGTTGGAGAAGATGAGGTTTGCTCCGCTAAGGCTGTATGTCACCAGGGGCCCACAATTCTCTTTCTAACCTGCAGCCTTTAAAGAAGGAAAGAAGAGCAGAAAAAAAGTTTGAACAAAGTCTGTTAGGAATAAGATTCTATTCACTGTTGTTTGATTAATATGCAACTAATCAAATGTATACAACCTAATCAAATGCATTTCGTTTTCTTTGACCTGCTTTCTTTGTTTCTCTTTCCCCTAAATCATTTTTTTCTGTATACATTAGAGAATAAATTCTCCTTAATCATTTTGTCATAATATTTTATTTATTTATTTCTAATTTTTTTGGTGTAATTCTTTTCCTGCCATTTTAATAATACTTTTCACCACTTTTTATCTGGGCTGCATGGTGGGGCAGTGGTTAGCGCTCTTGCCTTATAGTCCCTGGTTCAAATCCCAGGTGGGCCCTTTTTTTGTGTGGAGTTTCCATGTTCTCCCGGTGCATGTGTGGGTTTTCTTTGGGTCCTCCAGTTTCCTCCCACTGTCCCAAACCGTGCTTCATAGGTTAATTGGTTACTCTAAAGTCTCCCTAGGTGTGAGTGGGAGAGACTGTGTGCCCTGTGACAGACTGGAGACCTGTCCAGGGTTTACTTCGTCCAACAGTAGCCAGGGCAGGCTTTGGCAACCCTGTGACCCTGAACGGGATATAGCAGGTTAAAAAGATGGATGGTCATTTTATCCTGTGCTCTACTGGCACTGCACCTTTTATTGTATTGCATTTGGGTTTTATTTTTATGATTTATTGGACTGAGTGTTTGGAATAAATTCTATCTGTCCATATATCTCTCCATCCATCTGTCTTAGATTACTCCCTATGATATGTTAAAAATGTAAGCTGTTTTGTCCATGTATATAAATATCGTTTAAGGGGACCGATGCCACAAATATTTGAAAATGTTCCACTAATGCAGGACTGTAAAATGTAAAGAGGAAAAGTCTTTGACAGCCTGTTTTAAAATGAAGTGGTGTGAACCGTTAAGAGCGATGCTGCATAAAAATCATCCCCTTAAAAGAAACAGTGGGTTTTCTGGTTTGTAGCGTGGCGTTTGTTTCCTAAACTCAAATGAAACTTCTGTCCTTGTCAATGTAAACACGTGTTTGAGCTGCTTTTCTTAATTGTCACATCTTTCTTGCTGTGTTTAGCCTCTGCAGTGGAGTACACACCTGGACCTGGTCTAGATCTGGTTTAAGTCTGCTCACACTCTGCAACCGCTCATTGCACAGCAGGTGAGCTGAAGCGGCGGGCGATTGGGAACGAGGGATTGTCCAGCAGACCAATGGGATCAGGGCAGCGGGTTCAAGTGCTGCTAGGATGGACGGTGGCATGTCTGTGGTCGGCTCACCTTGCTGTTGGGGAAACTGGAAATGGACCTTACCAAGCTAGCCGCTTCACTGGGAGTGTGGATCAAAAGGAAGTACAGCGGGTTCGGCGCCGTGGCCAGGAGACTCTGAGAGGGTGAGGATTCTGTGGCAATTCTTTACAGATCAACCAACCAGCCTTTCAGTGCCAAAAATGGGTAGCAAGTAGCCCAGAATGTCGGTTGGTGAATCTGAAATCTGCTTTATTCACTACAAAATAAATACTGAAACCAACGTTTCCTTGATGCAATGATTCGATCCATATTAATAAAATGATTTCGGTTTAAATAGTTGTTTTGAAGCAGGGTTGTCAGGCTTCAGGCCTTATCCTGCTGGTGTGCTGTCGACTATCTGGGTCAGGTATGTTTAGCCAATAAGGATCTTCAATGGCTGGTGAGTTGGAAAGCTTAAAGGATGCTGGCAGAGAAAATCTTCTCTTTTCTTTCTTTCTTTCTTTATCATTTCTGAAAACAAAAATCAAAGATGACCCTGCTGACAAGGTAAAAAATCTTTTGAACCGACACAATATTACCAATAGGAACCTGGAAAAATAAAACCCCTTAAAATATATATAGCGGCAGTAAAATGATAGAAAAAAATCTTTATTAACTTATATATAGAATTGATTTGCTATTTTCCAAGCATTACCTTTAGACAAACAACAAGAAATCAGAGACATTTGACAATAAGCATTAAGTGTTTAACAAACTGAAAATACATTCTATTAAGGTGCAAAAACCGTCTCGATGAAGGAGCAGTCAAAACCGTAGAAGCATTGAACTTATGTTCAGTATCTATTCAAACAGCTGCAAGAAAATCTGGAGGCCTTGAAACCGAAAGATGGAACGGTTTATGTGTGGCTTCAATGTTTTTCATCAGGTTTGTATCTGGTGTTAAAAGTTTAATGTTTAGTGAAGGGCGAGAACCCCTTATTTTAAGTGTAAATGTGAAATTTCTACCACCAAAAAGACTTCTGCTACCCCCCCCCCCCCCATTTCTAAAACAAAAGATGTTTTCTTGGAGCCAGATTTCAGTGTTTGCATCAGTTATTCCAATCGGTCTCCCATCTGTCCCAGCTTATGGTTCCTCCAGTGCCAAGCCACAGGAAATGAGGTATTCGGATCACCAGAAGGGGGTATGAAAGGGGGCATTTGTTTCACTGCTGTAGGTGACAAAGCAGCTGAAAGAGTAGCAGACGGGAAAAAAGTGTGAAAGACAGACAACACATGGGGAAAAGTCAAAGATAAACATCAAATTGGGAGAGATTGTAACAAACAGACACTACATTTATTTTTTGTGAATGGGTTTCACAGATAAAATCACAACGAGCTTCAAAATATAAAACCAATAGATCAAATAGATAAAACAACATGTTCAAATAAAAATCTGTAAATAAAAAGAAATTATTTAAACATGAACAACCTACTTAATTTCACCCACAGGGCTCCTTTTTTAATCTCAATAGGACTTCTGGTTAATTAAATGTAAATAATTAATAAATACAAATAAAAGTATTTCCTAAATGAATAAGGTTAAATCTTTAGGCTTAATTGTAAAGAGAGGTCCACCTGGTCCTGTTGGAGGTTTTAGCTGAATGTGCTGCAGAGGTAACTGTCCATGCAAAGGTTCAAAACCGACATGGAAATTGACGGACAGCTGATCACATAGGAGAAGTGTGATGCTGTTTAGAAACATTTGAACCCAAGAATGTGAGAAGACTACAGTGAGGGCGTCACAGTCACTCTACATATTTAAACACACATTTTGACAAAAATGTTAATAGTTCCGTCCGTGTGACAGCGGTTAAAAGATTAACAGGCAGGAACCAGAACCAAACATTTAAAATCGGTGCTCAGGGCGTGTTAACCGACTCAGCAAAGGCTCTGTTTTGGGGTCAAAAGTCAATTAGTTTTCTTGACTTTCATAACTGGGCTATTTACGTCAGACACATGCTAAATGTGTAATGTTTCATGGTCTTATCCCCCCTCCCCTCCTATTATCACCCTCCTACCCCTCTCTCTCTCTCTAACGTCCCTCTCTCTTCTTCCCTTCTTTCCTTTTCTGTCCGGTCCAACACCCAAGATTTTCAAAAATGGTTGAAATTAATAAAGTTTGGCCTCAATTACAAAAGGGGTTTATTCAGACATACCTCTGGTTTGTATGAAGATTAATAACCCCTATTGTTAAATTAAAATATGTCCAACACAAGAGGCCCTCAGCTCTCATCTGCCTGCCCAGCTGTTGGACAGGACAAGTTAAAAAAAAAAGTGTAATGTTAACAACTTAACATATGAGCAGTTTCTATAAAGACCCCCCCTAAAAACCCCATTCACCCATCAGCACTTCTGATGTCCCTCGTTTCTATGGAAACTGTGCAGCATCACTGTTGGAAACAGTCGCCTGTTCGAGTCTGTCGAGCACATCCCAAATTTATAGGATCGTTGATTTAGCATCGGTGAATCTGGTTGTGTTACAGTGGAGAAAAGTAGCAAAATGGCAGCCATGTTATCTGGAATTTCTTGTTGGTACTTTATTTCAACTAGGAGACTGTTAAAAGTGTGACTGAAAGATCTAATAGTGAAACGTGAAGTGACTGTGAATAGTCAGCAGTCTTTGGTGGTTAGGCCCTGTTCCAGAGACATCTTCCATGCTTGGGATAACCTCGAACCAAGTGAAGGAACCCCTGAGCCCAGACGCTGATGGGGGGTATAGACCAGACCACTGCGAAGCGAAGAGCCAGAAGGAGAGCTGAGTGGAGTTGGGCCGGCAATCTGTGTGAAAGCCTACTTGTTTGCTTTTGTTCCATTCCTCTGTTTTGAGGAACAAGAGATTTACAAGAGATTTGTTTATTATCTTCTTTTGCAGGAGATTATGGAGAGAGAATTATTTCTTTTTTTGATAGTTTGCAACTTGAAGGTAAAAAAAGAACTTTTGCTTCTCAGGAAGTGAAATATTCAACACCTCTTGGATTGAAAGGATTTAAATTTCCTTCCAAGTTCCTGCAATGATGTACTGTCAGGCTGAAGCACTTTTTTTTGTTCCCCTAATTTACATATCTTCTGAAACTTAGATTATTTTGCTATTGAAAAACATTCTTGATAAGAATATTTTTCCTGCAAGACAATAAAAAATAACAGAATCTTTCTTGAAACAAGGATCTTTTTCCTAGGATTCAGTTTTTGCAGTGAACTGTAAAAACAATGAGTTAGAGTTTGCGTGGTGTAATCATGCAAGCCCATGCTTGTGAGCGCCACTTTCATTTGGGACTATCAGTAACTCAGCATTTCTGTGTGGGAAATCTGGAGAGAGATTAGTTTAATGATGGTCGTTACTCTGGCCTCGGGCTTGACTGCCGTGTTTATTTGATGGCTGGAGCTCCGCACCCCATGGCGTTTTTCTGGTAGGGCTGGGTCTAAGGCTTACCACTGATTTATTGTCAGCCACAGCACCCTGAACCCTGGCATCAGTCCACTCTGAGGTGGTACCTGATCAGGCCTCGGGCGGGCTCCTGGGCTGTCTGAGCTGCCTCGGTGATGGACTGTCTGGCAGCGGGAAATGTTGGGCTTAACGTGTTTGATAGAGTCACCCCAGCTTTTATTTTGATACAGTGTTTCACTTTTTAAATTGAACTATTCTTGGGACTAATCTGTAATGGATTCAGCAGAAAGTTGGCCTCAAAGTGGAGATTTTATTTGATTCTTTTGGAACTCCTTCAGAATGCTTCTATGGGGACTCCAGTGTCACTATGGAGGCATTTTTCACTTTATTTAGAGTTCAAATGTTAAAAAATGCGTCCTTTAGTGTGTGAAGGAACAGAGAAGACAAAGGCATTTTAAAAGGATCTAGATGACTTTAAAAATGCGATATGGATGTTTGTACCACGGCATGAAAACCGCCACAGATTGATTTGAGTAACTTTCAGGCAATGTTTTGTCCAAAGGGGAAATTAATGTATACAATTGAAGGAGCCAAAGTGTATGGACCTACATGCTCTTAAGGGTGCTTTCCCATAAGGACCACCTTAAGTCATTATTTCATGGTGCAATTGTCCAAACAAGTCCTGACCTCATTATAGTTTTTTTTTAATAAAATGCTTTGTCACTTATTCTCTGGCTTATTTTCATTGGAAAGTCCATCTGCATTCACGCTCGGGTAATCCGCTTGACTCTTCGGTCTGGGTTTTGCTTGTTTTGTTCCAAATCAGACTTTCAGATGAGCCAAGCTAAAGGATTGTTCAAGAAACCAAACAGCCCCGAGTGAAATGACCCCTTTGAGGGAAACCTGGTCACATGGTACCCAGCGGTTTTTTCTTTTTTTTTGAAATTTGACTCTTGAGTGTCAGCAGAGTTTATGAGAAAGAGACAGATACTTTCCCTGTGAGAAATCCACCACGAGGAACCCGGTTTCCCTAACCGCTCAGCCTAGTTAGAGAAACCAGATTTCAATCACAGTGAAGAAATCAGTCTATTTATCCCTTGTGCTATCTTAGATGACCCCACCCCCCCCTACATTGACGTGTTCTCCCTACCATGACAAAGGTGGATAAAGGTGGAAAGACTTCATGTAATCCATGGACACCAGTGAAGATCACAAATCATTGAAGAAAAAAGGTTCAGAGCACTGTCTAGTGGGTCTAGATGACCCAACTCCCAATGTTAACGTGCCTAGGATAACAAAAGGTATACAAAAGTCTAATGTAACCAAGAAAGTGAATCTCATAGAAATTCAAACATTTCATTTAGTGTTTATCTGTCTCCTGAAATTTCTCTCCCTTTTAATTTTCCATAGTATTTTTCTTTGGCTACTCTAAAGCCAGGAAACTGCTGAAAACCAGAGTTGTATTCCACAACAGTCCTTCTATAGAAACTTTAGTCTTTATCCCTCTAATTTTCTTTATTCATTGTTTTTGTGTTAAGTCCAAAGCTAAACAGAAATGTGATGCAAGTCCTCCTATAGTTGATGCATCAGCCTTATCTGCTGTCTGCATTCCTGCATCGGCCCCACCCCGACATCTGATAATCAAAAAAAACAGTGAGCTCTTGCTTCGCTGTAGGCACAAACACATACAAGCAGACACCTTTGACCGACAACCAGAACACAGAAACGCACACACAAGAGAGTTGGATCAAAATCCTGGAGAGCTGAGAAGTTCTGGTCATTTTGGGAAGTAATCTTTAAGGTGTCATCCATCCTTTCTCCTTTAACTGTGCTCCAAAGGTTTTTTGTTTTATACTTGATCTAAAGACATTTCATGAGAGAAGAATACATGTAGTTAAATATTTCTTGCATAACAATTTTTTAAAATTAGATTTTAAAATTATAGTTCATTATAGTTATTAGATCATCTTTTGATTTATCCAAAAATCGTTCCAGTGGTCGTTTAATTATGATTTTGTTGTTTTAAGCCAAAATATGTTATGTGTGGGACTGTTAGTGCGGAGTAAGCCCGCCCCCATTTCCCATCACCCATCTGTTTACATGCTCTCCCTCTAGCTAACAGCTAGTGTTAAAAACACTAAAAACAGGATTTTCAATGGTCTTCAAGTTAATATTTAACTGCACTTTTCTGAAAGAGCTGCAGCTTATTGTGGTTGTAAATTTCTGGGTTTTCCCAAAATACCAGACAAATAAATTGCAGTAGCATGAGTTAAATGTCATGTTCCTGACTGACTTGTACTCCACCTCCTATACCTTTTTTCTTTACATGGATTGCTGCCTCTTATGCACTGACACCCCACTGACGTGCTGTAGTGCAAGTCTTTTGGCTTCTTATACATTAAAAGGCTGAACTGAACTCTTGCTTTGTCCAAATCTTTGGCTTTTCTGTTAGTCTGGCTTCTTTCTGCTCAAACTGCTCTCTGCTTCGTTTCTATATCAGTGCTTCCTGCCGCCTCTCCTCATCCTGCTTCCCATTCTTCCTAACGTAAACTTGTTTTGCCCCTTCTCTCTTCACACCACCTCTTTTTTCTACCCCTGCTCTCATTGTTCATGTTCTTTCTTCTCTCTTATACTGTTCAGTGTTTTTTTTTACTCCATTTTTGCCCAGCTCTGGGCAGAAAAGATGTCTTGGCGGCACAGAGTGATCTAAATATGTGGCTAAAAGTCGACTCTACTTTGCCGCACATAATAAAAATCCTTGTTCTTCTCTGTGTGACAGAACGGTCACCATGAAATCTGGAGAGATGACACACATCCTTTGTTTGAGACAGAAGTCTTATCTAAAGTTACTCATAATACATATTTTAATTTACAGACTTGATTTAAGTAAACTTTCAAGCTAAAAAAGTAGAAAAAAAATTAACATGCAAGTGCCATTAATGTATTTGACTGCTTCTTTATGGCTATATTCAAGTTTTAATTGAATACAGCAACAACCTTTTTAGAAACAGAACTTTTAAAAATTTAAAATACTCAACTTTTTTTACTGGACCCACTCCAATGAAAACCACGTTTTTGGTGTTTTGAACGTGTTCTTGTTGCATTTTTCTAATGATGGATAACAAGTGTAAAGAAAATTAAGCTTAAAATTGCATTTCTGATCATTTCTGTACTAAAATGTTTGTGAATCAGAAGCAGAAGAAAGAAAATGCCATTTTAAAAAGTTTGTAGGTGTGACATAGGTGCTCTAATTGGCCACAAGCTCCCTGCTCCACTGCATTCTGATCCATCCACTTACAGACAGGCTGTAAGATAGTGGAAGAGACTGTAAACAAAGGGATGATGGGCAATGAGCACAGGCTTACTCTGACCCAACAGTCCCACCCACAACTCAATCCTAGAAAACAACACAGTTTTTTTATATGGATAAAAAAGGCTTAATCATAATTAAAAGACCACTGGTAACACTTTAAAAAGAGATCGTTGGATGATTGGAGTGGGACTCAAATCATTCATTCTTTAAACCTTTTTTTTAAGTTCATTGCAAGATAAGCAAACTATCACTTCAGCAACAGGAGCATTTCAAGGATGAAACCTAACCGTTCAAGACAAAAAAAAAAGATTTTCTACTATTTTAAAAGTAGACAATCACTTTTCCCAATTTCCATTAAATAAAAAAGCATTTTTTGTATAAATTAAAGGTTCAAAAGACTGAAAGATATGGAAATTGGAAATAATTTAGGAAATAACTTTATTTATCTTTGCCTATTAAAAAATAGAAACACTGCAGAGACTTTAAAATAGGCACAACATCAAGTAAGTTTATAATTTAAATGCATTTGACACTGAATAATTGTATTTGACCAGAAACTGCTCCGATACCCCCTATCTAATAAACGATGCCCCCAGGGCAGAATTGTCTAGACTAAAAAGATGTAATCCGCTGGGAAAACGACTATCGGAACCACCGCCTTTGTTCCTGACAGCTCTGTGGTCTCTGTCTTTGTTGTCAGGCTATCAGCAGATGCAAACCGCAAAGACACAGATGACCACAAATACCTGTCACGACACGCCTTGAAAGGTCACCCAGCACAACCACATACTTGGAACCCCCTCCATGTGGTGGTTTGGGTGTTTCAGATGAATGCACACTTCCAAAAAGCACTAGCATGAATCACTTTTTTTCCAAAATAGGGGGAAAGTTGTTTTGTAATTATCTACCGAGGACCACACTGCATTGATCTGTTAGCTTGTGAAGAAGCGGCATGTGTGTGTTTTTGTGTGAACTGAGCCTCTCTAGATGTGGTTTTTCTATTCCTCTTAAGAAAACTTTGCGGTTAACCTTCAGGCCTCTCGCGGCCTCCGTACTGTGGGATGACTCCTGCATCTGGATCAAAGTTTGCTCTCCCACCAGCTGAGACCGCTGGGCCTTGCTGGAGGAGGACTTTATTCATGTTGCCTCTCCAATACATTAGCATTTAGAAAATATTTTTTTTTTTTGTTTTAAATTCTTCCCAGTCTTTTAAAATACCTTCATCCATCATTCAATGAGGTTTTCGTATTTTCTCAAAAAACAGTGGAAGAGATTTCATAGTCGTCTATATTTGTTTTATGAAGTCCGACTCTGAGGCTTGGCCGAGTATCAAGTTTGTTTGCTCTGTCTTTCTGTGTCCCACAGACCTAATGTGTGTGGCTCACGCTTCAACTCATACTGCTGCCCGGGCTGGAAGACCCTGGCGGGAGGGAACCAGTGTATTGTTCGTAAGTCACTCAAACCCTCTTTGATGCTTTACCACGAAAAAACAAGAGGCCAGAGAACAAATCAGATTCCCTACAAAAGTGAAAAAACCAACTGAGTGGATTCTCGTCTGCGTCCGTCTTTGTTCCCTCCAGCAATATGCAGGAATTCATGTGGAGATGGGTTCTGCTCCAGACCCAACATGTGCACGTGCTCCAACGGTCAGCTCTCCCCCAACTGTGGAGGAGGAGGAGGAAGTGAGTAGTTCTTCTCATCTCACTTACTTTTATTGATATTTTAGCTTTTATTCAGCTTTAATATCACTATATTTCATTTATTTTCATGAATGCTTGTTGGGCTGAATGGGTTTTCCAAAAATATTATTTTTTTGTGTGGATAAAATTGATGTTTTTCTCTCTTTAAGGGCACATTAGAAGCTTCATATCATTTTTTTTATTCAGAAGATGCATTGCAACCTGGTTAATTAAGCATTAAGACTTCAAAGATTCAGTTTAACTCTAAAGAAAATGTTCCAACTCATAGCTTTTTCTACAGGTAACACTAATACAACGTCATCTCCAAGTAAAACAAAAGTCAGATTAAAATTACATTAACATCAAAGTTTTAAACTAAACAGCAAAAAAATATTGGTAGAGCATAAAAATGAAACTTTGTTTGTCATTAGTCAATGTGCACAGCTGTCCGTTGAGGGTTTTGGCCGATGTGAATTTGGTTTTGAACTGTTCAAAAATTTTGGTTAGTTGAAAATTACACTGTTTACGTGTATTTTATGTAGCTTATATGCAATTATTATGTAAATTTTACCCAATTTCCTTGATTTTTGTGAGATATACACATAAATATGTGGTTTTCCAGGAGTGTTCCATGTATGTCTAACAGACTTTTCACGCATGTACCACCGATCTTTAACCTTTAAATCGGGTACACGCCGCACATATCACATAACTGACACGCGAATCAGTAATGAATTGCATATAAACTGTGCAGTTATCATGCACGGTTCATTATACATTAATTTATGTGTTCTTTGCATGGTTTATTTGTACTTCTGTGGTTTTCACGTGGCTCATTCGTGATTAATCTGTGAAAATTAAAAGACCACAGATTTTCTCACTTTTTCCACGTAGATTCATGTAGGACCGATTTTCATTTGTGCAATATGCGCAAAATGTACATAGTGTGTAACATTGACTTTAATCTAAGTGTCAGACACAGCAAAGACATTGTGAATGGCCACTCCAGGAGAAAAATGTGTTTGTAGCATCATATTTAATCATAGGGGTTTCTTTAGCCAAAGACAACTTATCGGTCATCCTGGTCTTCTTCAGACACCTCACTTACTCTCACATTCCAAAAAGGCCACAGACACACAACTTCACTCGCACTCTGTGTATCAGAGAAAGACACAAGTCTCGACACACTCACTCAAATTCAAACAGACTCAGTGCGATCATCTCTTGGCTGTGATCCAGAGGCATGAAACACACTTTTGACCTTTAG
Source organism: Oryzias sinensis (assembly GCA_037389245.1). NCBI lineage: Eukaryota > Metazoa > Chordata > Actinopteri > Beloniformes > Adrianichthyidae > Oryzias > Oryzias sinensis. The sequence continues at coordinate 23,037,377 of CM074498.1, read as the reverse complement.
ATGTCTTGTTGTTTGGTGAGACTTTTGGAGTCGTACTTCTCAAGATTTTACTCTCAACAGATTAAGAAATAGCTGAGCAGTTGTTCCAACCCACTTTCATGTTTTTCTTACATTAAAGATAATTTGGCTTTTATTGAGAAAACAGGAAACCTAAGAGATCCAGGCATTTCAAAATATTTTTTTTAGAATTCCAATTGCTTGAAGGTTTTGTGTGTAATGTCAGAAACAATGCAGCTGTGTCTGATTTTTTTACGTCTCGTTGGGCCTGTTTCGTTGCTCAAACACTACGGTGTCCATGTGGACTAAAATGACATACCAGGAGGCTGCCACTGTATCAGATCATCCCATAATGCTCAAACTACAACCATAAACCCAGTTTTAGGGGTTTGTCTCAGTTAAAGACTTCCCTCTGCTGCCTCCACACCCCTGTAACAAATGTTAAAGGTCTCACAACTTTATGACAGTTAATAAAGTCAACTCCTGACATTTCAGCAAATAAAAACATCGAGGTCAACTCGTTTGGTGATGTGTACCCCTGTTAAGGTTCAAAAGTCTTTTTTTATGTGCTTTTTCCTTTTATAAAATTAAAAAAAGAAGCTCTTTGCGTCCATTTTAAAGACCCACTCTGATCATCTTTTGATCTAGTTCAAAAGGAGTCTTTTAATTATGATTAGCCAAAATCAAAAAACCTGTTGTTTTCAAGGACATAGTTTCTGCAGAGCGGCAGGAATTTTTAGAAATTTGCCTCTAAATTAAAGACAGGTCTGCTGGCATAAAGCAACTCCCCCCCCCCCCCCCCTTTCTTCATGTTGTTAAGAGCTCGGAGGAGGGAGCTTGTGGCCCCGCCCAGCGTGTTTTCATCACAAATAAGATCTTTTTCCAATGACATTATGAATGAATGAATGAAAACTTAGAAATACAATATTCTATAAATATTCTTTATACAATTTTTCCATTATCAAAAAAATACCACAAGAACATGTTAGACCCATTTTTCATCAGAGTGGGTCTTTAACTCCTATTTAAGTGGATATAATTCAGCACAAATAGAAACAAACTGTAGTTTTACATAGATCTGTTTTATCCCCAAATGTTACCTTCATCCATTTTAATAACAAAAAAGATTTTATCCCCTGGTTTTTGGCTATAGATGGCTATTTATGATTTGACAATAGAAATCGGCAGCACTTTTTCTACTTTTTGAGTTGACTCTGCATTACCTTTTTGGATTACAATTATTTTTCAAAAGCTCTTGGTGGAACTGGGGCTGTTAATCAAGAAACTACATGTTTTTTCTACAAATTTGGAAGGTTTTGTAAATGTATGTGAGGCTCACATTCAGTGATTACCTGAAAACGCTCATTAAACCTTGAAGAAGAGTTATTGCTCCACCATCCTGCTAATGAACAGGTTTAGTGCAGAGCAAAGCAGCTGTGCCGAGGACCGGACAGGGATGTCTTCCCGTATCCATCATTACAAAATCAGTACTGATGTTCTCACCCTAATGCTGAGAAAAAGCTGACTTTTAGACTGACTTGCAGTGAATGCTGGGAAAACATTTTCAAATTCCTCCACATTCTCCAACCTTAATGTACAATATTCCTCTTTTTCCTATAAAGTAAGAGGTCAGAAAACTAATAAATACATTTCTGTCTCTCTCTTTGAAAATGTACAATTTACATTTTGTATGTTTTATTTATATAAAGAAAAAGTTGTTCAATTTCAGTTGACTTTTTAACATTTTTAAATGTTATACAAGTCGTTATGTATACATTTTATATTTGTATTTAATTTAATTGGGTATTTAATTATATAATTATTAGATGTTGGTAATATTATTTTGATATGTTAAACTTTCATTCATTCATTTATTCATCTTCTAAAGCCGTTTTGTCCTTTTTCGGGGTCACGGTGCTGCTGAAACGAATCCCTGCCACTCAGAACCTATTTATTTTTCATGTTTTGTTACATTCATTTATTTATTAGTTATCTGATTTTGTCCCCTCTTGTTAGGAAGGACTAACTATCCACTGCCTAGTAATGGCCCATTACAACCAGAATCTAACTTGTCATGAGTCAAATCTAATCAAGCTTTATTTATAAAAAGCGCTTTTAATGGTTTGAGTAGCTTAAAGTACTTTAAAAGGTAAAAAAAGACATAAGCCTGCCCCTTTGCTCCCCCTTTCAGCTGACACATACATCCCATGACTCCCCATTAGGGTTTGTGTAAATCCAGAAATCTATCAAACTCTTTTAGACATGCTCACACACAAACTGGGACTTCCCAGATGTGTAAAAACACCCAGATGTGAGCAGATCACCAGCGGCATAAAACCGAGCCATTTTGTGCTAAGATTTACATTAAAAAACATTTTGCTTAGTGTGTAAATACATCCTAATTCATGCACAGGACACAGTTATCTAGAGAAGGACGTGCGGGCCTATTTTTCACTTTTCACCTACAGAGACCAACTCTTATGACAATAAAATAAATGGGCTAATGAGATCATCCCTTTTTGTGTCCAGAAGTCCTTATTTCTTCACATCAACAATTATTTCCTGCAGAGAAAACATGACTGAGTTGATTTGTGGAAATCCGGCCAACTTTCCAGGCCCCTATCTCATCCTGGGTTCGCAGAGTTCAACAAATGGACAGAGAACCTCTCCTCAGTGTGTGCCTTGGCTTCTTCCCCATGCTTTCTTCACCTTTAACGCTATCCCTGGGAAGGGACGGGTTACCTAAGTTGCCCTCAGTTTTGGAAAATCTTCATGCAGCTTACTGGAACATTTTTCTTTATTCCTTCAGCAGGGACGTTTAAATCGCTCCCAATAGTCAATATTCACGTTTCACATCACAGCTCCATTCTCTGGCTTTAAAGTGACAGAAGATGGGCTGCAGTGTTTAGCACTGAATGTACATTGCATTGAGGTGGAGTTGAAACCTGGAGAAAACAAAGGGAAAAAAAGACAGAGGGCTAGAAAACCATCAGCTTTTTTTTCCAAACCTGCCTAATGAGTCAGTTTCTGGAGCCTATCCCACCAACTGTTGGGTAAAGACGGAGTACACAGTGGACGGTTTACCAGTCCACTGCAGGGCGTCCTAAAGAAAACAATCTTTAAAATCAGTGTTATGCTACGTACACAACAGGCAACACCAAATGCTAAGGGAAATGGTCGCTACCTGATACCAGCGTATGTACCTACAGTTGGAAGAGACTCAAGGCTTCTTCTTTTCCAGCTCTATTCTGATACACGAAAGACTTTGTGTCATATAATTCTGGCCGGGCACAAGCCACAACGATTACTGGTAATTTCTCCTTCACGATCAATTTTCAAACTGTTGGCACCTCCCTGAATTAAAGAAGGACGTCATCCATGCGTCACTACCAAAGCTGAGTCCCAGATTGGTCAAAGTTTGAAACTGACTTAAAAACTTGCTTAGCGATAAATGTAGGCGAGACTTTTGAACGCAGCGGCCTGAAAAGTGCATTTACACACATTTACATAAACTTTTAATTGGAAATGACCGCTTGAACATGTGTTTCTGAGGCCTGTGTAAATGTAGCATAAGGAGGAGTCCAGAACTGCTTTATATTACAAGACTAAAGCAGTTGTTGCCATGATTTAATCTGCAGACAGCCAAATGTTGCAACATTTTCCATAAATTCTTTGAAAGGTTAAAAACCAAAAACTGCAAGAATGTAGTATGTTGGAAGCATCACAATAAAAAGCTCCCTAACTTGTGAGCTTGACCCACATAAATCAGTCAAAAGCAGCTGGGTAGCTCAGTTGGTGAGGTGAAAAACTGACATGCAGGAAACCAGGATTCGACTCCCAGGGGGGAATGAAGAAGCAAGCAATTGAATTGGTGAGCAGTTAACACCACCCAGTGAGGGCCCTTGGGCAAGGCCTTTAACGCTACTGCCTACCAGCATGAATGTGCATGAATGATCCTGGTGATGGTCAGAGGGACCAGCCATGCCTCTACCATCAGCAAGTATGAGTGAATGAATGCATTTTTATTGTTATAAAACCTGTGTATGGAAGGGGGTTGCAGTATAGTGGCTGTTTTCCAAACTCCAGACATCTTAGTTGGATTTAGGTTGAAGCAAAGTGATTTCCTCTCTTCTGCACAACCCTGCGTGCCAGAAATGCTAAAGAGACAAAGATGCAAAAAGGAAGGATCGGAAGAAGACAGGAAGTTAGATAGACTGAGAGGAAATTAATGGCGAACCGGTGATTAAGTGACAGTCAGAGGAGGATGGAAACAACAAAGAGAAGGTAAAAGCCTGAGGAGAGTCAGGGAGAAAAGTAGAACCTTCTTCGCACTTAAAACAATAAATAAAGACTTGTAATTCTTTTTTCTATTGTGTCATAAAGTTAACTTTGAAAAGCCATCAGGCAGATCGGTCTTGACTCAATAAAATCTGACAGGCTGGTTCAGTATTTCTGGCTTCATCTTTACTTTCACTGTTTTTCTCTGAGCACCTTTTTTCTTGTCTATCATTTCCTTCCTAATTCTCCTTTCCTCTCCATTCAGCATATTTTTGCTGCACCTATATCTATTTATTAAACCTTTTTTTAATTTTTTACCAGGAAGTCCCTTGAGATAAAATCTCTTTTTTGAGCCTACCCTTCCTTCCGCCCAGTTAATTCACCAGACTGCCGTATAAAACTTGTTTGGTAATTGTGCTCCTTTCTTTGCAGTTCAGTCCTGTAATGTCAGGTGCATGAACGGAGGCAGCTGCATGGAGGACTCCTGCTTGTGTCCGAAGGGATATTCTGGCGGCCATTGCGGACAGCGTGAGTGCAGCTCCTTCAGAGTCCACATACCTGAGTGGACATTGTGTGCAGAGTTCAGTTTCTTGTGTTGTTTCTAATCTGAGACTAAATATACAGAAAGATGTAAACGATTCCAAAAATTAGAAATGGAGACTTGGACTCGACCTTTAACCTCCTAAGACCTGGCGTCCAGATGTGTGGACGTCACATTTTGTGGCACTGTGACTACGCCTGTAGGGGGGATAGCACAGGCCTTAAGAGGTTAAAGATTTCAGGGTGGACTTGAACTTTGAGACTTGTTGCTGACTTGCTTTTCTTGAAGACTTCGCCATCAGACTTGACAACCATAATCTTTTAGCAAATTTTTTTACTGTTATCTTGCATCTACTGACGCTCGGAAATTCTAAATTGAATATCCATCAGGTTTTGAAAGCACCATATTGACTTTTGGGAGATGCAATTTAACTAGGTTTTAAGATTTGACTTGGCCTGTGATTATGCCTGTCTCTACAAACTGATCTGCTCAAACGACCTCTCTAACTGGAACGTGGATGAACTACCTATGACATTTGTGCACATCACATTTTGGGTTGTGTGGATCCCAGACCTAAATTTTACTCTACAAAAGCTTGATGTCCACATTAAGGTTAACTAATGCAGTGTTTTTCAACCGGTGTGCCACAGCACACTAGTGTGCCGTGGGAAATTACCTATTATCACTGATCTAAAAACATTTACGATCTCCAGGATATCAGCTCTGTGTTCATCCAAAAAGGCCCTAATAAAACACTGAGTAGTTAGGAATATGAAAGATTATAAAATACTTCTATTAAAGACATTTTGATAAGAATGATGGTACCGCGATTTAGCCGCAGCTTCAGCTCTGTTTTTGGAAAAGTCCCGCCCCTTTAACTGTCTCCACCAATCATTTTTGGAGGCTTAATCATATGTCATCAGTCTAAATAATCAGGAGTGATTAAAGTCTTCACTTCCTTGTTTTGATTCTGCTCATAAAGTCTCTCAGTTCCAACAAAAATACCAGCTAAAGCTCATCTTCAGTGGTGCAGCTTTCTACAGAATCCGGTATCAGACCGTGGAACAAGTGAACAAAACAATGAAGCTCGGAGAAGCGAGTTTGTCTGGCATCGGCGGCTTTTGCACTACATCTCCCATGATGCATTGGGTTAAAGCGACAGAGTCTCAGCGTACAACAAGTCTTCCCTGTTAAACGTCTTGAAAGCCCAACGAACAAACATCAAACAGTTTTTAAATCTTCTTGATGAAATCAGAGGTCAACAGTTTAGTTCTCCTTCAAGGTTTGTGTTTATTAACAGCCAAACATCCCAGAGTTTGGTCAAAGTCATCTTTCTAGCTGAAACATTTTTCTTATAATGTCTGGATTATTTTATATGTTAATTTTAAAAAGAAGTAATAGGAACATTTAAGAAACAGGATTAAGGTGAAGTGGCCAACAGACACATTTAAACTAAATTGAAACAATTTCATCATCTAAAAAGAAATACAACATTTTTTTAAGTTTTCAAAGACTTCATCTTTGATTAAAACAAGAGAAAAACTAATAAAACTTCAACATGTTTACTTTTTGTGTAGCTACAGAAAACATAAATATTATGTTAGTCTTTTTGTGTAAAATTTATCAAACATATTGTGATCATATTGTTCAAAAATGACAGCTGCCTTTGCACTAACACTGAAAAAATATTTAAAAAATAAATCATTATTTAGAAAGAATATATTTGTTTTTTTTTGAGGTTACATACATTTGCTTGTTAATAAACTGGAGGAAAAAACAACTACCAGGGTAAAATTTCAAATAATTTAGTTGAAAATTATTACGGAAAACTAACTTTATTACATCTTTTGGAAACAACAGCTGCAACTTGCATGTGAGATTGCGGAGGGACTGTACATCAATACAGACCATGAGTTTCTCCTTTTTTGTCTATTTTCTGGATGGTGATGTGCCGCAGGATTTTTGTCAAGGACAGTGTGCCTTGGCTCAAAAAAGGTTGAAAAACTCTGAACTAATAGAATACAATTGTTAGGAGTGTCATCCTGGAGGAAATGGCAGTTGCGGGAATCCTAATTACAGCAAATATACTGTAGTCACGTTGTTGACTTGTCATTGTACCTTTTTAAACAGCAATGACTCTTTAAATGAAGCCCAAATTATTATTATTTTTTTTACTTTTGGTTATTGTTTTTACTTTGAATGAGATATTATTCTTAGTTTGAACTGTTAGATCAGAAAAAATACTATAGAATATAAAACAGAGAGATGTTCAGTTTTCGTTATTCGTGTGACTGAGATAGAGACTGAAGCAGAAGAATCGTTCTGATCTCCGTCTGACTCCTTTCACGTCTGTTAGCTGTGTGTGAGAATGGCTGCCAGAACGGTGGGCGCTGCATCGGACCCAACAGATGTGCCTGCGTCTACGGTTTCACTGGCCCTCAGTGTGAGAGAGGTAAGTCCGTGGGCTCCTATTGTCTAATCTTTTGTGATGCTGAAAAAGTTCTTGTGGCGCAGTTATTACATGGTCCAGAAACACCAATCAAGTTCCACCTCTAAACTTCAATCTTTTGGAAACTGTCTTGCACATCCAGACATACTAGAAGTTTTTGACAAATTAATTTTGTTCTGATAACTTAACCATACTCCTAAATGTTGCATCATTATGTTTTTTAAGGAAGGACAATAATACAAAGAATGTATTTGTGGACTAGCCCAAAAACACACTGTTCACTATCAAAACGTGGACAATTTCAGAAAGTTTACTAAAAATGAGTGTATTTCTAGGTAAAAATAAGCTTTGTGCATTGTCACAAAATGGAAACATGCCTCCCAATGGGTGGAGGGCAGGTCCCACCCTGGACAGGTCGCCAGCATGTCGGACAGCTCACAATCACTCCAACAAACACACATGCACACTGTAGAGACACCAACTACCCTATGAAGCATGTCTTTGGACTGGGGGAGGAGACCGGATAAACCCCACGCATGCACGAGGACAACATGCAAACTCCACACAGAAAGGGCTCAGCTGGGATTCGAACCAGGACTTTCTGATTGTGTGTGTGTGTGGGGGGGGGCTACATTTTCATTGATTCATGGGGTTACTTAGCTTTCATAGTTTCTTCATAGTTCATCATCTTTTGTCTCACTGAGATAATACATCCATCAAAAAGACAAAAAAATAGTTTTTCTTTGAAAGAAGTTGTTAGCCATGATGATGGACGCCATGAAGTGAGATCATAAGGGTTGATACACCTTTTCAAATCAGTTCACACACACATATATATACACGTCTATGTCAAGATAGATATTGCTTAAAGATATGAAGGTTTTTGCTATCAGCACTCCTAATTCAGCGCTCAGGAAGAAGTGTGGATGACTTCACACCCTCAGACAGACAGACAGACAGACAGAGGGTGTTTATCTACTGTGCTTTGATCTGAAGCCTGTGGTATGTGTCTGCTGGGAAGTGGTAGCATGATGTTGGAGCTTGGTTATTGAGCAGCTAATGACAGAAAAAAAATGTCTCAACCTTTGAGATAAATCTACCGTTTCAACTTCCCAGAAGACCCAAACTTACATTTTTCTTTGTGTTTGACACCCCTGCTGACCTGTAACTGAATTCACTTTGTCCGTCTACAGATGTTTTTATCTGAAACAAAAACCCCTGTTCTCCTTTCTTGTCCACTTCCTTTCACCGGATGAATTAAACCACAGCTTACCTTTAATCAAATGTTAGGAAACTAGTACCCCTAAAACGTTTGGGTTTTGTTTTCTTGGAAAATGCGAAACGTAAGGAACGGGTTTGTTTTCTTACAAATATCTGGCAATAAATGAACCCCCCCTCCCAATCAACACTCATTCTCATTCACAAAAACAATTGTTGTAAAAGTTCCTCTGGAAAGTCATCCCGGACGTTTCCTCATAAAGGCTAGAAAAAGGTAGGGAAGCAAAGATGGAGGTAATGTTGGGAAGGGGTTAAAAGAAGAAAATGGAGTCTGCAGCTGTGTACACAAAGGCTGCTGCAGGGGAGTACAAACGCTCCCCACATCGACCAAAGAACTTTTAGGGGGACGGCACATAAATCTCAGCTTTTGTGTGATTCTTGTGCCAGATAACCTGCAGGGAAATGCAAAAATCGTTGGGAATCACAATAGTTCGGAGCCTAAAGTTGCTACTTTGTCAGCATATCGCAGATATGTACATTTATTTTAATCAATACTTACGTTTCTATGCTTTATTTTTATACCCCCCTTTAGAAACAACCACAGAGTATAAAAACTTTCATCCTTCAACAGCACATTTGTGATTACATTGAAAACAATATTATTCCTCCTGCAGTGGGTTTGGCCAGAGGAGATGCAGTGCCCCTGGTGTATCCTGCGGTGCTTTGGCTGTTTCTTGTGGTTTTAGAGTTTGTGTAACTCAGGACACGAGTCATTAGATTTACAGCATGATGCAGCGAGAAGAGTGTGATGAGCTGCGCTTTGGAAAGTCTGCCAGTGAGGGTGAAGGGTGACGGGGTAAAGAAGGAATGATGTGTGTGTCTGAAGTGGTAATTTGAAGTGACAGGATTCTGAATGACAAAAATTAAGCCAAAAGTAGGACTTGCTCATCGACTCAAGTTTGTTCCACCCAAACCAACAGCGTGCTGAAAATGACCAATTGGGCGGAACCAGTGACTGTATGGGACAACTGGACCGAGCGAGTGTGACGTCACCCCTAGAAAATGGCTTACTTCCGGCTCCAACCAAGTGAAGTCAATTCAGTCACCATTTTTTCATGACATAGATGCCAACATCTTGGAGCAAGATCAAATCATTAAGCAGGGATTGGCCATTTTCTAACTTGAAAAACTTGCACTACGGAAAAAAAAAATCATTAAAAAAAGTTTGGATTAGCAAAAACATTTTAAAAGAAAACGGTTATTGTGACCAATAAAATGTCATGGGGTGGCTGTGGTGCAGTGGTAGGATGGTTGACCTCTGATCACAAGATTGCAGGTTTGATTCCTGCCTTGCCCGGCCATGTGTCGAAGTGTTCTTGGGCAAGACATTGAACCCCACCTTGCCTCTGGTGGAAGGTTGGCGCCAGTGTTTGGCAGCGGAGCCGACATCAATGGGTGAATGGGACTGTGACTGTAAAGCGCTTTGGGCCTTCGAAGACGGTAGATAAGTGCTATATGAGTATACACCATTTACCATAACTATATATTTTTGAATAGAAGTCTATAGAACTTTAGTTTCTTGAACCCAGCTGGTCCTTCTTGTTTGGAACACCAGCGGGGAATGAACGTAGCTTTAGAGTGTCTTGTGTGGTTTTCCATGAAGTGTCAACAGCATTTGACTTTTTTGACTGCAGACTTTGTGGAATGGAGCTGTCAACTCGGTTCCCTGACTGTTCCCAGGACTGCCCAGTTTCCTCGAGCCAGAAGAAAACAAATGATAACCTCAGGAGAACAATTTTCTCCCCAGCAATCAGTGACATCATGGGCATTTTAAGGGGCTGGAAGAGGAGGAAGTTGAGCTATTTCTGCTGTCTTGACTCTGGTCAGAGAAGAATGGCTGGACAGCGTGGCTGCAGCCGTGACAGGCAGCATGGAAAACTGCGAGAAAAATGTCAGCTGAGTTTGCAGCACTGGAGTCTTGTAAAAAATGTTATACAGTAAGGCTATTTAGCCTTTTAATGGCGGCCCCATTTAAAGAGGCTTCATTTGCAATAACGGTGGTAAACCCATTGATCCACAAAAGACCAAATATTAAGTGAGTGCCTTTTAAAACAGCATGGAAGTGTTTTTTGAGTTCTGTTATACTGGCCTCTGGTTGTGCTAACATCTCTTAGCCCTGGACTGCTTCCAAATACTGTTAATGACTTTATATTCTCAATTAAATAACCATTAATATTATTCACATGTTGATTTTCCGATAGTTTCTTTTGTGTTTTAAAATCCCTTTTGTGGAGCTTTAAAAATGTGCATGTTGTAGCTCGTTGCCTTTACTACATTCAAAGAAGTCTGCTTTATCGCTTCACTGTGAAGTGCTGGAAAAAAGAAATTCCCAAAGTGGGCTGAAATAACTGGATGTGAAGACAAATTTTTTATTTTAGGCAGCGAGATTGAGAAACAAAGGAGAAAGGAAGTGTCTTTTATCACCTTCTACAAAATGCAAGTGTAAAGCTACGTTTATTCTGCCATCGGCAATGCACGTCCAAGCGGCCACTTCCAATGAACAGTCTAGGGAAACGTGTTTTGGGCTTCTGCATTTAAAACTCTCGCATTAGCAAACGTTTTTATGACCATTTTCTATGCACAAAATGCATAGTCATTGAATGTGCGTTGCAAGTTAAGCCAGGTGGAACTTTGACCAATCAGGTATTCAGATTTGGTAACAATGTGTGGATGGCGTCCTTTTGGATTCATGGGGATGCAAACCGTTGAAAAATTGCTTACATATTCCTTTACTACCTTTTTCTAAGGCCCAAAGCATTCTACAGTCACAGTACCATTCAGCCATTCACAAACATCCACACGCTGATGGCGGCTTTACTGACGAACTCTGGCGCCAACCTATAACCACCAGGATCAATGGGGGGTTCAGTGCCTTGACCAGGAAACTTGAAGGGCAAGACGGGAACCAAACCTGTAATATTTTGATAAGAGGCCAACCGCTGTACCTCTGCACCGTGGCCATTAAAAAAAAGCCTAGATCAAGATTCTTGAGATATGCACAGCTTCAACATGTTGCACCAAGCCTCTTTCGACTACTGCTAGTAAACAGTAGGAAAAGAAAAAGAATAAGAAGCCCTTCCCTGCACATCAGGGTGAACACCATGGGCTAAATACCCATGTGTTCTTGAACACGCGTCACATGCCCGTTGTGTCCGTAGCTTAGGAGTTTTTATCTGTGCAGTCGTCCACAGTTGTTGCTCCCGTGTTTGTTTTTGCTCCATGTAAAAACATTTAGTCACAGTTGAGTGGCTGCTCTGGGACAGAAAGAAAAGAGCCGGCTCCTCCACAAGCACTTACGGCCAAAAACCAAGAGCGATCTGAAGCCTGTTGATAATGGCGCTGATAAGACTAACAGAGGCCACTGCAGGATGGAGATAAACATTCCAGATACGTACACGTGCACAATTCAAGCATACACATGAGAACCATTTGTTTTTTGTCTGCATGAGCTATTGGACACACACAAACAAAATGCTACGAAAGGAGCTACTCTGACACGCATGATGAAAGTTTGCACACACAGATGATTAGATTTCTTAGCAAGGTAAGTGGCTGCTTGAGATTTATTCTCAAAGTTAGTTTCCAGCTGTATAAAGTCTGGAGGCAAAGCTCACCCACATTTAGCCTTTTGTCTTATTCATTTCACCCAATAAAGGTTTTGCCTCAGGAGAGTGTATATAAATAAGAGTAAACCCATATTTCAGCAATATTTTTTTTCCACAGACCTTTCCCCCTGAGAATGTATGTAAACAGTGAGGACTTAATTAATTTACTCCCTAAATTAGTTATTTTTCTTCTTCTTTAGATTCTCCCAACATTATTTTTCTGCCTCCCAGCGCTCATGGCAGTGCTCAGTCCCACCTCCTCGTTCCCATAGCTCCATCTGGTTGATGGGAAAATGTTCCCGTCAGCATCAGATTTTCTCTCACATGCGCCTTCACAGCACGCCGTCCTCATTTAACTCAACCCTCTCCAGAGGAGCCGCTTTAAAAAAAAATGACTGATAAGGTTTTCTTCTTGTGGTTTGCCAAAGAAAAAGAATACATCATATGTGAAAGATGGGAGTGTATGACCACAAATCCAGATCCTTTAGATGCGGTTTGATTGTGAAGGCTCTAGTGTATTTAAAAAATGTAACCTTGAGACTAATGTATGAACTTTACGTTTTTTTTCTATTCTATTCTATTAAACTAACTTTGATCCTCCATGGTTCTGCATCAATCCAGGTTAATCTGGTCTTTTTTTGCACTTAGCAAACCTACGGCTCAGAACTTTTGTTGCCGTCTTTTGCTGCAGATGAAGTGTTTTCTCCCCAATTTGTGAATATTTAAGACCAGTTGTGTGTGCATCAGAAAAAGGCAAAAAAGGAAATAAAAGGAAAATCTGGATTTTTCTTCCCCTTGTTTTTTTTAAAACTATTTCCCCTGTAACCCTTGTGCTATCCTAGGCTCTTTAACGTTGGGAGTTGGGTCATCTAGACCCACTAGACAGTGCTCTGAACCTTTTTTCTTCAATGATTTGTGATCTTCACTGGTGTCCATGGATTACATGACATCTTTCCACCTTTATCCACCTTTGTCGTGGTAGGGAAAACACGTCAATGTAAGGGTGGGGTCATTTTGACCCCACAAGATAGCACAAGGGTTAAAGTTTTCTTTCTCTGTTTTTAACACAGACAACACTTTGTGTGCTCCTCACTTTTTCCATTCTCCATGGAGTAACACAGGTGTTGAGAATGTTGTCCTTTTTACTTTGCATCATAAAACATAAATCCCTTATGTGTCAAAGCTTTCTTGAGCAAGGCACCAGAGCCGTTATGGCCTCCAGTACACAAACTGACATGCAGAGCTCCGTACATCATAACAACAGGATCTGAATGAGTGTTTGTGTAATAGCTTGAAAACAAAACATGCTATAAAAAGCTGTGTTGTTAATGTGGAAATACAAAAAAAAAAAAAAAAAATGCTTTTATTGCTATATTACTATTTGCCAAACAAAGCAGCGATTGTTTTTAACAGTTTTCAACAAATGCACGAGATAATCAGTGAGATGTTTAAAAACACTTCAACAAGATTAGTGGATCTTATCGCTCCACAAAGCAAAACATCTTTTAACCATTTCTGTAATGTGAAAAGTTAGTTTCGTAGAGGGAAAGACTGAACTGGACGTTTCTATTTTTGAATACTTAGAGTCTTGATGCAACATCAAAAGAGCTGTTTTATTATTTCAAATACAGAGATGCTGACTTTTTCTGCTGGAGGCTTGTGTATTGACGTCATCGAATGGACAGTGGAAATGTAATTTTTCCAAAGCATCAATATTCCAGATGCCATTTGGAGTGAATATGAAAAGAAGACACAAATCTGATTGACTGACACATTTACCCTTCTTTGGTGGCATGATTTTAGGTAAAAGACATTCTGTTTTCAGGCTTTCCAAGAAAGCTAAGACTCAGTGAGACCTCACCCCGGACGCTTCCAGCTTCCTCATCAGTGCGGAATGATTTTGTACAGAAATGTTGACAACATAAAGAGCCTATCCCATTAAAAATCCATTTTTTGAGCTTTTAAGTGTATTATAATGTTCATTCCTCACTATAAACAACCCTATAGCGGTATTTTGATCCATTTATGCATTTCTGAGTTTTCCTCTGAAAACCTCAGCACTAGCCCCTCCCTCAAAACGAGCAGGTCCTCACATTGTGATGTAGACCAGTGAGAACAGCCCCTTCCAGGAAGAGTCTGCGATGCCAGCACCGCCCTCAGGCTAACAGTTAGCGGTGACCGGCTAAACGCTTTTCTTTATAAGCACAACATGCATATCCATCTTTGCAAAAGTTCTGATGTTTGTTTTTGTGGACGCTGCCGAGGCCAGCTCTAGGATGATGTCATGAGGTGGGCGGCACCCACAAGGAGTGAAAGGCGGAGCCTCAGAGATTCAGTTGTTTTACTTATGAGTAGTAAAATGAGCTGCGAAAATAATTCATATTTCATTATTTTTAAAATCATTTTCTGGGACATGTTCACAATGATCTGTATAAAGAAATACTCAGAAATGGAATTTTAAGCTTAATTTTCTCAATGTATGTCCTCCATCAGAAGACAAATGCTGCAAGAACCAGTTAACAACACGATTTTCATGGAAGTGGGTCTTCATTCATTACAGACTTAAATGCTCAAATATTTATTAGTTTCTCAAATAGAAAAGGGAAAGTTTTTGTAAACCATAGAGACAGAAAGTCTTAAACATTTTTGATGATACAGTCATTCGATATATGACAAAAAGAGAAATATAAAATAAAGCTGGCTCCTGCCTGACTGTTAATTTTCCGTGCTCTCAGGCTTCTGTGGACCTCTGTGTTGGAGGTGATCATGAATGCAGACGTACAGTGTGCAGGTCAGCGCTCTATACAGCGAAGGTCACGTGAGGATTGAGGATCAAAGACTATCTGACAGACGGCGAGTGAAGAGTCAGAAAGTGGGCGATAAAAAACGGAGCCAGATGGATGGGAGAGCACTGGCACGAGCCCCAAGCTGCTCTCCATGTGCTCGTCCTACTTTCTGCTGTCGTCTTCTTTATCTCACTCCGCTTTTCTGCTGTGCTTCAGTCTGCCTGACCTCTTGTCTCATGTCTCTGGAAACTAATGAGACATTTGAAATAAACTCACAGCTGACAGGATCCCTGAACACTCACGTTGCATCTTATTCCTTCACACCTTCAGCTGGCCAAACAGGCAGTTTGTATGCCATCTCCATTCCACCCCATGTAACCTTCCATAAGTGAAAGCTACATCGACTTTGAATTACTCGAGAAATAATTCAGTGCTTAAATGCGTATGTATCATGCTCAAAATCTCTGATCTGTGAATTTTTCCCTGCTTAATCATGAGAGCATGACTAGGAGACAAGAAGAAACAGGATTGATGCACCTGCAGGATTGCAAAGAGAATAAATGAATGAATGAAGCTTGATTTGACAGATGCAAAATGAACACAAAGTCAACAATCAAATGCTTGGGATGAGAATAACCATTTAACTCACCAAAAGTGGTTAAGAAGCACTCGTAGCATCCACGAGTACCTTTCAGAAATACAAAATGTAAAGAAATACTAAAATATCATAGAAAACAGGGGATAGGTACAGAGTCCAGGTAGAATTAAATACTAAGGTTACTATCAGGAGTTCATAAGTCCAACAGCTTGGGGATATTTGGTGTCTCGGAGTCTTTTTGTGTGTGCAGGCAGGCTCCTGTATTGCCTGCCAGAGGATAGCAGAAAGAAAAGTCCTATAGCTTGAGAAGTGTGTTCGTTTGAGCATTGGACATTCAAGAACACACATGATGTACACAGGTTCAGCAACAGAAAAAAAGCACACAGGTTTCTCCCAAACCAGTTCAAATGTTTCTACTAGATTGTTTTTTTTTCTAGAAAACGTATTTAAAAACGTGTTCTTTTGCAGCATAATTTAGTGAATTGTAGTTACAAACTTCTCAAAGGAACCACAGATGTCCGATTAACCTAAGTCCTGGCATGTGCGTCATTACACACAGAGAGCACGTGCAGTGCAGTCAAGTCCCAAAGCAGAGTTTTTCAGAAAGAAAATGGTTATTGTGCTATTGCTTTTTTTAAATAAGCTGATTTGGATGCCAGAAATCACATTCCAGACCTGATCTATAATCCAACTCTGAAAGAAAGAAAAAAACTGCATAAGTAATGAAAGGCATGCACGATTGAGACTATTTCACTGCTATTACTGATTTGTATTGTTGTGCAGGGGAATGCTAATCCTACAATTCATTAGATCCTCATTTACTAATTAAGATGCTAAATCTTTCTCTAACCAATGTGATCTGTGCTGATTTCCAATCACAGACTACAGAACTGGACCGTGCTTCACCCAGGTGAACAACCAGATGTGCCAGGGCCAGCTCAGTGGAATTGTCTGCACTAAAACACTATGCTGTGCCACTATTGGCCGGGCCTGGGGCCACCCCTGCGAGCAGTGTCCTGCCCAGCCGCACCCATGCAGACGAGGCTTCATCCCGAACATCCGCACCGGAGCCTGCCAAGGTCAGATCTTCCACTTTGTCGTATTCGCACACCTCACAGGTCCTGCTTTTAGCTTCATGTGAGCAGCTCTGCAGCAGCTGTGTAAAAAAAAAAAGAAACCTAGAGAGGTTCTGAAGTGCACAACTGCACCCATCGACACAATAAACATGCTAACCCTCACTTTTTCCATCATCATCTCAGCTGCAGAACATCCTCCAGCCAGTGTTGACAGCACTCGTGGTACATGTATACAGTGGGCCGGATACACACTCCAGTTTTCCTGCTGTGATGCGACTTGGCAGATATAACAGTGCGAACAGCTTGTAGGAATACTTGTAGCTGTACGTCAGGGAAGTTCAGTAAATATCATCGTCTGTCTCACTGAAAGTCAACGTCTGGATGAGGTTGGGCAGTCATTATGATGAAGAAAGGCCTTCAAAAAACACAAACTCTTTTATCTGATCAGCAGTGCAGCGACACGGTACAGCAGACAGCCTCTGAAACTGGGGATTCTGCCAGCTGAAAAACTGTTTAGATACTGCCGGTGGGCTATGATTTAAAAAAAAAAAAAACTCTGGTCATCTTTGATGTTATTGTCAAAGCGTTCCAGTGGTCTTTTAACTTGGACATTGCCGTTTAGTCAAAAAAGACAAACCGAAACAAAAACGTTATTTTTCTAGGACATAGTTTCTGCAGAGTGGCAGGAGTTAGTTAGAAAGTCACCTCTGCATTGTGGATGGAACTGTTAGCAACTCCCCCCCCCTTCTCCCACGCTGACAGCTCTCTGTTTACATGCCAACCTAACGTTACCAGTGCAAAAAAAATGACGAGCAATGTGGGAGCTGTCCTGCCGTCCATTTTGAGCCAGATTCCAGCTCAGACGAGGAAAGGGAAGACGTACATGGATTTAGTCGGAACAAAAACAAGCTTTTTCGAAATGAATTTTTTTGTCTGCTCCTAATATTTCTTTAAAAAATACTAAGAAATGCAGTTTTGAGCTCAGTTTTCTTTGATATGTTCTCCATCATCAGAAAAATGAACATGTTAAAAACACCAGAAACAGCATTTTCTTTAGAGTGAGTCTTTAACAAATTCTGGATTTTTAAGGAATGGTTATGCATGCTAAACATTGCTTGAAGGCATACATAGAAGGAAACATAACAGACACTCTTTGCATTCCTTCCTAATAAACTGCAGGCCTACCAGACTATGCAATAATCTTCCATCAACAAACAGCACATGAGGAGAACATTTCCCCTTTTCGAGGAACTCAACCAGTCTCTTTGTTGCCCCCTTTCAGCTCCTCTCATTTGAACAGCAGGTTTCCCCCTAGGTGGGTATTGATAAATGACATGTTAACGGCATCCTCCCTGTGGAGTCCTGAAGCAAACTAGCCACATTTCTATTTTTGCAGCGCTAAAAAGTTGAATATTAGGTTACTTTAATGTATCAAGGCCTTTTCCGGGTCGTAAACAAACCTAAACACACCTGGAAACACCCAGATGATGTTTATTTAGCAGAATAGACATGGGGCTCCTTATTTCTTCTTCATTGCAAATCAGAGTCTTCGTGGTTTTGATGGGATGTGTGCCGATAGCGTGCAACCCTCTGCTAGCCTTTCCTTTTTTTTTTTGTAATATTGTTTTTATTTTAATTTTTGGTACATTATCAAACTTAATCACAAGCTTTACATCCAATTTGTACATGTGAACTAAAATAGAATAAATAAAATAGAACAGAGAAAAAACAACTAAACAATAACAAGAAGAACAAAAAACAGATCGACCTCTAGGAAATTAAAGAGACCGTCTGCTAGCTTATCTTGTTGAGAGCTTTACATACCTTTATGTACTTTATATACTTTTTGCGAACATTTCTATTATGTTTAACTTAAAATTCACATAGAATGTGTAACTAATTCTAAGTACCACCTCCTCTCTTTGTGCTTAAGCTGCTCATAAACTTTACCATCAGAGTACAAAAAAAACTTTTTAGAGAAAGAGGGCTTTATTTTCTGCCTGAATGTCTTCTTACCTCTGTCTCGAGTTGTGTTTTCACGCACACATTCATGCAAACACACACACACACACACACACACACGTCCTTCTGGCTACAGTACAAAGCAAACATGACCATGAATCCAAATGCAAGTACTCCAGGCTTCCAATCAGGATGTTTGGCAGTGGTACTCTCAGCTTCTTACACATGGAACTTCTCAACATTTTTTGCTTTTCCCGTCAGCGGTGAATTCATGTTTTGCACTGATTGTGAGCATGTGTATGTAGGTCACTGTAGACACGATCAGAGACCATCACTTTTTATACACCTACACAACCCATATACTGGCAAAAGTGACTCACTCCATTTTTGAGAAAGGTATAGTTAAAAAGTCATTTCCTATTTGAGAGCTGACGTACGTCTTACTGGATGAGGTCTTACACATCACAGCTCGAGCCAAGTTAGTGCACATTGCAGTAAGTTCAGTGGAATGAAGACTGAAGTGTCCAAATGGTGGAAAATTGCAAAGAAGACATATTAAACACTTTTATTAAAAACATGTGACAAATGTACTTCTGAAACGCTTCGTTCTTCACTATTTTTTTATCCACTAAACAATTTGTGTTTCTCTTCTTCTGATAGATGTGGATGAGTGCCAGGCAGTGCCTGGATTGTGTTCTGGAGGCAACTGTATCAACACTGTGGGATCCTATGAATGTAAATGCCCCGCTGGTCACCGTCAGAGCGAAACCAGCCACAAATGTGAAGGTCAGTGACAAAAAAGTCTGATTCATGTGAGGAAATAAGATAATGGCTGCAGTGTAAAAGGGAAGCTGCTGAATCCCTTTTGAAGTCAAAGGTTTGCTTGAGCCTGTCGTGGCTATTATTGGGCTAAGGAGGACAGGACAGGACACCAGTTTGTGGCAGGCAAAGGTTTTTTTATGGGACATGTTTTAAATTTATAGTTAAAGTTCCACTTAGATCATTATTTTAAATCTATTTCCAAAGCGTTCTCAGTGGTCTTTGAGGCTGTATTCAGACTGGACACATTTGAGAGTATATTTCACCAGATAATCCAGAACAAATTTTCCGTCTGGATACATCCAAGCGGACCCTGGACCAGGATCCGCTCTCGGACCCATCCTTTGAGGTGGTCTCGGTTCGATTCCTTTCAGACTGAGCGTCGGTTCGCTCTGAGATTCCTCAGTCTGAATACAATCCGTTCACAGAGGGGAACAACTGAATCAAACCACTGTAGCCGGTCGTCACGTGATGTAAACAGATTAGGAATGTGGCAACAAGTGTTATCAAAGAGGAAAAAAAGGGTCCAACTCCCTAGGTTAGAACGTTAATTTTAACACAGCTGAAAACCCTTTTTAAATGCTTTTCTGCATCTCCTTGTGCACCATTGCATCATCCTAGAAGCTACCTTGTAGTTTCCTTCACAGAATTCTCTGATATTGCTTCTCACTGTTTCCCCGACAATCTAAATGTCATAAACACTCATCAGTTTTAGTTTCTTGCCAGTGCGTGGAACTAGAATCTTTTTTTTTATTCATTTATTCATTTTCGTCCCTTTCGGGGTCACGGGGCTGCCGGAGCCTATCCCGGCCACTTGTGGGTGAAGGCAGGGGATTCCCTGAACAGTTTGCCAGTCTGCCGCAGGGTAGAATGTCCACAAACACACATCCATTCCCTCTCACACTCACACCTAGGGACAATTTATAGTTGCCAATTGACCCATGAAGAATGTTTTTGGATGGTGGGAGGAAGCCGGAGACCCCGGAATATGCAAACTACACGCAGAAAGGTCCCCCATTGATGTTCTGGTTCATGTCCCCCAGCCGGGACTTGAACTGGGGGCCTTCTTGCTGTGAGGCAAGAGTGCTAACCACTGCGCCACCGTGCGGCCCGTTTTTTTTTTTTTTTTTAATATCATCAAAATGAATATCAATTTTCACTTATTGGCAGCAAATCATCAAAAAAAACTTCTGTTAGTAAAAGAAATGGTGCTAATAAAAAAAAGGATGTTGATACAGCCTTTTTCATGTTCCATGGTTCTTCCTGAAGACTTTTTTGCATTTTTCAAACATCTAAAGTTGTCAGTAATGACAGGCAAACTAAACTATTTCTTAAAAAAAAGAGATTTTGTTTTTTTAAAGCTCAAATGAATCAAAGATGAAAACAGAGAATACTTCGGATTCGATTTTGGGAGTTAAAGGTAAAAAACAAAACATCAAATGACCTTTTTCTGATCTGTTTTAGGGATCACTGCTACAAATCCCCACTCTAAAATGTGTCTTCAGTCATTCTTCTTTGCTGTGGATTTACATTACACTGTGTGATTGGGAGGAATTTAAACAATGCCCAGAGTAAACAAGGTATTAACCAAGCAAGACGTGTGTGTGCTGAACTGAGGCCCACATAAGTCTTCTGGGAGGATTACAGAAATCTCCCAAACCCTTTGAACTACATGACATTTATTCGACTACATAGCAATAGTTGTAGTGGAAAAGTGACTTTTATTTGCTTTTGGGGGTAACAGATGCAGATAAAGTCAAACTGTTTATGTTTACTGTTTCCAAATTCAGTTTGAGTCGATGCAACAGCCGTAAAACACTAAGAGGTGATTGATGACTCAGCAAATGAAGAGGGAAAGCAGATGGATGAGTGAGTCTCAGTTTCACTTGTGGTTTTTTGGGGGGAAACTCCACCATAAGTTGGAGGATAATGAGAGAGCAGTGTGGAGCTTGAAGCAGCTCAAAAGATGTTTTTACAAACTTGAGACACTCAAGAAAGATTCATTTTAACATTTAGAAAACTTCCAGGTCTATTGCCTGAATGCAAGTGGGAATGCATTACATTGTGGCCGGCCAATCAAAATGCGGCTGCTAATACTAATCAAGAGGAAATTCAGTTGAATGCATTCATGCTGAAAGTTGTTTGTTTTTGCTCACATGCTAAATTTTTGGGCCAAAAAGCTGAATATGCTAAAGAAAATCTGCAAGAAATCAACAATGTCAATCCACGCATTACTAGAATGTTTCAGGAACATGCAATAGTGTTGCGGCAGAAGAACAGGAAACAGTCTGCAGCACTCTTGAAGTCCCGATTCTTATAGGAAAAAAGCTCCATCACGGGTTTTCAAGACAGTAAAGGGTCATAAAGTTGACCGAAACCTGGCCTGGGCCTCTTCTTCACATGACTAAAAATTATGTTCCTCTTTAAATGTCAAATGTACGGAGAGGGGAAACAATGTGCCTCTTTGACTTGGTGGTTCACAGAGAGTTAGCCGATGGACAAACTTGTTAGATCACGTCAGAAAAAAGGTGGAAGGGGATTTATTGGTCACATGGTTTGAGAAACCGTGAAAGTCAAACATTTCTGTCTCTAAACTTTTTCTTTTAAATCACCCCTCTTTAAGAAAATGTTCATGAAACAAACAGAAGTCATTTGCTTTGAGATTTCTTGACTCTCGTGTTCAAAATGCAGATATTCAGCAATAAAAACCGCTTAGAATGAAAAATTTAGCTTAAACTTGTGACCTGTTCTAAAACAATACTCAGCATTATTTGTTGTAAACCAGCAATCATGTTTTATTTAATTCAAAAAGGGAAAATAAGCTAAGAAGTGTTAGATAGATTTACTTCCAATTGAATGTCATACAACCCAATTATTTATTTGCTAGTTCTGAGCACATAGTTAGGATTTTCTGAGTTTGTATTAATCTTATTGTTGTTCATTTTGATTTCTGTAACAAAAAACATATGTAATAAATGTTAATGAACAGAATGAGGGAACCATATTAGTACAAGTTAGCTCTTTAAAATTTTTTTCATAAAATTTAATTACACTGCAAAAAAAAAAAAATCTCACCAAATAATTTTGTCAAGTGTGTCTTTATACAATTGATTCAAGACAAAACGACCTTCCAAATAACTTTTTAGTGACACAGTCCAGAAAACAAGTCTTGAAATGATTTGTTTCAGGGCAATAAATCTCGAATATCTTGTCGCGTCATTTGATCTAGAAAATATCTTCAATTTCTACAGATAAAATATTTTTTACTTAATAATTTTGAAGCAGAGTTTTTATTTTGTGCATGGCGATTGGACTTACTTCAAGAGACAGACTTGCAAGATTTAGGAAAACTGGAAAGTTTATTTTGCCTCATAGAACAGAACAAATTCATTTAGCAACAGCAGTACAGAAGTTCCTGGTTTAAAAATAAGGATATTTGGACTGTCTTACTTCTCAAAGTAGGATCTATGTGAGAGGACAAAAATGTATAAATAGACCTACTTTAAAGCTATAAAACACAAAGCACACTTATTTTAATGTAATATTTTCACTTGCCAGTGAAATAAACCTAAATATGAATGTTTAGCGTTCATTTCAAGATGTAATTTTGTCCTAAAATGGTTTAACATCACAACTTATTTTAAGAAATCTTACCAAGACAAAATCTACTTGTTCCACTGGGAGATTTATTCACTTGTAACAAGTAGAAAAAAAACATTTTGGATGCGATATTTTTAGACCAGTTTTGAAAAGGAGATTTTTTTTCCAGAACTTAAATCACATTTTTTGCTTTCAAAATAATGATAATGAATGCCAGTGTAACATGTCAACATTTGTCAAACTTTAAAATAACATTTTTAAAATTTGAACCAAAAATGTAGTTTAGTTTGAGGTTTTTTGAGTTTTAAATAAACTTTTTCTATTGTTTAGAGTTAGGAGCAAAAGGATTTTGACTCATTTTAATAACAATTTCCTTACTCTAGATTCTACCCATTGATAAGTCAAACAATTCTTGACAGTACTGATTTAAAAAAAAATCTTGAAAAGATGTGGAGCAAAAAGAAGTTAAATCAACTTAAAACCTGGCAAAATATCTTGAATGTCAAAAAACAAAGTTTGAAATCTTTGGAAGAATTAAATCATTTGCAGTGCAGTTTTGTTTAGCACTTAAAATAAAGATGTTTTTGTCAATGACCTTGGTAGGGTCAAGGCAGAAAGTTCTGTTCAAGTGTAAGAAGAAAACAAGAGTAATGAGATGTTTCTTAGTTCAAAGCTTGGCGTGAAACCCGTGTTTATTGAAATCAATCATCAATTTTAGGTTAAGTTTTCTTTAAGATAGAAGTTTAATGAGGCAGAAGATGAGAAACAGATCAGACAAAAGGTAGTTAAAGATGAAAAGTTTAAAAGTTTATAGTGATAAAAGTTTTACATCTGTTCTCTTTTCCACCTGGTCTTCTATCTGCCATCTAGACCAGACTCTACTGAGCAGTTTTTTTTCATCCTCTCTCCCCCTCTTTCTGTTTTTCCTGCTTCTCCTTCCATTTTCCCCTCCATAAATACAGTCCTTTAACTCAAAACCAGCTGTTTGAGCTGAACAAAGAAATGCTTAAAACGTCTGCGAGACTTTCTCATTACGCAGTCGGACCTCCCCGCTCCTCCCACATGCATTCATTCTCATGGATGCACTTGCTCACTTATGGATTTGTTCATAAGAAATGCAGGCAGACGTGAAGTGTGTGCACACAAGGCAGCTTTCACCAATGCAACCGACTTTTGTCCGGGTGACACAGATTTCCTGCTGCACACAGATGCAAGGTCTGTGTGGAGTAATGAATGCTGACATACGTTTTATTTGGCAGAGCTTTTACAGCCTCACTGAGGCTTTCTGCCTGGCAGACGGAGGTTAGTGAGGCCATCACAGACACGCCCTTTTTACTAGTGGCCCCCTCTCTGAAAGCGCCCACGTGGCCCCTTGCAGCACCTTTAATCCAATAATTGTCCCCAGCAGTCACTGAGTAATTACTAATGAATACGCATGACACATTGTAAAAACTCAGTACTTACTGGAACTGAAGTTCAGGTTTCCTCCATCATAAGGCTCCTTCACAGAATAAAAATCCCTCCATGTCCACATAAAGCCCTCCACACAGAGAAGAGTCCTGCCAGACAGTGTGTCCTCAACATGTCACCCTATAGTATGTTTGAATCGTGTTAGGGCTTCAGTTTGAGCACCCTAAACAGTGATAAATACTGCTTTTACAGAAGTGGAGCAACAATATTTTTACAGGTGTGTCCAGGCTGAGATCAGGGATTTGACTGTGGGAGCGAGAAACTGGTGTCAGTCAGAGATTCTGAGTAAAAGCTCCAGGATTTACCATCAATGATTTCATTTTTTAACATAGACGGGCAATAATGTCATTTAAAGTTCAGCATGTTAACATTTCTCTCACTGAGGAAATCTAGAGCAGTTGTTTTTTTACTTTAGTTGATTCAGGGTCGCCTCTCATTTCGGAGTATATGCGCAACATCTGCTAGCGAGGGGGGGGGGGTTGTTCGACGGGCTGTTGAAATCCTGTTTTTGATCTATTTTAGTGGTCTTTTAATTATAATTATGCCTTTTTTAGCCAATATAAAAAGATTGTTTTCTTGGACATGCAGTAGTTTCTGTGGAGTAGCAGTAGTTCATTAAAAAACAATTCATCTGAGTTGTAGGCGGGACGATTGCCACAGAGTAAGCCTGCCCCTACTTCCCATCATCCAGCTGTTTGCACTTTCTCCTGCTTATTTACAGCCCCTCAGCCCATTAAACCTAACATCAGCGGTACATGAAAAAGGATGTGCAGTATTGGAGCTATCCAGCCGTACTGTTTTGATCCAGATGCCAGCTTGGACGTGGAAAACAAAGACGATTCTAGTCGTCTACAAGTGGATGCATCTGAGTGAAGCAGAGCAGGGAGCTTTTGGGCTGCTGTTGTAGCTTCTATGTCACTTTTTCCTACTGCATTTTTTTGTCTGCTCCTGACGACTTGATTAAATAAATTCTCAGTAATGCAATTTTAGGCTTATTTTTCTATATATATATATATGTCCTCCATCATCAGAAAAATGTTAAAAACACATATTTCATCTGAGTGGGTCTTTTACCCTAAATAGCCATTCGTGCCAACATCCCATAACTGAAATATCTAATAAAAAAAAAATATTTTATGCGTACTTCATCAAAGGGTTTAGACAAAATCTTAATTCCAAATTATTTGGATTTTCTGTCAATTCTTTGATGGAGTGGGCTTTACAGGGTTAAATCTAATTGGTGGATTTAGTATCTGTTACAGATCTTTGATTGTTTCTGTCAATAAAATTTGTGTCTGACTAACTCTACCCACATTACAACCCAAGTGAGGTCATAACACTTTGACGGACCCCAGATTCATTTGGTTTGACCTAAAGGTAGCAGATCGCTCCTCCATCATCTCAAATAAAGAAAGTAGACACTTGAAGATCCACAAATGTTGTTTGACAGGATAAAGCGAGGTTCTCATAAAAAAAAACCTCTATGTTTCAGATATTGATGAATGTAGCACCATTCCTGGAGTGTGTGATGGAGGAGAGTGCAGCAACACTGCTGGCAGCTACGTCTGCACTTGTCCACGAGGCTACATCTCCAGCACGGACGGCTCCAGATGTGTTGGTGAGTCACACAATTCTTCACCCCTTGGCATCTGGTTGATAACTTCCTCCATTCATCACCGCTTCCTGCGAGCGGCGCTCTGGTGACTGGAGCTGGCCAGCAGACCTGTGGTCAATATGTGCCGACCTGCACATTTGTACGGGCTGTTTAGCTTTGACGGCATTAATGCGCTTCAGTGTAAGCGCTCCTCTGACTCATACACAGCACATACCTCTCTGACATGACTCATAAACCTTACCAGGTGTTAATGTGTTCCTGCAGTCTTACCTCTAGCGGCAGCTTCACTGAAACACGGTCCACCGTTGCAACAATAACTAGACCCGCTCCATAGGAGTATGTAATCTGAGGTTCTGAGAATAAAGCTGCATGTTTTTCCCTCACTTCCATCTTGCATTTTAAATGCAAACTGGTTGGTTTCTGCATCGCCACATCTGGCCAACACGACTGGGCGTTCTGGGATTTGAGTTGAAGCACATGAAACATACATAAGGGGCACATTCAAGGCAATACCTGGAGAGTGTTTTTTGTGTGGCTGAAGTTGATCCAAAAGGAAAGCAACAGCTGTTCTTTTATTGATTTATATTTGAAGTATTGGTCTGTACAATAAATAAGCACCAGAGTTGGCAGCTTTGTGTGCTTTTGGTGCGTTTTGATGTGTCTGGGATAAATTGAAACATCCCTCCCATGACTCAACCCAAAAGTTTGCATCTGTCTGTTGTTAAGAAGACTGAAGACTTTTATTTCATTTCTTTGCTTTTCCGGTGTTTTCCTCTTCTTTACTCTGAAGCGGGTTTATTTCACCTCCCTTTTCTCCAAAACAGCAAACCGCTCAGTTGTTTCTTTGTCTTTATGTTTTATTCAACAAAAGCTCAAGTATTTTGATTATTTTATATTTTTCTTACGTTTCTTTTTTTAATTTTACATCTGGATCTTGCCAGTGGTTTGCTTTCATCCAGTCAACCAAAGAAAAAAACAAACAAAAACAAAAAAAGTAGAAAGATACAAGCATAAAAACATCCCTGAAGGTTGTTTTATTTTCTTATTCAAAAAACCAGACATGACTGAAAGTGTGCAGTTCTGGTCTAGACAATCCAAACAAGTCTCTAACAATGAAACCTGGATTTTAAAAAGAAGACTCAGCCTAAACAGTTTGGTTTTTTGAAACAAACTAGTCAGTTTTGTTTGACCTCAGGAGCTTTGGAGGTCGAAAAATCTGGCAAACAAGCTTCTTCTGGTTCCCTGTGTGGCCAAAAAGAAAAGTTCTGTCCAGTTAGTCAGTCTGTAAAACCACCTCAGCGAATGAAAGCAGATATCCGTGTCAGAGACAGCAACCCACAATCTGCATCCAATTTAAAACATTATCTTCTTCATTTCCCCCACTTTCTGTTGTCCTATGGGATGTTCATGCTGTTAGCTGATTGGTGGATTTGTGTGTGAAAGTCAACCAGCATAGAGGTTTGCTCTGAAATGTCTTCACATTTTACTGTGTGAGCTCTCAGGCTCAGAACGGGCCTCATGTTCTAACTGGCAAGAATGACTGCACATGTTCCTGATTAACTCCAGACTGCCGGCTCATTATGGAGTTAATCGACTTGTGTCTTCCCCTCCCTTTTGCTTTACTCCTTCTCTCTAGTAGCGTTTCTATAAGATGGTCTACTCTTTGCCAAATAGTCAGCTTTTTTCCCTCCGTGAGCGTTCCTAGATTTGTCAAGAAACTGTAATTATCCTGAGGAGTGAGAGGTCTTTCTCTTGGTTCACTCTTTACTCAGAGGCAAAGACTTGCTCCTTTGTCCCGCTGTTGAAATAACAAAAACTTGTTTTTATGACCTTTTTCTACCCTGACCTATATTCCTCATTTTGATTCATTTCTGAAATTATTCGACTTTTTTTTTAAGCCTAAACTTCAGATGAACCTTATCGAATGATCCAAACTGGCTTTGTCTTGTGCTATCAGATCAGCGTGTGGGCACCTGCTTCTCAGCGCTGGCCAACGGTCGCTGTGCCGCAGAGCTGAATGGTCAATACACCAAAATGCAGTGCTGCTGCGAAACAGGGCGCTGCTGGGCTTTGGGGCAGATTCCAGAAATGTGTCCCGTCCGGGGCTCTGGTAAGTACGGGTAACACTCACATGCCCATTTATTACCGATCAATCCTTTTTGCCACTAAACAAATTATTCAAGTTAAGTTCTTAAACACGCTTAAGAAAATATGCAAAAAAAGAAAAAATAAATATTACAAATATAATTTTAAAAAAGCTTGATTTTTTTCCCCTCCAAAACCACCAGGATACTTTTTTTGTTAATTTTGAAACTGCAATATTTTGACTTTCATGAGTTTATTAGTATTTACTTTAGATAGAAGGTTAAGGATACACGCAAAAAGAGCAAACAGCTTTTGTCCATTCACAGCAAACAACTCTTTAAATAACAATTGCCTGCTCTTTGTTGTCTTTCTCTTCAAGACGAGTACAGGCGACTTTGCATTGTGGGTGTTCCCCAAATACACGGTATCCCTCACAGCTTCCCCAATGGATATTTCCCTAGCAACAATGGTAACCATGGATTCAAGTTCCCCAGTATATCAAATGGGAATGGCAACGGCAATGGTCATAGTCACAGCAATGGAGGGAACGGAGGAGGAGACGGGAACTTTGGTGGCAATGGTGGAAACTATGGTGGCAATGGAGGCTCAACTTACCAACACATAGGTGAGTCCATTAGGAATGAGTTTGTTATAAAACATTTGTATTTTTTATTATTAGAAAGCAGTATCTTAAAGGCAACACAAGCAGCTAGTCCTTAGTTTTGTTATCAAACTGTAATTAAGGAATGAACATTTGTTATTTACATGCATTAGTAAGGAAATGCTTATTTATGAGGCACTTTTCTCATGTGAAATCACAGTATTTCACAATAATAAAAAATAGCTTCAAATCAAACAGAAACAGGAAATGAGAACAATCATCCCATTCTTAGGACAAGCTAAAGCAAGGATTTAGTCACAGTAAATGACGGATTAAAATCAACAAAAAGCTTTTGTGAATGAAAACCTGTATTCTAAAACATTCAATGGAGTTGATCTATCATTATGACAAAAGCAGGGCGCTCAGAAGGCGAGATCTCCTTTGGTTTCATAGCAAGTTTTGGGAATACAGTGATCCCTCGCTATAACGCGGTTTACTTTTCACGGTTTCGCTACTTCACAGATTTGCATCGTGCATTGTGTTCTGCATTCTGATTGGCTAAAACGTCACTCCGCTTCTTCTCTACCTGTGCGTCAATAACGTTGCAGTTTAATATGTACACGTTTGTAAAACAGCTCGCCAAATTTACAACACGTACGTGCAAATCATCTTGCAATTTCGAGTTTCTCTAAAACAAATAGAAAAAGAGCGACGACAACTGTCAATCACCATGTTCTTCTCCCGATCAAACACAGCTGAACCGCGGGCTTCAAAAGAAGAAAACACTGCAGAGCGGAGTCAGGATGCAGAGCATCAGTCTGAAGAGCAGTGAAATACACCTGAGTCACTATTTGTCCCACTGTACTTTGTATTTTTTTCACAATCATTTTAAATTTTCTCCCGTTTAATCCAATTACTCGGGTCGCGGTGGGCGGGGCTAATCTCCGCGATTTGAAGCCTTCTGTTCACATCGATGATTTAAATTGTTATTTGACAGTACAGTACAGACGTTATTTGTTTCTAAAGTACTTTTATTTGTTAAACAAATGCTTAAGCCTGTAAAATGGTTTGTTCTTTCTTTTCAATGTATAATAGAGTATTTAATTGTAAATTAATTGTAAGAAAAAACAAAGGTTTCTACTTCACGGATTTTGCCTATCACGGATTCTTTTTGGAACGTAACCCCCGCGAAAAACAAGGGTTTACTGTATTCAAAGCTTTTGTTTTGGAGACCCACTACTACGGAACGTGAGCTGGGCTTAGACCATCGTGAGACAGGTTAGTTTTAACCTACTGATGATGTTTTGTTGCAATGGCAATCCTGCAATGCCGAGACAAAGAATAAGGGGTTAAAAGGTCAACAGTGGAAGCAAGCTTTTTCCATGCAAGGCTCTAAAAACAAGCAGTAAAATTTTAAAATCCATTCTAGATTTGGCTTTTTACTCTAATGTCCTTTGTTCTGTTTTGAAGGCGCCGTCTCCCTGAATGAAACCATTGACGTGTGTAAACATTTAACAAACCTGTGTCTGAATGGACGCTGTATCCCAACTGCTTCGAGCTACCGCTGCGAGTGCAACATGGGCTACAAGCAGGACATTCGAAGGGAGTGTATCGGTAAGGGAATATAGGCATAAACAGCATGCACACATAACCACAGCCAGAGTCATGCACTGCTGCAGAGACAAGGACTGTGGGGCAAAAAACTGCATGTGCTGCTCTGTACTGCCATCTTCTGCCAGTTTAATCCAAGAGCTGGTTGATGCTGACAGGACCTCAAGGTGTAGAAATCCTTATGTTCTTTATCATTTTCTATGGTCAGATGTGGATGAATGTCTGAATAATCCATGTGTCAATGGAGACTGTGTCAACACACCTGGATCATACTACTGCAAATGCCATAAGGGATACCAGGGAACACCAACCAAGCAAGCGTGTATCGGTAAGTCTTTAATCAGAGAAAAGTCCAGATTTTTAAACAAAATGTTTTTTTTTTCTTGTAAAAACATGAAGAATAAATAAAGGCTGATCTCATGTATTCATGTACAACCATGCACAAAAACGGATGGAAATACGTCTGGTTTTGATGCACGTTGCTGCATTGGCCGCACACATTTTAACTGCATCCAATGCTAAATGTTGTTATTGGGCACAAGTATTAACCTAACCCTAACCATAACCCCAATCCTGACCCTTCCTCGAGGTCCAAGAAAGAAAACCAAGAAAAAAGTTAAGCACTGGCTGCACATCTTTAGAAAATGTACAAAAACATTGGTTATTTTTTCAGATATTGATGAGTGTATCGTGAATGGGGTGATGTGTCGCAATGGCCGCTGCGTCAACACAGAGGGCAGCTTCCAGTGTATCTGCAATGCTGGCTTTGAGCTCACCTCCGATGGAAAGAACTGCATTGGTGAGGACCATCAGCAGACCGGACCACAGACACATCGTCACCTTCATGAAACTGACCTACTGACTTGATCCCATCAGATCACGATGAGTGTGCCACCACCAACATGTGTCTCAATGGCATGTGCATCAATGAGGACGGCAGCTTTAAATGCATCTGCAAGCCAGGCTTTACATTAGCACCAAACGGACGCTACTGCACTGGTACGACTTATTACTTTCAAATAAAAGAATGGACTTTTCAGGTTGTTAAAGAGTGGTTTTCTGTGTCAAATATTTCATATGTCTATGAGTATGGACAAACCAGGCATGAGAACGCATGTTCAAGAATGCACCAAACACCGGCTCTTGAATGCACATTTAGCCCATTGTGTTCATACTGGACAAGCAGGGCGGGGCTTCTTTTTTTTTTTCTTTCTACAGTTTACTAGCGCATGTCTGCCACCTACAGTTGGAAGAGGCTTGGTGCAAAATGTCGAAGTGGTGCAAGTTTTGCAAATCTTGCTCCAGGCTTTTTCTTTCACAGCTCCATTCCGATATGTGAAAGACTTGTCATATAATTCCAGCTGTGCACAAACCACAATTTCTAATTTCTCTTTTATGATCAATTTTCAAACAGTTGGCACTTTCTTCAATTAAAAGCGACAACATCCACACATCACCACCGAATTCGAGTATACTGTTGAAATTCAACCTGGTTTAACTTGAGCCCAGAAACGGCCGTAGGAACTTGCAAAGCTAATCGTGAACACGAGAGTTTTGTATATGGAAGCCTGAAACGCGCGTTTACGCTTGTTTACATAGACTTTACATTTGAAGTGGCCGCTAGAAGCATGTTGCCCAGGGCGGTGTGAACTTATTTTAAGGATTAATATGTGGTAACTTAGCTTAGGTTTTTTCTTAAAAACTGAAAATATTTGATAATTTAACGGAAATGTATGTCCCCCAATTTAAATTATTCTTACATTTATAGATGGTTTCTTTGTAACTTTCCTTTATTTGTCTTATAACATAAAAACGTTTCCCATCAGCATTGTTCTTTTTATGATCTTCTCACACTAAGCAGCCTTTTCTTGAACACTTTTCTTCTTCACATCAGACATCGATGAGTGCCAGACTCCTGGGATCTGTATGAATGGCCGCTGCATCAACTCTGAAGGCTCCTTCAGGTGTGAGTGCCCCCCAGGCCTGGCTGTGGATGTGGACGGAAGAGTGTGTGTGGACACACATATGAGGACTACTTGCTACGGCGCCATAAAGATGGGCACATGCTCTCGACCCCTCCCGGGCGCAGTGACTAAGTCGGAGTGCTGCTGTTTCAGTCCAGACCATGGCTTTGGACAGCCCTGCCAGCCCTGCCCGTCCCGTAACTCAGGTAGCATCTCCAATCACGCCTTTGTCCATCGCCTTTGTTGAGAATAAAGTCTTTTGGGAAGAAGGAAAACAAGGTGTTATTGAATTTGTTCATTTTATTTTTATAGCTGAGTTCCAGGCTGTGTGCAGCAGTGGTATTGGCATCACTACTGATGGTAGAGGTGAGTTACAGAAAGGCAAATGACTTCAGTCAAATGGAAATGTGCAACATTCATGTATTTTGTTCTTATGTCATATTTTTCTTAGACATTAATGAGTGCGCCTTGGATCCAGACATTTGCCAAAATGGTATTTGTGAGAATCTACTAGGAAGCTATCGCTGCATCTGTAACATCGGCTACGAGTCGGACACCAGCGGAAAGAACTGCTTTGGTCAGTGGCTTTTTTTACTGTCTTTATTTTATCAAAAGTTTTGGGTAATTTTTTTTTCAAAAAATGCCATTGCCAGTAAAAAGCTGAAAAAATGCGGTCAGCGTAAAATAATGTCAGTTTGTTGCTGCTAAAAATATAAATAAGAAAAATGCAAGTATGTATTTCTAATCACCTAAACTGAATCCTAAAGCAGAGAGAAATTTGAAATATCCCAAATACCAAACCCAAGTAGAGAATAGAATAGAATAGAATAGAATAGAATAGAATAGAATAGAATAGAATAGAATAGAATAGAATAGAATAGAATAGAATATAATCTTTATGAATCCAGAAAAACATTTAAGGTCTTTCTGAAGACATTTGTTCCCCCATTCGGATTAAATGACAGTCACACAAAGGGAGAAACAAAAAACCATATATGCTAACATATTAAATTGCATTTCATCCCATGTTAATTTTGAGTGTCATTTTACAGAGACATGCTCTCCTGATGCATGTACAGCCTCATAAATGTTAGCTAGTGGCTCCTAAAAAATATTTAACAGTAGCCTTTTCTGTTTTTTTCAGCAGAAGCTTTAAAAATGTTCACAATTTAGAAGGAAAAATTCTGCTTGTATTTAAAGAAAAAAGACAAGATTTTTAAAAGCTTTACAGTTCCAACATGTTTTTATTTTTATTGAATCCCCTACTTCAAAAACGACTAGACTTTGAATAGTTTGCAGATTATTGGCTGTTTTGAAGCATCTAAAAAAAATCTGTGTTGATAGGAGATCTGTTTCTGTCTTTTCTGCAGACATCAATGAGTGTTTGGTGAACCGATTGCTCTGCGACAATGGTCTGTGCAGAAACACTCCAGGCTCCTACACGTGCACCTGTCCTAAAGGATATGTCTTCAGACCCGACTCGGAGACCTGTGAAGGTGAGCACTCGCTCTGTCACGGCTGAAGTCGGACTTTTGATCCCTTACTGCCCCACGTGTTGCATCTGATGTCATGCTTATAGCTTGTTTAGAGCGGGCCCATCTGACACAGGGTTGTGTGTTTGGGCACCTTTTCAGATATTAATGAGTGTGAGTCAAATCCATGCGTCAACGGAGCCTGCCGCAACGTGGCCGGATCCTTCCACTGCGAGTGCGCCCACGGCAGCAAGCTGGACTCCACTAACACCATCTGTGTGGGTAGGTCAACTGGACTGTTAAGACCACTATAAATTCACTCAGGCAGTGCACGTTCACATTTAAAGATCCACACAAAAAGTGCAAGACAAATCAAAGTAAGCAAAAACGGTTGCTCAGATCTAAATTTTTCAGAATATGTTGGGTTCCTGTCATCCAGCCAATTCTGAGTTCCTATCTGTATATTTTATTATTGTCATACTAATTAACCAGTAGATTACCAATGTAATACTCTTTAATCTGGCCTCCCTAAGCAGTCTGTTAAACAGATTACAGTTTTTCCAGAATTCAGATGTTCATTGTTTTTTACTGATATGAGGAAGAGAGCGTACATCCCTCCTGTCTCCTAGTTTTTAAATGTCTTAATGGATCAGGACCTTTCTATTTATCAGATTTCCTCCTGAGCTCTCTGATCCTCAGATGCTGCTCTTTGAAATATACTCACCATGAGAACCAGGACTCACGGCAAAGCCTCTTTTCAGTATTGTGGTCCTCATCTGTGGAATAATTTGCCTGAAGATCTGAGAGTTTCTGCATCTGTGGAAATTCTTAAATGTAAATTAAAGACTCATCTTTTTAACTTAGCACTTACATATTTCATTTAATTAACTTAGTTATTTGGCTTTTAAGTATTTTGTGGCTTTTATGGTTTATTTTTGTCCATATATTACCCTTTGCGTTTTAAAATCTGAACAGTGTCTTCTCAAACCATAACTATCAGCCACAGAATTTCCCGCCATCAAGTGTGTTTATGACTTTTTGTTGTTTTAACTTATGTTTATATATGTATTTTATGTCAACAACCTTGTGTTCTACTCATGTTGATGAAAAGTACTCTAGTACTTTATTGTAAAGTAAGTAATTTATTGATCGATTGATATTTGACGGGTTAGAATATTACCATCAGAACCAGACTTAAGGTAACCATAACTGGTTTGGGTCTGAGAGGATGGGAAAGGAACAAAATCAAGCACTGCAATGTCGTTTGTTAGAAAAAAAAGAGCTGAGACAGAAACTGCAGGGAGTAGAGAGCACGGACACTCTCAGAATCTATCAAGTTCCTCACACAGATCATGACTGTACTGCAGGATTCATTAGAAACACACACTTTGTAGACATATTGACCTTAAGTGGCCCAGCCTTGGCGTCCATTGATAAACACTGGCATCTTGTCCTTTAAATATCATGTTCGATAGATGTAGTGATCGTTCTGTTTCTGTGTAATTTCACCAAAGATATTACACATTTCTGTATCCACAGCCTTTAAATAATTATACTTTCTTATTCCAGCAGAAGTATTTATTTAAAAACGAATGTAATCATTTATTGGAGGAGGAAATGATTAACTGTCAGATACATAGCTGGACTGCATCACCTGCTCTGTCAGAGGTTTACACATTTCACTGGTTTGGCTTGTTTCAGTTTGAAGCTCAGGAGCCCATTTCTCAGTGAAAATAGTTTGGAAAAAGGAAATGTGGTTTTGGATTTGGATGTGGTTACAGAGAAGAGGTGTCTCTCTTCCACCATGATTAAACACTTCA
Organism: Oryzias sinensis; assembly: GCA_037389245.1. Classification (NCBI taxonomy): domain Eukaryota; kingdom Metazoa; phylum Chordata; class Actinopteri; order Beloniformes; family Adrianichthyidae; genus Oryzias; species Oryzias sinensis. Next base: position 23,001,750 of record CM074498.1, on the reverse strand, counting down.
AAGCAATGCATAAACAGAGGATTACATGTAGTCATTAATGGTCTAACCTGAAACCGCAGACAGTGTTTGATGCCCGCTGAGACAGGAAAAGATGACATTTGCTAATCTTGTGGCTAAATTGGAAAAAAAATTCTTCTGGTATGTTTGACATCTGGAGCTGTGGTCTGATGTTGTTGTGATGATCCCCTTGGATTTATCCCATATAGAAGAGATCGTTTTTATCTATGCATTCACTTCTAGTACATTTGTGAAGCTGTTTTCTGTAAACAAAACTCAGTGCCCTTTCTGTTGCTCCTTGGCATTGCAGACAGCATGAAGAGTACTTGCTGGCTCACTATTCAGGATAACCGCTGTGAGGTCAACATCAACGGTGCCACGCTGAAGTCTGAGTGTTGCTCCACATTGGGAGCAGCCTGGGGAAGCCCCTGTGATCGTTGCGAAATCGGTCAGTTCACGCAACTCACATCTAGACACGGAAGATTGTTAATAACGTCCTTTGGATTTGGTTTATTACAAACAATCAAAACAACATATACTAAAAAAGACCAAAAAAAGAGATTTATAATATACATAGATATATCAAACTTTAGATAATAAATTATGACTTGATTGGAAAATTAAAAAATTGAGGTAAAAGAAACACATATAAGTAAAAGTTTCCATTATAATATATACTCTATTATAATAATAAATAAACATGTAATACATGACAAATTGAATCTATTAAGTGGTAGGTTTTTCAAAAAGAGTTTAATTACTTAAGGAGTGGTAGGAAGCAAACTTAATTAATCCAACCCCCAATTTGTTTACCTTATTTAACGTAGTTAGCATATTCCGGTCCGTAACTTCTAATTAAAGACATTACATTATTCTAGAAATCCTTATACAAATCCTTGTACCACAGATCAAGCATCAAAATGGCGTGCTTTGTGATTATGATAAACAAAGATAATTAAATTGTTGTTATAGATAAGATTGCAATGAAGACAATTATTTTAGTTTTCCAAAGAAATGTGTCTAGAATAAGGTTTGTGGCCCCAAAGTTAGGATGATAGATATCACATTTTTTAAGAAACTATAAAAATAACCTGAAAATTAAAATAGAAACAATGATGAAAGTTTAAATATGACCAGGAAAGAAGTGATCTGACAAACTAAATAAATATAATCTATGCAGCCAAGTGTGAAAAATAACAAGAAGAGAATAATCACACATTTAAAGAAAACTATAAATATAAGACAAAAGATCAATAATGTAAATGAGCAAAACATCTAAAACAAACCCAAGAAAATTAAACCAACAACACAAATTTTCACAGAATAAAGTCAGATTTTTTCATCATTTTAGATGAGCAAACATGTGTTTCAGTTCAGGAAATGATTACCAAAAATGTTTTTTTAAGGTTTCTAACAAGAACTTGTGTCCATAATGCCTTGAAGGTAATTGTTGGTCATCCAACTGTTCCCAGGGGTCGTTTATCATTATTTTCCCAAGAGTTAAAGATAGTTTAGTCACTTTTAGGCAGGAATTCAAGACCAGTCTGAGTGAAAAATAGCGTACTTAAATATTCAGACTAAAACACCAGCTGTTATCTCAAGCTCTTATTAGCTCCACCCATTCCTGGAAAACATGCTACAGTCAGTCATGTCATGTTTTTTTGCAGACACCGCGTGTTCTCGAGGGTTTGCTCGCATGAAGGGCCTGGTCTGTGAAGGTGAGGCTTTTTGTAACTCTTCTCATTTTATCTTTTGATGGGATTTTATCATATTTCTCTGGTGTGGAAAGTGTTGTCTTAAACGCATATTTTATTAGGTTTATTCTTGTCTCTCTTTCAGACATTGATGAGTGTGAAGTTTTCCCTGGAGTTTGTACAAACGGACGATGTGTGAACACCCAGGGCTCCTTCCTCTGTGAGTGTGCTGAGGGTCTGACCCTGGACAGTACCGGTCGCACGTGTGTTGGTAAGGAGGCTGTAAAAAAAAAAAATTCAAACTTCAGAAAATAGAAATAGACATTCATTGGTTCGTTGGTGTCTTTTGGTGGTCTTTTTTTCTTTTTCAGACATGCGCAGTGAACTGTGCTACAAGAAATGGCATGAAGATGAGTGCGGTGAGCCTCTACCTGGAAAGTATCGCCTGGACATGTGTTGCTGCACTGTGGGGGCTGCCTGGGGGGTCGACTGTGAGGAATGTCCTAAAGAAGACACGCCAGAATTTAAAGCTATTTGTCCTAGAGGGCCTGGCTTTGCCAACAGAGGAGACATCCTAACAGGAAGACCCTTCTACAAAGGTATCCCTGTTTCCTCTGTCACCCAGAGGGCTTCTACCTATTCACATTTGAACTGCATTTTAGTTAAGTTGTTTTTTTTTTCTGTCCATGCTTCTTTTCAAGATGTAAACGAGTGTAAGGTGTTTCGCGGTCTGTGCACTCATGGAAATTGCAGAAACACCATCGGCAGTTTCAAATGTCGCTGCAACAGCGGCTTCACCCTGACTGCTGAAGAGAGGAACTGCACAGGTTTGAGCGGGACACCGCGGAAACATGTTTCTGTCGCGTACAGGGAACTTTTATTGATCAGTCCCCCTGCTGTGTGTTTCAGACATTGACGAATGCCGCATTTCCCCTGACCTGTGCGGCCATGGCACATGCGTCAACACACCTGGAAGCTTTGAGTGTGAGTGCTTTGAGGGATATCAGAGTGGCTTCATGATGATGAAGAACTGCATGGGTAAGTCGAAAGCACTTTTACATACAAAGATGCAAAAACAAAAAACTGTTCATTTTTCATACAATTTTTTTCCTCTTCTTTGATTCCCTCGTCTGCAGATATTGACGAGTGTGAGACAAACCCTGCGCTGTGTCTTGGAGGATCCTGCCTAAACACTGATGGAAGTTATGAGTGTGAATGTCCTTCTGGTTACCTGCTCAGCAGTGAAGCTTCTGTTTGTGAAGGTAGGGCCTCCTACTGCAGAAATGTGGACGGATTTTACCGTGTTATTCCTAATATTTAAAGACCCATTCTGATGAAAATCCTGTTTTTGAACAAGTTCTGGTGACCTTTTTTCTCATGATGGAGGATCATTTTGAGAAAATTCTAAATTGTATTTATTATTATTTCTTTATTTAAATCTTTGTGAATCATGAGCTTATTTGCTACGTCAAAATATACGCTGGGCGGCCTACAAGCGCCCCGCTCCACTCCCTTCTGATGCAACCACTTGCAAACAAATAGATCCACGTACGTCTTTGTTTTCTTCGTCTGAGCTGGAATCTGACTTAAAACTGGATGGCTGGATACCTCCAATATTGCTCAGCAGTTTTGTTGCACTGCTGATGTTAGATTTGGGATGTGAGGGGCTGTAAGCTAGCAGGAGAGCAAGTCAAGAGAAAACTCTCAGTAGTGGAGAAGGGAAAGGGGGAGCAAGGTTGCTCCACTCCAACATTCCCTCTGACATCTTAAAACACATTTTCTAAAGAACTCCTGTCACTCTGCAGAAACTATTTCCTAGAAGCAACAGGTTTTTTGACTTAGCCTAATACTGCATAATCATAATTTAAAGAGCACTGGGAACGCTTTTACAATAGATCAAAAGACGATCAGAGTGCTACTTTACTAAATGTTTAATAATCTAAACAGATGCAAAGTAGGGTTGGTACCTTCTTTTTTGCCGTTTCAGATATGAACGAGTGTCAGCTGAGTGACAACTTGTGCAAAAATGGACAGTGTGTCAACATGCCAGGGACTTACCAGTGTTCTTGTGACACCGGTTACCAGGCAACCCCAGACCGACAGGGCTGTGTGGGTAAGTGGAGAAGATTTTTACTGCAAACTACATTGACTTCAGATCTGGAAAGAAAAAAAATATGCAGGCAAAATTAGAATGCAGATGAGCTGCTGTCTTTATCCTTGTTGCTCATTTAAATGATGGCAGATATTGATGAGTGCACCATCATGAACGGAGGCTGTGAGACCCACTGTACTAACTCGGAGGGCAGCTATGAGTGCAGCTGCACAGAAGGATACGCTCTGATGCCGGACCTCAGGACGTGTTCAGGTGATAAAACAACCAATGTGGTTTGTTTAAAGTCAGACGTGCTTTACCACAAACCAAACCAAATTTCTCCATGCTCTGATTAGATATTGACGAGTGTGAGGAGACCCCAGAAATCTGTGATGGAGGCCAGTGCTCCAACATCCCCGGTGAATATCGCTGTCTGTGTTTCGATGGATTCATGGCCTCCATGGACATGAGGACCTGCATCGGTAGGAAGACTGAGAAAGCAACCTTTGAATCCCATCCCTCTCTTTCCTTTGACACTTTCCTTTATTTATTCTGACTTCTGTCCCAACACAGACATGTTTTTTTATTTTTGGTCTCATTTAGACATCTGTGGGACTGTTGCTGTCAGACTCGTTCTCAGTCACTCTGATCTCTGCTGTGACAATGCTCTTATGTAATCTGTCTATTCCTGTCTGTCCAGATGTAAATGAATGTGATTTGAACCCAAACATCTGTCTCCATGGTGACTGTGAGAACACCAAAGGCTCCTTCATCTGCCACTGTCAGCTGGGATACTTTGTCAAAAAGGGATCCACGGGTTGCACAGGTAGAGAAATGAACTGCTGCCCGGTTGATCCCGGAGGCAGTTCATCCATGCATGCAGTCGCTTCAGGTCTATATTGCTGAAAATAAAGGATTAGTCTGCATGACATACTTCTAAGAACATTTCTGGAAACACACAAGTTTGGATAACAAAACTAATAGAATTAAAAATATTTACAAAAAGATAAATAAATCTGCAATTTTTTTTCCAATTAGCACCAAAATGACAGTTTACTGATGCAAATTTGTTAGAGTTTAGATCTAAGCAGAGGCAGAGCTACAGGGGGAACAAGGGGGGGGGGGGGCATCTGCCCCCCTCCCCCAAATAATTGTCTCTCACATGTCCCTCAATGTTTTAGACGGTGTCATTATCATTATTGACAAATAGGGCTGTACGGTATGATGTAAAATCGAGATGTGCGATTATAGTGATCAATATTGCAATGACGATATAACTTGTGATACATGAACAAATAGCAAAACAACCAAAATCATAATTTCCATTTCACTGCAACAGATTAATTTAAATAACATAACTTTAGTTTTACTCCGAAGGACCCTCGTCTACGTAGGAGGCAAACATCTAACATAAAAGGGCTTCATCCGATTGGTCAAATGCATAAAGGGATTTATTTCATTCATTAAATACTTCAAGCTGCCATAAGATTTATTTTAGGACCATTTATTGCATTTTTCACCGTCTTTAGGGACATACACATTGCATAGCTTGATATCGCAAAAACAATAAAAAATTGCCATTTATTGTGCAGGCTTATTGACAAACATTAAGAAACAATCAAAACACACACAAAAAAAGAAACAATCAACACAAACTTCTTTACGCATTGCAAAATTTACAAAGAAATTAATGTTTTAAAATGAAATCAAGTACCCTTCAAATGATTTACTATGCTTCTGTATATCAAAACAGCTGTTTTCACTTGACACATTTTCAAAGTCTTCTGCCTCTCTTTCAAACCCCATGTAAATAGTTTTAGCTCCGCCACTGGATTTAAGGGTTAGTCTCTAGAGAAAATTAAAAAGAAAAGACATCAATGTTTATATTAAATAAGATTTAATTTAACTTCTGCTTCATAAAGCACACACACCAAGGACTCTTCAGGAAAGAGAAAGGCGTCCAAAGTAATTTGGGTGCTTATGGTGATTGTGCATGAAATTTTGTTCCTAATTAATGTTCCTTACTGATCCTTTCATGTCTGAAGACATCGATGAGTGTGAGATCGGAGCTCATAACTGCGACATGCACGCCGCCTGCGTCAATTTACCTGGAAGCTTCAAATGCCGCTGCCAGGCAGGCTGGATTGGGGACGGCATCAAGTGTGTGGGTGAGAAGAACCTCAGCTATTTCACTTGTGATTTCATCTGTAGTTTGATTGTAATATGGTCAAAATGTTAATTGAACTGGACTGAATTCTGTTGTTTGTTTGTTTTTTTTTTGCTCCTCCTGCAGACAGAGACGAATGCTCTTTGGAAGACAACAGTTGCCACCACAATGCAGACTGTGCCAACACTCCGGGGTCGTACAGGTGCATGTGCAAAGAAGGCTTCAACGGAGATGGTTTTACGTGCTCCGGTGAGATTTGTCTTCCATCCATCTATCCATTTTAACTCACGAGGTAGTGGGGTGGCTGGAGCCTATCCCAGCTACTGTTGGGCAAAGGCGGGGTACACCTGGACAGGTTGCCACACTGCAAAACAAGCCATTCTTACCCCACTGGCAGATTTTCTTCAACTATGCAAATAAAATCTGCCAATGAGGTTAGAAAAATGGTTTTACCAATAATTCTTATTTTAATTAAGTCATGTTTTCTCAAACTAAGCTATTGAAATTATTTTCTTGCCAGACATAAAATAGACTCTCTTTCCTGAAACAAGGGTCAATTTTACTTTAAGATTCAGTTTTTGCTGCGTTGCAGACACCAGTCCTTGAGTAATGTCATTATTTTGTAAGTTTAAACTGAAACCAATATAACCTCTGACCATGTTTGTGATCCTTAGGGTACAGTATTCCCCCCATATTCGCGGGGGTTAGGGACTAGAGACACTCGCGAATACGCAGAATCCGTGAACACGGAGAAGCAAACCCCAACCCTGCTGCAGAAGAATGTCCATCACTCATCAAAAACCATCTGAAACATTTTGATGTTTTGTAAAACATTTATTTAAGAACATTGACATATTGCGCAACACAAGGAGTTTTTTAATTTAGAGCAGACTGAACTGTAGCGTACTTTATAACAAACGTGAAGAGTGTCACTTTGTCACTCATAAAACCAGGAGCCTGTGCTTCCTCCTTCATCAGTTAAGTGCGAGAGGACCTCCAGCGCGATTTGAGTGTCAGATCCGGCGAGTCATTCTGGAAGCAGCATGTTGTGGGTGTCCCTTCTTCCATAAGAGGCCCATTTCATCAATCATTCATTCATCCGAATGATGATTATTTTCCGCGATTATCTTCCTCAGAAAAGCAGGATATTTTCCGTCCACTTCTGAGTCGGCTGATGCCATTTCTCCATACAGGGGCACAAATTTGGGTAATAACGATTCCAGTGAAACCAGCTGTCGAAGGCCGATGGTCCGGCGCGCTCTACATTTTTGCCCCCCTTCCTTGGAAATTCCCGCTGCACCTCTCTGGAACGCAAAAGTCTCATGAGTTGTCTGAGCCTTTGTGATGAGCCAGAGGAGTCAAGTAACTGGAAAAAAATCTGCGAATATGTAAAACCGCAAATATTGAAATGCGAAGAAGCGGGGGAACACTGTATATGTCTATGTTTGTGTTTGAGTTGCCTTTCAAATTTGAATACTGTGGTTGTGTTGGTGAAGAGTCTTCAAAAATCCAAAGAGGCCTTAGATTAGTTGGAATGGTAAATGGTAAAGTCCCATTAGTTGCAATGAACGTACATGTGTGAAATTTGCTCTCCGCATCCCCTTGGGGAGTGGCGAACTGCAGACACAGCTGCGCCTGGGAAGCATTTGGAGGTTTAACCCCGAAATCCAAACCCTAAATGCTCCAAGTCAAGCAGAGATGCTTTGGGTCCCATTTTTTAAAGGTCTTTGGTACGACTAAGCCTTGACTTTAAACTTATGACCTTCCAGTCTTAGGGTGTTCACTCTACCAGAAGACCACTAAGCTGAGCTCTGTCTGACAACTGTTGTAAACACTTGTTTTCCTCTGTTGCAGACATGGACGAGTGTGCAGACAATGTGAACCTCTGTGAGAACGGCCAGTGTCTAAACGCTCCGGGAGGCTACCGCTGCGAGTGTGAGATGGGCTTCACTCCCACTGAGGACAGCAAAGCCTGTCAAGGTGGATCCCCGTGCTTTGGCTTCACTTGCTTTTGCAGTTGGTTGATCATTTTGGTTCTACAACCTATAGCTTTTTCTCCTCTGCTTCCTCTGCAACAGACATTGATGAGTGTAATTTCCAGAACATCTGTGTTTTTGGGACTTGCCAAAACCTTCCAGGGATGTTCCGCTGTGTGTGCGACGATGGTTACGAACTGGACCGCAGTGGTGGAAACTGCACTGGTGGGTTTTTTATTTTATTTCATTTTAATCTAAACTACAAATAAACTAGCATCTTGACAGAGTTCTGCGTATGGGACGTGTCCTGCAGATATCAACGAGTGTGCCGACCCTGTGAACTGCATCAATGGAATCTGTGTCAACACCCCAGGGAGCTATTTGTGCAACTGTCCAGGAGACTTTGAGCTCAACCCCACTGGTGTAGGCTGCGTGGGTGAGTCCGTCCCAGAGATTGCAGAATGAACATTTATTAAGAAAAGGTATTGTGGGAGCCTACAAATGATTAACAATGGTTTAAATTGTATTAACTTTATTGATTTTTTATGAATAGCAAAAATAGGGAAATAATGAATATTCATACAAAATAGGTTAATACAATATTATTTTGGATGTCATCGTCTTAAGCCCTGGAAAGAAAATTTTTCAAAACCTTTATTGCATTAAGGTGACACTACTGCATTTAGAAATGTTGATGAAATTAAGAACAAAGACTGAAGCTGGAGATTAAAAGATGGTGGACCCTGCAGGTTAAAGGAAGATTAGCTTGCTTAAGAATTCTCTGTCATCTGCAGACAACCGTGTTGGAAACTGCTTCCTGGACATTCTCCCCCGTGGCGATGGAGGAATCTATTGCACTGCAGAGGTTGGCGTTGGTGTGACCCGTGCTTCCTGTTGTTGCGCCAGGGCACTAGCTTGGGGAGAGCCATGCGAAATCTGCCCGTCTCCCAACTCCAGTAAGCACAGGATCTTGACTCATTCTCTTAAAATATTTATATGTGACAGAATTCCAATCAGCTAAATCCTGTTACAGCAATGATTCATGATTTTGTTTTTCTTTAGCCGAATACAAGACTCTCTGCCCAGGAGGGGAGGGATTTAGACCTAACCCTATCACTGTCATCCTTGAAGGTAAACCTGATTGTCTCTTTTTTTATATTAAAACAGCTGCTGCGCATGAAATTGAAATTTAAATGCTTTTTTTTAGATATTGATGAGTGCCAGGAGCTGCCAGGTCTGTGCCAAGGTGGAAAATGCATCAACACCTTTGGTAGTTTCCAGTGTGAGTGTCCAGCGGGCTACTATCTAAATGAAGACACTCGCATCTGTGAAGGTATCTGCCCAAACATCTCTTTTTATTACAGTGATCACGTATCAGAGCAAACCAACCAGCACCTCTTACTTTATCATCTAATGTGTGTTCTGTGTTTGCAGATATCGATGAATGTGTGACGCACATCGGTATTTGTGGACCCGGCACTTGCTACAACACTTTCGGCAACTACACTTGTGTTTGCCCCCCTGAATACATGCAAGTCAATGGAGGAAACAACTGCATGGGTGAGTGGTCAAGACCTGATCCACTACAATGTGTTAAGCCTTAGCCACAAGCACCCCTACGGGGGTTGAGCCATACAGGTGCTGCAGGGTTTTTGGTTGTCCAAGCCCATGGAGCGTCGTATACAGAAGTGGCTACATCTTTAGGGAAGCGCAGATGTGACTTGTGGTTCCCTTGAGGTTGGTACGGCCACCTCAAAGGATCCTTATAAAAATGGAACGCACCCTTGTTGCGTGTGTGGTAAGTGTATCGTGAAGTATTCGTAAGGCAAATGTAAGTTGTACTCCTTTATGACATATAGGCGATGCTGTCTTAAGAAGCCCTTACGCCACACTTTAGTACTGGCCCCTTACTGACCATACTGCATGGCACGTGATACATTCCTCTTAGGACGACGTAGGTTGTCCACACAAACTACGGTCTGACCGTCTTATTTCCAATAGTCAGGCTGAACACAAGTAGCGCATGAACAGCACCAACAGTCTCCTTACGTAGTCCAAAAGGTTCAGGGGGTTAAAAAAAGAAAACTTTGTACCTGCGTCTCACCTATTTCTCCCTTGTAAAAGTGTTCACTACAACGTGTCGCTTGCAGCATGCACGTAGAAAAAGTGTGCAAGAACATTTTCTTCTACCGGCTCACCGAGTGGTCAGTGATCTTAGATATTTTTGCGGGCCCCCAACACCCCTCTTACAGGTTTCCACCAAGTTTTTACTGTATCCACTCCTAAGGGCAGTTGTGACTAAGGCTTTAGTTTTTTATAATAAGTTGGATTTTTTAATACTTTCTTTTCTGACCACGATCCAGACATGAGGAAGAGTGTCTGCTACCGCAACTTTAACGATACCTGTGAAAACGAGTTGTCCTTCAACATGACCAAGAAGATGTGCTGCTGTGCCTATAATGTGGGGAAAGCTTGGAACAAGCCCTGTGAGGCCTGTCCCACTCCTGCCACTAGTAAGTCTCCAAAAAAAAAACCTCAAGCCTGCGTGAAAGCTAATGACTAGACTAATCTTCATGAATGAACTTCATTCCTGTCTGTTAATAACTACTTTGTCCTGATTTCTCCAGTTGAGTACCAGCTGCTGTGTGGTAACCAGGCTCCTGGCTTCATCATTGACATCCACACTGGCAAGCCAATCGGTAATGTTTCCATAACCTGGAAGTTAACCAGGCCTTCAAAGTCCAGATTGACCCTTTTCTGCGTGCTAATACCACTTTTGTTTAGATATCGATGAATGCAGGGAGATCCCAGGCATCTGTGCAAATGGAGTGTGCATCAACCAAATTGGCAGTTTCCGCTGTGAATGTCCAATGGGTTTCAGCTACAACAACATTTTACTGATTTGTGAAGGTAAGTTTACATCTCTACAAAATACTAAATGTTTTTGTTAATCCCAATGGACACAATGAATATGGACAAAAGCTGTGGTTAATAAGCTCTGGATTTAAAAACAGACCAAAGCAAACTACATGGTCTAATATTCAACCTGCAAATCTGATTCCTGTTCATTTTATATCTGTATATTGTATATCCGGTATATTTTAGTACATCAAACAGTTTGTAAAAAACAACTTAAGCTTTTTCCCTGCACTTTTATACCGTGTGTTGCTGTAATAAATGTATTTATCCCATGTGAGATCAATAAAGAATCCTCTTCTCTTTTACGGTTGAGGATTGTGTCTAATTTAAGTAAAATCTAGTTTAAAAAGCTGAGATTTGTTATATTTCTAAGCAAATGTTTTAATTAAAAAAATGGAGGGTAGGGTAAAGGGTTTCAACAACTTTTATGTTTGCTGTAAAGATGGAATGAAGGTTAATTTCTTGCTTCTGTTATAAGCCACCTAGAGGTAACTTGGTGAGCTGCAACAAAGTTCATTTCTTTGTTTTTAGACACAAAGAAGTCAAATAGTTGCTCCTTTTTTTGCCTTACTTTTTTTTCCATGACCAGAATTGCAAATGTTTTCCATGAAGACTATATTTGTGTTTTCTGTTTTTAATCTTTTTGTAAAACATATGCACAAACCACAGATATGAACATCGTTTAGAGATGATGAAAACTTTTTCAAAAGAAGTTAAGGCTGGTTTTGTTGCCACGGGTAATTGTATGTGTAAATCCAGTTATTTTACACATGAAAAAGCCCCTTTGTCTGTCAGAGCAATGGAGAACCTGTCAGCAATGATCTGAGCGTTTCTTTGACCTGACAAGTATTGAGCCGGAACCTGCTGTTTCTTTTTCTTCTTAGATATTGATGAATGCAACAGTGGAGACAACTTGTGCCAACGCAACGCCAACTGCATCAACATTCCTGGCAGCTACCGCTGCGAGTGCTCTCCAGGCTTCAAACTGTCTCCAGGCGGGGCCTGCCTGGGTAAGTCCAGATCCATGGGCAGGTTTGAAATACGTTTTTTAATTTGAGGAAAAACGAAGCTACTGTGCTTTAGTTTGGAAGATACAACCTCTAAATTCCTTTTAAGGGGATGCTTGATCCAATTCATAATTTGTTAGAAATTTTAATTTATAAATATTTACTGTGTTTTGAGCAACAATGTTTGTTAGTAACATTTTCTGATTTTGAACTGTGGTTTTTACATGAGAAAAAATTTGCCTTATTTTTCCTTTTTCACTTTTTCATTTCCACTGTTGACTAAATCAAAAGGCATAAACTGCTTTGCCATTTCTCCAAAATCCACACATTTTAGACAACTTCCCAAAGTTATGGTGAAAGGTTTGATCTATTGTCAGTAGTTTATTATTAGAATAAGTTTGCATGTATATCTACAGCAGCAGAATCTTATTTGGCAGATGATATATTTTATTTTGAAAGGAACTTGCATGTACTGCTGCTAAAGGTAATTAAATACAAGTGTAGCACTGTTGTAATTCAGTTATTGTAAATATTTAAAAGCTAGATTTTATAAAGGAATTGCTTAAAGGGTTTATATTTGTTAAGATGGAAGTGCATATAAAATGAAAGCGTTTTGCCGATCACTGCTAGCTCCGTTGAGAAAGTGTGTGTGTGTGTGTGTGTGTGTGTGTGTTAGCCTCTGGGCGGTGCTGGCAGCACAGACTCTTCCTGGAAGATTTGTGACGTCACAATGTGAGAACCCATTCGTTTTTGAGGGGCTGGTGCTCAGAGCGCAAGTTTTTAGAGGAATACTCAGAGATGTGTGAAAGGAAAAAAATACCACTCAGGGAATGAACATTATAACATATTGAAAAACTCAAAAAAGTTGATTTTGTATGTATAAATAAAATGTATTTTTCCAAACTGTGAGGTGGGACTTTGCAGCTCTCTCTGGGTGCTGGTCAGTAAGAAACTGGTTCAAATGGCTCTTGCAGCATTAAAAGTTGCAATATCCTCACACTTTTCCACTCAGTTTTGTTCATTTGAGTTTCTTCTTTATAGCCACCACAAAACTGAGAAATTAATGTGTAAATAAATGGAACATAGCTCTTTAAAATTGAATATTTTATCTGCAGATCGTAACGAGTGCCAGGAGATTCCTAATGTGTGCAGTCATGGAGAGTGCATCGACACACAGGGGAGTTACCGCTGTCTGTGCCACAATGGCTTCAAGGCCACTGCCGACCAGACAATGTGCATGGGTAAGAATGGAGGACAAGCAGATATGGTTGTAAATATGATCAGTGAAACATTTTCTCTAAAAAACGTGTTTCATTTGGGTTGCAGACATTGACGAGTGTGAGAGGCAGCCGTGTGGAAATGGCACCTGTAAAAATACCGTGGGATCCTACAACTGTCTCTGCTTCCCCGGATTTGAGCTCACTCACAACAATGACTGCATGGGTACGGATTATTTACCAGACTGCTTTTCAAAGAACAGCAGCAGTTAGCCGTTTCCCTTAAAGGTCAACAGCTCGACAAAGGTTTAGCTGTCATATTTTGAAAGATAGCCCTTTGTCTTTATTTTTAAACACACTGCCCTTTTCTGTTTCACTATTCTTTGGAGGCAGACCTGAAAGAAGATGAATATGTCTTGATTTTTGTCCTCATTCAGTTACACAAACAGGGACATACATCTTATATTTTTGACTCCATGTTTCGCTCTCAAAGATTTTTTATTTTTTTCCAAAGTTTTTGCAAACATTTCAACATTTACCTGACAGACATCGATGAGTGCAGTGCCCTTCAGGGCCAGGTGTGCAGGAACGGACGGTGCATCAACGAGCTCGGCTCCTTCCAGTGTCTCTGCAATGAAGGCTATGAAAACACAGCTGATGGGAAGAACTGTATCGGTGAGTCACCAATTCTTAAGTCCAGTGGCAACATGGAACATCTGGACATCAGCATTTTCCCCCTGCAGATATCAACGAGTGCCTGAACTTTCCTGGAACATGTTCTCCTGGAACCTGCCAGAACCTTGATGGGACTTTCAGATGCATCTGCCCACCAGGCTATGAGGTGCAGAATGAGCAGTGTATAGGTGAGAAACACATTCACAAAGTGGCAGATCAGTGGAAAAAGTGTTTTTGTTTTTGTCTTAGCACAGAAAATCAGTCAAACCCTTGTTTTTTAAAATACATTTAAGTTGTAGTGCAAATTATTTTTAGCATCAGCATTGAGTTTCTTCTTGTTTTGTGCCTTTCTCTCCAGATATCAATGAATGTGATGTGGAGCCCAACATCTGCCAGTTTGGCACCTGCACCAACACACCTGGCAGCTTCCAGTGCTCCTGCCAGCCGGGTTTCGTACTCTCCGATAACAAACGGCGCTGCTACGGTGAGAGAAGCTGCAGGTGTTTGCTCGCACCTGTCTTGATTAAACATGCAACAGCTGAAAGGAAAAAAAAATCCACATTTTTACAGTCAACTGTTTCTAAAAAATGTCCCATCTCTCCTGGCAGACACCAGAGAGAGCTTCTGTTTTACCAAATTTGAAGGAGGAAAATGCACCGTGCCCAAAGCGTTCAACACCACCAAGGCCAAATGCTGCTGCAGCAAGATGCCTGGAGAAGGCTGGGGATTCCCCTGCGAACTGTGTCCAAATCAGAATGATGGTATGCACTACTGACCCATTTCCATGTAGACACACTTGTATCTGTTTAATTCCAGTTTAACGTTTTTTTACAGCTGCGTTTAACACCCTGTGTCCGTACGGGCACGGAGCTTTACCCGGATTGGATGACACTCGTGAGGGTGAGTCCTGCAACTCTGGCTTTCCGCATAAAGAAATCAAACAATTTTCTGTAAAAAAAAATGTGCAAAAACGGACTGAATATCCTAATGTAGATATGAACGAGTGTCTGGAAAACCCTGGAATCTGCCAGAATGGAATCTGCATCAACACAGACGGTTCCTTTCGATGTGAATGCCCCTTTGGATACAACCTGGATTTCACTGGAGTCAATTGCGTTGGTAAGATTTTTTTGTACAATGCAGTTTTAGTTGCAAGAATGGTAAGTATATTTTCACCAACTTTAGGTCTTGTCTCGAGAAGCCTTATTGAACCTAAACTCCGTTGTTACATTAAATGTGAATCGAACTCTGATGTAAAAATGCGAGGACTTCTGTGTTTTCTCATCTCTGGCTCATGTCTTTGCTTAGACACTGATGAGTGCTCCATAGGAAACCCATGTGGAAATGGAACCTGCACCAATGTGGTGGGGGGGTTTGAGTGCTCTTGCCAAGAGGGCTTTGAACCAGGACCCATGATGACTTGTGAAGGTCAGTGACTGACCAACAGATAAGTAACAATTAAACTTACTGTCCAGATAGAGTGAACTGAGAGTTAGTCAAACCTCTGTGCTTCTCATCCCTTTCTATTCTCTCAAGACATCAATGAGTGCTCCCAGAATCCTCTGCTTTGTGCCTTCCGTTGTGTAAACACCTTTGGGTCCTATGAGTGCATGTGTCCTGCCGGATATGTGCTGCGAGACGACCAGCGCATGTGCAGAGGTAGGAAGGTGCATCGTGGATAACAGAGATTTCCACATTTTGTCCTTTTTATGTTCTTAATTGGAAACGCAGTGAATCTCATTATTCCAATGTTTGCATGTAATTTTTCATTAATAGACCAAGATGAGTGCTCGGAGGGAATGGATGACTGTGAATCCAAAGGCATGACCTGTAAGAACCTGATCGGTACTTTCATGTGTATCTGCCCGCCTGGTATGCAGCGACGACCGGACGGTGAAGGATGTATGGGTGAGTAAAAATGTTGCAGCAGAACAGGCCAAAGTTGCTTTGAATGCTTTTGTGTTGTTATTCACTCTCCTTATCCTACCATCCTTTGCTCTGTACTCTGGCAGACCTAAACGAATGTCGTGCCAAACCAGGAATTTGCAAGAATGGGCGCTGTATCAACACAGTGGGCAGCTACCGCTGTGAGTGCAATGATGGCTTCGAGCCAAGTTTAACTGGAACTGAATGCATTGGTAAGTTTAAGCACATGTTGTCACACATAAGAAACTCTCACGGTAGAATCCAGTCAAATGTGCGATCATCATTCCTCTTTCCTCTCATTTAGACAACAGAAAAGGCTTCTGCTACACAGAGGTTCTGCGGACCATGTGCCAGCAGTCATCAACCAACAGAAACAGCGTGACTAAGTCCGAGTGCTGCTGCAATATGGGTCGAGGCTGGGGGCCACAGTGTGAACTTTGCCCTCTACCTGGCACCGTACAATACAAGAAGATGTGCCCCCTTGGACCAGGCTTTACCACCGATGGTCGAGGTGAGGAAAGGGAAATAAAACAACAATATCTCATCAACTGAAAGATTCTGAGGGACGACAGATGGAACTGCAAGGACAAATGAAAATGCCTCCGTTTTCACAGACATCAACGAATGCCAGGTGATGCCGGATCTGTGTCAGAACGGCCAGTGCATCAACACCATCGGATCTTTCCGCTGCCATTGTAACATCGGATACAAAGCCGACTTCACTGCAACGTCCTGTGTTGGTACGGCTCCAGACATCCAAATGGGTTGTATCTGAATTCCCTCATTCCCTAATACCAATAAGACTAAACAGTGCAGGACTGTCAAGTGCTCTGAGTTTTCATGCAATTCGGACACATTCTGATTACTTAATAATTGTTTTCAAAGCCAAATACGACATCGCTGGTTTTCAGAAGTAAAAACCTTATAAACTTTAACATTTTATGAAAACTGTGAATCCACTGAGTTCTGATGCTGAAAACTTGGATAAAAATAAATTTACATCCACGCTTTTAAGTGAAAAATCATTCAAACCCAATGCATTGAGCTCTATATTTGCTAATTAAGCGAGCCTCAACACAGGCTAGTTTTTGCCATCTAAGAAGTTTCTATGACACTGGATTTTGGATTTGTAGATCCGGGCACCCCTACTAAATACCCTCTATAGTCCACTAAGCAGTGACAGTGAGTGAATTCAGATAAAGCAATGGTTTGAACCTTAAAGCATAACTTCTGCTTTGTAATATCGACCCTTGTTTGTTTTTTTGTTGTTTTTTTTTTGCCAGACATGGATGAGTGCTCTCTGTCTCCAAAGCCCTGTAACTTCCTGTGTAAAAACACAGAAGGAAGCTACCTTTGCTCCTGCCCTAGAGGATACACTCTGCAGCCAGATGGGAAGACATGCAAAGGTAAAGGCTTTTCATCTGCATGATAGGATTTTCTGCTCTTGTAAAATCCATCCAAAATTCAATTTAGGAGAATCTTTTTACGTCTGCTTTTATGCTTTCTTCTTTTCCCTTTAAGATCTGGATGAGTGCTCGACAAAGCAACACAACTGCCAGTTCCTGTGTGTGAACACCATTGGAGGCTTCACTTGCAAGTGTCCTCCAGGCTTTAGTCAGCACCAGACTGCCTGCATCGGTAAGAACAGAAGCTTTAACTTTGCTGCTACAAAAAGGAAATGTTTAGAGACTTCCTAAAAACATAAAGTTTAGTTTATATTTTAGGTTGTGGGTTTTTGTGCTCTTTGCAGACAACAATGAGTGCTCAGCTCCCAACAGTGTGTGCGGATCCCGGGCTTCTTGTGTCAACACTCCTGGGAGTTTTAACTGTGAATGCTCTAAAGGCTTCTCATTGGACAACACAGGAATGGAGTGCGAAGGTGAGCAAATAAAAGATTAGATTAGATTTGCTTAGTTTACTTTGGAAGAAAAAATAGGTCATACTACAGAGTAGATTTAGGCAAATTATTTTTGTTCTATCTTCTAAAAGGCTTCCAAAAATATAACAAATGTTTGATAAAAGCCTTGCTTTTTGTTTTCCTTAGATGTGGATGAGTGCAGCAGTAACCATCGGTGCCAGCACGGCTGTCAGAACATGATGGGAGGTTACCGCTGTGGCTGTCCTCAGGGTTATGTCCAGCACTACCAGTGGAACCAGTGTGTGGGTGGGTTACCAATCCTAACCAACCCTAGAAGCTCAAAATATGAATCTTTTTGCCACTTTTTTTTAATCCTAAAGCACATACAAATTCCAGTAGAGTGAATAAAAGCAAACGTGATTAAATCATCAGTTGTTAGCTTAAATAAAATGGTTAAAACAAAAAATGCAATGTTTTTCACAATTTTGTTTAGAAAATTGCACTTAAAAGTGCAGTTATTTTTACAATTTTAGACAGCTATAGAGAAAATTAACTTTACATCAGGACCTGATAATATTTTCTTAAATTGTTTTTCATTTTTTAATTAAATAAATATTTTTCTTCATAAGTTACTGTTTTGAACATTTCAGTGGACACCTGACATTGTTCATATAAAGACAGAATCTTAATGTGTTCGTGTTCTCATTTCTGAATTCATTAAGTGCTCATGTAATGTCACGACCCTCTTATGTCTGAACTCTCCGCCCCTCCTTCCAGATGAAAATGAGTGTCAGTCCGGGACGATTTGTGGCTCCGCCTCCTGCTATAACACTCTGGGCAGCTTCAAATGCACGTGTCCTTCCGGCTTTGAGTTTGAGCAGAACGCCGGCGGCTGCCAAGATGTGAATGAATGCTCAATGGGCGCAAACCCCTGCATCTACGGTTGTTCTAACACAGATGGAGGCTACCAGTGCGGCTGTCCGGGAGGTTTCTATAGAGCGGGACAAGGGTAGGAACAAACGCAGTGGAGGTGGCATCAAATGGCTTGAACTGTCTGACGGCATTTGTCTGAGTGTTGACCTTCTCTGCTTTTATGTCCACAGCCACTGTATAACCGGCTCGGGTTTCCCTGGCCAGCTCCTGGATGATGAGGAGGACAGTCTGTCTCATGAGGCCTGCTACGAGTGTAAAATCAACGGAGGCGGAAAGAATGGAAAACACAAGCGTAGTACAGATGAAAATGATCTCAATAAGGTAACTGTGATGTCTAAGGCTACGCTAATCTTCAAGATTAGCTGCCGCCGCCCAATTTTTTCTAAAATCCTGGGCGGGATCACGAAAGTAGACGGTGGCCGCCAGGCGGCAGCCAGTCAGGCGGGAATGATGTCATTAAACCTCTTGTGGCTGGTAGTAGCTCTGATTGGACAATGTGTAAATGTCTCCGGACGGCCCATGTGCATATTAAGTGTCACCGGCTGCCAGCCACACGGTAGCAGGGAGGGAAATTAAACTGTCCTGTCCAAGCAACACTGCACTAAAACCACGGTCTAACCCAAGAACTTCTTCTTTGCCCTTCTTATGTGCGGAGCTCTTCTTCTGTGAGTAGTGGCCGCGCTGCTACCATACGATTTCTAACAATCAGACTGTGGCAGTGGAACGGCAGGGGGCAGGGGGGGGCAGTCTGAAATAAGCCATCATTAGACGATTTTGGAGACCCTCCTATCACTCAATTCTTGTGCTGCTGCCGTCCTGCCACCGCACTACCTCAAAATGTGCCCGGGCAGTCACTGAACGATGTAAAAGATTTTTTAAAAATCATCCAGTAGCCATAAAATCTAAAGTTTTTCTTAAAACCTTTGTAGCCGCCACGTGTCGTGTAAAAATGTGCCTCCTGATTATAAATACTGCCACACGGCCACCTGCCAAATTTTCTGAAAAACTTGCAGCATTTGGGGATATGTGACCGTTGTGATGTCTACTGTCAGTGTCAAAGTTCACTGATCACCTTTTCTGTTCTGGTTGCAGGAGCCGTCAGTCAGCATGGCAAGTGTGGACACGCTTGCTTTCCTACCGATGAACCTTTCTCTGGCCTCCCTACTCAACAAAGAGCCTCTTCTAGAGCTCCTGCCTGCCCTTCAGCCCCTGGAGCACCACGTTCGGTACGTCATCACCCACGGCAACGCCAACGAACACTTCCGCCTGCTGGAACGCAGAGACGGGAAGAGTTTGCTCAGGCTTGGCAAGAGGCCGCCCCCTCCAGGATCTTACCGGCTAGAGATTACCAGCATGCCGGTGTTTGGGCCACGCAAACTACATCAGCTGGAGGATCAGCACGACAGTGACTATCTACAAGGGGAGATAGGAGATACTCTGCGGATCAAGCTCCACGTCCACCTGCACTGAGCTCAGAGTCCAGCTCCGGACTGAGATTTAACCGTTTTAACCGCTGATCAAGTAGCTCCTCCGCCAACGAGACCATCAGACCCATGGGGGGGGGGAAATATCAAGGGCTATGAAAGACTGAGTCAATCAGCCCAACTCTACCACCACTTTTGTTACTGTTCACATTATATTTGTTCATATTTTGTTTTGATTTAATCCCAGCTTCAGTCATTCTCCACGAGAGCCAGAGATAACAGAGAGGTTCTTTTGTGCTCGGACCTCCTCATACAGGAGGCGACCTGCTAGTACCTGTAGCCCTTTAGTGGGTGGAATCACTTCAGTCGGGGCTGTTTCAATCAAATCTAACATGTGACAATGTTTTAACTCAGTGTTGTCACAAAGAAGATAACTGACAGCAGAAAAGAAAAGGTCCAAGGACTTTTTATCCTCTCTGGGATCTTGTGAAACACACTGGGGGGGAAAAGGTTTGCTACATTTGCCCCTCTCTCCATTGAAGAGCGTCATTTTAATGTATTTGTACTGTTTAAAGATGCTAACACGAAGGACTGCAACGTTTTCTGCTCATCAGGTTCATAACATCCAGTTCTTCACAGCTGGATGCCAACAAAACCTCAGATGAGAAGACAGCTGAGAAGCTGTGTTCTGCTCTGATGTGCTGCTGCCGATGCACAGAGTAAAGCAGGGATTCACATGTTTGTGTGTTGTGTCACGTTTGGTTACCTCAGTACCTCTCACCAACTATGTGCACCATGCTGTGATGCTGACTTTAAGACAAAAGAGGGTGCTAGTGTCCCTTGGCATCCATCATGTGCAGGGAATAGACCAGTTTGGAGCGAGTAGACTTTAAAGAAGGTAGATCAGGTCGTGTTTGTAATCCTCCCAGGGGTCATGTGTGCTCATTTTTCACTAAGTGGAAAGTGTTTTATTCCATGTCAGCTGTCAGAGGCTTTTTACTTCTCCTGGTTTTACTTCAAACTTTTAAAAACACTTCAGGAGAACAGACTTGCAGGTGAGATAAAGCTGACTTTTTCTGACTTCTTTAACTTTACTGTAGCTTAACATCTGAGGGCCTTTGCCATAGAGCAGTGGTCTCCAAGGTACATGACATGTTAACTAAAAGTGGTGCTTTACAGAGACTAAGGGCATGAACAGGTAAACACAGGAACAAACAAGTCATACTTCATTCCTCTTGAACATTCTCTCAATGAGATAAAAAAGGTGCTACAAAAAAACACATCTGCTAAACTGTACAAAGAAAGTGCAGTCTTGAATCTGGAGTTACTTTACTGTTGTATGTTTGCTTTTGTCTACTTAAAAACAATATTATGCTTCTTGAGAATGAAATTGTATATTTTTAAATGACATGTAGATTTCCCTTTCACTGGTTTCCATTTTCGTTAACCATCACCATAGGAAGAAGATGAGTAAGTTTAAAGGTTTCTGGCACTTTTGTTTTGGAAGGAAACCCTCTTCAGAAAGCGAAAGCTGCTTCATATTTGTTGATCACTGACTCTTCACCATTAAAACCAGCAGAAATAAATATTTTGTTGTATTTCAACCCCACAACAGGGAGCTTAAAACCCCCTGTGGAGGATTAGATCAAACTTACAAATCATCTGGGGATGGGCAACTCCAGGCCTCGAGGGGTCTGTGTCTGCACGATTTCCAGATATCCAAGCCCTACTCATGACTGATTAACTGGTTCAGGTGTGTCCAGCCGATTGGAGCATGCCAAAGCAGGGTATTTTGGAAAACATGCAGCAATACGGCTTTCGAGGGCTTGAGTTGGCCAACCCTGATCTATGGCATCTATGGTGCTGCATGGGACATCCAAAGGTTCTGCACTGTTCCCCAGCTTACAGTGTTCATAACAACCGTCTAGACAGAGAAACTTCATATGCATTGTATCTTTCTTGTTTATTTGTTATTTTTCTTCTTTTTGCTGCTTTTTTAAGGGACGTGAGCTCACTGTATCCTCGCTTCAGTGTCAAACTTGAATATTGTCACTATCATCTGTCTGTGGCAATGTGTTGTGTCCTAAGAAAACAAGGGGCAGGTTATTTTTTAATTTTTTTTATTTTTTAGAAGATTTAGATCTGGTGATGCCAGAGTTTAGGTGAAGCTGATGACAATCATCCAGTCACACCCACCAGCTAAGGATCGATCGGAAAAATCGACTGATGGAAACCAAAGAGTCTAGACACCAAATGTTTGTGTAAGATCCGGGCGACACATTTGGTTTTGTAAACTTCTGCCACTGACATTTGTAGCAATAAATTTTTGTGGGTTATATTTGTATATGCTTTGTGAATGATTTTTTTTTTGGATTGTAAATTAATGCAAAAAGAAAGAAAGCAGGACAAAAGAGACAATAGGTAGCAGTCCTTTCCACTTCCAGCAGGGGCAGTGTGGACTCCTGACAGAGTCCTGCATCCAGTGAAGGAAAAAAATCTTGTTTGCATGTTGCCATTTGCTTCACCAACATGTGTGGCTAGAAGCAAAGAGTACAACCACTTCATGTGAAGTCTATTTCTAATAATGAAGGATTAGATGCGGCAAATATGGCTTTATTTTCAGACACATTTACACACAAAACAAACCAAACTTTATAAAAACTACCTCCATGAGATTTTGAAAGCATTTGAATCTGGAATGTTCAAGGATCAAAATTAAAAGTCAGAAGGAAAGAGGTGAAAGTCAGAGCTGCTTCATCGGGTCTCTAACCCCATTGATTCCAATTGATGCAAAGATGCATCAAACCACTTTTGTTCCAAAATTACCTCAATTACGCATCTACTTGAAAATAAAAACACAAGTTACTTTTTTTCTTTCAGAACAGGAAGTAAATTTAGGCTTCAGGGGGTAACATGTAGATATGTCATTCTTTACCTTGTTTCTTTAAAGGGGCGTCTGCACAAATGTAAACACCTTCATCTGAGTTCTGCCTGTTATGAAGTGTTCCTCGAAACAATAAATCTCAAAAGCTTCAGGGCCTTGAGAAGATGCAGTAAAAAAGTCACTGGATCATCAACAATAATGTGAAATATCTGGGGAAAAAAGTACTTTCGTAACTGTTTCTTCTTGAAAAATATCAGATATGGAAGTTTTTGGTGATCATTCCATTTAATTTTTGATCATTTAGAAATAGTGATGCTGAGATGTTGGAGCACTTTAACACCAAGTCAGGTTAAGGCAGCTTGAAGTTCTGCTGTTTATGGTTCATCCACTGAGCTGGGGAGAGCAAGTTGAGTTTCTTGTTGTCCCGGACTCCATGCCCAGAGGGCCGGCATCCTTCTGGTTTTTAAGAAATCCTGCCTCAACTAGTACTGAAAACCTGGATCAGGTGTGTTTGGCCAATAAGTAGCGTCAATGGTAGTCTGGTTGAAAAACGTGTGGGACACCGGCCCTAGAAACCTGGAGTCTGGAATATCCAATTTACACCAGAACACCAAAGCTAATCCAAACTAAATGTAACTTTTCCTGTGGACTCACAAGCTCAAAGGTTGTTGAAATTGTCTGTAAAAACCAAACCAAAGAGGAGGATGTTGTGTGCAATCAAACACTCTCCTATATTAAATGTATACTCTACACAAGTCCATAATCAAACTGACCCCTCTCCACCCCCTCCTTGTGGTCAGTCCAGGATGATGCAGGCATGCGGCTGTAAGGGTCAAGCAGGATCCTGAAGCACCTAACCAGCAGGAAGACCAAGAAGAGCAACAGAAGGCCGACGAAGGCCAAGGCAGTTCGCTGCTCAGTGTCTACCACCACCAAGTTCAGGGGGGGACTGCTGATGCCACTGCCAGGACCACCAGGCAGGGAGGAGCTGGATGGGTACTGCAGCAACTCATAATCAAGTGTGGGTACATCGTTCATCCTCCACGGGGCCCGAAGACAGGGTTTACACACTGACTGAAAGATTGGTGTGTTGGGTGGAGGAGTGGAGAAAGACGGAAAGGTGTTCATGAGGTGGGGTGATCTCGTAAAGAAGTTTATGAGAACTGTAATCTAAGTGTGCACATGCACTTCTCAGCACTGCAGTCAACTTTGCTGCTCTACACGCTCGAACTAGTGACTAAAATGGGTAACGGCGCTCATTTGTTTTGGGTTGGTGTTCCCTCAGGCATCTGTTTTCCTTATTTATCAGAGTCTGTCCCATCAGCTCTCATTTTCACTCCTAATCAGAGAAGACAAGCTGTGACACTTTCTCATGCTGAGCCAAACAAACAAACTGGTCACTGGCAAGGTAAGCCGCGTGGTCTAATAGTGAAGACCACAGAGGAAGAACCAACCCTCAGCATAGTCCTGCTGTGTGAGTGTTGGAGAACTGGAGGTAGTAGACATGTGGAACAGCCACAACACTATTTCAAGGATCTGCTGAGGCCAGCAGTTTGGTTAGAGTGGCTGTGTGGGCATTTGTCTGCAGCTAATTAGATGTGGAGGTCAGACCATCATTGGGCAGGAATATTAAACATAACCTTTGTGCGTGGCGCCTTCTAAAATGAAAACTTCAACCATGGGTCAAAACTGTTGAATGTCCAAATCGCTTTCTTCCATTGTTGTGTTTTCCAGGTGATGAGCCTCCTGAGAAGCAGAACATTAAGGAGGTAGAATTTGTTCTGTTGTCAGGAGCTGAAATCAGAAATGGAAATGGTTTTTGCTGAGTAGAATCTGTTCCGGCAGTCCTCAGCCGACGGGACAGAAGGACATTACGGGACGTATCGTCATTCAGAAGCTCCTGGTATGTCTGATCCAGCAACCATAACCTGAAATAAATAAATAAAACCAGGATTAGAAGATTGTACTTTAGATGATTGACACATGAACATGAACAAACTGATGGGACTGTGTCAAATTAGCTTAGCTCTACATTAATGTTGTTTCCACTGAGGGCAATAACAGGAAAATAATGCACTGCCCTCTTATTATCATCTTACAATGTAATTATTATGACCCTCTGCTCACTAAGCAACACAGACATTAGCAACTGCGTAATTAGGAGGCCTATTATGGTGTCATTTTGGCCACATTAGAGGTAATGACTGCAGGATTTTCCACACTGAAACCCTTTTACCATGCCCCTGTTTGACAGTGTGCCGTTACCGGGACGGGGGCATGCGATCTCCCGTTGAGCCCCTTCAGACGTTTGTCTTTGTCTGCATCATGCCAGCAAAGTGTTGTGGAACTTCATTAATAATCTAAAATCACATCTCCTGCAGCAGACTGGGTTTCAAGTTATGGAGGCAACGGGAGACGAAAACCACCTGCCCTTGAATAGAGCGGTAATTTGGCCGTTTGTTTGGACAAATATGATGCCGATGGATGTGTAGATATCACACGCACACACACTGTGTATGTGTTTTTGTGGGTCAAGAGATACTTCAGAGAAATTATCATGCAAAAGGAAAATTCTAAAAGACCCACTCTGATAAAAAAAAAGTGTTTTTAACATGCTCTTGTAGCATTTTTCTGATGGATGACATTTATAAAGAAAATTAAGCTTAAAATTGCATTTCTAATTAATTCTTAATTTAAATTGTTGTGAATCAGGGGCAGACCAAAAGTTTTTATTTGTTACTTAGAAAATACGCTGGGCGGGCCACAAGCTCCCTGCTCTGCTCCATTCTGATCACTTTTAGATGACTAGATCCATGTTTTCCTCGTTTGAGCTGGCCTCTGGCTAAAACTGTACGGCTGGATTGCTCCGAAATTGGTCGCCATTATTGTTGCACCAATAGTGTTGGGTTGGGGCTGTAAGTTAGCAGAGGAGCTCGTAAACAGAGATCTCTCATCAACGGGGAGGGCACAGTTTGGCTTTGTGCCAATCTTCCCGGCTACAACTCAGAACATGTTTTTAATGAACTACTGCTGCTCTGCAGAAACAATGTCCTAGAAAACGACAAGTGGTTTTGATTTGGGATAAAAACGGCATAATTATAATCAAAAGACCACTGGGAATGCTTTGAAAATAGATCAAAAGATGATCGGGGTGGATCTTTAAGAATGAGTAAGACACTGCTGTCTGAGGAACGAGTTCAAGTAACCCTAACTTTATTTTATATTTATAAATCAGGCGCTCCATTAGCTAATATCTGTTGAGTGTTTGTTGGAACAGGTGGGTGGACAGCAGGATGCTCCACATGCATGGAGAGGCTCACGCAGAGTCTTTCATGATCTAGATGGTTGCCCTAACTGCCGTCTGGTCCATGAGCAGGGCTTCCTAATCAGTTCCTGCAGGTGTTTTCATCACACCAACTGTCACAAAAACACGGACATTATCTGTGAATAAATGCCATCAGTACAATGAAAATTGTTTTGCTTTTTGCGTGGACTTTTCTATATTTATAAGTAGCACAAATCCTTTTTCTACCCTGTCTTTTATGTAAAAACTGATTTCACAAAACTGAAGCCTGCATGTTTTTATACTATTATAAAAACCTGATTGTGCAGCAGACATTAATCACAATTTGATCGCAAGGATTTGGCAGACAGAAATACCTTAAAAAACAAGCACCGTGTGTTTTATCTGTTAGAGAGGAGTGGATAACAGGACTGAACCAACAGTCCAGTGGTGGGCTTTAAAAGATGTGTGGCGTCTGTGTTGCAGTGTGAATAAATAATTGGGAAGTGGAGGGGGGTGAGACAGATTGCTCAGCTCATTTTCCTCCTGGTTAGACCTCACTACCACCATCAGCCTTGCACACATGCACAGGAGCACACACACACACACACACACACACACACACACACACACACACACACGCACACACACACACATGCTCCATCAGCCTTGCTGTGCATCAGCTCGCAGCACCAATGAGACCTCGGAGATGACGGAAACTAGAGCAAACAACCATCAGTCTTTATTGTAAAGGCCTGAATGTGACATCTCTGTCACACTCAAGCACATAATGAAATAGTACGTTGGAGCTCCATGACTGATATTTACA
The DNA here is from genome assembly GCA_037389245.1 of Oryzias sinensis. Lineage (NCBI taxonomy): Eukaryota > Metazoa > Chordata > Actinopteri > Beloniformes > Adrianichthyidae > Oryzias > Oryzias sinensis. The sequence continues at coordinate 22,974,869 of CM074498.1, read as the reverse complement.
AAACTACACAACTAAAGAGGCAGGAAGACTTCAAACATACTTGCAGACACGTAAAACTTACAGCTGAATCTTAAAAGTGTCTCAGAAGTCATACGCTGTCCTCAGATTTGTTTGCATTGACAGAAATCGTCAAATCAGATGACCAAATGGGCAAGAATTCTGTCTCCTATCAGGGAAAATGTTACCATTTTCCTTTTCATTCTTCACACTCAAAACACACAATCAAGGTGATTCACTATCACCAACGTATTCAAAGAACCTCCTCCTTACAGAACATTAAGAAAAACTTCACAAGTGGTTTACAGCATGACTGTCTTTTTAGTTTATCATTTTTTACTTTTTTACTTTTTACCCTTGTGCTATCCTAGGCACTTTAACATTGGGAGTTGGGTCATCTAGACCCACGACTAGACAGTACGCTTAACCTTTTTTCTTCAATGATTTGTGATCTTCACTGGTGTCCACGGATTACATGAAATCTTTCCACCTTTATCCACCTTTGTCATGGTAGGAATAACACGTCAATGTAAGGGTGGGGTCATCTAAGATGGCACAAGGGTTAAGTCAACTTTATCATTGATTTACCCTGAAAATGCATGAATAATACTTTTGATTGTTCTGCAGACAGCAATCTGAAGCTGATGCCTCATTTTAAAGTGTATTTGGTTCATAGAACCCCACAACAAAACTCAAAAACCCTTGCTGCAATCAGACTTACAGGACTCATATTACACTACACTATTCTGCTTAACTGCACAATCCTATTTCCTATTGCACACAATGCACATCCGACACTTCAAAACTGCTATATCACAGTTTGGTTATTGTATTTCTGTTTTTATTCTAGTTTGCATTTTACCTTATTGCTTCCTGTTTTTTAAACCATATATTGTTTTTACTTTGTTGATTTTTAATCAGCACAGGGTAGAGGACAAAGAATTTAATTGAACTGAAAACTTCACTTCCCTGTTGCATATGACAATAACAGATTGTAAAGAGCTTCATAAGCCTGTTTCCCGAAGATAGGTGAGGTAAATGCTCACAGAGCACCAGAATACAAGAGGCCACCTTAATGCCAGAAACATATTAAATATATTCCCTTGTAAAATAAAAAAGGAACTCTAATGTGCTCCAAAAAAAAAAAACTTAGACACTTAGAGAGACAACGAGAGAGAGAGACAGCTTACTTCTGGGTAGAAGAAGAAACTGTGAAAATAACTAATATTTAATTTAAAAATCATTCTTTAGTATGCCATGGCAATGTATGATCATATATATGGATATAGTTTACTCTGAAAGGCTGAAAAAAAACATGATATAGGCCCTTTAACCCTTTTACACCTCAGCTTTGACTCCAGTGTTTACATTCTTTTGACTATCGTAACTCTACAACTGTTTACTCAAATAATGTAATTCCAGCAGATTCTGAGGCATAGCAAAGCAGCTTTGCGACATTATGCAACACTTTACGTGACAAATGTTTGCATATCCGTGCCACACCGAAATTGAAAAGTCCATTTTTTCCAAGTTACAGTTTGTCAAAGAGGGTGTGTTATTTACGGTAGGTATCGCTGGCGATTTTTCCCGCGATAAGGTGGAAATAGGTAGGTTGTGCACAATGACAATTTGCTCCGCCCACCTCAACTATGATTGAATACGGCAAATGTGTTGAACAAAGTCATTTTACATTCTCCAAACCCCACCCCCACCTACCAATCAAGAAACTACACCCTATATTTTGAAATTTTTAGATCTAATGAAGTAAAATCACCTGATTTGGGGGGAAAAGCAGCACAGCTGTCGTGGATAGGAAATAATAAAACATTCAAATAAAAGATCATTGAAACCAGATGTTTTTTAATGTCAAATTTGGTTGTTTTTTTTACAAGATGTCAACAGGAAACTGCACCCCTCATGAAGCCCTAGTGGTCTTTTGAAGAACTACAGCATTTGATCCTTTCTGGTTTTCGTTGAATTTGTGAGCCGTGGCATCACGGAGAGCAGATGGTAAATGTTTGATTCCAGGGCAGGACCACAACAGAAACAGTGAGGAAATGCAAAGAAGCAATTTCAAAATAAATCAACAACAAAAAAATACAAAATTAAAAGGCAGAAATAGTGTTAGATCTGATTAAATAAAATAACGATCTCAACTGCGTGAAGAAAACTCATAACTGCTACCAGTTCATAATTTAAAATCAAATAGTTGCCCTCACAGACAGCAGAGATGCACACATTTTTGAGGAATTTCCAACTGTCAGTTGTGTCCTGCAGAGTGCTTGTGGCTTACGAGAGCAGAGACCGGGTCACCTTGAGCTGCGTGTAAATGCAAATGTTCTCTTCATTTCAACCTTATCTAACTCGTACATGTTTAGCTATGACTACAGCTCACAAAGCTGTGTTCACTAGTAATATATTTTCATGCATGTGCTGGTGGACAGAATTGCATGTTTGCACTGGTGCAGTCATGCCCACTGAGACGTCAGAACCTAAGACTGACAGGTATTTTTAGGCGCCTGTCCAAACAGCCACCTTTAGGCTCTGCAAACACACGTATGTGCATTTGAGAAAGCTCCTGCATGTGAAAGTTCATGCAAATGAAAAGCGGTTCTGTAATAGGGAGGCACTCAGGACTGCTGACCTTTCAAAACAAAAAGGTTTAGCCACATGGCAGACAAGCGGTACATTTAACGTACTGCCACACTGAACAAAGAAAGGAAAAGCTCATCCTGCTCTGTCCTGACCATCAGAAGCTAAGATCTTGAAAAGGTGCAAGGATATAAAACTTTTGTGTGTTTTTAGTGACAGAAGTTTGTATCATCTTCCTGATTGTATTCCACCTTTACCTGTCAAACCTTTTGTTACCTGCGTGTTTTCGGTTCTTTCTTGACAAATCCTTGTATATCGTTTTTGTTGCCACCTCTTCTTGGTTCAGTCAACACATCTGTTAAACTTCAATATCTCTTGCTAATTTACTGCTTCATCTTCTCATTATTTAAATTATTTTCTCAACTCAGACAATCTCTTGAATAAGAGGCAAACTGTCTTCAACTGGAAAAAGTCCGGAGGACTTTAAAATGTTTTCTGCTATGAAGCCATCCTGGATGAATAAAAATTTTTTACATATATGTTTTGTTTTATACTGAAATTTTATCATAATTCTTTTTTACATATATAAGCTACTTTTATACAGAAAGTGAATCAGAATGTATGAAAGTCCATATTCTGCACACATGTTCCTATATACTATTCCAGCCACTTGATTGTGGCGCTCGATGTATGCCTTCCCTGCCAGCATCTTACATCCTGCAGTTATGTGCTGGATTGTTTCAGGCGCCTCTTTGCACAGCCTACACCTTGGGTCTTGTCTGGTGTGGTAGATCTGAGCCTCTATCGCTCTGGTGCTCAGGGCTTGTTCCTGAGCTGCCAGGATGAGCGCTTCAGTGCTGTCCTGTAGGCCAGCCCTTTCTAGCCATTGGTAGGACTTCTTGATATCAGCCACTTCATTTATGGTCCGGTGGTACATCCCATGCAGGCATTTGTCCTCCCTTGAGGATCTGTCCTCCAGCTCTGTATCCTCTGCTCTCCATTGCCTGAGACATTCACTGAGCACACTGTCAGTTGGGGCCTTGGCTTGATGTAATCATGAATCTTGGATGTTTCATCCTGGATAGTGGCTTCCACTCTCACTAGTCCTCGGCCTCCTTCCTTGCGGCCAGCATACAGTCTCTGGATGTTGGATTTGCATTGTCAGGAGCTTTCGTGTCTTCACATCCATGTTCTGTATATCTTCCTTTGGCCATCTTATTATTCCTGCAGGGTATCTGATAACTGGCAGTGAGTAACTGTTTATTGCCCGGGTCTTGTTCTTGCCATGAGCTGGCCTCTCAGGACTTGCCTTTCTCATATATATATGTATATTATTTATCAAGTGATAATGGTATCAAAGTATGACTTCAGTCATCATGCAACATTTTAAAAGTATTACTTTTTTATTGTCTTTCATTTTAATTTGACTTGTTTGAGTTTTAAACTTTATTTAAATAATCTAGTTTTACTATTAGGTTGTGTGGCTGCTCTTTTTCCCATGTCACATCACACCTGGTTTCAATCTGTCATCATCACAGCTGCATCTTGTTTCTAATTACACCCTCACTATTTTAAAGGGTGAGGTTTCAGTTACGCTTAATAACTAAACAAGATAAGCTAAGAAGAGTGGCCACTTTCAGATGAGCTATTTAAAGGACTAAGTAGGAAAAAGTAAAGTGCTTTGTTCACCCAGGCGTGCCCCAAAAGAGCCTAATCAAGTGAGCGACCAGTTCAAAATAAGTTGTCTTTCTTAAAGCCCAACCATTTTCCAACCATTAGTATGTTCCATGGACCACAACCTGCTTGTGCAATATTCGTTTTAACGTTTTTGCTGAATTCTGTTTTAATAAAACAATTGCACATTACAGGAAAAAACATATATTGTAATAAAAACAACATAAAAACTGATCTAGCTTTTTTTAGAAGTTCTATGCGTGGGCCCTCTCCAAGGACCCCCTGCTTCCTCCCATCATTCAGAAACATTCTTCATAGGTTAATTGGTGTGCGTGGGTGTGTGATTTGTGGCCCTGTGATGGACTGGCGATCTGTCCAGAACAGGGGTTGGGAACCTTTTTGGCCGAGAGAGCCATAAACGCCACATATTTTGAAATGTAATTTCGAAAGAGCCATACAATATTGTAGAGTCCCTTTCCCACACTGAGGCATGGAGACTTAACCTCTTTTAACCCTTGTGCTATCCTAGGCACTTTAACGTTGGGAGTTGGGTCATCTAGACCCACTAGACAGTGCTCTGAACCTTTTTTCTTCAATGATTTGTGATCTTCACTGGTGTCCATGGATTACATGAAATCTTTCCACCTTTATCCACCTTTGTCATGGTAGGGAGAACACGTCAATGTAAGGGTGGGGTCATCTAAGATAGCACAAGGGATACGGTTCTTTATTCTGGTTGCAGACCGTAACCAGCACTGTACAACTTATTCAGCAACTCCTCAATCTCTCCCGCCGAGAGCGTTTCTCCCAACTTTTATTCCCTCGCTGCCGGAACAGCCCTCCTATTTCCCTTATTCGGCCCATAGCTGAACCCCATTGGTCCAAACTCCCCAACGACAGGCTGAGCGACAGCACTGAGGACAATCAGCATCTCTGCTTGATGCGTTCATTGAACTCTGGAACTTAGAACGCGACCCAACAGCCACCCAATTCAACTCAGTCCACTACAGAATGTTTAAAAGTAAAAATACAGGTGAATGTGTCCATTTGATGTGATTTCAACACTTTTAAAGTACAATAAATCTGTGGATTCTTTTTTAATAACATTGTTATGCTGTTGCTATAATTGATGAGTATTTCTTAGAATGAATGTGACTTCTGTTGCTGCATGGTTTTGCTGATGGTCTTGTCTGGTTAATACGTGGTGAGTTTTAGCTTCATACGGGCGTTGAGACTTCCATCAGTCAAATGTGATCGTAGGTTGGTCTGAATGTTCTTTAGATATGAGAAAGACTGCTCACACGGACACGTGGAGCCAAACACACACTCACATGCTGCAGTGTGTGGTATGTAACGGGCAGCGTGTTCTAAGTTTTGACAATCAGTGCGTCGTCTCACTTCGTTCCCTGAGCCCACTACCCCTCCCCTTTTCCTTCTCAAACATTTGGGGCTCCTTCTCAGAGGCGGAAATGTGTCTAGCTGCAGAGACGGCAATTCGCAGGTTTCAGGCTGATACAAACTCTGTTATAACAGATAATAATAAACAGAAAACTGATGGCACAGATTTTTTTTCTCTCCAAGCACCGCTACTACTGCGCTCCCCTCTGGCATTGCATAGCGCCAGAGGACTGGTCTAATGAAAAATAAATTATAATTAAAGATTTGTCTGCGAGCCAGATGTGGTCATCAAAAGAGCCAGATATGGCTCTCGAGCCATAGGTTCCCCACCCCTGGTCCGGATGTCCCCTGCCTTTGCCCACAAGTGGCCAGGATAGGCTTCTGCAGCCCTGTGACCCCGAAAGGGACAAAACGGGTTTAGAAGATGAATTTAATCTTGTTTTATGGTAATAAATGTTTTTTTCTTGTGACAAAGTATTATCTTAATTGATTTTCAACCAGATAATAAAGCTTTCTTTCATTTGGCTGCATTCTGCTCGTAAATCCTGGATAATGGCTTTAGCTGGATCCTTCAAGTGCTCAGGGCCATTTTTAAGACCTTTTAATTATCAAATTACAGCATAGTTTTCAAAGAGCAACAGTTGACATTAGAAGATGTATATTGTGGCAAGGCCAAATTAATGGAAAGGACACAAACAATAAAATGCCCAATGTAATTACATAGATGTCTAAACTTTGTGCATCAATTTATCCACGATATGAAAAAGATTATGTTTTTTTTTTTATCTATACTGTGTTTTAAAATCCATTATTTTTCGTTTTGGATTTGAGAACATCAGAAATGTTGTCACAGGTGCTCAAACCTTTACACGTTTCTGCTCAGATAAAGACAGATGGAGCTGAGCACAGACAAAGGAGCAGAGGGGAAACAACAAGCCCTTTGTGGTTTTTAGCAGCAGCAATGCAGCAGAGCAACTCCGTGTTCAAAGCAGCCTCCAATCTATCATTTTAGCACCGCTCAGGTGAATCCATTTTTCTTTATCAGCATATTTCAGCTGCACATGATTGTTTAAGCCAGTTTTTACATTCAATGTTATAGATATATTAAAAATAGTAAGATTAGAAACATATTTGTTTGCTAAATTGTTCCCTAAAATAAAGAAATATTGATATATGTGACATCAAATTTTTGTGAAAAATACCAGAGGCAGCCCTGAAGGTTCTGCTGCTGATCAAAAAGTACTAGCAGAGCATTATTCATCATTCATTATCATCAGAAACTCCTCTTCTCTAAATTAAAAAAATATGAACAGGATAAAAGAAAGGCCTACAGACAATAAAATCTTTAAGATGAGAAAAAACATGAAACACTAACAGAAAAGAAAAAAGGCTGGATTTAGACTAAGAAACGGAAATATACTTTTGCTCCATTTTTGTACCAATAAATGTAATGTAGCGACCTGGGGGTTAGCCCCGCCTTCAGCCCCTTAGACTCATGGGAAGTGGGGAGTCTTGGTGTGAAAACCTTGAGTGAGAGGGCTGGAAGCAGAAGTGACCTCCATGCTGTTTGGGCTGTTTGTGTTTGCTTGAATAAATAGGTCTGATCCTGGAATGCCTGTTTCTTCATCTCTGAGACTAACCGGTGTTGTGCGGAATGTGGGGTACGGACAGCTCTCCAATGAAACCACTTCATTAGCAGTTTGGCGTTTGCCTCCCCGCTAAAGTGATGTGCCGGCTGAAATAAATCGGATACGAATCGGATACGTGCATTTGCGTGTTCCATGTAAGCAGATAAATTGGATATTCCCCAGTAAATACGAGTCGTATGTGAGTGATGTCAACTCAGGACACCACCAACTGAGATCACATGACTTATTATAGGTGCTTGTGCATTGATTTTGCTGTTCGAGGACAGCTGGAGCCCCAACAGCGTCTTACCTTTCAGCCTCAGGCTTCGTTATTTCCGGTCCGGTCCCGGTCAGGACGCAAACGGTAACTAATCAAGCGGGACACCGTTGCATTGGAACAGGCTAGAAGCTGTTTATTTTTTTGCTCGGATCAAACTGTTAGTACAGCACAACGTCTGCAAACGCTTCCTCGTTCAAAACTCAGCGAGAACACATGAGCCGGCCGAACAACCCCTCTTTTTCCTCTCCCATGCATCCCCTCCCATGCGCCTGCATCATCCTGGAGCGCCCAAGGCAACGCCTCCTCCGGCACTGCGTTGCCTCCATGACTACCGCAGATAACAAAAGAAACACAACAAAAAAAAGGGGGGGGGGGTTTGCTTGTTTCTTTTTCCCTAATGCTAAACCTTTGTGGGTTGGACCAACACGCATCTTCAAAATGTCCTTTAATGTAATGTTTATTATTAAGGGCCTGCCCACTCATAATTGTTGTCTTTTCATGCTTTATTTTTTCTTTACTTCATTAAACTTGTGGAATGAATGTTCTGTTGTCTTCCTGACTATTTTCACATCTTTACTCTCACTGTCCACGTGAGATTATGGGTTTTCACCACCTCAGTGCAAATATACGCTGTATATATACAAAATATTAACAGGTAGGTTATGTGCATATGGTGATTAAGAAAAAATGCATATTGCAGATGGAAAGATAAATTAACAATTATGAGAATAAAAGTCATTTTGATCATCGGCAGGTAAAAGAAAGATACGTTTAAAAAAAATCTGTTTAAACATGATGTTGGTCCAGAAACCTGTCATTGTTTTTGCACTTGTTTTATGCAAACTTAAATTATTATTATTTTTTTTAAGTGCTGTACTGTGTCATTCAGTGCCAGAAAGGCGCCTTTAAATAAAATCTACATTTATTATAATCAAAGTTTATTTAAAAAAAAACATTCCATCTGCTTCCCCAAATACTCCTGTCGTGCTTTAGTGCAAGTGATCCACCCCAGCCCTGTTCTTTCAGAGAGCTGAGCCACGTCTCTCCACATCTGGTCCAGATCTTATGAAGTTCTGACAGGAGAATTAGTCAGAGTTTGGTTCCATTCACTTTTACACAAATGAAAACCAGGGAATATCATTGAAATATCATTAACCCTTGTGCTGTCCTAGGTACTGTAACATTGGGAGTTGGGTCATCTAGACCCACTAGACAGTGCTCTGAACCTTTTTTTCTCTTCAATGGTTTGTGATCTTCACTGGTGTCCATGGATTACATGAAATCTTTCCACATTTATCCACCTTTGTCATGGTAGGGAGAACACGTCAATGTAAGGGTGGGGTCATCTAAGATAGCACAAGGGTTAAAGTTATACATTGGTGGTACATGTGTGAAAAGTCTGTTAGACATACCTGGAACGGTCGGAGAAAGTCACAAATTTGCATATGCATCTTCCAAAAATAACACACAATTGCGTAAAATTTACATAATTGCTACATAAAATATGCGTAAACTGCGTAATTCTCAGACAGCCAAAAATCTTGAACAGCTCAAAATCGAATTCACATAAAGACCCATCAGCCTCGAGGGACATCTGCGCACATAGACGAATGACAAAATGTAAGAAAACCTTTTACATATATCACGCATATATCACCAAAGACCAAAATTTCATACATAAAAAATGCCCAAAATGTACAAATGGCTGTATGACACGGCCTTTAAATTCTGTTTCAAAATGAAAATGTAAACTAATCATGCTCAATCTGCAGTTATGCAAACATCTAGTTTGTTTCATTTTTATTTCTCTCCCATTGAAGAGTCCATAGATGATATACTTGAACTTTTTTTTTTTCTTACCTAATATTCACAAAGACCAGACAGTTTCACTCAAAAGTTTCCCACCAGGGTTGGAATAAAGCATAAAGTAAAGTTTCAAATTTGTTGTATAAACAACTAAAAATATCAGAAAATAGTCAGTTTGTTACAATTTATAAAAACACAGAGTCCATAAAGCTCTTCTATCTAAGTGTGTCGTCATCTGTTGGAGACTCTGGGTTTAAGTGGAGCCATAATTTCACTGATTTAAGAGACTTTTATGTGAAACCATAGAATACTACTGACTGCCTTTTGCTTCCTCGTCTTTTAAAGGCATGAGTAGGGAAATAAATGTCACAAGAAATTGGAAAAACACTTAACCTGCACATTCATGGAGGAGTTTTCATATCACCAAGTTGTGACTCACCAGGTAATATTCCTATTTTTTTCCTTCTTTGAGACCCTCTGGAGGGTTTGACTCACAGGCTCGATTTTGTCGCCTCCAGCCGCTGACAGCGCCTAGCCTCAGACCGACGATTTCCCCACCCCCTTCTCTCCTGTTCACCACATTAATCTGCACAAGAACTCCTTAGCCCCACCAGTCTATTCTAATAAATGTCAGTCCAGTCAAAATCATCAAATATTAAATTCAAAAATCACAAACATGAAATATTCACATGGGCCTTAAAGGCGGACTGAGAGGAGGCGGGTTCAAAAGTGTCAACAGGTCGAGAGAGGGGTGCTGAAAACATCCGAGAAAACGTGAAAAAGAAGAAGGAAGAGGTATGAAAGAGCAGCTGACACAGTCCATCAAATCACAGCGAAAGTCCTCTGTCGCTGTCAACAATCACAGCAATCACAGCGCCTAACAGCTCCAGCAGAAGCAGCAGGAGAGAGCTGGTGACAGCTGGTCAGATGAATGATGAGGGAGGAGAAGACCAGGACAGGTACAGGCATAATTTAAGGGAAAATACAGCTGGAGAAAGGACAGGAGCAGAGAGGAAAGGTGGCGGGCAGAATGCTAAATTCCTATGATTCATGTCTGCGTTGAAGCAGAGCAGAGTTCTGCAGCTACCAAGGGAGCTCGGGGGGTCAGGTGGCATCAATCAGATGCCTTGTGAGGATAAAAGGGAAGGGAGAAATAATCAGAGGGCCAAGAAGTGGGTAAAAAAAAAAAAAAAACTCGGGATGAGATTTGGGAAAGATGATAGTAGGAGGCATGCGTGCATATGCAACAGCCAATATGAAGATGTCAGCACTCCTAAAGTCAGAAGACAGCACTTTCTTTCCGTCAGGCAGACATTCTGTCAAGCCCACTGGGACAGAACGGAGTCGGTGCGAGCCTGCCAACTGGCCCACAATGAAACCCAGATATATATTACATGCCCCGCCCACAAAACACTTGCTCAAAGGCGAGGTGGAAGAAGGCTGCGAGTCAGCACTTAAAAAGTCAAGAACTTTCCCGTAGAACGGGAAAGGAGCTGAAATGTCAGAGATACACCGAAATGCAAAACAATGCAACCCAGTCAGCAAGGCAGCACGCCCTTTAAAAAACACACAGTACCCCCCTGCTCGCCATTGTTTTCCTCTGAATAATGGAGCCAACACAGTTCTGACAAAATCACACCTCACTGAAGAAAAGGTAAACCACTCATTTCATTCCACATCCTATACCAGAATGAGGTGTGTTTGCCCCCCTCCCATGCTTAATTAATGTGTTCTAACCTGTACCAACCTTCAGCCCCATCAGCACTTTTCCCCCGTTAGTAACCTGGGCTCAGCTCCTTCCCTTTTCAGGAAATTTCAAACAAGTTAAGAGACTTGACTTGGGTGATCGAGGGGCTGCTGTGGCTGTTTTTGGAGTTAAGGGACACTCAGATAACAAATGCTGACAACTGGTTGACTGTCTGATGAGTGTGTCATCAGATTAAAAATAAATAGCTAAAAAATATTTATGAAGCAGTGAATTTGTTCTCCTGGAGGTTCTGCAGCGTGTACAGCTGTTGTATTTCCACATGTGACACTGCACAGTCAATCTGCAGCGAGCTCAATGTAACGCTGCCATCATTTTAGGGTCGTCATGCCGAGGAAACCTCCAATGATCGCTCAGAAAACAGCCCTTTCTGATCCCAGCAACGATTCAATTACGGCTGTCAGAGTGATGCGGCACTTCACCTGCTTTTTAAGCTGAACAATGAAAAACAGACGACCCCTTTGCTGTGCAGCAGACAGTAAATGATATCACATATCCCCGCTAAGAGGACACAGAGGACAGCCTGATTTTTTAATGCACTTCCTGTAGGTGTGCAAAGAAGGCAGGTGAGTATAACCTCACCTGGGTTTTCCCTTCCGCCTCCACTTCTTCTCCCATTACAAGTAATTACGTGATGATTTCTGTCACCATCCTGGCAAACCTATTGAGTTAGTTTAAAAATAAAGCTTCACAAGCAGGAGTGGCCTTTGGAGAGCACTCTTCCTGCTCTGTTTTGTCATTTAAAACAAAGTAATATAGATCTGCTATGAAATCTAATTTCCTTTGCTAGTGTTTCCATCTCTGCACTGAATTTTTATTAAATCCGGGTCCAACCTGGCATTGTTTACAAGCAGACAAACCAGCATGTGTGTCTTTCACAGCAGAATAAGATTGTGTCGTGCTCCTCAGAGGGAAAATCCCAACAACCTTTTATTGCTGAGGAAAATCCAGATCTACACCTCATTTCCAAACTTATGTCATGTACTGCACAGTGAATTATTATCATTTATTAAAGTAGCTAGCTCCTGGCAGAGATTTCTGTAAATTTGGGGTTGACTAATGTCCACCCTGGCACCACTGGGACTAACATCCAATCACAGTATGGAGCTGATGAGACAAAGTGGGACTGATGAGCTACACATTGTCTGTGTAAAAGGGAAATTTAAAATACACCACACGTCGTGTGTTGGTGTGTGGTGGTCATAATGAAAACAATAAATATTCTTTATCATTAAAGTTTATGAAAATGCTCAAAGATTTTTGCTCAGTGTTAAAAAATACATGTATATGTTCATGCTGTTTTCTTTTTTTCTACTTCAAACCACACAATGTCAACCTGTTTTTAAACAACAAATGACTGAACTAACATGATTCTACCCATTTAAAGTGCAAAATCATTAGTCAAAGGTGATGCTGAATTTTCAAAAACAACTGTGTAAAGTGAACAAAAAGATCAATTTTGACTTTCTTTTTTCCCGTATTTATTTTTATTTTTTCCCTTCAATGATCTACTTCCATTTACGCCGCAGCAAAACATGCTGTTCCTTGAAAGAACTACAGACGCTTCAAAGGGACAAAAGCGTTCGAAAGGTGAGAACATCCTCCCGAAAAGTTTGACACGGATCAGATGATCAGCAGATAAATCTAAACACAATCTGTTCCTCTTTCATCTACATGAACACAAGCGCAGGCGCACCAACCTGATCCGGGCTTCCCGCGTGCGTATACGGCAGCCTCAAAGTTTGGGATGCGCTCCTGTCTGCTCTCATCCTCCTTCGCCGCTGCGCGCCTCTCAGCTCCGAGGCTCGGATGGAAGGAGGCGGTGGATGCTCTTGCCCCCCCCCCCCCCCCCTCTCCTCCTTGCGGAACGCACAGCCAATCGGAAAGGCTCAGCTGGCGCAATTAATTAGCGCATCCACCGACACAGCCGCTCTGGTGAACAAACTTGAATGTAGACAAAATAATGCGTTTTATTGTACATGTCATCACTTTAATCCGTGTTTCCTAACTGATGATCTTCGTTTGGCGGCCTTCACTGTTCTCATGTCCAAAAAGCTGAAGCTCCACCAACGTCTTTGTTGATGCTTTCAAGTCATTTGCAGCACAGAATCCTCCTTTTCTTATTTTTTTCAAGGAAGAAAGACGACAAACTTTCTGTCCTTCAATCGACTTTAGTAATTTCAGAAACCAGGTTGAGGCAAGAAACCTGCTGCTGCTTTGACCCAATCTAGTCCAGGAAGCACACATTGCTTTACCTGTCCTGACAAACTGAATAAGCTTATCCTGTCTAGGTTAGCAGGGTTGATTGAGGCGGAGCCTTCACACCACAACATTTCACCTCTCAATATTTTGCTTGAACTTTGACTCAAACTGGCATTTATTCGTCCTGCAATCATCCCAACACCAACTTAACTCTAATGCTTTAAAACTTTTTATTAAAAGGTTAGTGAGAGCATACAGTGCCCTCCTCTCACCCTTGTTTTTGATTGGTTTAATCTTATTTAGAATTCACCTTTCATGGAGTTTTTCAAAAGACACTAGACTTGCATAACTTGTCCAGACTCTTCCTGTTTTTTAATCCTGTTATTCTTTTGCATCTTCAGACATTTTTGTTTTATAAAATAACTTCCCTCACATCTTTAAAGTCTCACTCTGATCATCACTTGATGTGTTTTTTTAAAGCATTCTGAGTGGTCTTTTAATTATAATGATGCCGTTTTTAGCCAAAAATATTGTTGTTTGCTAGGACTTGGTTTATCCAGAGCGTCAGGAGTTCATTAGAAATTTACCTCTGAGTTGGGAGTGGGACTGTTGGCGACTCCGCCCCTCCTCCATTGCTGAGAGCTTGGAGCTTGTGACCCACCCAGCACATTTTCTACATCATAAAGAAGCTCGTTTTCAACCTTTTTCTTTGTCTGCTCCTGATTCACAACAATTTGAATAACTACCCAGAACTGCAATTTTAAGCTCAATTTTTCCTAATATATGTCCTTTATTATCAGAAAAATGACACAAGAACATGTTAAAAACCCAATTTTCATTGGAGTTCAGTCCTGCTGCCATGTCTTCAGCCCTTCTGCCAGGTATCCTGCTCATCTTCCGTCCAGTGTGTCAGGAGTAAAAGGGTGAGGAAAACCTTTTTCTTTTTCCCAAATTTTTCCCCCAAATAGTAATTACGCGATTGGCTCTGATTTTTTTTAAATCTTTATATGTGGGTGTATTTTTTTGCCAAAACAGTGCTTTTTTTTTATCTTTGGAACAGATTTTCCCTTAAGTGCAAACTCCCTAAACTAAACAAATGAAGAAAAATCAATGCACTGCTGCAGCAGCATCACTCTAAAATACTATCACTGAAAAAAAGCTTTTTCATTAGAAAAGCTTGCAGGTAGAATTCCATCTCTGTCCTCTATCATTTTAGCCACTGCCAAAAAGTCTCTGGAAGGACGTGTTGGTGAACAATGTCAGCAATTCCCTGCTGATTCCACCTGTGATGGTGAGAATGTGTGGGCTGACACAGAGGAACATTTAAGCCTTTAACAACCCAGACGGGTGTTCATTTATTACCACTATGCGACTCTTAATTAACGTAATCTTCTCTTGGAACAAAATGGTAACTTTCCTGGGGCAGCAAACACTCCAGCTTTAGAAAAAGTGCATCTGTGCGCCTCTTCATCCCTCGTGGAGTGGAGGTGTAGGTGTTAGCGAGTGCTTTTCTGAGGTGCCATTTTCCCAGGTGTGTTTGTTCAAATGTGCCAGAGTGGATCTGTGTGAGTGGGAGGTTTTAAATGAAGCCAGAGAGCCCATTTCTGACACTTTGATGACATGCTGACAACAGTCTCCCCTCATGTTAAACCCACAGACGCCTGTGTAAACACCAGCATGTAAGCGGACCTTTTTTTTTGTACTTCTTGAAAGTGATGGTGCTTCCGTGTAAGTGGGTGGAGAAGGTGGCTATGACCAATCAATAAAGCTGATAATTAGATCTGAGGGGCATCGTTATGGTGGCCCCTCGGGGGAGCAGCGCCTCTTCTTCCGTAAAGAGCATCGCCGCCTTCCCTCCTCTGAGCCAGCACGCACCTCATTAACCTTTGGAGCCAACACAACTCTGAGCAGACACCACTTATTTTTCTTCAACGTGTCCTGCTGTTCAGAGAGGCTGTTCCAAAAGATTTCATCTGTTTGCATTCTGCTTTTGTTCAACAACATTTCCGTTTCAGTGTAAATTCAACTCCATTTTCAAAATCCACTTGCTGTTTAAAATCACAACAATCAAGAGTTTGAAATCAGATCTTTTGCATCACTTGCTTTCCACATCCAATTTAAATTGAAGGTGTAGTACTAAGGTATATTTGTGCCATCTTCCTGTTAAGTTAGACTTATATTTGGGTTTTCACTAATAGTTATCGTTCAACAACATGACTAACAGCAGTTAAAATTAGAAAAAAAGATGTGAATCGAGTACATTCTGTCACATATGTTCATTTCTTCCATCTAAAGATGTTTTTAAGGATAAATATGTGGCTTTTTAGGGATCACTTTGTTTTAGAAACTTTCATAACTTTCATTTAAATCTAGTTAATGAGTTCACAAACATCTTACATCAGGATTTAAGTCAGGGATGCTCATTACGTCGACTGGTCGATTGCAAAAGATGTGACGGTAGATCACAAATCATCACCCTCACCGTGAACTACGTCACTTGATTGACATGCAGGACGGGCAATCGTACATCCTCTGAAACATAACGACACTGAGCGCACTTCTGTTTTTCTTTCGTCCCCAGCGAAGGACCACTCTGGCCCACAGGAGCATTTATTGAGACCCAGGCCAGCCCACATGCGCCCTCGAAGGGGAATGAGTCAGAAACCCAGCCATCCTGCTGCTGGGTCCGATTCCCACCCATGGGATCCGAGCCCACTCAGACAGCAGTGTCCAGAGGCACACACTCCTCGAGCCCTGCCCACGGAGCAGGGGCCACTGTTTGCTCAGTCGTGGTTAAGCCAGCCGTAATTTAGAAACATCATGCCCCCCCCAACATGGTTTACAGCAGAGCATGAAACAAGATCATCGCTGCTTTCTGTTTTCGTAATAAAACGCCTTGTCTGTTACATAGAATTATGCATTACTACAATATTAATCCACTATCTCCTCACAAAGAATTATGTACTCTTACTGTGTGGTTTTTGAGTTATAAGTACATAAACATAGTATGTCTATGAAGACTCTCGTTCATCCAGGTTGATTCCATCATGGTGATAGGTTTAAAGGTTGTCATCTGGACTTGGTTTTTAAAGTTGTTGACGTTTCACATTCGATTAGAGGTGAAACGTCTTCAACTTTAAAAACCAAGCCCCAATGTTCAGACAACCTTTAAACCTACTACTATGACCATAAACATAATATTTTTGAATGAAGATGTATTAGAAGTTGTCAACTTTGAAGTTGAATAAAGTGACTTTGGTGCATAGTTCCAGGCCATGACTAGCATATCCAGGTTCTACAAGTCCTGCACTGTCATGTCACAGAGATTTGTGTACTTTTACCTATTACTGTGTAGTTTTTTAATTATTAGTACATAAATATAGCGTTTTAGACAAAAAAAATACTATACGTTGTCAAATTTGAATTTGAATTTTAAGTGACATGTATATGTATATGTATGCACCTCTCTCTCTCTATCTTTCTATCTATCTAGCTCTATCTCTCCATATAGGTATATAGGTAGATCTTCTGGATCATGTCGTGTCAAAAGTATCAAAAGTAGTTTGAATGCCAAAAAAAAGTGTGGGCAACCTTGTTTTAGGCATTGTGCTTTAAATGTTTCAAAAATTCTGTGGAACAAATGGTTTATCATTTTCCAGACTGTTAGCTTTATACTATGCCAGTTTGTCTTTTCTAACATCTACATTAATTTCTCTCCTATCAATGACAATAACAAATGAGTAAAAGAAAAGGAGTGAACCTTTTTGTAGGTTTTTAAGCTTCTTTGTGTTTTGTCAAATTGAAATCTTTGAATGTTTTCCATTTGTGTTTGCTTTATAAAAGGGTATGAAGTGTGGTGGGTGTGTGCAGGCTCAGAAAGGTTCATTGGAAATGTGAAAAAGTCCATCTCTTCCCTGAAGCCCACTGTCCCTTGTGGCAGTAATCCCTCCCTTGCTGCAAATCAGTGTGCGGATTATCACAATAATTTGCAGAATAACCCAATGCACTGTGTTTTGAAAGTGAGAGTGGGAAAGTGAACGGGGTGCCTGAAAGTCATTAGAACCCCCGGGAATCAGAGCGTTTTTTTAGCCGCTGACCTTGAGAGCCTTGTGAGTCCGCCATAGGGTGTTGGTGCATGCAGGAACATGTGTGTCTGTGTGTGAGTGTGTGTGAATCTCCCTGTAAAGATTTAGCTGACTGAGGGTCATAGAGGAAAAATGCTGAAATCCCACTTGCAGCAGTGCAGCGACATTCCTGTAAGGAAAAAGAGCTTAATAGCTGCTCAAGTGTGTCGTACTTTGAAATGTGTGTCCTCATGCAGACTCCAGTTTGATCTGAAAGAGCTTACATCCACCAGTCATCTAAAAGTTACATCCATAATATTAAAAAATAATCACTAAAGGAGCATTTCATTTTATTTTGAAAGATAAAATAAAATAGTTAATTATCAGGATGAACAGTAAATAGTTGAGTGTTGGTAAAGTAGTGGGTAGAAGAAAAATTCTTATTAATTCCCACCCCTAATCGTATTATATTTTAAGCATTTTTACATGATGAACATTTATTAATCATTCAAGACACAAAAGAATTCAAGAAAAAGAATCAAGTTACCTAAAAATGTCACACAGTCATGATTGTGTGTTCATTCATTCTCCCATTAGGCTTCTCATTTTCTATTATATACATTTCCTAAATTTCCATTTTTTAAACATAAAACATTGTTAAAACATTTGTACTCATTTTGATACTTTCCTCCATGTTATTCTGTAATTTCACCCCACAGACAGAAATGTGTAGCTGTTTTTGTGTTGTCCTCAGCAATGTTGTAAACATTTTTCTTTCTTAGTAGGTATTGTATTCTCCTTCTCCTTCCAGGTTTTGCATGTTCTGTGGAAATAGTATTTTTTAGCATTATAAACTATATGCATTGTGTTATATTTTTTATATATCTGTAACTTTTAGTAGTTTTGGTTTAGAATAGAATGCTAATGCATAACCCACTTTATAAATTATTCTGATGACTCGTTCTTGTAATATGCATAGCAGCTGTAGGGCAGTTTTGTAGGTGTTTCCACATACCTCAGTACCATAGTTGAGGTAGGGGGAGTACCAGTACACAGTATAACGTTTTGTCTAGATAGTTGTTTCTATCTAACCATCTTTTCAGTTTTAATAGCTTGGCTGTGACCACATAAAAGTGCTTTATGTTGTGTTTATGTTTAATGACAAAGTTTTTTGTGTTATTTTTCAAACATCAGTGCATTACTTATGTAAATAGATCATAATTTTGTTCCTGTAATCACGTTTTTCTTTCCTGGTTGCTTCCAGATTTTAGTGGACAAAGTTTATAATTCTCTTTCATATATTGTGATTGTTATGGAGTCCCCCCAGTGCCACCACAGTAGAGTCAGGCTCAGAGACACAGTTTTCCTTCTCGCTGATCCATTCTTCAAGGACTGTCTGATGTTCTTTATTTTATTGCTGTAGGACATCTGACATAGTGGGATCAAGGTTCTGAGTTTCTGCCTCTGTCCCTGATGATGATGATGTGAGGAAGAGGCTTTTTTTGTAAATCAAACTAAATCACAACTTAAGCAATTTATTCACTGTAAGATCAATATTGTAAGATCTGTTTTTTTAATCTGTACAGCAATCACGCCATTTGAAATACCAAAGCATAAAGTTTATGATTCAGGAATCAACCTGCTTATGTCTCTTAGTTTCATAAATGCCTTTGTCATGAGATCCAAAAACAAATACAAATGCTGCCTCCATTATCAATTACTGTAACAGTGAAACCAATTAGAATTTAAACCAGATTTTGCAAGAAAACATCTAAAAAGAACTGGTTCCAACATATAGAAGAAGCTTGATTGAACAAACCTGTAGAGTCTGAGCATCATTTGACTGTAAAATTGGTCTTTTTTAAGGGTCATCATAAAGTATAAAAGATGGATGGTGTGATGATTACAAAATATATGTATTTTAATTTTTTTCCTAAACAGAGAAAATGTGCTTGGAAGCTCAATTGATTATCTTTAAACATTTTTATTGTCACTATTGAAAGCAGGGAAAACATTGTCATGATATTGAATGGTAGTTTAGCTTTATTAAGCAGATTTTTCAGAATTGACTAAAGATCTCTTTTTGTGTTGACAGCAGAAAGGTGCTGCTTTTTGTACACCTTATTGGTTTACTCAAAATTGGTGACATTTATACACTTTAGGCTCCCTGCTTGATAACTATTTGCTTTGTAAAATTATGCACTGAACTGTTCAGATGAGAATGAGGTAAACAATACATAGAGTTTAAGAGCATTAAAAACTAAAACCTGCTAGGATGTGACGTTATTATTCAAATGCACAAAAAAATCTCAAGCACCACCAGTGACGGCATGTGACAAATAAACTAATTTCTCATTTCAATCTTTTTTCCACATGATTAACATCGTTGAAGAATTTAATCCAGGCTACATTTGGAGTGACTGATCATTCTTGTGTGTTAATTAAACAAATAGTGAATAAATTACAAACAAATGAAGGATAAGTCTTGCCAGAAAACCAGCCAGCCGTGTCACTGCAATACATCATTTTCAAATTTATGATTTGCAACACAGCCTCACGTCTGGGGTGATGCGCGCACCCACAAACATTTAAAACTTCCTTAGTGACTTAATTTATGTCAGAAAGCCATGGCTCATCTTTAATCCTTCCTTATTCACTAAGATTTTAAAAACACGTTGAAAAAGAGAAGGTTTCTCCTTGGATCGGTGTGGCGACTTGGGATATATATATATATATATATAAATTTCCTCTTATTGTGATGACCATATTAATTTATAAAGTAATTTTTCAATAGGCTTGAAGCAGAAACTTTACTGGTATCAAGTAAAACTTTAAAATAAAATATTCAAGGAGAACTCTGGATGTCGTCTGTCTTGTTTATGTTCAACATTCAGGCTTCAGGTAAATTAAATTTCACTCAACTTAATGGAACAACAGGAAAAGAAACAAAGACAATTAACCTCAACGCGTAAAGACTGGTAACCAGGACAGCCTTGAATTTCCCTTTAAAGACAGACGTGCAGCTATAAACCACAAAACATATCAATTAGATTATAATTGTCCTGTGGATTATTAGATCTTTTGGGACAAAGTGTTTCATTGATGCTCCAATCATCCCATCACACAGTACATGATTAAAAATACATATAAAACCAAAAAAACCTGAAAATCTAGAATTCTATGAAAGCAATTCAACCAAAAGTTCTCACATTCTAGCTTTAGCATCATTAAAAAAAATCGATCAAGTCTAAAAAGTCTGCTTTCAATTTATTTATAAGGCTCTTTTTCCAGTGAGTTTTAAATGCCACAAAAAAACAAGAAAAACTATACAAGAAAAATAAAGTGGCTGTTAATATAAGACTTTAGGATTGCTCTATCCAGCTCAGTCAATCAGGGACAAATTGTTTAATTGTATGTTTTCATAAAATGTCAATATGTCAAGTCAAGAAAAAGGCCAACAGATTGGAAGGAAGGGGGAAGGGAAGGGGGAAGGGAAGGGAAGGGAAGGGAAGGGAAGGGAAGGGAAGGAAAGGAAAGGAAAGGAAAGGAAAGGAAAGGAAAGGAAAGGAAAGGAAAGGAAAGGGAAGGAAAGGGAAGGGAAGGGAGTTGGTCAGAGAGGACAGATAAAAAGTACAAACTGACACTGGAACATCTGTTGTACAAGGAAGGATAGAAAATGGAGCATGGGGAGAACAGGATTCAGACAGCTGAAGACAAAAGTGCCATGACATCTGTTTGGCCCACAAGAAATTGATTAATTGTAGTAGCAGTAACACAAAAGCACTGGAACATCTGTTATGAGACAGAAGAGACTGGAGTTTGGTAAGTACGTGGAAATATGACATATAACAGCAAAGGGAGATCAGACATAGAGAAGGCTTCACACTGATGAAGTGTGTTGAGACAACTATCTTGTAAATTGGGCTATATAAATAAAACTGAATTGAATTGAAGCCACAGTTTGAAAGGCAGAGAAAAACACCCAGATCATCCATAGGCCATCCCACTGGTGATAACATGAGGATGCCCCAATAAAGACATGGCTCAAGGCCACTGAGGCCAACCTCAAGGTTCGTCGAAAAGAACGTTGTTTAGGTCTAGCTTTAAAGACACAGATCCTGTCTACCTATTGGAGTGGATTGCGGAGTTGGTTTGACAATTAAATAGTCTGATAGTTAAAGGCCCCATGCCTCCTGTTCTGGTTTGGGATATTTTTTGCATGGGAAGTTCAGGACCATTACACCTCTAGACAGATAGCATGTGGTTACCTTGGGAAAACTGTTAACGAGAGGCAGTAACTCAGAAACGCATGGGTCACTTGCAAACTTCGAATGTCGCCTTTGGGAGCACATCTGTGCTGGGTGAAGTGAAGCAAATGCACAAGAACCCTAGAAGGCACACCAAGCCCAGAAAATGAGCCGAGGCCTAAAGCAGTCTCATCGGAAAAAAAAAAAAATTACTTCCGTTTTTCCCCCATCAGTCACCCGGAGAAGAGCATTGAGGAGCAAGGGAGAACCAGATGTGGGATTTTTTTTTTTGTTACTAGGATTTAATTTCCTCTCTTTCCATATTTTATAAAAACCCCTCTCCTTTTTCAATCTCAGTCCTGGTGCATTCATCTCTTCCTTTCCTGCCTTTATTCCTCCACCATCTATCATGAAATCTTACTTTATTATGCTTTACAGAGGAATATAACCCATCCATCATGATGTGGCCTGGTCCCCCACATCGTGATCCTGCACAGTTCAGTAGTTGCCAGCAGCAGCATGGACCAACTGTTGCCCATGTCTATTCTGCAAGGCAAATCTGGCACTGTCTATTACACAAAGCTTGACTTCAGTTGTTTTGTGTCACAGCTTTGTACAATCAGAGGCTGCTTCTAAGCACCCTTCTAGTCAAACAATTTTTTTGTGGGTAGAAAAATAGCTGTGTAGATGGATGATTGGGGTTAAAAATGATATGCCAAGCTTAGAATAGGGGGCATTAACAATGTGTAAAAGAGGAGACGATGAAATGAAGAGGCTCAATCCACTTGCAACAAATTTATATACATTTATGCCATGATTATGTAATCCATTTGGAGTGTATGATCCTGTCTAAGTGGTCCAATGGGTCATTTTTAATATATTGTAAAAACAAATATCCATTTCAATAATGATTTTTCTGAGTTTACATCTAAAAAATAATAGGATGTGGAGAAGGCCTTGGGTATTTTCTAGAAAGAACATGTTCTGATGGACAGATGCTCATCCATCCGTCCATTTGTCCATTCGTCCATCCATCCCCTGATCTGTATGCCTTAAGGTAGAGTTATGTAGTGCTTTTAATCTTGCCACAGCCAACCTGAGGAGTGGAATTAAGGGGACGAGGAGGGATTATCACAAGAACAAAGATGGCAACCCAAAGTAGGTACTGTATATCTTCAGACATCAGATGAGCTGTGATGTGGATGGAGGGGAGCACGTCAACTTCAAAGACAGAAGAGCAGAGCTGCGTTTTTGCCATCGACTGTATATGAGAACTAGACTGGGTGACCCCTCCGCCCTCGTGTTCCAAACAGGAAGTGGCCACTTGTGTGACTAAGGTTGTGTCAGAATTCCTTCATTTTTTATTTATGTATGTATATCTATTTAATAGGGACAAATAAAAAAATAAAAAAAACAATTGTAGCAATGGCTAAATTGCAACACCTGTCCCTAGAGGAGCTTTCACAGAGATTGTAAATAAACAGTAAAAAGACAATACCAATGGTTAAAAAACATTCAATGCCCTCACATACAATGTACTCATTTACATGCTTCACATACACAGGGTATTTCACATCATATGGTTGCAATGCCAATGAGCCAAGATTTAATTTGGTTTTTAAAAGTTGGACAGCATAGTTAAAGATTTTATATTTACAGGAAAACTACTCGCATTATATAGTGTGTTCACCATTTTGTAGGGCTGTCAGAAGCTACAATTTCAAAATCAAATGCCCGAGAAATTTCCCAGACGTCTCTAGGAAAAGAAAAAGTGAGGATCGATGCTCACTAGATTGACCAAAATAAACTAGAAGACATTGTGTCTGAACACGTTTTTTTAAGAAACCATCTACCTTTTCATCATCAGTGTGGATTACACAATGGATTCTTAAACGGTCTTTGTAAAATGTTTGCATCTATTAGGTGTTTATTTTGTGAAATTGTTGACGTCATACTTGCCGTTTAAAAAAAAGGAAAAGGCAGTGAGCATGGGGTCTGAATTGCTTTCAGTATCCAGGGCACTAGATAATCACTGTATAGTTGATATTGTCTAGTAAAATAACCCCAGATTGTGAATTGTAAACTGTAATATTCCACTCAAACTATTCATCCATCCATCTTCCTCCGTTTATCTGGGACCAGTCGTGGGGGCAGCAGTCTAAGCAGAGATGCCCAGACTTCCCTCGCCCCGGCCACTTCCTTTAGCCCCTCTGGGGGGACCCCAAGGCGTTCCCAGGCCAGCTGAGAGACATAGTCTCTCCAGCGTGTCCTGGGTCTTCCCCGGGGCCTCCACCCCATTGGACATGCCCAGAACACCTCCCCAGGGAGGGGTCCAGGAGAAATCTGGACTAGATGTCCGAGCCACCTCAACTGGCTCCTCTGGATGTGGAGGCTAAGCGGTCTTACTCTGAGCTCTCTCCGGGTGACCGAGCTTCTCACCCCATCTCTAAGGGAGCCCAGCCACCGCTACAGAGGAAGCTCATTTCAGCCGCTTGTATTCGGGACCTCGTTCTTTCTGTCATAACCCAGAGATCGTGATCATAAGTGACTATTGGAATGAAGATCGACTGGTAAATTGAAAGCCATGCTTTGTGGCTCAACTCTCTCTTCACCACAACGGACCGGGACAACAACCGCATAACTACGGACGCCGCTCCGATCCGCCTGTCAATCTCACGCTCCGGTCTTCCCTCACTCGTGACAAAGACCCCAAGGTATTTAAACTCCTCCACCTGATGCAGGGACACTCCACCCACTGAGAGATGGCAAACTACCTTTCTCCGGTCGAGAGCCATGGCCTCAGATTAAGCGGTGCTGACCCTCATCCCAGCAACTCAAACTAACTTCTATTTTTCTCTCAGCTATCTGTGAGAGAGATGTTTTTGCATTTTCATTCATATGAAAGAAGTGATTCTGTGATGGATCCATGAGGCCTTTCAAACAACACAAAACATGGAATCATTCCAAGTTTCTAAACCTGACTCAACAAAGCTTTTCCTTTCCTTTTTCTGGATTGATAAACATGCAACCATAATTCCTGGCTGAGCCAGATGAAGTCAAGCCTGGATTTCTATCTTATCCTGGATTACTTTTTTGCAAGAGTCCTCTGGAGTTCAATGTTTTGCACCTCTCTATTTTAGGATAGAACCAATTTGTGCATGTTCCTTTCAGACCAAACAGTCAAACCTTTAGCCAAAACTGCTGCTGCCACGTCAAAACATCTAGAGCAGGGGTGTCAAACATACGGCCCGCGGGCCGTATCCGGCCTGCCAGGTGGTTTAGTCCGGCCCACACATGAAGAGTAAAAATCACAAGGATGTTTAAAAAAGAAAGCAAGTTTCTAGTCCATTCCTGTGGCGAGTTATGATTTTTTAAAGAAATAACCGAAATCCGCAATTCTGCCACTAGCGGGAGCAAAGGAAAAGCTAAACAGGTGAAACAATATAACTCTGCATGTGCCAAGAACAGAACCTAACAGCTCTGTGTCTGGGAGGTCAGTAGTTTGGTTCCCTGTGAGCCTCATCACTGAAGGATGATCAGTAGTGACACCCTAATGACCAAAATGTTGTCAAAAGAAATAAAAGGTTGAAGTGAAGTCCTAAACTTTCCAGGAAAATGGAAAGCGTTTTATTTGTTCACGGAGCTGAATGCAAACCTGCATGCTTGGTATGTCATCAACATGTTCTCCAAGAATATGACATTCAGCCCCACTATGAGACTCTCCACAAAGAAAAGTTTCACCATTTGCAGTTAAGAAAAAAAAGATTTACCAACTATTAGCTGGACTGATAAATAACCATCTGGATTTACTGCAGCCGTGGCGTCAGTGATGGAGCAGTGACACCTAGCTACCTTATTGCAGACAAGTTGGAGCCAACATCCAAACTATTTTCTGATGGTGAACTTATTGAAAAATGCTGAAGGTTGCAGAAGTCTTGTTCCCAAAAAGCAGTCGACCTTAAACATGAGTCTGTCAAGAATTACGATCACATCCAACATCTCTGAGGAAACATGGACAGCCATATGAAGGAATCCAGTCATTCATTGTATTTTCAGTCACTATTGATGAAAACACCAACATCACAGATATGTACAACTGATGACATAGTCAGCTCTCTAGTCACTGTGCTGGACAATGTTGGAGTGAACTGGTCACATTAAGTAATTTTGGTCACTGAGGGCGCTCCATCACAGGTCTGGAAGAAGGCAGGTGTTGCCACAATATTCAGGTAGAAACCAGGAAAGATTCTTAAACCGGTAATAATGAATAATAATAATAATGGACATTTCATTGTGTTTTGCACACTTGAATGACAGTAAATGTGTTTCTGCACAGGATTTGAATCCTGATATTGACGGTCTTGTAAAGTTTCAGGAGAGAAAGGAGGTTAACTCCAAACTCTTATGTTCACAAATGTTTACAAGTTTAATTTGGTTTAATTTTGTCATCGTTTGGACGTTTACATTTAAGGAAGACGTTTCATTTTTTTCTGTAGCCCCTCTTGAATTTATTATCAGGATTGCTTCAGCGTCAGATTTAAAATATTCAGCTTGTATAAAATTGAATAAACCAATATTTCTTAAAGTGAAAATAATTTTATTTAAGATCCTTTGTTCTCTGTGAATGAACGTGTAATAAGAAATGATTAGGCTACCATGTTGATTGAGGCATGTTTTTCAATTGGGTAAAAAAACAAGAATAAAGCTCTTATTTTGCCTTTACGCTACTGGTCCAGCCCAGTTGAGATCAGACGGGTTGAAGTTGGCCCCTGAACCAAAATGAGTTTGACACCCCTGATCTAGAGGTTTACAAGCAATCCCCAGACCTCCCAGAACCACAGCCTCTGACTCGTGGGAGTGTAGATCAGGAGGAAATCACAGACTGTAATAATTATCAAACACTGTTCACGCATACCTTTTAAATGACTGCAATTATTCTTTGTAATGTGATTGGGCCAAGGCGGGTTCTCATGAGAACAGTGCATTACAGTAAATATGTCAGCTTGACACTGATGTAATTCGGAGACCGCGAGCTGGAGAACATACAAGCACATTAGTAGGACTTCCACTGCGGGGTAGTCATCAAACTTTACTCAATGAAGCGAGTGATTAAAGTTCATTTCAAAGAAAAACTTTCATCCACATGAGAAATAACGTGTGGCTGAAAACAGCTTATCTTATCGCAGGTCATCCAAGTCCTGAATCCTCACGACAGCAAGCAGTAATCCTATCGCTGCGTTGATTAAGAATTGTCCCTAATTAATTCAAATCATTTCATACTGAATGGACTCGATCATTAAAGATCAGTAAGACATCTCTGTAAATTAACCTTTGACTTCAGAAAAATGCAGATTCAATCCTTTTGATTAATTAACTAGAAAACATCAATTTAAAAAAAGTTTTTCACCTTTATTTGATCAAATGAAATAGATGAACGCCACAAAAATTACAAGAAAAAATGCTGTTGTTTATTTAAAATGGTTTTTATGTTGTATTCTTTACATAATTTAAAATATAAAACAACAACCCATAAAAAAAGAATAGGCAGAAGCATATGAAGCTTATTAGAAGCCTTACGATCAGAATTCTTCAATGTCCATGCTGATCAGTTTGACAAACTACAATCAAATTAAATACAAATAGAAGGATACAAGTAAATACCATCTGTGTCTTGTAATCATTTATGCATTTACTTTTGAAGCAATTTTGAACTGCAGAAAAGAAGTACTTAATATTAACTCGTCTCTTAGTTCAATCCGTAATTTCACACCAAGAACTGAACCACAGCTTGCTGTAACATGAGTTTGAACTTTAACCTGTTCACAGTGATGAAGGCCTCTTAAATTATAGTGACTAACTCTTAAAGCAAATAATCTGGAATTCTGGAATTAAATTGTGTTTAACTCTATGAACAATTTCTACGACTTTATTATAAACAAAGTCCTTAACTTTAATACTTTCAATTAAACTAAAGAAAGAATTTATTGGTTCATAATAGCCTGCTTTATTAACTATTCTATTGGGTTTTTTTTGTAATTAAACCAAGGATTCAACAATATTTTTTGCTGCATTTCCCTAAATCTCTGCACAATATGAAACATGTGGGACAATAATGAATAGTTAATAAGATACAAGCTAGAAACTTTGTGTCTTATGTAAACTAATGAGATTTCCAAGACAATTTTTCATCAATTATAATATCAATAAACTTTACTTCTTTAAGATATTGAATTTCTGTTCCATATATATATTATTTAAGATTTCTGACCTTTCTATTGCCAGGAAAAAAGTCGTACATTTAGTTTTATTTTCATTTAGAGATAACTTTTTATGACTTAAATTCTTGTTCAACTACACTCAGCTATTCATCTATATTTTTCCTGTTCAAAAAATTATAGTAAATAAAGAAATGTTAGTAGGAAACATTAAATAAATGTCAAAAAAGGTAATTTGACCAAATCAGCGCATTTGAACTGAATTAAACCAACAAAAATCAAGTAAAGGTTTTTATTTGTCAAACTGATCATCAGTTGATCAATTGAAATTATAATAAGCAAATAGAATTGATGTTTTTATGCAACATTTTTATGCTACAGACAATGAAATCATTCTAACCCTCACCAACATCAGGCACAGCACTTTCCGTTACCAGTGCACAATTTGATGTTTCTTTTTAAGCCGTAAAAGTCCCGACCCGAACATGTCTTAATCTATTTTCAAAGTGTTCCCAGTGGTCTTTTAATTATGATTAAATTAATTACAGTTTAAATAAACCATCAACCTTTATTTCATCATAACACCGTGGATTCTCAAATGGTCGTTGTATAATGCTCATATCAATTAGATTTTCACTTCGTGGAATCTGTGATATTGTATATCTATATCATATTCGCCACTGATAAAAAATAAAAATAAAAAGTAGCAAGCATGGGATTGCTTTTAAAATCCAGGGCAATAGATAGTCAAGCACTTTATGGTTTTTTAGTTGTTAGGGATAAGGGTGGGAATTCTGACATAGCAAATATTGGAGCTATCCAGCTGTACTGTGAGCCAGAAGCCAGGTCAGACGAGGAAAATGAAGGCATTCATGGATCTAGTCATCTTCAACTGGATGTGTCAGAATAGAGTGGAGCTGGGAGCTGCAAGCGTCACACTCACAAACAATTTAAATAAAGAAATACTCAAAAATGCTAATTTAAGATTAAGTTTATTTAAGTGTGTCCTCTATCATGAGAGAAATACCAATAGAACATGTTTAAAAACACCAAAAACACATATTTCATTGGAGTGAGTCTTTGAGCTTTAAAGTTTCTAATTTGGGTTTTCTTTTTTTTCCTTTTTACACTGTTTGCTCTTTACTGTTTGTTGTATAAGTGCAAACACTCACCGGTCCTTTCTTTCCTAATTTCACGCTCCACTTTCTGCTTACAGTTATAAATCCCTTCCGCAGTCGGTCTCTCGGCCGTGACCTTGGTAACTACTGATGAGAGGATGGACATCTTCATTCACTGGCTGTCATGCTGATGACCAAAAAGCAAATCAAGCGCACATTCAGGCACACACACACATACACACACATACACACACGCACACACACATTTAGGAGCAGAGAGGAAAGAGACACACATGGATGCAGAGGACCCGTGCGACCCAGGTTGTCCTTTGTCCTTTGTCCTCTGATCTGATTTACCTTCATAAATTAGCTGCCACCAGAGCCGATGAAATCTGCCACACACATGGGTTGAGAATAGGAGATAAAAAAAAACTCACATCTCCTTTTTTTCTGAACCCTTCTATTCCTTCCACCTGTTGATATGACTCCACACTTTAATTAAAAGAGAGGTCTAGAATCGCCCTCACAGGTCCAGAATACATTCCCACACTTTCTAAGAGTGATAAATTGCTTCAGACTGCCTGGTAGGTTGTCGGCACTATGTGGCTATGACACTAATGGCAATACTTGACAACTCCCCGGACAACCCATGAACCTGAATGTGTCCTTTATTTATATTTACAGTCACGCCTTTGATACTTTTTTTCTTCTGCAGTGGCTAATATGAAGGCCCAGCCCAATAAATCCCACACGTTTCAACCTCTCTAACAAGAACAGCAAATGTGGCAGACTGGAGAGAGATACCGAATGATCAATAGAAACCACATTTGCTTCAATTATTTTTCCTCTTCTCAGCAGAATCTCTGCTCTTTTAGAGAATCTGCTCACCGCAATTAGAGTTGCTGATGGTGTCTTCTGTGTCGCTGGTGGGAGATTTAATTTAAAAGAAGGAGCCAAGCAGCAATGGTTTGTGGGAAGAGGTGATAATGGAATTGAAATGGATACAAATTAGTCAGCGGATGACATTCATCATGTAGAAACAAAATCCTTAAATTACTTTAAAAAGCATTTAAATCTTGAATTATTCCATTAAGAAAGGTAACATCTGTTGAATTTTCTTTACGCTTAGTGGATTTTTTATTGAAGAATTTTGTCCAAAAATGTTGTCAGCCTTTAAGGATATTTTTAAACCCCACTGACTGCATGTAGATAATTCAACCAGAATTATGAGTGTTCATGTTAACACACTGTTGTGTTCTAACAGAACATTAGTCACACCCAAACAATGCCTGTGACTAAAAGAAGAGCACCTCTCCCACCCCTCTCACTGTTAAAAACTGTATTTACCTGTGTCCTTGCTTTGCAGCAGAGAAGATACTGTATCTGTCTACTCTGGAAATACACAAGTTCACATTTTAAAAATGGCCGAAAATGTGCCTAGAAAAAAACAATTGAAGGAAAAATGTATCATGGGTAAAAAGGCTTTCACTAAACAGGCCAATTTCTTGAGCAGAAAACCCTGAAGTTTGGCAGAAAATGAACTAAACAAGAGTTCGAAAGCTCTCATTGGAGGCAAAAAAATCGATGGCCAAAATGCAAAACCCCCTGTCAGCAAGTTTCTAGATTTTTAGGCTTTGCATCCCCCTGTGACGGTCCCCAGCCCGGATAGGATAAAGGGTCGTGTCAGGTAAAACGTAAAACTTTCTGCCACACCATCTGTGCGAATCAGTGGCAGGTGATTCGCTGTTGCTGAAAGATATGCCAAAAGACGAACACTGAGACGGATAACTCCACATTTTAAGTGCATGAAAATTCTGATGAGAGCTGAAGGCCTCTTGTGTTGGACATATTTTACTTTAACAGCAGGGGTTATGAATCTTCTGACAAACCAGAGGTATGTCTGAATAAACCCCTTTTGTAATCAAGGCCAAACTTTATTCATTCAAATCATATTTGAAAATATTTTGTGTTGGACCGGACGGAAAAGGAAAGGAAGGAAGAAGAGAGAGGGATATTAGACAGGGGGGGATAGGAGGGTGATTATAGAAGGGGGGGGGGTCCACCCACACACTCAAATGTTATAAACATACCTGTTGGCTCCAAAAATGTCCACATGTCAACATGTATACGATACAGATAGTGTTCACACACGCATACTTATGCCTTCAAACCAACTAGTGTGAAATATTTCATTCAATCACGTAAACTATTAGTGCAAAGGTGAGCTAACACCTGTGCTCAAGTGATTGTTTATGTTCTTCTAAAATGGATGGTTGAATGTAAAAGGAAGGAGGGAGAGTGACCAGCCATCCCCACACCAAGACCCCCGCTGCAGCAGAAGGAGCAGCTAGAACCCCCAACACCCCCACGGTAGCAGATAGAGAACAACCGCCCCCCGGGATTACATCCGCCACCCAGGCCAGGGCCAGCAGGACCGCCACGGGGGCCCCCAGAGCCAGAGAGCAGGGAGGTAGAGCCCTGCGCGGGACTATTTTCTTCATCCCGCCCGCGCCCGCTGAATTTCTAACCAATCCCGCCCGCTCCTGCAACGTATGCGTTACAATCCCGCCCGCACCCGCAATATGTATGTACACTCCCGCCCGCACCCGCAATATGTATGTCCACTCCCGCCCGCACCCGCAAAACTCATAGAATTTAGTCCCGCACAGTAATAGAGATGCATTGATTTTGTATCGTCTCCTGTCCCGCAGGAAAAAAACACCTATTTTTATTGATATTATTAAAGAGATTCATGTCCCTCCTCCAGCCTCATCTTTTCATGCATTCCTCCTTTGTGTAATGTGCAACTTAAATATTAAATATATTTTCCCAAATCCTGTTCGGTTAAAAGTGTGCGTGTGTGCGCGCGCAGACAGCTGTCCTGAAGCGTGCTCTTAGTAAGGGGCGGGGCGTTGCACACCCCCAAAAACAGGTTAGATGACAGACGCCATTGGGCGTCTCTACCTGGTGCCTTCACGGAGCTTCCGTACTTAAGAATCCAACAGCCGCACAGCCTAACGTAGTCCGCTAATATATATTCATGAGATATTCATGGCAGCGCTGATCCTGCGGGGTTTTTTTTTTGCCGCCCGCTCCCGCCCGCAGCACAATTCAAACCGCCCAATCCCGCGAGATTTGGGTTGGGTCCCACGGGACCCAGCGGGACCCAATCCAAATGCAGCCCTCTACATGGAGGCATGCGGGGACAGAGAGTGCAGCTCCACCCCAATCAGGATAGCAGCCCCCCCGCCGAGACGGGAGGGCCCAACGCGGGGCCCCATCTCAGAAGAGCTCCCACAACCCCAGAGAAGCACCTCACAACCAGCCAGGAGTTCTGGGCATCCCCCCACCCCAACCCCAGGTACGAGCCAGGACCCCCCAAGGGAGACCTGCCCCACGCTCCAGGCAGCCACCCACCCAGCCCACGGTTGGTCCAGGAGAGACAAAGGCAGGGGCCAGCCATCCCCGCCCAGGAGGAAGACATCCAGGAGAAGAGGGGGTCCACAAGAAGTGTTGCAAATATGGCCCGACCTGACTCACCCACATTTGGAAATTTGGCGAGGCCCAGTGCTCAGGGGCAAGGACCAGAACCCACACCACAGGGACACGGACACCCCTGGCTCAGGTGTGATGTGATCCCCAGCTCTTGGCCTGGCCAGGAAGCTCAGGGATCCCTCTCCCTGCGTGGAGAGAGGACTGCCGGGCCCAGGAAGCCAGCACCCAGGGAACACAGCCACCGTTGCCAAGGGCCCAGTACCCCCTACCAGGGATGGGGTAGCGAACAGATGGTCCCAGGTCAAACCTTCCTTGTGAAATGCATGTGTGTGTGTGTGTGTGTTTGTGTGTGTGTGTGTGTGTGTGTGTGTGTGTGCGTGTGTGTGTGAGGGCGTGTGTGTGCATGTATGTGTGTTTGTGTTAGAGTGTAAATTCGACCCTTTTTTAAGACAAGAAGGGCATAAGAACCAGGAATATTTTAAACGTTTTTCTTTTATTTCCTGAAAAAAGGGATTTTTTTTCATTACATATTTGACATACAAATCATTGATAAATTGCTTATAAACAGCGCACAATTCATGTTCTACGTTGATTTGCGTGTTCTTTGTGTGGTTTATTCGTACGTCTTCTGTGATTTTAACGTGGTTCATCTGTGAAAATGTCACTTTTCTCACCACGTATATTCACATCATTCATGACCAATTTTCATCCGTGCAATATGCGCAAAATGTACGTAGTGGCTGTGTGACCCCACCTTTATTTGATTGTATTTTAACTTGAATTCTTTTTACAGAAAAGAACTGATAATCGCAAAGGTGAGAGTTAGCAGAGAACACACTTGATGTTTATACTGTCAACAGAGAAAGAAAGGGATTAAGAATTTGATCCATAACCTCTGTGCCCCCTCCCAGCATGAGGCAGCATGACGAACCCTTCATCAGCTGCAATGCACACACACACACACACACACACACACACACACACACACACACACACACACACACACACCCACACACACACCTGTCTGGAACATTTATTCTCACCCACACCAACGTTGGCTCTGAGAGTTTTGGCACGTCTGCTGGAAGGAGGGTTTGAAGATTTCCTTCGCTGGTTCTGCTAGAATACCTGACCCTCCATAAATCTAAGCCCTTCATGACATTCCCAGTTTTTCAGTTTTCTCTTCGTCCGTTCAGTTCTTTATTCTCCTTTTCAGTCCATGCTCTTTCTCACACTCTCTTCTGGCCTTTCCTTTCTCATTTTAATTCATTTGATTTTTTTAGCCATGTCTGAAGCTTCATATCAGATATTTCTCTGGGGTCTAGAGCAATACTTTACAAACAACATGACCTCTAAATTTCATGGAAAGTAACAGTCATAGCTATCAGACTGGCTGTTACATAAAACCCTTCGCTGTCCTCCTACAAACATATTCATATCTTAGAAAAGTGAAAACTGTTAATCTACTCAATGCTTAAAATAATGCAAACAAAATTAAGAGGATTTTATTACAATAAAGCAGAAAATGTTATTACTTTCTTCAAATCTCAAATCAAAAAGTGCAAAAAACATAATTATAGAATTCTACATTTGCCTGTTTTTTTTTTTTTACCAACATTTGATTTTTTTGTCAGACAATTTAATTTTGCATGTAAACGTTGAAGGTCTTCATATTGTTCATCATTTTTGCAATGGTTCTGGTGGATGCAGAACGGAGCTTCTGTTGAAGTATTTTCAGCTGGTTTTGTGTCAAGTTTCACCTTCAAGTTGCTGTCTGTTTTTTATGTCACTCCTTTAAAATTATGTTTCCGTCTGCACTCCAGTTATATTTGTATCTATTGTAAATTTGTTCCCAGTGGTCTTTTATTTATGATTAAGATGTTTTTAGTCAAAATAAAAAATTTTAAAAAGCCGGTGTGGTTTTTAGGATGTATTTTCTGCAGAGTGCCAGGAGTTCTTCAGAAATTTTGCCTGAGTTGCGGCGGGACTGTGTGCAGAATAAACCCTCTGCTGATGTCCTTTGTTTACACTCTCTCCATCTTCCTTACAGCCCCTCACAACCCCAAGCTGTGCTGTGCAACAAAAATCAACATTGTAGCCGTTCAGCCACACAGTTAAGATCCAGATTCCAGCTCAGACAAGGAAAATAAAGACGTTAATGGATCTACTTGTCTGCAAGTGGAAGCATCAGAACGGAGCTGAGCAGGGAGCTTGTCGCCCGCCCATTTCAGTTGCTGCCTCCCAAACCTGAGCTTTTTCAAACAGCAGGTTTTTGTCTGCTCCCATCCATTAAGATTTGAATAAAGAAATGCTCAGAAAATCAGTTTAATCTTAAGTTTGTTTTATATTTGACCTCCATCATGAGAAAATTGCCTCAAAAACATGTCAAAAACACCACAAAAATGATTTTCATTGGAGTGGGTCTTTAAGATTTTTCATGTTCAGAACTTAAAAGACACTGTTAAGGTTTGTTTTGGGTGTTTTGTTAATGCAAAATCTCTGCATATATAAGGTTAAGCAGCTATACACAGAGAGGGAGGTCCCAAATAAACATTTTGTTTTCGTCCTCAGCCCATTTCCCATTGTCTGTCTCCATCAGTTAACGGGTGGGAGATGTGAAAGGGGTGGGGGCTTGTTTGTAGGTCTGGGGAGGGGGCTCTATTTTAATTATTCGTGCTTGTCTTTATATTTTGTTTTTTAATTTTGTTTTGTTTTAATGTAAAGCACTTTGTGTTGTGTTTTTATAGGAAAAGTGACATTTCAATAAAGTTTGAGTTGAAGTTTGACAAGAGAACTGATAGACTCCAAATCTAAGGACTTTAGTCACACAGAACCAGAGTTCCAAAAATCCTTACAGTGAAAATTCAGGCACCAGAAGAAAAAAAAACTAGATGGTAGCAAAAGACCAGTTTATTAAAAAAAAAAAATGTATAATGTCACAAATGTGAGTTAACTTCTTAAATTTAAGTTTATAGAAAAACATCAGGTAATAGTGTGCAGGTTTGGGGTATAAAGCCTCTCCTCAATAATCTGATTAAATTAAAAGAAAGTTAGAGCTGATCTCCTTTTCTCCTGATCTCTATGCTCAGATATACGAATACACTCATCATCGTTAGGACTTTATTATGGAAAATGAATCATCAGTGTGAATATGAAAGTTTGTGTATCTCTCAGAAACCCTGCAGGCACACAGGAACACACACTCAAACGAACTTGGAGAGCCTCACCGGAGATGCTTCTGAAATCACACACGTCAAAGTAGTTGCAGCCACCAGCGCTGACCTTCCCATCAAGCCAGGACCAATGTCATGTTGCATTAAGCCCATCTGAAGACACCTGATGCATAAAATTGTTCTTTTCCTAGCTGCTCAGGTGAGTGAAGTGCACACAGCCGCTTGCCAGCGTTGTTCTGAGGCGGTTTTAAAGAAGCAGATGCAGAAAATTGACCTGCTTAGCTTAAAACGGTATGAATGTATCGCTGTAGACAATTAAAATGAAAAATGGGGATTGCAGAAAAGAACAATGCTGGTTGAATTTCCCTAAAGTAGGCTGGGTGTCCGGGGAGCTCAAGGACAGCGTAGTTAATGGAGCATCGGGAAGATGACAAGGAAGGAAGGAAATGAGGCGGATGTTGGAAGAGGCATGGATGACAGAGGAGGAACAACTCCTGGAATATGGCAATTTCTCATAGAAAGAGGAAACTGAAATGTGATTGTCATAGATTTAACATTAAAGCCGCAATTTTTAGTTTTCATCTTATTTTTCATGAAATTTAAGCAACTGCTGAATATTTGACAATCTATTTGTGTAAAAATGAAGGTTTTATGCAAAATTCATCACATGGATTGTAATTGTGTTTCATAGAATCCAGATTTCTGTTTGGTGCGTTCCATATTTAGAGGTGCTGCAGCTGCCATCGTCCATCCTCCATCTGAGGCCGTGGCGGGATGTCAGCACTCACTCATCAAAGTGAAGACTGTATGCGACAATTCTGTCCCAGTTCCTTGACTCCCTTGACCCTTGACAACACTTCTGCATGTGTGTCTGGGGAAAGGCATGCAGTGGGCAGTCGCCTCCAGATAGACAGCTACATGCTGTCACCTCCTCTGTTTCTGGTCTAAACAGTGACGTTTGATTTGTGTGTAAATCAGACCTCAAAACACAAAACTGCAACAAATAACCACATTTACTCCAATCAAAATGCGGGTTATAAGTTCTTGTGGCGTTTTTCTGATGACGGAGGACATATGTGAAGAAAATTAAGTTTAAAATTGCATTTCTGAGTATTTCTTTAATGTTACCCAGATCGCTGCCTTTTGATGAAGCAAAGAGCACCTCTTAAGAAATGTAACATACATGTGACTCCTGAATTCTTCCTGAAAATATGTTGTTCCATCAACATTTAGGGGAAATCTGCCCCCCAATAAAACTAAAGTATTAAGAGTTTGTGGGGAATCAGGAGAGTTAAAGATCCACTCTCCCTGAAATTGTGTTTTTGGTGTTTTTAACATGTTCTTCTGCAATTTTTCTATAATAGAGGACATATATTAAGAAAATCACGCTTAAAACTGAGTTTCTTTATTAAAATCGTTGCAATACAGGAGTAGACAAAAAATGCTGTTTGACAAAGAGCATTGGTTATGTAGAAAATACGCTTGGCAGGACACCCTCCCCCCCCACTCTGCTCACTTGCAGACAAATGGATCCATGGATGTCTTTGTTTTCCTTGTCTGAGCTGGAATCTGGATCTAAACTTTACATCTGGATAGTTCGGGTATTGCATTTTTGTTGCATCAGTAATGTTAGGTTGGGGCTGCGGGGGGCTGTAAGATAGCGAGACACAGTGTGATCAATGGAGGGGAAAGGGGGCGGCCTCACCCTGTGCCAACAGTCCCCACCCACAACTCAGAAGTGAATTTCTGATGAACCACTGCTGCTCTGCAGAAAATATGTCCCAGAAAACTAAACCAGTTTTTAGATTTTGGCAACAAAAAAAAAATTATAATAGTTAAAAGACCACTGGGAACATTTTAAAAATAGATCAAAAGATGAGGTTGGACAAAGAAGAGATTTAGCCTTAAAACTATAAATGAATAAAAAATAAGACAAGAATGTGTCATTAAAGAAATATTTGCAATAGATCACCAACCATGCAGCTGTAAGGAGGTATTTGACTAGGCTAAGCAGCTGTGTGGAGTCATTTAGTGTCACTTTTTTTTTGCCAAATTCTACTTTGAATGCAAACCTGTGGAAAATTTACATCTTAAATACTTGGAATACCTAAAGCTCTTCCTCTTTGAGCTTCTCATGTGCAACCAAATGAGCCAAAACTGAAAGTATGTCTTATATAAATGCATTTATTTGGTCAACACATTTCTGGGATAAGTTTGAGGCTTCACTGAACGGCCTTTTGGAGAGAAGAGTGAGTGAGAAAGAGCTACAGAGGTGCTTCCTGAGCAATGAGCACTTCAGTGAGGAGCTGCAACCTCAGCACAGCACAGGAACACTCAGAATTCATCATCCAAGACAGCAGCTGGCAAAGCGGCCGGTGGGGCAAACACATGCATGCAGCCAGACGCAGCATGCAAGCTTGTTTGTACGCTGCCCACCACTTCCACTCTTCAAGGCTCTCGCAATCCATCCTGCTGTCCCGGAGAACTTACAGGCTGGAATTTGTGCAACGCTTTGTTTTTTCCTGCACCTCTGAGCTGTCAGATTCCTGCCGCAGACTCTGAAGCTGTGATCATAAGTGCAGAGTGTCTAAATGTCTGGACAACCTCAGATGAACGTCATGAGCCAAATTACCTCATCTTATTGAATACCTGTGTGTCACAAGTGGTAGACGTTTCTTGTTTTTGAGTCGTGTCATTTGTTACTATGTGAGAAATATCAAGTAATATCAATAATATCAAGCCTGTCCTGCCATTCCTGATGATTTGATTTAGCCTGTAAACAAACTCTACCTAATAACTTCAACACGTAATGACTTTTGTTAATAATTAATCACTATATTTGATTAACATGTGTGTATTCTAAACATTCCTGCAAAAGAAATCTTAATTTATTGTTAATTATCATTTTCCTCTTACATTTTTAATCTTTCTTTTCAATCAATGCAATCCTTTGTTTCTGAAATAAGTTTCATATGTGCTTTTTTTTTTGGTATTGTCTTGAAATAATACTTAAAATAAACCCCCCAAAAATCTAATCAAATTAGATTTAGATTAGATTTTTACATTACAATTAGATGTTTTTAATTCATATTTGCCTTACTATTGTTCACAAGAATGACACATAATCCTAAAAAGATAACTCTGCGACAACCTAAACAGGATTTGACAATATCTCTTACTTTTTACTGACATTAATACAAAAAATATCTTTATAGAGGCAGAAAATCCATTAAGAAATGCTTTAAGAAGAGGAAAACATGGTTCGTCATTCCTTTTTTATACATTTATTACTGTAATTGCATTAATAAATTGCAACTACTTGCATATTATGATCAAAATTCACCCGCAAAAAGCGATGAGGATTATGATTCAGTTTTATGGGATTGTTTTATCAGGAATAGTTTACTGTGCAAACAGCTCAGTTTTACTCAAACGCAAATCTGAAGGTGGGATTTTTCCCCCCAAATGAAATCCAACAGCCAACACAAAAATCCCACTGGAGAATTTAATTTGAAAAATGTAATTAGAAAAGGCCCCAGAAGAAATCAGCCAATGGCCTAGAAATCTGGAACTAATGTAACCCTTTTCAGCAAAGATACTGCCTTTACCAGATATTTGCTACTCTAGCAAAATTGTGTTAACCTCTATTTTTATAGTTAAATATTTACTATAGGGGGGTAACCATTTTATTGAATAATTATACAAATAAAGATTCTTAAAAAGAATGAATGGCACCAACGCCAGTAACCTTTATAATGACAATGGAGAGGAAAAGATTGACTGAGTCTCAGAAACAGACTTTTTTTTTTTAAATTACAACCAGCAAAACAGGATAATATTAAGGTAATTTACTGGATTTAATGTACTTTTTACAGCAATAATATAATGAACTTCTGGTAATCAATCCTGAATATCGAAATTCGGTCAGAATCAATGTCTGTACTTTGCTGCCCTCTGGTGGTACATTTGAGGAAAAGACAATTTAATTCAGGCAATGAGTGAAATTGGTACTGAAGCTAAAATTGAAAAATGACAATGAGGCACCCATAGCATTCAACAGCAGTAATTCACATTGTGTTGACAAAAAAAGTTTGTCTTTTTTGCCCAGCGGTCCATCTTCCACTTCCTTCCATCCTTCCGTTTTTGAGTTTCTGTGCAGGTTGTGTGGTCTTTTCCTGGGTGGGCTGTTTCTCTTGGTATAAAAAAGAAGTCTTAAAGGATCTGTTCTGTGCTTGAAGCAGAGATATCTAGGAGTCTCCATGCAGCATATGGGTTAAGCTCCTCCTGATCTCGGCTTGAAGAAACCCACATACATCATCCTGAGAACTTTATCCTGGAAGGAACAACACAGGAGTGAAAAGAATATAAGCCAGAGTTCATAGAAAATGTATGGCTTTACCATAGTAAATAGCCTGAGCTTTCATTCTGTGTTTGTGCATTTAGATTTAAGACTTATTTTACTTTATCAATACACATAAGCATAGTGGTTATGCCTTTTTAAAAAAAAAAGTCAGCTGTCAAATATTTTTTATTAAAATTAGAAATGACTAACATTTAAAAGAAAATCTGCTGGGGGCAAACAACAAGCTTCTAAATGAGGATTTAACTCTTCAAATTTAAATTGAATGAGTTTTAAGTCCTCCATTTTCAAAAGACATACAGAAATTAGCCGTTAGAAATTTACTTCGAGTTATTAGGCGGGCGCTAGGCCCGCCCCCTTTTCACTCCATTCATAACTAACTTTTCATAATTTCAATGTGTGCTCTCCTGTAGCTTCTCATCATAGACACAAACCTTAATGCTGGTGAAACAAAATTGGGCGAGCAACCAGCAGTACAGTTGTATTAATGGTAATAATAATTATAGAAGTTTGATCAGAGCCAGAGGGCAGGCCAGAGGAAAAACAAGAGACATCCATGGATACATTTGTCTGCAGTGATTTTTGTACTGCTCCTGTATCCTGTGGTTTAATAAGAAACACTCGAAATACAGTTTTGACTTAATTTTCTTAATATATGCCACTCCATTAGTAGAAAAATGGCAGAACATGTTGGGATACAATTTCAGTGGAGAGTTGATCTTCACCTCTCCTGATCCCCCACAAACCCTAAAGATTCCTGTTTTATTGGGGGAGATTTCCCTTAAATGTTAGTGGATCAGCACTATTTTTGAGAAAATTACAGGAGAGTTCCATGTATGTAACAGGAGTGCACTGCTTCATCAACAGGCAGTGAATCTTGTAACACCATACTCACAGGGTCTCCCTCCACCACCTCCTTTGGTGTTCGGATCACCATGACCATCTGTGACCTGGAAGGTGATTATCAACCGCAGGACCTTGCTCCCGCCAGTCTTGCCCATGGCCAGCTGGAGAGAGGAAGAGGCACTGTCGTCAATACCTCAACAAATTTGTTATTCACAAGGTTTTATTTCATGAATCAGCGACTAAAGACACAAAAGCAGAAAGAAATATGTACAGTGACCCCTTTATATATCACGGTTTACTTTTCACGGTTTACTTCTTCGCAGTTTGGATTGTGCATTGTGTTCTGCATTCTGATTGGCTAAAAAGTCACTCAGCGAGTAGCTCAAGAATGGGACCCTTTGATGAGCCGTTCATTACGATTTCTCCAACACATAATCGATGGTGGCATATGGGTTGCGCAGGATCTTTAGCAAAGAAGAAAAACAGCAACAACTGCCTATCACTATATTCCTCTCCGAACAAACACACCTGCAGCTGCACTGCCCAGAGCTTCAAGAAAACTTTTGAAGATGCAGCGGCTCCATATGAAGAGCAGTGAAAAGAAAGGCCGAGATACTATCTGTCCCACTGTACTTTTATTTTTTTTCATTATCATTTTAAATTTTCTTCCGTTGAAATCCACTTTCTACCGTGTCGGTGGTAGGAGCTAATCTCATAATTTAAAGCCTTCTGTTCTTATCGATGATTAATTATTATTTGACAGCACACTACAGAAAGTTATTTGTTGAAAACGTTTCCTAAGTACTTTTTATTTATTTAAAAACAATTGATTTAGCCTGTTAAATGGTTTGTTCTTTCTTTTTAATGTATAATAGTGTTTTAATTGTATAATAATTGTAAAAAATAAAGGTTTCTACTTCACGGGTTTGCTTATCACGGGTTCTATTTGGAGCGTAACTTGAACCATCAAGGGATCACTGCAGGTAAAAACAGTGAGTTACACTTGGTGTTAACATGTTTTGGACTTTTAGCCAACACAAGCAAGAAAAAATCTAAAAACAAAAGAGAGAGCCTGTTGTGTTCTGAAACATGAAAATTAAGAGTGGCCTGCTCCTCTCAGTTCACACACTTCAAACCGTGACTTACGTCGATGTTGTCTATGTCCAGAATCTTGGAGTGGAACTGAAGGCCCATGGCCTTGGCCTGCTGAACAGGGTGTCTTGACTGGCTGTATGTCTGCAAACAGGCAGAAAAGAGAAGTAGCCTCACAACAAATGTTCACGGTTGAGTAGGTTGCATCCGAGCTTTGGGAGGGAGTCTGCATTTGTGGGGGCCCTTCTGACTTCATAGCACCAGTCCTTCCAGAACCTCCAGCTCCTCTGATCATGTACCTGAAGAAGACAGCAAATTGCAGTCACATGCACCAGTCTTCCTCATCTACTGAGGATCTTGCTTTTCAGTCAATCTGCTTCAAGCATTGATAAAAATATGGCCTTACTCAGACACAGACTGCAATGCATCTCTAAATAAGACTCAATGGTGACAGCTCAGCGATACCTCCAGTATGTTTGGAATAATGTCTGGATTCACTTTTCTTCGAAAAGCATGTATCAAGGAAGGTCCACCACTTCAGTCTCATCCAACACTTCAGACATTTCTGTCTTTGAAAAGGGAGATCACCTGAAAATAAAACACCCTGAGAAGCAACATCCAGAGGAGGCTGCAGCGGCAGAACCCAGCAGTGGTTGGGGATGTTTTCAAAGCAGCAGGTCTTTACTTTCTCCTCACTGTGGAAGCTGAAGTCAGCCTCTCCCCACCGCTTTGACCTCTCTCACCTATGATGTCCGTCATCTTGTCTGGCAGCGGCTCGGGGAGAGCTTCGGATGAAGGCGTTGTCTCGTCATACGCCATCTTCATTTCAAAAACCGCCGGTTCACACAGAAATGCAAAGATCAGACTAATGCTTTAGAGCGTTTTTACAGACAAGTCAAGCAGATTCACAAAAAGTGGACACATTTCTGTCACTTGAAGGTTGGTCAGACAGTCCTGCACAGTGAAACAATGATAAATACTTGTCTAATAGTCAACTATTTGCATTAAAGATCAAAATAT
Organism: Oryzias sinensis; assembly: GCA_037389245.1. Classification (NCBI taxonomy): domain Eukaryota; kingdom Metazoa; phylum Chordata; class Actinopteri; order Beloniformes; family Adrianichthyidae; genus Oryzias; species Oryzias sinensis. The sequence goes on along the minus strand of CM074498.1, from coordinate 22,931,897 downwards.
TAAAACCCTTTAACACAATCTGTGATCTATAAGTGTGAACACTAGCAGGGATCAAAGATGGTTCCATAGCAGAAAAGGTTTATGTGATGTGATGCTAACAGTTTGTTTTTTTCAAAACGGTTTTTAATTTCTGCCCAATCTTTTCTTTGTGAACACGGTGTGATGGTCTGAACGTGCATCATAGGCACAGAAATGACGGCAGGTAAAGAATTCCTGCTGCTCTACTACATTTAGTCATTTCTGTTCTAAAGTGTTGTTGTGTAAAATGACACAACAACACTAAATCTGAAAGCTGGAACTACACTACATCCTGCTTTTCTTAAGCCTTTCAAGTAAATTATATCCATATACATGTTAGTTTATTTACTGCTAAATAAAGACTTTTTAAAATGATATTTGAGTTATTTTCGTAGCTACCAGGAAGTAAAACGACTTGATCTGAGGCTCCGCCTTTCTCTCCCTTAGTGGGTGCCGCCCATTTCATGACGTCAACCTAGAGCCGGCCTTAGCAGTGTGTCTGCATTTGCGCACGAAAACATCAACATTTTTGCAAGATACATGGATGTTCAGATCATGCATAGAAAGTGTTTAGCCGATCCCCACTAGCTTCACAGAGAAAGTGGGCGTGTCTGTTAGCCTGAGGGCAGCGCAGACTCTTCCTGGAAGGGGCGCTTCCTCACGTTGTGATGTCCCAACGTGAACCCACTCGTTTTAGTGGACTGGGAGGGGCTGGTGCTCAGAGAGCAGTTTTAGAGGAATACTCAGAAATGGGTCAGTGGATCCAAACACTTTGGGTTGTTTTTGTAGAAATGAACATTATCATCACAAAAAAAGCTCAAAGGTTGATTTTGCCGTTATATGCCTTTAATTAGCATAGAAATTTGAAATTTGATCAATGGAAATTAGAAATTATATCTGGTATATGCATGGACTGTTAGCATGGACCTGCATTTTAAAGGGAGCATTTGGGGTTTTACAGGCTGATCAAATCTAGACAAAAAAAAGTTGTTGCTTTTTTTTGACAGAATGTGCAGCTTTTGCAAAAATGGCTGCAATATCTAAAAATAAATTTGAAACAGTTTCCATAAAACCCACTTCTATTTTAGAAATGTTTTCTGATGAATGGTAATTAAAAAGACAATCGGCTCTAAACATCTGGATATGAATAAACAAAGAAAATCGGTTTAAAAAACGGAGTTTGGGCCAAAACATAAAAAGCAGAGCAGAAAAACGAAGACACTTCTGATGAGCCTTACTGGTAGAAGAACCCCGTTGTTGTCTTTGAAGTCTTTCCACTGCTGGTACCATTTTGAGTCTCTGTGCAGCACGACGCCCATGGCTTCCCTGAAGCAAAGTGGACAGATGTCACTCAGAATGAGAAGAACTCAGTTCAACAAGGAAGTTGAAATGACATCCAGAAAGCGTCCAAATTAAAATTCAAAAGAAACTCAGTTTAGCTTAGTTGGAACTAAGCGCGTGTATCCGGAAATTCCTCACTACATCACGGTTCACCTTTCATTTTTATTCAATTTTGCTTTATTTTATTTTTTTAAAGTACCTTGGTCTGATTGGTTGAGACCACATATGAAACCCTTTCCCGTCAAGTTTTGATCTTTTAGAGTTTAAACAGAAAAAAGTCTACAAATGTTGTCTGTTGAGAGGTGTTTGCTGGCAGTTGTCGCAGCTAAAGTCCCCTGCGGCATTTCTTTCAATTAAAAATGTTCCCAGTGGCGTTTAATTATGAATATAAAGTTCATCAAATCCCCCAACCTAGTACCTTAGAAGCCATATTTCATGTCTCTATCTGAAAGCCACCGTTTTCATGATCATTGGTGCCGAAGTTGAGCAGTCCGCCCATGACCCCCCCCTCCCTGGTGATAGGTGTGTCTTGCATGAGTGAAAAGGCTTGACACAAAAAGGAGAACACCCTGCATCTTTGATGATAGTCTCTATTCTCTAAAGTTTCTCTTTAGTGATAAAACGGTAAAAAGTGATATATTTTTGGTTCCAAATCTACACTTTTTTTAAGAATGTGTAGACCACACATCTCATTTAAATCATCCACAACATCACTTGGAATTCCACTAAATTTAGGCCACATAGCTGAAACTGAAACAGCACTGGCTGTGTCAGAACTGATATTAATTGCTAGCAGATGCAGACTGTTGCACTCATTTACACAGCAAATAAAAATGCTGCAAAGTGACTATTAGGTGTCCTTAATTTTTTCCAAATAATAATATGACCAGTGCTGAACCTTTTTTTGACCCACATGACCCCCAGAGAAGGAGTTAAATTTAGGAATACGGGTTAGGATGAGCTGGGTTCACACTGAGCAGCCATTCACCTTGACAGAGGTAGTCGGTTTCAATGTACATAAGCCATCTGAGATGGCGCAATTTGAGCGATGGGGGTGGTGCAAAGTCTGTCAGCAGTACAGCACAATTTGGTACCAAATTACTTAGCAGTCTCGGGAAGCCGTTGCCTCTGGACAGTCTGTCGCACAGGGCCGATGGAGCTGGAGCGATCCGATCACTATGCCGGCTCCTGGGAGGCGAGCTGGCGGCCAGACAGAAACCCGCTGCGGGATAGGAAGCCGGCCGGCTCGGGCCTCCCAGAACTTTATGATAGTTTTCTCATTTTAATCGAGGCAATAATAAGCCTTCAGATGCGCCAGTTACATCAGCTCCAAGGCCCCAACTGACAGTGTGCTCAGTGAATGTCTGCAACAATGGAAGCAGGGATACAAGAGCTGGAGGACAGATCACTCAGGGAGGACAAATGCCTGCATGCAGGATGTACCACCGGACCATAACTGAAGTGGCTGATATCAAGAAGTCCTGCAATGGCTGCAAGGGCTGGCCTGGGACAGCACTGAGCGCTCATCCTGGCAGCAACAAGCCATGAGCACCGACAGAGGCTCAGATCTACCACACACAAGACCCAAGGTGTAGGCTGTGCAAAGAGGCCCCTGAAACAATCCAGCACATAACTGCAGGGTGTAAGATGCTGGCAGGGGGGAAGACGCCATGGAGCACCACAATCAAGAGTGGCTGGAATAATATACAGGAACATGTGTGCCAGGAGATATGGACTGAAACCCAAAAGGTGAAATAGGAAACACACTTGCCTCAAAGATGGTAGAGAGAATGAGAAGGCCAAAGATCCTTATGGGACTTCCAGGTCACAGACTGACCCAAGGATGGTAATTAATGGCGAACCAACCAGACATTGTAGTGGTGGATAAAGAACAGAGGAAAGCCGTTGTGGTGGATGTGGCAGTGCCAAGCGATGGGAACATCAGGAAGAAGGAACATGAGAAACTGGAGAAATACCAGGGACTCAGAGAAGAACTGGAGAAAGCCTGGAAAGTGAAGGTGACAGTGGTGCCTGTGGTAATTGGAGCACTCGGGGCAGTAACCCCCAAGCTGGAGGAGTGGCTACAACAGATACCTGGAAAGACCTCAGACCTCTCAGTCCAGAAAAGCGCAGTGCTAGGAACAGCTAAGATACTGCAGGACCCTCAAGCTCCCAGGCCTCTGGTAGAGGACCCGAGCTTGGAGGAGAAACCACCCGCGGAGGGTGAGAGGGGCGTTTTTTTTTAATATGTCCTCCATTATGAGAAAAATGCTAAAAGGACATGTCAACATCACCAAAAGTCTGAATTTCATTGGAGTGGGACTTTAAACACCAACTCTTTCATGTAAATTATCATTGATGTAGAACTTTGTTTCAAATGAAGGGCTTTTTGTTTACCAGTTTGTAAGTTATCATTTTCATGTCCGAATCCCGATATGGTCAGTGATTAAAAAGGAAAGGGAGTGTGTAGAACTGCTGAGTTAAAGGCAATGTCGTTGAAAGGATGAGTGCGCCAAACTTTCATGCACCTAAGGGTAAAAAAGGTAGGCGCAGCGGTGCAACCAGTGGAAAAACTGAGTCAAGAGCCCTGACACGGATAATTTAGCAGGGCTTAACAAGTGGACCTCTTTATCCAACAACTAACAGTCTTTGTCCACGTAGAACAAAGCAGAGAGCACTCACGTACTCGTTGGCTTCGAAGACTTTGCCTTCATCCCCAGCCCCTTTGGAGGAAAATTCGCTCCTCTTCCGTAGCCTGGGTGGAGGCCGATAAGGGCCGGTGTGGCCAAGATCTCCGATCTCTTTCTTCACACTCTCCATGCCCTACACACAAATCACTCAGTGCGTTAACACTCACGTCTTCAAGATTTTTAAATTCCCATTTGTCCTCATGTGTAAGCTGAATTCTGGGAGAAAATATGGTTGCTTTTCTTTACTGTCTGGTTTGGAGTGGATGAGGGGGCAAATGTTCACATAAAAACACATAAGTGACCTTATACCTGAGATATTGCTTTGAATGCACCCGTCTTTCCCAGCATTTCTCCGCTCTTAGTGACACTTTCTGCTGATGTCTTTGCTGTTTTGGCTGCTTCTTCCATTCCCTCTTTGATTTTCTTTCCGATTTCTGTCCGACTGACCTCTTCCAGGCCCTGTTCGCACAGACAAGCAGACATATGGAGACTGCTATCCATGTAAAGGAGGAGACATCTTCCTTAGATGGGAGGAAACTCACCTCTTTTACTGTATCTGAAATGTTTTCAAGCTTCTTCTTGAAAACCTCTGAGGTCTTCACCGTTTCTGATTCTATAGTTTTCTGGAAAAAGATTTTAAAAAAGGCGTAAAGACAAATAAAAATGTGTATGGACTCAAAACGAGCCCTAATTTTACAGTTAATACCTACATATTTCTTCCGAGCTTGTTTCAATGCATCAGACTCTTCCAGTTTTTTGGCTTCTTCCCGAAATTTCTTTATATTTTCTTTCATTTCTTTGTTCTTGTTTAACTCCTGCTTAAGGTTGTCCAAAAACTCCCCGAAAAAGCCTCTTCTGCCACCGCCCTTCTCTCCAGACAAAAACCTCACCTGTAAGAGAACAACACACCTGGATCAAGCAGCAAAAAGAGGACAAATGTACAAAGAAGCTGTATTTTTCCCAAATCAGAGAAAATGTAGATGATATCACAGGAAACAACATACAAATGAAAAAATATGTAAAGGTGTGGAGGGAAGGGTGATATATCACGACCAAATAACATTTTTAAACTTTACTTAGTGTGTAAATGTTTCAGTTGAATGCATCCATTTAAAAGTGCTGCTAAAGTGAAAAGCTTGAGATGTTCCTGAAAAAATAATTGGCCGTTTATGTGAAATTCGGTAAAGACAGAAATGTAAAGGGCCAGGGCAGAAACGCCAATGAAGTTACCCGACTATGGAAAACACATAACTTTTACTTGTAAAAAGTTGTTGTTTTTTTAAAGAAAATACATTTTAGATGTGATCAGTTCAATCAGGGACTGAAAATAATAAAAGTCACAGAAAATGTCATAAACTTTCAGAAAGATCTGTCATATGGTATAAAAGAGAAGATTATATTGTAATAAACAGTGACTCTTATATGTGCCAATAATTCTTAAAGCGAACTCTTGTGGAAAGCAGATGAGATGTGGGAACGTAGCCAAATCTTTTCTTCTGGTCTGCACTCATTAATTTGGGGTCAACACACCAACAGCTAAGCCATAAGTTTAGCTTTTGTGTTTTGACACAAAACACTAAATGTAATGTAATGAAAACATCTGCAATTATAATGTAGCTTTTTTTTTTACATCAGGATCAGATATGGCTTTAAATAAATGGCTGATTGACCACTAAAATGAGTTGAAAGCAAATAAATGAATTGAAAATATATTTCAATTCATATAATATAACAACATATATTTATTAGTTATAAAGGGAAATAATTATTATTAGTTTACCTGTGCAGCGGTTGTGAGGAGTCCAGGTATCCTGTAAACACTGGTTCTGTTGGTGAGCAGGAGGTAAGAGGAAGGACAGACCATCACTCCTCTTCTGACACACATCTGTAGAAAAAGACATCTCACTTTCTGTGCTGCATCATCGCCTCAGCCACCAATGAACACGCCGGGTGGCAGTTTTATTTCACATGATCATCATCTGTTCGCGTTTTTATGCATCCATATATACATCTGTTTACTTCTTTCTTCTAATGAATTGCGCTCGAATAAATCGCTACTCAAAAATAAACAAGAGACACGACACGAACGAAGTTATCCAGCTAGCTTTTTACAAAAAAATTTACAAAGAAATTCATCCTCGTGGAAAGCTAACACGACTAGCTTGACTGGGAGGGGGAAAAAACAAAAATTTCCCAAAATAAAAAAGCAAAAGTAGATTTTACAGTGAATGTGTGCAGTTTGTTAGTGTTGCATCAAGTTTAGATTTAGCTCGCAGTTTTTTACCTGATAACACTGACATAAGGGGGCCGCCATCTTCAATTCTTGCCTGTGACCTTTTCCGGTCGTGACCTTCCACGTGAACAGGAAGTGCTTTTGAAAACCCGCGAGAAACCTCAATCAAAAAAGTTGCCAATGCCCGAAAGACACCGACACATGGCGTACATGTAATTAGACAGGGTTGTCCCATATCTCCATATCTATTTCTTCTTGTAGCTCAGCTTCTCTGTGACCACATTAAATCTAGTCCATTTTATTTGAAAAAATGTGAACTTCTACCAATTAAATCTTGTGATTCAGATTCACTCTTTAATATTCCTGTAAAGACATCAGTCACATATCTTGGTATAATAATATCAAAAACTGAAATGATAGAGGTAATACTAACTTCTTTCCAATTATTGATAAAATGAAAAAGAGGTTTAACCTCTGGCTCTCGCGTGACCTTTCCATTAAAGGTCGGATTCTCCTCTCCAAGGCTGAAGGCCTCTCCAGAGTCATTTATGCCGCTCGGTCTCTTTATGTCAGCAACATGATTAGCAAAACTGTTGATAAACTGCTATGTGACTTTGTCTGGAAAAACCGAACTCATCATATAAGAAAATCGGTTCTGATAAATGATTATACTAGTGGGGGGGCTGAACTTCCTGGATTTAAAGATCTTAAATATGACTTTTAAAATGATTTGGATGAGAAAGTTTCTGAAAAATCCAAATTCTCTGTGGAACTTCATTCCCAATTATATTTTCTCCCAGGTTGGTGGCCTCGACTTTTTACTGCTCTGCTCATACAAGCCCGACAAAGTGCCCATCAAACTGTCTTCATTTCATAAACACATGTTGCTTGCTTGGTCCATGATTTATAAACATGACTTTTCTACTCACAGGTTTTTACATTTGGAACAATATATATATATTCTTTACAAAAACAAAACTATCTTTAACCAACAGTGGTTTGATAATAATATCAGACTAGTTAGTCAATTATTCAATCGACAAGGTCAACTTTATACTTACACCGAATTCCTGAAGTTATACAAGATCCCTGTTTCTGTGAAGGACTTTTCGGTTGTTTTTGATGCCGTTTCCCTCAACCTCACCTATCTTTAGAAAGGATCTCCATCTGCTCCCCAACCACATCTTCACGTGACGGACACTGCTGTCGGAAAACTCTGCTTCTCTGCTTTGAGAAATCAAAACAAAGCTATCCGACGACTGTTCCAGCAGGAGCTAAAAACGGAATCCCCGGCCAGAACATTTTGGACTTCACTTCATGGTCAAGTTTGTTGGGAAAAGGTTTGGCTTCTGCCAAATAAATATCTTATTAACAACAAAGTGAAAGAGGTTTCATTCAAGATCATTCATAAGTTTTATCCAACAAATCAGTATATGCAAAGGCTAAAAAGGGATATTGATAAAACTGTTCTTTCTTTCTCAGTTTGAGGAAACATTGATGCATTTCTTTTGGACCTGCAAGCACACTGACAAAATATGGGACAAATTAACAAACTTGATAAAAGCTCAAATTTATCCACATTTTACCTTAACATGGAAAAACATCTTATTTGGTTACGTTAATAATGATAATGATTTTCTCAATTTTATTTAATAAATCTTCTGATTTTATTGACCAAGTATTATATTCACAAATCTAAATTCAGCAATAAAGCTCCTAATTTTCTTGATTTACTAGCCCAAATTAGATGTTACTTACACTCCATTTCCCCCAGTACAAACAAAAAAGCAATCAAAACATATCACCTTGCTGAGCTTTATAATTTAATATAAGTTTATTCTCTTGCTTGTATATCCCTTGGCATTTACTTTGAACTTTTGATGTACAGTTTATTGTTCCTTGTTCTTTTGCTGTATGTCACCTTTGTTCCTAATCAATAAAAAAAGAAAAGAAAAATGGTGTAAAAGAGAAAAAAAGTACTCTATTTTAATATATTATTTGTATGGTTTTCATCTGCTGCTTAGAATTCGTTGTAGTTTTCTATTTGTAAAATCCTATACTGCCTCTATAGTTTTTGGATTTGAATGTTCCGAATGGAAAAAATGCTGTGTAATTTTGAATTTTGTCACACACACACACAAAAAAATTTAAACTAATAGATAAACTTATCTTGTTTTGCTCGTTGTTTGTTTTTTACAATGTTCATGGGCAGTGTATTATTATAAAGCCCCCCCCCCTTTTATTTTATTTTATCACATTTGGTAGAGTGTAATTGATTTATTTATTTCAAGCATTAAACAAATATTAATGGTTCTAAAAAGACTGATACATCAAACGCATTTCAGATATAATTAATACATTGATTAGAACATAAAGAAACAAATAACTAAGATCTTAGAGCATGGATACATTTTTGGATAAGCAACAATCTAAGTATAGATTAGATTTTGCTGTTGGTGGCAATTCCGTATTCGGAATCAACCCTCCTCCAAGATTTTGATTTGATTTGAAATGGTTGCTTTCAAGCAATCAAACAAAAAAATACAATCAGCATTCATACAAAGATGTATCAAACTTAGGATAAATTGGACATGAAATCAAATCTTTCAAGATCCCAACTCACCCCCTGCAGAGCAAAGATGACCTACAGTTGGAACTAGTGAATGAACGACCTACCAGCAGGCTTCACCTCAATCTCATGAGAACTGGTGAGATCAGATTCGGTACGCAGTGACCAATAGTCTCACTTGCAACAAATGCTGAATGTAGAACATCTCCCTCACAGCAGGCTGGAGGCTACTTTAAATGTGAGTGTGAAAGGTTGTTCCACTTGCTACTCATGTTTTTGCTAGTCTTTTTTTTGTCAACAACAAAAATCAGGAGTATTGGCAAGTTTACTTTGATGCAATCAACTTTTGTTGTTCATCCAACAAATGTGTTTCTTTCAAAGCGCCACATATCAAATAGGTAATCTATCGGAGAGCTAAGCTTCATTACTAAACATAGTTACAAAGTTTTACTTTTTATGCTCTTCTTAAGCACAGTTGAGGAAGTACACGAGTATAATAGTTTAAATATTATATTTGCTTATTAGTGGAACCTGTGGGATCACAAGACTTAAAATGAAGAGAAAAAAACTCTTAAATTGAGATTTTTTATTTTCAAAACAACCTGCAGACCAAAAACAAGTCACAATAGAAGCATGGCAAAAATTAAAAATTTGGTCTCTTAAAATTGAAAAGACAAAAACTAAAAATACGTTCACTGCTACAAACTTCTAACTAAAATGTAATTGTCGTTACAGAAACTACCAAAACAAGAGCAGTGGAGGGAAATTCAGATGAAGCGGTGCTTGGACATTATGGGCTAAAAGAAATGTCCTTGATAAACAGGTTTGCTTATGCATTCCTGTCGATCCTGACGTCGATCTCCCTCCCATTCAGCCGATAGCCGTTCATGGTCCGGCAGGCACGCTCCGCAGTTTCAGGGCTGTCGAAGCGAACCACACCACAACCCTTGGATTTTCCATTCTCCATCTTAATATCAGCATACTGGACCATACCTTCAGTAGACCAAATAGAAAAAGACAGGAAGTTACTTCATGTTGAGCCAATAAACAGTAATGTGTAGAGACCTTTTACAACAAGAGAACTTTCTCAACTAGAGATGTCTGAAGAATTTTAGACACACCACAAATATTGCAGTTTCCAATTGTGCTTGAATGTTGTTTGTTGACTTCAGCTCAACATTCAATGCAGCCGTTAAGTTAATCACCAAATGTAGACCTACAACTGCACTACGGACGTCATGACCATTAGACGTCATGGTTGGCATATCAGGCAAACCTGTTCTAATACAAAGGGATACCACACGGTTGTGTACCGAGCTCCTTCCTCTACTCCCTTTTAGCCCACAACTGCAGATCTATGTAAAGTTCTAAAAGTTTTTAGAAGATAACCACGGTGATTGCTTTCCTTAACAAGACTGCTACAAGGAGGTCCAGCATTTCCAGAGACCTGATCGCGTTGGAATATTACTCGTAAAATGGGTTGATTTCTGAAACGTACTCTTCAAAAGGGCATTATATTGCTTATACAAAGGTCACTTACAATAGAAATAAATATTTCATTATTACTACTTCAAACTCGTTATTTTTCAAGAAATTTCCAGCAACTATTTGACAACTATTTGTCATGGTAATGGCGACAGAGCCCGCACCACCTCACTGCAGTCACATTGAATAGTGGTACTTATACTTAAAGTCACAAGATAAACAAAGATTCTTTTAAGAAGGAAAAATTCACCTCTTACAAAAAATGAGCTTTAACAAGTAAATGACAAAAGCAAATAAAAAAGCAATAAAAAAAGCTCAGAGATAACAAGGACCTCTGAGTCCAGTCAGAACTAAGAAACAGAAGTCTAAATTGTTTGATTCCTCCTTGTGTATCATCTCCTTCTCAAGGCCTGTCCACACCGGGACGAATTTCGCCCGCGATTTTCGCAGACAAAGGGCACCAATGTGAGTGTCCACACCGATGCGAAAAAACGCCACGCGTCAAAGCGTCACTTTTTAAAAAACGCTTCGGGTTTGTTGTTTTTTTTGGGACGCACCGCGTCGAAATCTATTCGACCAATGAGAATGGTGCTTTTGCACACGTCTGGAGCTTCTGAAGTTACAGTAAAACACAACTTGGGGGCGCTCAAACACAAAACTGCCTTGCTGAGCACACATACCAGCGAAGAAGATGGACGCCAAGTAGCGTCTACACCGCCGCGAAGAAATAATGACGGACTTTCTAAAATATCCCCGAACCAAACACCAGTTGGAGCTACTGGTGCTTGAAATATTCATGTTTTCTTTGTTTGATTCTCACAAGCGCGTAAATACTTGCTCTCTTCTTCTGAGTGAAAAGCGAAGCGTAAAGTTGCGCGGCACCACCTTGTGTACAGGAGTATTTCTGTCTTACATTAAGCGCCATCAAATGTCAGGGAATGAAATTGCATGTTCATTCGGCTCATCGTCAGCGCAAATTGCCTGGGTGTGAACACAAAAACCGTGGGGAAAAACGCTGACGAATATTCGTCCCGGTGTGTACAGGCCTTCAGATTAGTTTCTCTCTCTCTCTCTTCTGCTGCATCCCAGTCTTCAAAATTAAGAAAACTATAAAATCACTCTGAACCTGACTGGGGGATTTTCTTAGATAAAAAATAAAATAATTCTCATTGATGGTGTAAAAGTAAAGGTTGAAAGTCTGTTATAATAACCTTCACCAAGCCATTTTTTGTTGTATTTTGATCTTTAACTGTTCCACAATGTGCTGAATTTAAATGAAAATACATCAAAGTGAGGCATTTAACAGCAATCATTAAGTTCCTTTAATACCTAGGAAGAGCTTTTCTACCTCTCTTAAAGGCCCAAAGTACTTTACAGTCAAAGTATGAGCATACAGAGGAACAGCTTTCCCCCTGCCGAACTGTGGTTTTTGAACTCTGCTTCCAGTAGACTCCATTCCTTTCCTTCCCTATGCTCTCACTATAACCACTGCAACATTTCATTTGTCTCATCAATATTGCACTTACTCTGTACAAACCCTCTGGAGACATAAGTCTGAATACGTCTGAATATACACGTTCATACATCTCTATTGTAAATCTCTGACATTGTACACAGTAACACAACCTGTATTTTATGTTCACCTATTTGTTTTATGACCCAATCGTGAGAATCCACAACTTTCTTACCACAGGTATTGAAGGTATCTTTCAGATTCTTCCAGGTGAAATCAAATGGCAGCTGGAGAAACAAAACAAAGAATTAGGTAAAACCAAGAAAATCATTTCTTTTTAATAAATTAAACATAGCTTAGTGATTCAAAAACGTACATTTCTGACAAAAATTTGACATCCCTTCCTGAGATTGCCACCTCCAGTTCCAGGCCCTGCAGGTCCAGCTCCACCAAAGGAATTTCCACCAAATCCTCGATTCACATCACCAGAACGATCAAACTGACCACCCACACCTCCAGATCCCATCCGATCCATGCCAGAGTTCATGCGGTCCAGGCCGCCAGGGGGAAAGCGATCGATGCCACCCGTGGATCCCATGCGATCGAAGCTGCTTCCCATTCTGTCAAGGCCAGTGTTGCCCATGCGATCCATACCCATTGGGGAGCTAAAATCCATGTTGCTACTCATACGATCCAAATTTGTTGAGCCCAAACGATCAAACCCAGTTGGGCCCATGCGATCCATGCTGGAGGTCATGCGGTCCAGACCTGGACCAAGCCTGTCCATCCCCGGCCCCAACCTATCCATCCCAGAGCCCATGCGGTCAAATCCGGTTCCCATCCGGTCCAGGTCAGACACTCGATCCATCCTGTCCATACCCATTCGGTTGTCCATCCCTCCCATGCGATCCATGTTGCCTCCCATGCGTTCCATTCCAGAACCCATACGGTCCATACCCATAGAGTTCCCTGGAGAAGAACACAAAAGAAAAATACAGCAGGGTAGAGTCAACCTTCAGTAAGACATACAAGGTGTAAACCAGAAATACTAACCCATTCCTCTTTCAAAGGACTCTCCAAAATTATTGCGAGACATTCCCATTTCATTTCTCCCAAATTCCCTGTCAAAAGCACCACCAATCCCACGGTCCATCTCTAACAATGCAAGAGATGAAACCATTAGAAACGTGAAAGATTTCATGCTTGCTTTGGATTACCCAGCGCCCCACCACATCTACTTACCATTCATTCGACCCATTCCTGAAGAGCCGAAACGGTCCATGTTGTTCATTCCGCCAAAGTTATCCATTCCTAAAGAAAACAATGAAACCAACTCAAAGTGTAAAACTTGAAATATATTAAAGTCTTCCCATTTTCTGGGCATATTCTGCAAAATTAACATCAGTCTTGCCTCCTCCCATGCGACCTCCCATGTTGCCAAATCCCATTCCATCCATTCCTAATAAAATAGTTACAACATTAGTTTAAACTTTCATTTGACGGTCAAAAATAATGATCCCAAATAAAATAGCCACCTCCTGGACCCATGTTCCCCATCCCTGCTCCACCGCCTCTGTTGAGCTGAGTAGCATCAATAGGCTGACCACCAGGTCCCAGGCCTAAACCAATACCACTGAGGCCACCTGTGAAAATGATGTTTCAAGGTTTTAATCTGTGTTCACACAAACTGTCCGAGCAATTTAAATGATTTTTCTACAGAGTGCATCTAAGTAATTAGTTCTCTACTTAAACCAAATCAATAAAAATCGTCTCTAGTTTTGTAGGACAGTTATGGCCTTTTTGTTTGCTGAGAAAATCGAAACCATTCACTTGAAAATCATCGTTTTGAAAGACTTACGAGGCAAAGCAGATGCTCTGTCTGGGGGTCCAAAGTCTTTGGGAAGAGATTTTTCATCCTGGTAAAAGCACAACAAAAGACGATCGACATAAAAAAAATCCTGTATTTCAAATAAAATGTACAAATATGTTCAACTCAACATAATAGCAGGGCTTACCAGTTTGACATGCATGGTCCTGTTGAATAACAGCTGCCCATTGAACATGGCTATCAAATTGTTACGGAAAATCAGCTTCCATTACAAAACAACTATATTCTAAATTACACTAAAAGCTAAATTTGTTTTTTTTCGGCTGAAGGATACAGACAGCTTGGACTGCTTCAATTGGCATTTCGAATGTCACGGTGCCCATGCCTCTGCTTTTCCCATCCTTGTCCTCCAGAATGTCTGTCCTGACAACCATGCCAGCCATGCCGAACACCTCTTTCAGCTTCTTCCAACCAACTTTGTAGTCAAGCTGTTGGAAAAAGAAGCAGTGTGGTAAGGCCAGGCAAGGACTTCTGTATATGTCGTGCACAATTAAAAGAAAACAGATTGGATAACCCAGACTCTGTTTTTAAACATGTAAAAAAGAAATACATTCTATTTTATGGCAGTTTCTCACATTTGTTAGAGATGCTAGAAAAAGTCAAAAATATGAAAATTCCAAGCGTTACTAATGAAAGTTTAATTTCTCAAATCCGCTGTGTTGTGTAGTTTTCATTACTTTTAGAGTGGAATTAAGATTAAACAGGATCAACGCGAGTTAGAACAAATTTCAAACTGGATCATAAAAGTATAAAGCCAAACAAAATGGATTTAGCAGTTTGACAGAAATACACAGGCCAATCAAAATCTTTTGTGCAATGAAAAATCTCAGGGAGCTCACATTTGCCACAAATACAGTGCTTCCAATCCTGCCGGCCTGGAGACCGTGAATTATCTCATTGGGGATGTTTGGGTTGTTCATCAGGCTGGGGGGAATGTTGACCATGGGACCACCCGGTCCAGGACCCATGCGTTCCATGCCACCACCCATTCCTCCCAACATGCCACCCATTCCTCCCATGCCACCCATACCGCCAGGGCCTACTGGTGGTCCTCCAATTTGACATTTGTTAATCTCCCTTTGTGAAATGATTCCATAAGGATCCTAAAAAATGAACAAAGGGGTACAAGTTGAACAAATCAATTATGTAAGTTATTAATTATTTTTACATTAATATTTTTATAGTGCAGCTTACCTCTTTCACTTTGAGAGGTCTTCCATTAAGAACGTGCCTGTTCACCTTTTCCACTGCCTTCTTCATTAGTTCATCAGTCCTAAACTCAACCACACTGACCAAAACACAAACAGTTAAAACATCAAACTTGTTCCTTAACAACATACAAAACATGCATGCTTTTTAGTGTAGTCATATTTAGCAAAAATAAGAAATACTGACAAAAACTCAAGAGTAGATAAAAAGTTACTCACGCACAACCCTTGATTGTAGTCATCAGGTCAGGCACCCAAAAAGAGTTAAAAAAGGTTTGAAATTAATAACAGTAATGGATTAACAACAAATTCAGACAGAAGACAAGAAAGAGTTCATGCACAAAGTCTACAGCCTTGACAAAATTCCATACTTTGAAAGGGTTTTATCCAATCACTAACAAAACACACCGTTGTATTCAATCTAACAGCAGTTATCCAACATCAAAAGGAGCAGTAAAACCCCAAATAGTATTTCAACACCGCTATGGTACTGGAGCAGTAACATTCCAGTTATACAAAAGACATTATACTTAACAACCATCTAGCAACTTTATAACAACCTCTTCCAGATTAAAACCCTTAAGGTCACAAGGAGCATATCCAGGAACCAGTAGGGACATTGTCAACTTCTGCAACCCACAGGACTGAATTCGAGAAAAGCTCAAGTCAGTTTTCAAGAGTATCAACCCTTGAGGTTTGCATCAAGTCAGTGCCACGATTAAGACCGAGTAAAACACTTCCAACATGTCTCCAACTGACAAAAATCAACCAAGTTTCTATCTGAACAATTCCCGGGAATGTAAACAAGGAAACCAAAACTGACAAACAAGAGTTTGTCTGGGCTTGTATATTTTATTTGTATGTATTTGCACTTACCCTCGATTTGCCTTCTGCGTCCATTAAGTGTTCCACGTACGTTACCTCACCCACTACAAATCAGATTCCAGAGACGACACACACCAAGGGGAGAGAAGCCGAGAGAACAATGGGGGTTTAGAGCAGAAACAAGGAGGACGGCCGGTGACTGAGCTCAGACTGCAAGTCCTGAGCTTCCCCCAGCACCTCAGCAACACAATTTGGTACAGGTCTACAAAAAACAAGCTTGGTTCTTTAAAGAAAACAACTTAAAACTTCTTAGTCTGTCCTTTTCACCCGCTGTAGTTCTACCAAGACACCAAAAACAATAGACTGTGGACACCAACTGCTAAATTGGCCAACTGTTTCGATATGCTACCTTGACAACCACCTAATACATGAAGAAAATTGACGAAAATCATGATAAACAAAGCCTCCACCCATTTCATTGCAAACCTGTGCATACTTTAACTGGCAGCGCCATGTTTTTGACCCCCAAAAATGACAATATTCTTGATAGCAAGCCCTGCGGAAAAGGACCATTCTTTTAACTACAAGCTATAAATGACCTACTAAAGCAAAGATAAGAGTAAATAAAGTCTGAATTTTAGTTCAGCATCTACCACAGCCACACTTTTTTGGGGATCACTTGTCTTTATAGGACATTGGCAAGAGTGACCAAACCTCTGAGGAGAAGGACAGTACAAAAGAAGTTGCTTTATTTTGTAGACCTGTACCCCAAAAATCATCCACAGCACAAAGCTGTGTTTGCCACAACAGGGGGATCTGATGAGTAACATTTGCTTGTCCAAGTCACACCTAAAAAAGAGAATGCAATTTACTCTACAAACAATTATCAATAAACAAATTAAAAGCGCTTGGTCAACACAAGGATTGCTTCACTTCGTTGGATTATCGATGACACCAATGATGATCCAGTACTCCTTTGACTACAGGCAACAACTCTTTTATAAACTGAGATATAAAGTCATCTTTTCACAATTCAAAGTTGCTGCCGAGCAGGACATTTAAAAGGTCACATCTCTCAAAAACGGTGCATTTTTAAGCTTTACTGGTCGTTACAGGTTGCAATTCATAGAAAAATAAGTCCTTGTTGATCAAATCCAGATTTTCACACTAGTGGCCTCGTTCTCCACAAAAAACCTGATTAAAGAATGGTCAGAATGGGTCGCATGTTCAATTGAACATCCTGATTCACCACCTTTGTACAATTCTGCAGCAACACCTGAGTTGGTGGACAAGTAAGAGGCATAATCCTGAACCTTTGTTCCGAGTAACTCACCAAATTCTCAAAACACCGTTCTCCCAATCCTTCAAAGCTGCAGCATCCAAACACTTAGATCGTGGATGCTTAAGCTAACTTATGAGCTGGCATGAGCCAGCGCCCCATCTGAAAACCTTACCTTTTTCTTTCATCAGGTCTTTAAGGGTTTGCCATTTCACATCATAGGGAATGTTGCTGACAACCACACGGTATCGTTTGTTTATGTTGCCGTAGGGTTCATATCGGCCACCTCCGCCCCTCTTCTGGGGTCTCTCCTTCCTGCTTTGGTTGGAGTCAGAATTGGCTTTTCCATTCATTTCTCTAAATGAAAAACGTTAATAGAAAAGTTAATAGGCAAAAAAAAAAAAACTATTTTACACACATTGCTAAGTGAATAAAACATATTAAACAATAAGTGTTTAAATTAAAATACATTAGTAACTATTTTAGGCATTATGCGTCTTTCTTCAACATAATACGGTAAAAAGATGCAAAAACAAGGCTAGTCTAACTTAGTCTTCGGACGGTGCATGATCATGATCATGGAGCGTGGATTGCTAACAGCCATTATAACATTTTATATGGTTTATACCAAAACTTTTACATAGTTTTATAGTTTAAAAAAACAACTTAAAGCACGCAAATGCAAACCTTTCAAATGTGCTCATTTTTTATAGATTCAAGTACTGGAACTTGTAACAGCTTGAAAGGCTGCGCTTCAACCACATGGTTAGGCCGCGAGCCAGTCTCAAAGTGAAGTGGGCCCTACTCCTCCCCCCTTCTAACAAAAGCTTCGCAGCAACACAAAAACACGCGTTTAAATAAATATATGAAACAAACGACTGTAGCATGTATTTCATTTTATGCAGTATCCTATCTTTGATCAGTCGTTTGCATGGGTTATAAAGACGGAGTACCATTTCTGCTAACGACGTTACTTAGTCGGTCTCTTGCTAGCTTACAACAAAGGCATTCGGGCTCACCCCTGCTGCTGCTCCTGCTGCTCCTGGCTCGCATTCTCGATCGTGATTTCAGCCTGCTCGTTAGACATTTTCACTGGGAAAGGAGTGCCTTACCAAGAACAATTACGCAGCAACTGCTGAATCGAACAACAGAAACGATTCTAGTCGCTGTGCTGGAAAATGGCGATGACCGCCCTACCGTAAAAAAACTTCTTTTCCTCTTCTTCTTGGCGGTTTAAATGGCGGGAGGTACCAACAACGAGGTGCATCACCGCCACCTACTGTATTGGTTGAGAATTGGTCATATGTGGGGGGACCATTGTACCAACTTTAATAAATAAATAAATAAATAAATAAATAAATAAATAAATAAATAAATAATAAATAAATAAAATAATACTATATTCTCCTCAATGATCGGGTTCTGCTCAAAATCCTATAATGACACCATTTAAATTTTCCTCCCCTCCCAAAAGCTTCTTCAAACTCGCCGTTCACCCTCTGGCAACCCTACTCTTCTCCAGCTTTCTTCTTTCTTCCCCATACAATTGACAATGACACAAAACTTGCTCCACTGATTCTTCCCCTTTCCTGCAATCACACAAACCAGTTGGATTGTCCCCTATCAAATGTAATGTATTATTTAGAGCAGTGTGTCTTATCCTCAGTTGTGATGTTATGCCGTGATCTCTGGTGTTTACTCTGATATTCATACCTTTCCCTACTTTGTCTTGAAAACTGAATAGATGTCGACCTTTCCTCTCCCTTTCCCTTTGTACCTGCCATTCTTCCAAAATACGCCTCCTAATAATCGCCCTAATCTCCGTTCTGCCTAAAGGAATTTCTATCTCCATACCCCGTTTCAACGCCCATTTTGCCAGAAAATCAGCCATTTCATTTCCCCCCACCCCCCTATGTGCTGGTACCCACATAAATCTGATGCTTATCTTCAATTTTTCCAACCTGAATAAACTCTCATAAATTTTATACATTCGATCTGACCTCCTATCAGTAGAAAAATATTTGAAGGACATCAATGCTGATAATGAGTCTGAACATATTATACCATCTCCAATTCTATTCTGTTCTAACCAGTGTAAACTAAATGATATTTCCAACATTTCAACTGCAAAAACTGAAAGATCCTTTGATGTTTTGATTCCAACATATTTCCCCGATGTAAGGATGCAGAAAGAAAAACCAGTCTTCTTTGTTTCTGGGTCTTTAGATCCATGTATATATGGGAATAAATGAGGCATGTAACGTGTCTAACCTGTCTGCTGGGATTTCATCCCAGTGTCCCTTCCATTTGCTACTCTCTATCTACCCGTGGAGATAAAAATCCATTTGCACGGTTGGAAAACCCCAGAAAGGAGTGGCCTGGTACAATAATGTCTTTACTATGGTTTAACCATGAATCTTTGTTTCTCTCACTAATCTAGCTAATTTCCAAGCAACACTTTTGTTTTTCCCACTACCACTTTCCCAACAGGGAGCAACAGCTCTCATAACCATGTGCTCAACTGCAAAACCCTGTATGTTCACCCAATAATGAAGTAGCAGTTGCCTAACTCTGAGATTCAATGGCAGATCCCCCATTTCAACTTTTGATGACACAGCAGGAGTTGACCTCATAGTAAACATTCTCAACGCCTGATTTTGAATTACCTCTACCTTATGTAACAGAGTTTTGCTAACTGAATTATAAACAATAATTCCATAATCTGTCAACTTGTCTCAATGCCTGTGCACTAGCTTCCCACCCAGTGCCTTTCAAGCATCTCATAATATTTATGACTTTCTTACATCTCCCTACTCTCTCTTTCCCCATCAGGGGTAACAATCTATCAGTTGAGGATGAGTTGCATGGTTAACGTGGCAATGTTTTACGCCGGATGCCCTTCCTGACGCAACCCTCTCAATTTATCTGGGCTTGGGACTGGCACAGAAGCAGAGAAGGGAATAGGGAGCAGCCCGGATTTGAACCCTGGTTTCAAGGATGGAAGGTGACGCAGACCAACACGAGCTAAACCGGCTCCCCTTACATCTCCCTACTATTCATTCATTCATTTTCTTAACCGCTTTTCCCTTTCGGGGTCACGGGGTTGCCAGAGCCTATCCCGGCCACTTGTGGGCGAAGGCAGGGGACACCCTGGACAGGTCGCCAGTCTGTCGCAGGGTAGAATGTCCACAAACACACACCCATTCACTCTCACACTCACACCTAGGGACAATTTAGAGTTGCCAATTAACCTATGAAGCATGTTTTTGGGTGGTGGGAGGAAGGCGGAGATCCCGGAGAGAACCCACGCATGCACGGGGAGAACATGCAAACTCCACACAGAAAGGTCCCCCGTTTATGTTGTTTTTCACATCCCCCAGCCGGGACTTGAACCGGAGGCCTTCTTGCTGTGAGGCAAGAGCGCTAACCACTGCGCAGCCCTCTCCTTACTATAATATCAATATTCTCTCTCCATTTCAATTTTGTATCAAATATAACTCCAAGATACCTAAAACTATGCACTTGCTCCAATAATTCTCCAAATCATTTTAAATTCAAAACAGTTTCACGTTTCAGTTCAATAAAGTTCATTGTGTCTACAAATTTAACTGTTCTTAAATGATTTTTTAATCAGACACGGTTTTGTCAAACGTAACTTACCATGTCAACTCATTAATGTCCAAATGTTTCGCCGCTGCTTTCACAATGAAATATTCTTTCCATTTTGGACTTAATTACCATCCTTGCATTTAGAATCAGAATCAGAATCCTTTTATTGTCACATGTACATCTTTTACACTGACATACAAAATATGTTCCAGTGTGTTCCATTTATAACTCCAGCCACAAACGTGACCAGTTTCTTCAAATCTAACCAAACTCTCCCCTCAACATCCCTGTCCTGTATACTATTTGACACCTCGTGTATGACTCCTGTCTCTCTATCAGAACCTTTACCAACCATTTTGACCGCATCATATGAAATTAAATGTAGTAGTAGTAGTATGTAATGTAGTACTCTTGTTTTTGAATGTGGACTTCCCTTCTCATGGCCTGACAGCCTTCATATGCAGCACTATAATACACCCCCCCCCCCCCCCCAGTTACAACACTTTGGTTTCAACTTGTTACCACTGGACTCTTAGCTATGATCTTCTCCACATCTGGGACATTTCTGCTTCCCTTTACATACAGCAGCAGTGTGTCCAAATCTCTGGCAGTGAAAACATCTAATGGGTTTGTCGTACATTCCCTCACGGTGTACGACATACATCCCAGGCACACCCTGTCCGGGAGGCTCCTTCCCATAAATTCCAACAAAATACTCTGAGAGTCCCTCCTCACACCGTCACGAAAAACACTTAATGTCCTTGCTTCTCTTATTTCTGCCCCTCGTAGGTTAGCTTTGAGTTCTGTAATGGACAACTCCACGGGTATGCCCCAAATCACTCCTCTTGGCCCCTGACCTCGCAGTTCTACCTTGCTCATAATAAGAACTTTATGTTTCCCCACTTCTCTCATTTTATAAGCCTTGTCCCTCTGCTCCTCACTTCTACAAACAATCGACTGGTTCCCATCTCTCAAGACTCTAGTGCAGGTGTGTCAAACATACGGCCCGCGGGCCGTATCCGGCCCGCCAGGTGGTTAAGTCCGGCCCACACATGAAGAGTAAAAATCATAAGTATGATTAAAAAAGAAAGCAAGTTTCTAGTCCATTCCTGTGGCGAGTTATGATTTTTTAAAGAAATAACCGAAATGCGCAATTAAGCCACTAGGGGGAGCAAAGGAAAGGCAAAACAGTTGAAACAGCAAATATCTGCATGTGCCAAAAGTGAAACCTAACAGCTCTGTGTCTGGGTAGGATGCACTTTGGTTCCCTATAAGCCTTACCGCTGTTATCTTGCTATAAGGATGATCACTAGCAACACCCGAATGACCAAAATGTTGTCAAAAAGTGAAGTGGAGTGAAGAGATTTCCAGGAAAAATGGACAGTTTTTTTTTTCTTTCACGAAGCTGAATGCAAAACCCAAATGCTTGGTATGTCATCAACATTGCAGTGCTCAAAGAATATAACATTCAGCACCACTAAGAGGCTTACCATAAAGAAAAGTTTCTGGATTGCTTCAGTGTCAGATGTAAAATATTCAGTCTCTATAAAATTAAATAGACCAACTTTTTTTTAACTGAAATTAATTTATTCAAGATCCATTGGCCCCAAGTGATTAGGCTACCATGTTGGTTGAGGCATTTTTTCAAATTGAGTAAAAAAAACTAAAACAAAGCTGTTATTTTGCTTTTATGTTATGGTCCGGCCCACTTGAGATCAGAGGGGCTGAATGTGGCCCCCGAACCAAAATGAGTTTGACACCCCTGCTCTAGCGAGTTTAATATCCCTCACTTGGTTCTTCTGGATAGTCGTCAGTTTTATCGGGCTCAAAGAACCCTTGTCCTTCAGAAAATCTCAGAATGCCTTTATAACCATCCCCTCCCTCTTCGTCACTGTCAGTCGGCATTACCCATCTTTGTTTTGTAGCATCAGCTCCATCAAAACTATTTCCCCTCTTTCCCCTCCCTGTTTCAATCCCCAAGCTCATCTCCATGCTATCCTCACTTTCACATCCCCCGTGGTCTCCCCACTCCTTCCCAGTCACAACACAGCTGTGTCTACCCGCCGCTGCTTTAGCGTCCAACCTCGATTTAGCCATATCTCCTTTCCATCAAAAAGAAAGGCAGCGTGTCATGCGCCCCCAAACAACAGTTCTGTGTTTCTGAACCAGCCCTCCCTTTCGCACGCCTGTTCTGCTGACAGGACAGAAATACAATAAAATTTTACTTCTAGTACTTTAAAAAAAAAACTAAGCAATGTTAGGGTGCAAAACAAAATTTTTTCAAAATAAAAGAGCTCTGGATTTCAACTTATCTTATATTTTGAAGATATATGAGACATTACAATATTTTAAACACATTCTAATTTCCTAATTTTTAGTGTAGGGTTGTAGGTTTTCTGATATTATTATTATTGCATTTTTAAGGAAATATAAGAAATTTATGCAGCATTCTTGGTTAGAAAAAACAAGGGCATTATATATGCATGCATCAAATGCATATGTTAAAAGAAATACGACAATAACATACAGATTCATATCTAAAGAACCATTTATAATATATTTTATATTATAAAAGCCATAAAAAAAGTTGAGTACGAACTCCAAAAAGGGAGGATCGCTGTTTAAATGAGCACAAAAAGCTTCATAGATTAATCATTTAACATAGTTTAATCAAAAAACAAATGTGATACCATATTTTTTGACTAACTATATTACTGCATTGGAAATATTTTTAAAATATAAAATAAAAAAAAGTGTTTCCTATATTTATTCTGGGTTTCTTAAGGCAACAATTCACATGTCTGTGAGTCCAACTAAGGTTGTCAGCAACTCATGTTGGTCACTTTCAATGTAAACATACTGGTATGCAGTCGGAATACACTTTCCCAACAATTTGATCAATGGTATAACATATAGTTCAGTTTTAAACAGACAATTGTGGTAGTGCTCTTCCAATCTTATCCGATTCTCCTGAAAAACCGTTTTCACAATATTTCACTGATTTCTTTCTGTATTTGTTCCTTTTATATACTTTTTCTGTCCAGCTTCATGTCTGTTGGTATATTTTTAATTGCCCTATAACATACTATAATAAAGTTGTGACAATATATAAACGAAAAATATGGCATGGACTTGAAAAATGGGAAGTTGGACACAGAGCAACAATTTAGCAACTTAAAAAATAAAAGGCAATTTCAAATTGTGGCATATCCACATTTGCAAGAATAACATCTATTTTTGTATGGCATGTTTGAGAAATCTTATATAAACCATATAAATGTTTGAGAAATCTGTCTCTTAACCCCAATTTTAAATTTTCTCCTTGTGTCTTGTAGGTGTCGCCACACCACAAGGGGGCGACTCCCAACTTATTGTGCGGGTCGAGACTGAATGGATCGACTCCCGACCGGAAGTTGTTGATTGGTTTTTAGCTAACCGTTGTCCGGTCTTTATAAAATAACTAGTTAATTTTCTTCGTTATTGCTCTAGGTATTACGTATTCTGAGAATCTGTATTACATTCATTTAAAATAGTAACAGTTTATTGTCTGGCTATATATCATTTTTAATATAACAGTGGCTTGTGATACGGTATGGTACCGTTAGCCTTTAGCTAGAATCGCTCTACATCATTCACTGAAATGGAGCGGCGCTTTTAAATGCACTGGTTCGTGCAGACAGGTTTAATAGCATATAAGACAGAGAGATAGAAAAAACATGGCTACTGGTGCTGATGTTAGGGATATTCTTGAGCTGGGCGGAGGAGATAATGACGGTCCTATCAGCAAGAAAGACCTCATCAACTCAGATAAGGTAGAAAAACTAACGTTTTAATATTTCCTCTCACATTTACATTCTGTTCTGTGCAGTTTATTTAACTATGGCATTCAAATCGTGCTAATATCTAAGCTATGCAACCCTAACCCCAATTGTTTTGTTATTAAACATTTCTGTCCGGTTTCGTTAACAAATCATGTCACCTCCGTTTCTTTAAGAAAAAAACAAAGAAGGCAACGGAAACACTGACCTTCAAGAGGCCAGAGGGAATGCACAGAGAGGTCTATGCTCTTCTCTACTCGGACAAGAAGTATGGATTATTATTATTTCAATGTTTTGTATGTACGTCTGTACAAAATATAGCTTGTTTAAAAAACAACAACAATACAGTCTAAGTTTGTTGTGATTTTTAGAGACTTCCAGATAACAAGTACAAGTTTTACACTTTTTATGGTTCATTTTTATTTTATTTTATTTTTACAATTTTTTCCTTACAATTAACTATTGAACCAAACATAATAGTTTATATTGTATGGTCACTCTGGGATTGCTTTTTGAAAGTCTTTATATTTTTCTTTAATTTTTGAACAGTTTCTCCCTGGTCTTCCCCTTTTTTCCTGTTTTGTAATTTTCCTCTTTTTTTTTTGAGAAAAATTGAATTGTAATATCTTTCATTGTTTCTCAGTAGTGTGAACCTTTCTTATTGAAACCTTCACACCATAAAAAAAATAAACAATTAAATAAACTAGATATATTTGCATTATATTTTAATTCATGTTGTTGGTCAGTTGTCTAATTTAAACTGGACTTTAAAATGCATAAAGTTGGATAAATGGTGGGATACATCAAGTAAAACACAGGCGTGTTTTAGAGGTAGTAGTAGAAAACAGTCCCGCCCACAACTCAGAGGCAAATCTCTAATGAACTACTGGCATTCTACTGAAACTATGTCCTAGAAAAAGACAGGTTTTTTGATTTTTGCTAAAAAAAAAAAAAGGCGTAATAACGATTAAAAGACCACTGGAAACGCTTTTATAATAGATTAGATTGGGACCTTAACAAATCCTGTTAAAAATAAATCATCAGTTCAGTACCCTTAATATTTAGCTGTTTGTCCACAGAGATGCCCCCCCTCTGCTACCCAGTGATACAACTCAGGGCTACAGAACTGTCAAAGCCAAGCTAGGCTGTAAAAAGGTACGACCCTGGAAATGGATGCCTTTCACAAATCCAGCCCGAAGGGATGGAGCCATTTTCCACCACTGGAGACGAGTGGCAGAAGAGGGCAAGGACTACCCGTTTGCTCGCTTCAACAAGGTATGGTTGAAAAAGTCTCATTTTCAGCTATGCTGTAACTCAATAAAGGCTCACATGAGGTCTATAGTGATTCCCATGGATAGTTTTATTTCAGTATTTGTGTTTTACTGTGTTTTTAGACGGTGCAAGTACCAGTGTACTCTGAGCAGGAGTATCAGATGTATCTCCATGATGATGGTTGGACTAAAGCAGAGACGGACCACCTGTTTGACCTCTGCAAGCGATTTGACCTGCGCTTTATAGTTGTTCATGATCGCTATGACTACCAGCAGTACAGAGTAATGTCAAATTCCTCATCTCTTTGAAAACAATTACCACAAAGCAAAAAAAAAGAAAATAACTTTGAGTTAAACACAGGTTTGTAGCCACTTTTTTTGTTTAATTTTACAGAAACGCTCCGTGGAAGACTTGAAGGAGCGATATTACAGTATTTGCGGTAAACTGACCAAAGTTCGGGCAGCAACTGGGACGGAGCCCAAAATATACATTTTTGATGCTGCTCATGAGAGGCGACGTAAGGAGCAGCTTGATAAGCTTTTTAACCGCACACCGGAGCAAGTAAGTCATGTACCTGAATGTTGTTGCAGTGCAGCAAAGTTAAGCCAAATCTGCCACCCAATCACAAAGCAGGTGTCACTGTTCAAAGGGGTCTGTTTGCATCTCTCCTGTGTTTCCTGCAGGTGGCAGAAGAGGAGTATCTTATTCAGGAGCTAAGGAAGATTGAAAACAGGAAGAAAGAGCGCGAGAAAAAGGCTCAAGATTTGCAGAAACTCATCAAAGCAGCGGACACGACTACAGAATTGAGACGAGCTGAAAAGAGAGTTTCTAAGAAGAAGATTCCACAGAAAAGAGAAACAGAAAAACCGGTATGTGATGCAACCAAACATATTGATTGGAACAAACTACTGTGGAAACCGATTATGTCTATGAAAAATAGACTTCATTCAAATCTATTATTAAACTAAAAGTTACCGGTTTTCCTTATTAAAACACTTGTTCAACCTTTCCTTGTGTCGAGATGAGTTTTAAATTCTGGTTTATAGTTTTTGTGAGAAAGTTGCTCCTTAAAACGACTTCATTTCTGTTTCAACTGCTGGTTTTTGTTCTTCTGTAGGCTGTTCCAGAGACTGCGGGCATCAAGTTCCCCGACTTTAAATCAGCTGGTGTCACCCTGCGGAGTCAGAGGGTGTGTAGAGCTTCCTATTGCTGTTGTGACTCCAAAACTGTCCACGTTATACCGCTCTTCGACTGTCTAATCCATAAAAAAACAAACAAAAAAAAGGAATAATGTGAACCAAAAACCAAATTTCAACTGTATTAGTCAAAATGAATGCTGTTAGTTTTGTTTTTGGGTGTTGTTGAGTTGATGTTAAACTGATTTAAAAAAAAGAAATTCACATTTTTAAATCAACATCATTTCAATGGTATTAACTTTAGAAAAAAGGAATGCTTGATGCTTCACCTGATATATGTGTGCAAAAGCACTTAAGACCTCCATTTCTTATCATCATTGTTATGATTAATTCAGCTGCTGACCAGCTAATATCTGTGAAGCCAGCAGGAAGACTCCCATTCATCTTCAAGACTGATGAGGGGCGGCTGCTCTCTATGGAAAGTGCATTAGCACGGCTAAAGAAGTGGAGAGCCCCTCTTGCTAATCAGTCAGAAAGAGTTCAGTGGATAAAGACGTTTTGATCTGGACCAGTGAAGTGCATTTCATATGAGTTAAAACTCCAGAGGTGGAGCTGTTTATCCTCGTAGCACTGATGCCGTCCGTCTGTGTGTGTTCTTTAGATGAAAATGCCGAGCTCAGTTGGGCAGAAAAAAATCAAGGCTATCGAGCAGATCCTGGTAGAGCAAGGAGTGGGTGAGTACCAAGAAACATTTGCAATATGCTCACATTTACTTTTGCATTTATAATTTTCCTGTGCGGCGAAGCGTGAACTCGGCTTAGGAAGAAAGTTGCGACTGAGTTCAGCTTTATCAAAGAGGAGCTGAACTCAGACTTTTAGTGGTTTTTTATGTTTAGTGGAGAAGAAATGTGTGGAAACCCAATCATTGGAGGGTTTCTAAATCAGGATATAACAATAAATAAAATGCAAATTTGGTGCTTGTGAGATATTTAAAATAAGGGAATATGTAGCGGCAAGTGAACAACACCTGATTCTTTACTGCATTAATAAGTTATAGTGGAAGATCTTATTACTGGAGATTCTTTTTCAGATTAAGCTACACTACTCCGTTCTTTCTTTATGCCTAACTTTTCAAATAAGCCCATGTTATTTTATTGTCATTTATAAGTCAAATAGATTATGTTAAATGAGGATTATTTCGTTATTTGGGGATTTTTGCAGTGTCTCTGAGCAGAAGTCAAAATTAGGAGGGTAGTTTTTGTCCTTAATACCTTTTAACCTGCATAAAAAACCAAATCAAGTTATCTTAACTCCCCCTGTATTCTAAAATGAGAATTTATTTTAAAGGTCGGTACATTACGTCCTTATAAATCCATTTGTTATAATTGGTTATATTTACACTCTAGATTTACACTGAAAAGAAGAGTACCTTACTTGCTGCTTTTAGTTTTTTTTTGGTTGATGCTTAATTAATACTATTAGTTTTTTTCCTCCTCTAATTTGAAAAAGCAGATTTTTGGTATTAAGGATCTTCTGAAGTTAAACCATTCACTTGAAGATGATATTTTAATGTCAGACACGGGTTAATTTAACATTCCTGTCATGTTTACATGTACGGTATGTTCAAACAACCCATGTTTGATAACAAAAGAACCAAGAAGTCCGTTAATAATTACAGACACTATAAATTATTTACTTGAGCAAACACGTAGAAGGTGTGTTTAAGTCATAGAAGAGAATTATGTTTGCACAATAACTGTCTTGTCTCTCTCTCTATATACATACATATATGTCTGTGTCCTGGCCTTTAGTTTTGGAGGAGGTTTATGATTCACGATCCAAAAATAAAAAGTCAAAGATTTGGGTTTAAGCGAGAATTTTATTTTTCTGTGCAATCAGATCACTTCTTAGTTTACTATTTTTAACATTTTCCTGCAGGTTTTTTATGTATTTCATTTGTAATATTGCAGTAGTCTTCTCACAATGGTAAATAAGTTTTTCTCATTTTCTTCCTCTTCTTTGCTTCTCTGGATCTAGATCTGAACCCGATGCCTACAGAGGAGATTGTTCAAATGTTTAATGAACTTCGCAGTGACCTGGTGCTGCTGTATGAGCTGAAACAAGCTCACAGCAACTGTGAGTACGAGCAGCAGATGCTGCGTCACCGCTACGAGGCCCTGCTGAAGGCTGGCAGCGCGGTTGGGTGCGGCGGCGTCCCCATGTTGGGACCGAGCGCCGGTTCACAGGGTGGGGAACTCAACACCCTGAACAGCAACGCATCGTCCACTCCGGGACCCGAAGCTCAGTCTTGGCTGAGTGCCGACGACATCAAGGTGGAGGCCAAGGAGCAGATCATTGATGTTGTAGGAGCACCGCTCACTCCTAACTCGGTGAGTCTGTGTGGATCAGACCCAAAGTTTTACAAATGTACCGTCTGTTCTCATTTTCTTACTTGGGTTCTAGCTCATGTCCTGACAAAAACAGCGTGTGGACATTCAAATGTAGAGTGGATATCTGCTGATTGACATCTTTAGCCATGGTTCTCCTCAATCAGCCTCGCTTATTGCAAAATAGTCCTGCAAAATTCTTCATCCATTTTCATATGTATGCCAAAATAAATGAGAATGTAAAAAAACACAAAGATTGTAACTTAATATGGGATATAAACATGTTGCAATGCTATTGAGATGGTTTTGATCATTGGCAAGATTTATAGATCCTCTCTTAAAGTTTAGGACACAAGAAATGGAATAGCAAACTGATCGACATTTGATGAGGGTTCAATTCCTCTCAAAAAGCAACAGCACAACGTAAAGCTACAAATGTCTCGTCAATCTACATAACCAGGAAAAACCTTTTTTCCACAGCAAAAATAGGCCCTCTAGAAATAATTCCAAGATTCTTCACATTTAAAAAATGTTCTTTAAATGAGCATAAATGTGCCAAAATGAAAAAAACTCTAGTCAATAAAACATGTTTTCTTAAACTAAGATTATTTTGAAAAACTTTCTTGACGAGGTTATTCTTAAAAATGTTTATAATTTCTTAAGATGTTTTTTTTTCTCCGTTTCCTTGTCCTTGAACACAACAGTAATGTAAGTCTTTACTTCATGGAAATTATGGTCAGTGAATAGAAACAAAACCCAGAAACTATTTTATATTCTTTATTTGTTTTATTGGTGAATTTCTGCTCTATGAGAAGAATAAAGTTCAATTTTTTATTTTTGTTTTAGCGTCCACATTGTCCTTTTCCATTTCATATTCGTACGAAATGTGTTTGAGCCCCAAACATATATGCACACACACAATGACTGAATTAGAGTTTGTGAGACTATCACATCCCAGAGTTCATGCTTTCCTGATGATATAAACCCCAGACCTGTTGTTTGGTGGTATTTACCTGCAGCGTTTGAGCACACCTGTCCATGTGTCTCTTACTGGTTTCCATGTCAAACCAGTAAGTTAGATACAAGCTGCTCTGTAGTTCTCAACTTTTTGTATCAAAGTCTTTAGAGTTTAGTGAGTTTGTTCTAGAATTGCTTTTTGATTGGCACCATTTAAACGAGGAACAACCCCCCCCCTCATCTTCCAAACAGGAAGTAGCTGCTGCCTCCAAGAGGCCAAAATCCCGTAGATTTCTATAGAGAAATAAACAGCTGTGACTCGGTCAGCTTATTGGTCAGAAGAACCGTTCTCGCTCTGCCACATTTTTCTCCCTATTTCGTCTTTATAGCAAGTTATTCAAGTTATAAACCAGCCAATCAGATGCCTCAATTAAAGCACGTGGTGCCCGCTGGCCCCCGCGTCCAACGCCTGAAACGTTGAAACAACAGATTTTGTCCAACAAGCTGACTTCTTATTGGTGAGAGCGGTTGCCATGGAGACAGTGACTTGGACCAAGACACGCTTACTGACGTCGTCTGGCTCAAACGCATTGCCATCCATATTGCAAAAAACATGGTAACTGAATTCATTTGGTTGGAGCTGAGAGAACATTTTCTTTGGGGGACGTCACACTCACTCAGTCCAGTTCTCATACACAGTCAGTGATTGGCATCTGTCTTTTTTCTGGATCTAATGGCTGAACTCTGGCTCCTTGTTGTGGGACTCCCCACTATTGTTTTGTGGTTGGAGATCAGCCTGAAGGCATAAACAAAGCCATTATCATGGAGCGTCGGTGTGCTGCTGCAGCTCAGGTTCAGATACCCGGGAGCTCACCTGGGTGAGCGGACAGCCACTGAATCTGGACATACGCCACCTTGACCGTCTTCTGTCTTTCATTGCAGCGCAAACGGCGAGAATCGGCATCCAGCTCATCGTCTGTGAAAAAAGCAAAGAAGCCTTAATGAGACAGCCTGAAGAACAGTGGGGGGGTCGCACGTTCGGATGACCAGGGAGAGTTTGGCCGGCCAACACGGACACAACTGAACCGGACACTATATTACTGTCTATTTACACAGAAGCAACTGTGTCTGTGCACATGCACACAGACCTACACCTCACTTACTAACTAGATCTTTCCAAACCCTCTCCATCTGGCTGTGACAAAGGCGACGACTGAGTGACATTTCATTCCATTACTGCTCGTCTCCCTTCCTCCACCACTGGTCGGCCTGAGATGTGGCGAGTGCAACTGTAAATTGCCAGTCTGAGCTAATCGGGACATTGGGAAGAAGGTGGGAATGAGCGGGTAATTGAAATGAATTGGAATGACAGAGTTAGGGAGCGGGTGGACCTGCAGCCAAAATGCTCATTTGAGCGTTCTAAGGGTTGTTATTGCTTAGGGTTTTCCTGTGTAGCCTAATCATACTGTAGTGTTTACTGGAGATGTGTTTTGGTATTAGCCCACAGAGGTGGTGGCTGCCTCCACCCGCTGCCCTTTCTTCACATTGGCCTTGAGGAACAGATTGATTCTTCTCTCAGGTGACATTGAAAATGCTACAGCTCATTCTTGAATAAACTTCGTTTCTTTTTTCTAACTGCTGTTTGGGTGTTTCCTTCTTTGCCTTTTCAGCCACTCGTTGTTCTGATGGGTTTGCATTCTGGGTAATTGGGGCTGAATCCACATTTGTTGGGGAATTTGTAAGATCACGACATTCTTACCTCACCTGTCATCTGAGTTAAGTGACAACTAATGACTTCATTAATATGATAATTAAGCACAGCAACTGAAACTTCATTAGGTGCCCCTCATAATATTGCTAATTGCATGTCAATTATACCAGTTAGCCTACTTAGACATTAATTTCTATGCAAATTTTACAGTTTGCCAGATGAAGGAAGCGCCGTTGTCTGTGTGTATGCGCAATTTTATGCTACTGGTGGACCGTTAAAACAAATTAATGTAGCTATTGCGTCATTTATTTAAACAATTGTGACCTTTTCTGTTCATTTTTGGTGAAAAATGTATTTTTGTTCAAAGAGCCTTAACAGTGTTTTAGGGCCCAAAAAAAAAACAACCTAAAAAAACAGGATAACTTTTGCTTCTGTGTGCAGAAAAACTGTAAAACACATTTTCTGTCTCTTTTAGGATGATTTTTTTTTTTAATTAATGATTTAAAATAAATAAATTCTAAATAAATCAGTCAGAATTTACATGTTTTTTTTAGATAGTTTATATTGTTTTTGCAATGAAAATTAATTTCCATAATTGTAACTTGAAATGCATATTTTTAACACTCAGTTCAACAACTTTTGCATAATTTATTTCTCTCCAATCATTTCTTTTTATACTTCGTCCTAACTTATCAGGCAAGTTGGAGGAATTGAGTCAAACTATCGTTTTTCCCCCCTACATTTTGTCATGATTTTAATGAAGATTTAACTGTTTTTCATTCTTCTTCCTGTTGACTATATGCTTGGAAATTGCATTAACCCTCATTTTTAGCTGTAGGTTTAAACATGCAGTAAAACGTATCGAAATATTTTATCCACAAAAACAAAATTCAAAGTAGATCGTCTCCTTTAGTTAAATTGATAGAAAGTGTCTGAAGGTTTCTTCATCATCAAATATCTGTTCTGATGAAATGATCTGTATAGAGAGACTTTTTGCATTTGCTGTTGACAGTCATTTTGTTCACTAAATGATGACTTTGGTTTGGGTTCAGACCTTCATCACCATGGATTTTTATTTTCCTTCATTTCAAGACACTTCACTTCTCATTTCCCTTGAAACAGCACCAGAAGACCTGTCACAAAAAAATAATGGTCACATAAGAATGATACATTTTCATAAACCACCATCAAAAGGAAAAGCATTTCTTTTCTAACACCAGAAAATGCTTCCTGCTTTGAGGAAAAACAGCTGTTAATCCTCTGGAAGCTGCTTGAACAGTAGCCGTGTAACGGCTGAGGCCGTGATTCTCTGTTGTTGTTGTTTTTGTACT
Source organism: Oryzias sinensis (assembly GCA_037389245.1). Classification (NCBI taxonomy): domain Eukaryota; kingdom Metazoa; phylum Chordata; class Actinopteri; order Beloniformes; family Adrianichthyidae; genus Oryzias; species Oryzias sinensis. The sequence goes on along the minus strand of CM074498.1, from coordinate 22,898,687 downwards.
TTCCTGTCTTTTCTGTCATCTTCATCATGTATCTGATTGCCCAGAGCACCTGATTGGGTGACGGATCTCCAGCGCAGCATTTAAATGCTGACCATCTTAAAAACGTGCATGTTCTTCTTTGGTCTTTGTAATTTGGTTGCTTTTGTGCAAAAATAGTTTTGTAAATAAATCCCAGATTACTTTCATTCCTGGGGTCTTTGTGAGAACTTTTGAGTGGTTATTACATGTAATAAATTTTTCCTTCCTGTATGTTACATTCTTTTACAGTCCTCTGGCCTGGGGTGTAATAGATTCCAATCAAAGTGATCCTTATTTACAGCTCCGGCGGCGGCGGCCCAGGTAAAACTGGAAGGCCCTGCCTCCCTCTGCAGGCCATTTGACTGAGAGAGAAAAAGTGGGAGAAGGAAAAGTAAACATGGGCAAAATGGATTCTCTGTGTCTATATTTCATGTTGAAAATTGGCTCATAAATCCAGTGGTTTGATCTATGGAACCCGTCGTTGCCTGAAAAAACCTCCGTAAATGTGTAATTTCTCCCTTGACAGAACACAGCCGAAAGGCTATCTTTCTTTTTGCCTCCTCCTCCTCCCCTCTCTCTCTCTGCCTCTGTATTTCACTCTCGCTCCTTCTCTCCGCCGGCTGGGTTGTTGGATTAACGCTGCCCCCCCTCCCTCTACGTTCATGCTCCTCGGATATCTTATTTTCATCACTGTTCATCCATTCATCAAAAGTGGCGCTTCTCCTCAGTCTCACTATTCTAGAGCCGTCTCTAGTCGTATGGCAGGTAGTATCAAGAATGTGCAGATTATCAATAAGTCGAATAAGAAAATTGTTGGGCAGGAAGGCATTGTCAGCCAAGTGGAGATGATAAAGTCCCTCTGTGGCCCCCCATCTACCTCCGTATCCATCCGGGCTTCACTCCACGCTCTGCAACACAGATGTGAAAAGCATGAGGCAGAACACTGCAGGAGAGTGTCTTATAATGTTGTTGAGATGGGATCTCTTTATCAAGGCCGGCCTGAGACTTTAATCACGGCCTAAGAGGTGTTGGCGCTTTTTATCATAATTGAACTGTATCCAGACTAATAGCGGGCATACGTCACTGTCGGGGGGTTGCTGGGCTGCACCAGCAGGCAAAAACCCACGGTGGTGGTGATGGTGGTGGTGATCGAACGCTCAGTTAAGAGAAAAGATGTGTATAGAGGGACATAAAGTGGGAAGAGTTAGGTAATAGCCTATGTGATAGAGTGCTGTTGAAATACATCACACCTTGAAGTAACCACTGATGTATCAACGATTAGATTGCTGATGCCTCTTCTCCGCGGCGGAGTGCTCCATCGCCATCATGTCATGTGCAATTGCTGATGAAGAGACAGAAACGGGGAGAATGTGGAGACGAGTTTGACGCTTGATGTAAATGCAGCGTAAAAACATCCAAACCAGAGTCTCGCCCTCGCTGCCTCCTCTCATCTCTACATCTCTTTGACTTTCACCTTGTCCTGTATTTAGGTCACCTTGAGGGGAAAAGAAAAAAAACTTTTAATCATCTTTCCACTTGTGGCCTCTGGGATGCAGAGCAGCAACAGAAAAAGAGGGAAGTTGGGAAATCAGGTGCCCACCGGGCTGGACAGTAGATGTTATTTCCACTGGATTTTTTTTTGCTGGTGGGGGGGGGAGGCTTGTTGTAACACAAACCCAATCACTGGTGCTAAGCAGTGCTTACAGCTAAGCATTAACCTCACTGTCCACTCACCACATTTCAGCCCCGGGGAGCTTGTAGAACACGGAGTGGAGTAAAGCAGTGAGTGCAAACTTCCCCAACACTTTGCTTCTCTTTGAAACATCTGCAGGCAGATGGTGCCTTTCAGTTTGTCCTACCTTGAAATGACCAGTCTGACGGTGATGGACACACGACACAAAAAATCTGTCACCTACGCTTTAAATGAAGACAAAAGCTTTTTCTTTTTCTTGCATCCCTTTTGTTTGAAGCTCAATTTACCACAATATCATTTAAAATATTTTTATAGCGGCTATTTTCCTCTTCCACCACCATATATTATCATCATTGTTATTATTATGAACTCAAATCACTGTCATTCCGTCAGTCAAATCAACACTAGAAATGTGTAAAAATGAACATAAAATGCCTAATTAAGATGTTCACCAAAAATACAGATAAACACAAGTGAAATATGTTTGTTTTTATTTAACCTGCTAATATGATTAAAAAAATGAACAGTGGCAGTAATTTATAATATCCTCTAAAGTAATTTCCAAAAATGACTCCTATACCAGGAGAACCCCTTAACTGTCTCTTTTTTATTTCAATTTTTGCTTGAAGGACAAAACTATAAATGTCTGTTACACCTCTGTCTAGGGGCTTTTAAAAGGGTGTAACATAAAGGGTAAAAGAAACAAATTAAATACCCAAATGACTCAAAAACTCTCACAAACAAACCCAGGCAAAAAAAAAAGATGGTAGTTTATTTACAGAAAAACTCAAAACTACATAAAAACAACCAAGGACCAAAGCCTCTAACAATAGCAAACAGGAAAGCTCTGCTACTGCCAGCTGGGAGGGTTTCCAACCTGAGATGAACGTCCACAGCCATTCCCAAATATTTGAATAAAGAAATATACAGAAAAGCAATTTTAAACTTACCTTTTTAATCTTAATTTTCTCTCTCTCTCTCTATCTCAATTCCGTATTTTCCGGACTATAAGTCGCCCTTTTTTTCATAGTTTGGCAAGGGGTGCGGCTTATACTCCGCAGCGACTTATATTAGAAATAAATTGAAATAAATACATTGTTAACCCTCCTGTTATGATCATTTGTGAGGAACAGAGATGATGTTCCTGGGTCAATTTGATGTATGAGGTATGTTAAGTGTTAAGAGTATGTTTAGTGACTCAGAGAATCAGCAAACTTTTTTTTACAGTAAGATCTTGAAGGCTAACAACATAATATTCTATTTTCCAATGATTTCATAGATTCAGAAATGCAATAAAAATGACAACTGTTTCTACAAATACAGGATGAAAACAGAGTATTAGTTGGCCAATGGTGCTTCATGAAAAGAATAAATAAATAGGTTTTAGAAAGAATTACTGTGAAATTATGAGATAAACAGTCTGCTATGATTTTGTCATATGAGGTTGTGAAAGTTATTAGTTCTTGGTCCCAGATTTTGTCAAATAAATTTCCCGTCAAAATGCGACTTGTAGTCCAGTGCGACTTATGTGTTTTTTTCTACTTTATAATGCATTTTTGGGCTGGTGCGACTTATACTCCGGAGCGACTTATAGTCCGGAAAATAGGGTATATATATAGGCCTTCCACCATGAGAACAATGCTACAAGGGTGTGTTAAAAACACCAAAAACATTATTTTCACCGGAGTGTGTCTTTAACTAAGTTTGCCTGTGAATCCGTGTGTCTTTTTTGGAAAATTTTCTTTTGTTGCCTTTCATGGTGACACTATGGAAAAGGCGACAGCAGAGTTTGGAAAACGCGGCCTCCTCGGGATCAATCTATAAACGAGTGCAGGACAAAAGACCAGCTCCAGTCTGTTTTCCTGCTGGTTTTCAGAAACAAACCAGTTTGATTTGATTTGTCAGTGAGAGACAGAGAAGACTCTGAATAATACGTGACAGAGTAACTCCACTAAAGCTCTCCTGCCCGTGTCTTCTGCGGCCTTTACCTGAAAAAGAACAATCGTGGCAAAGGGTGGAAAAATCCAATTTACCATGTGGATTCACAGCAGTCTCACTGAGGGAATTAAAGATTACCCATAACTCACTGGGGTTGCTGAGCAGGTCAATGGATGGCAGGAATGGAAACATGACTCTGGGGTGCCATAAGAAAGGACTCTAACCTACGGCTCCTTCAATGAGGCTGCTTGCTGGTAGAACATCATCCTCACCAGCAGCCGCAGCTGCAGCAGCTTCTTCTGCGCTGGTTTACAGGCTGAGGTCATGCTGACAACTCAGCTTACCAGTTATTGCTGATCACTTACCTTTCTCTGTAGCACAAACAAGGAAGAAATGTCAACATTGGTGCATTGTTTTCCTCCCCACTGGCTCTGGGAGCAGTTCATGCGATGCTTCATATGAGGTTGGTGGGATACTGTAGCTGCAAGCATTCTGGTGTCATCACCCACACACGCTGACTACTTGTCTGGCTGGGCCACCACCACCAGAGCCTCAATTACCTGACTGACGTTTCATTAGCGCTTGCAGCTGATCCCGTGGCTGAGAGGCAGCGGGGCGCAGAGGAGCACGAAGCGGAGGGAAAAAAGCAGGGAGGAGAGGAGAGGCTTCAGTGCATTACATTCTCCTGCTCTGTCAGTGTCACAGCTCTGAGTACAGCCACACAGCGCACTCATTACATCGCCGTCATTTAGTTCATGCTCTTATTAAGCTGGACTGTGTATGCTAAAATAGAGCTGGGTTCTACCTGGTAGGAGCTGATATTCACAGAGCTGTCCTCAGAGCAGCAGGGAGGTGAGGCGGGCTACAGATGTTTGTATGCGAAAAACGATCAGCAGAACCTCAAAGTGTCTATGAGACAGGTCCGTTTGGTGCAGCGTACTGATCAGAAGTTACCAAGAGTTGTTAGTTCTCCGTGTGAGGAGTGTGAGGGTGCAGGTCCCAAACAGATACTTAGGTTTGTGTGTCCTCGTCTTCCGTCGGGTTGGCGCAGGCCATGTCAGAGATGATCCAAGGCAGAGCTGAGAGGGCTTAGTGAGACCCCCAGCCTGAGACTCTCCACACAGCCCACGCTTGGCTGGTCTCTCCTTCCCATTTGTCATCCTGGGCCAGTAAGACCCCCGGAGAGATTAGGGCAGAGCAGAGAGACTGGAGTAGCAGGAATAAGAGGATCAGTTAAGCTATAAACACAGACAAGTTTTTGTCTCTCACCCACTCTGGCACAGTGACAGTTTGTAATGGCTGTCAAAAGTTGGCCGTGTGCAGTACATCTTCCTCTAAAGGACACTGCAGTGTCGGGATGTGCCACACTTCATGTCAGCAAACACATCAGGTACAGGAGCTTCTATCAGTTTGACCAAACGTTGTGTGAAGTGGGCTTAAGCCAGACTTTCACAGCATAAACTGCATTGACCCACTCTGACCCGAGCCACTGAACCATTGCCACGCATTCCACAGTAAATGCACAAATTTGCCCACAATTAGAGCAACGACATAAAGACCATTAGTCAAATCTAGGGAGCTCCTTCATTTCCATATTTTTGAATATTCTACTTAATTATGCAAAGTGAAGAGTGAGGTAGATGAGAAGTTTTAAGAAAGCCTCATAAAGTCCTTATTAAGAGCAGAGGGGATTAATGACAGTTAATATGAGGGCAATCAAACATTTAATGCAAAGGTCCTCCTGCAGGCAAACTCTATTTAAATGAGTCAATTAGACATTCATTATCTCTGAGCCTATAAGTGGAGTCAGATCTGCATAAATGTTGGTGCAGAGCATCACTCCTCTCTAGAAAGGAACAAATGAAATATTAAAAAAGTTAACAAGTCAGACATGGAAAATGCACAAATATTGATTGCTAGAGGGCTGGTTACACATTGTCATCAAATCAGGAGAGAACGCACGATATCCATCGGAGATTGTCTCATAAATCATAATTATCGAGTTAGCAACATCTCCACTCCCAATTAGTTGTAGTATTGTTGAAACAGAATGAGAGAGAGGAAAGGGGGGAGTACCCTCCGACTGTCCATTTAAAAAAAAAAAAAATCCCTACAAATCCTGCAAATGAACACGTGCAGGTTTGCTAAATCCTTCTTGTGCTAACAAATCTCCCAACAATTACCAGATAGATATGTAAAAAACACATGTATCTTGCAGAGGATGACTTGAATAATGTACTAAACTATGTAGATACATCACTGTCAAGACTTCCACCCTCCTCCTTCTCCATTCCTTCTCTTTTTCCCCTCTCTCCATGTCTGCCTCCACTCTTGTCAGTTGCCCCAGCACACAATTACTGTGTGTGATTGCTATCAGGCGGGACGGTCGGGGAGGCTCCAAAATTAGGCCCTAAATAGGATTTCCTACAAGGCGAAGGGCACAGGCTTGGACATGGTAATGAAAGCCTATACATCACAATCAGGCCGACAATCCTATTCATACTGCAACACATTACTCTCACTCCTCATAATTATAGAGGGGTGACAGACGGGCCTGTGGGGCACGGCGGAGGAGGCGCAAGGATGGGGAGGAGGCGCAGGGAAGAGTTTCAGCGAGAAGGTGCCGGAGCGGTGAGGCAGATTTTGAGCGGCTTCGTCTTTTTTCACTTTTTGTGATCTCCTGATAGCTGCAGTGACCAGATTAGGTGGAGGTCCACAGGGCCTAGTTCTGTATAGCTCCAACATTTGACCATGACACATCTGAGTCAGAATTACAAAAAAGAAAGCGTTCTAATCCTCGGTGGACCCCGTCCTCCAACAGGACACTGACCACATCTTCCATCAGAATGACATACACACACACACATATGAGCGCACTCCCTCAAAACGGAGAGATGTGATGAGATGTGAGGGGGACAGCTTTGCAATCAATACCACCAGCAGGAATCAGCGATGGGAAGAATAAGACAATGGCCTATCAGATTGAGGTTGACTTCTCCTTGTATGTGAGGCAGGCCTGTGACAATAGATTGGCCCAGAAATTCAATGGCAGTCGCTGACTGAAAAAAAAAAAAAAAATGAGGAGGCAGATGAAAAGAAAGATTGCTAATGCTCTCCAAGCAGGCATTTTAATCTGAGACAGAGGAGGGATTTGGTAAAAGCCATTATCACACCTCTCCCCCCAGAACCCCCACTCCCTCCCTCTCTTAGCTTTCTATTTCTGATAAGCAACCTTATCAGACTGCTTGGGGGGGGCACGAGCGTGTGTGTGCACCTTTGCATGTGTTTGTGTTGCAAAATGGGATATGCGAAATGTGATTCATTGGATCCAAGAAAGCCTTTTCTTTATCGACGTAAATCACCTTCAGAACTCAGTCAAACAGCGAGCTTTGCAAAGTGGATTCCGATCAGAATAACCCCAAAGAAAAGCACAATGGAGAGGGAGAGTGAGGCCCCTGACTTCAAGTGTTTGGTCCCGGGGCCTAAGCGGTAATCAAATGGTTGTGGTTATGAAATAACAATAAAAAGAGAAGAAATTCTGTGTCTGCTCTTCCTCTGGATGTGTAATACACCGATTGGAGCAATTGTTATTGATATTCTAGTGGTATTTTGGGATCTTAAAACCATACTTAAACTGATGCTTTAACTGTTGGTATTTTATTTATTTATTTTTCTTTCCTTCATGGCATCTTTTATGAAAATTTGTGCTAATTTGTTCCCACTTTTTTTAAGTTAAAAAACACAATTTGTATTTGTCCTTTGGAAAGGACATGGGGTTGACAAGTGCTTCTATGTGTCCATGTGCAATTATGCCAATACTGTCATTAGTGTGTACACTTTACAGCAACCCATCCACACTTGGTCTGTCTATGTCCCACAAACACAGTGTCCCTTCTGTGATCAAGACAATCCATCAGGCCTTGCCGCTCATTAATCACCAGGCAGACCCACAAGCATGAGCAGACGCACAAACACACACCTCTAGGATTGGGGCAGGCAGTGATGAACAGGGGAGTTAGTTTAGTGAAGCACTAACACCTGCACCTCAGGGAGTAAGTGAGCAGAACATGACACGGGAATGGCCTTAGACAAAAATGTATTTGTTTATTGACAGTACATATTTTAATCCTTTCTTTTTTCCAAGTTTTTTTTGTTCTCTTTTCCTCTAGAACCATAATAATGTTCCGCTGTCTTTCTCATTACAGAAAGAAAAGTTTCCTAAAATTCCAACTTTTCAAAGGATTTTTTTCTCTGAACTCAAAACTGTAGAAATGTGCGTAAAACTTATTTATATACAGTATATGTACAAATTTCCCCATTACCCATGGAGCTTAGCTCCTGTTTGGCTGCATTTTCTTTAGACGTAGTCTGTTTCGCCCTTTTTCTGTACCCCTGGCTTGAGGTGTAATCTCTCAGCTGTTTCTGTTGGTCAGCCTTATTTAAGGTCCCGGTTTTCAGTTTTTTCTTATCAAGTTATCACCTCTTTGTTTCTCCTTTTGGACGTGTTTTTGTGAAGTTAAGTGGTGTTTGTCATGTCTCAAGTTTATTTCTTCAATTTTTGATCTCTGTTTTCTGCATTCTTAAAGGGCTGAAAGGTTAAAGACCCGCTCTGATGAAAATGATAGTTTGGGGTGTTTTTAACACGTTCTTGTGGCGTTTTTCTGATGACGGAGGACATATATAAAGAAATTTAAGCCTGAAATTGCATATCAGAGTATTTCTTTATTCAAATCATTGTGAATCAGGAGCTGACAAAAAAGTTTCAAGAAGATCATATTTGTTACGTAGAGAATACGCTGGACTGGCCACCAGCTTCCTGCTCCGCTCCATTCTGATGCGTCCATTTACATACACATAAATCCTTGAATGAAATTGCTTTCCAAGCTGGGATCTGGCTCAAAACTGGATAGCTAGCTCCAATATTGCTCGCCATTTTTATTGCACAGGTAATGTTAGGTTGGGGGTGTGAGGGACTGTAAGCTAGTGGCTCACAGAGAGCTCTCAGCAATAGAGAGGGGAAGGGGGCGGGGTTGCTTAGCAGTTCAATTATGAACTACTGCTGCTCCACCAAAACTATGTCCTAGAAAACGACACAGGTTTTTAAAACAATTTTGGCTAAAAATGTCATCATAATGAAAAGAACACTGGGAATGCTCAGAAAATAGATCAAAAGATGGTTAAGATCTCAATGCAGCTATTGAAGGAGTTTTTTTCATCAAATGGTTTTGGTCATAGAAGCTCAAGAAATCAGAAATTGAAATACTTACAATATTTTCTAAACTACACATTATATCGACATGCAAAGGAATCACGGATCCAAAAAGTGTCATGATTCTCCAGAAGGAAGTTCAACAGTTTAATATTATTTGCTCTCATCTTTCTATGAAGATACATCAGAATGCTTAATAGTTGATGTCAATTCCACCTTAATATTCCACATTACTCCTTCACTTTGGTGAATTATTTTGTTTATAAAAAAAACAAACACTTTGTAACATGCCATGCCATCTCTATCACCCCCCACCCATTTTCCTCAAAATCTCCACTCGTGGCCTCTTACTATGGATCATCAGATCAGCACTGAGCGACCCTCCATACAACCAGCATACTGGCTAATGCACTATTGATCCTGGTCCATGGACCAATTTCCACTTGTGTTTGATTTGGGACCACAGTTTCGGTCATGCTCCGTCTGTTCCTTCGGGGCCAAGAAGGAACTTTTGCCAGTCTCTTATCAGGCAGAAAGCACACAGACAATAAGTGAGTGGGATGGAGACAGATGTGGAGTGAAAGGCGAGACGGTTTGCCGGTTTGCAGAGAACAGGAGAGCAGTCATTAGAGAATGGTGATGAGTTCCAGAGCTTAAAAGGAAGCAGCTCAGCTCTAACTTTGTGTGAGGTCACAACACATGTGATCCCAATGCTACTGAGGAGCAACCGTTGATGATTCTAACAGAAAAAAAAAACCCTGAAATCTGCAACAACAGTTATAGATGCGCTTTCAGACATCTTGTGATGAAAAACAGCTTTCTACTTTTCCATCTCTGCCTTTCCCGGCAGAAGCTAGTTATTTCAGAAGGTCATTGGAAGTGGGTGTGCCTGTAATGAGGTCACATGACTGGGAGGATTCATTAGGAGAGTGTCACTAAGTAAATGTGTGTTGACCTAGGCCACTGACAGAGATGAGACAGCGACACGCTCCTGAACTGCTCTCCTGCAAACACAATGAGGAATGCCTCGAAGATCAACTACCTCCCATTCCTCCTCCTGTGGACTTCCTTCTCCCTCTACGCTGTTTTAATGTCTCCTCTCAACCTCCCAACATGACCTTCTCACCTTTTTTTATCTACACACCTCTCATTCACCATATACGTGACCTTCCCTCTTCCAACCTGCCTCCCCCACCCTGGCTGCCCTCTTTTTCTTTCCGGCAGTCACAACATTACCCCAACTGATTGAAATTCTGTCAGCAGGTAAATGCTTTGTGACCGGTCGCTGACAGTCATGCCAGCCGACTCTAGGGCTGTCGCTGACAGTCATTGTGGGGCCGACAGGACAGCCTCGGCAGCGCTGGCAGTCAGTCAGAAGGCAGTGTCTGTAGACGTGGGCTCTCAGCTGAATAGCAAGACTCCCACTGTCTGCTAGTCTGTGACACTCCCATTAACCCGCTGAAGAAAAAGGTAGACAGCCACAGAACAGCTGGATAATTCACTGTCTGACTGACAACACACTCCAACACTCTTTGCTTTTCACCTCGTCTCCAGGCCTATGACAACGTTGACTTGATGCTGTCAGGTTGGGAGTCAGCCACCGCTTCATGTCAGGCTTCACACTGTCGCCTCCTGATGTTCAGCGTCGCAGCAGATGCAAAGGTGGCCAAGTCAGGAGGGAATGATGATGATTGATAGATTAGAAGGCGCATGAGGAGAACAGATGTGCATTTCTAACCCTAACATTTATTCAAGTTATCACCAAGCAAAAGCCAAAACGACGCTTTTGTCTATAGCAATAAGTTCGTAAAAAGACATTTTCCATACCCTGGCTCCTTGATGACCACCCTCAGCTAATTAAAGGCGGCTGTTGACAGTTGCTACCATGACCCTTTGTGCGATGCTCCCCAGGGGGATCCTGTTAGCCTGCTAATGCTAATCCCCAGTGACGGGGGACAGGGCAGAGCTGTCCCCTGCAGCTCATGCTGTTGTGACCACCGGATTTGTCAGGACAGGCACGGTGATGTGCTAACATGGAGATGTCCCCATGTGCATGTCACACATCTGTAATTAGAAAAGAGGCATGCATGGAGAGCCAAGGGGGACAGTTGTTTTGGGACCACTTGATCTGCGTTCATGACACGCCTCAGAAAAGAGCAACCCACGCCTAAAACTGGCTTATAAAAGAGCAACTGGTTTAAAGAGCTTTAATTGGAGTGACTTTTGCCTGAAAGCTCCGGAGGTTTGAAGATTCAGAGTGAGGAAAACTGTCCGAGACTGCACAAAAAGCAAACATTGCAGCATGATGATGATAAAGGGGGGAAATTCACACACCTGTGTTTCAAACCACGTGTTTTCACTCTTTCCTTAACATGGTAAGGTCAAGGACACATGCATATTCATGTGAGAGTTGGGCAGGATCGATGGCTTTTAATTGTTTTCTCCTGGTCGGTGGCGAGACGTGCCAGCGTCCATTGATCTGTTTGAGCAGAGGCCACTCACAGAGCACGACTCAGGGACCTTTTCTTGACTGAACACCGATCGAGTGTGTGTCTGCATCTGTGTGTGGAGGGCGGCGGATTGTGCGATGATTGGGATTTTAACACACACAAAAGCAAAAGGCTGGACAGAAAGGCTGAATGGAGCTTGAGGTAAAGAGACATAAACGTAACCACAGGAAAAACTAGGTATAGTTTTTTTCAGGGTTTTTTCAAAAACTGTTGTAAAATGTTTTAGGACACAAAAAAGGTTCAAATTAAACAAAAACACAAAAATAAAAAGATAAAAACAGAAATAAAAATAAAATTACAGTAGGTGCAGTACTTAAAGACCAACTCCAATTATTTTTTTATCTACTTTCAAAGCGTTTCTGGTGGTCTTTTAATTATGATTTTGCTGTTTTTAGCCAAAAGGAAACAAACCTGTGTAGTTTTCTGGGACAGTTTATTTGAAACTCACCTTTGACTTTTGGACAGGATTGTTAGTGTAAAGCACTAACACTTTCCATCACCCAGAATTAAGCCATGACAGCCCCTTACTCACCCAATCTAACATTACCGGTGCAACAAAAATGGCAAGCAATATTGGAGCTAGCTGTCGGTTTTGAGCCAGATGCAAGCTTGGAAAACAAAGACATGAATCTTGTCGTCTTCAAGAGAAAACATCAGAATGAAGTGGAGGAGGAAGTTTGTGGGCCACCTTTTCTACCTAGCATCTCCTTCAAATTGCATTTTTTTCATCTTTTCCTCATTCACCACAATTTAAATAAAGAAATACTCCAAAATGTATTTTTTTATATACGTCCTTCATCCTCAGAAAAAGGCTACAAGAACATGTGAAAAAACCCCAAAATACAAAAAAATCAAAAACACAATTTCAATCAGAGTGGGTCTTTTAAGTAGATAAATACTGATTCCACAAACATTTGGAACAATGGAATGGTTGACTCTTTATTACAGAATCAAATCAACTCAAATTCAGCAGTAAATTGTCTAGCGTGAAATGTGAACCGGAGTAGTTTTTTTCAGTCCAAAACCTTAAAGGTCTTCATGGATTTTATGTTTCACAAAGACAAAATGAGCATTAGTCTGAATATTTCAAAGCCTGCAGCCGACAGTTACCTTAGTCAAAGGTACAAACTGTCTCCTGCTTGTTTAAATGAAACATTTTAAATGAGACCCCACTTTTTGTGCTTTTTTTCTGAATCCCTCTGCTTAGCTGTGGTTTGATGTTATTGCAGTTATTGCATCTGAGAGATGCTAAAAATGGTAAAGAGTGTCTCCATTGACTTTGATCTTCCTGACAGCCTGAGGATCAGTCAAGGATTTTGATGGAGGGGCATATGAACAAGTGTTGGAAAAAGCTTTCTAGGTTTTCTTCCCACTGACCTGTGAAAAAAATACTAGATCTGACCCTAAAAAAATGACACATGACAGACAATGAATTTGTCAGGATGTTCTTCTTTTGTTTCTGTATGAAGCAGAAAACGAAAGGGTGTCTTCATTTCTTCATACTGCTTCTGTTTGGTGCCAGAACCCCACAGATGAACACTTCAGAGTCCAAAGAGCTGAGTGGCTCTAACAGTTTTGTGAGATAAATGGCTGATTCAGAGAACTTGCATAAGTAAAACACAGTTGTTTTTTTTTGCTTTATAGTTTATGTATTTCTATTCTTCAGGGAAAAATTAAAGCTCTCTGTGTAAAGAAAACTGTGTTTTTAACATGTTTTTGTGGCATTTTTCTGATAAAGGAGGACATATACAAAGCAAATTAAGATTGAAATTGAATTTCTGAATATTTCTTTATTTAGATAGTTACTGGCGTTCGAAAAAGGGCTCATTTGATGTAAAAATTACACAGGGTGGGTCACAAGTGCCAAGCTCTGAACGCTTAGCAACGGGGAGAGGAAGGAGGGGCTACAACTCAGAGGCGAATTTCTAACGAACATTTGCCGCTCTGCAGAATCTGTGTTCTAGAAAAAGGACAAAGGTTTTTGATTTGGGCTAAAAAGGGCATAACCGTAATTAAAAGACCACTTGGAACACTTTTAATATAGCTCAAACGATGACCTGAATGGGACTTAGCCCTTGTGCTATCTGTAAGGGTGGGGTCATTTTGACCCCACCCTTACATTGACGTGTTCTCCCTACCATGACAAAGGTGGATAAAGGTGAAGAGGATTTCATGGAATCCATGGAAACCAGTGAAGATCACAAATCATTGAAGAAAAAAGGTTCAGCGCCCTGTCTAGTGGGTCCAGATGACCCAACGTTAACGTGCCTTGGATAGCACAAAGGTTAAAGCACATTTTGAAAGGATGGGAGGTAGTTGAACCATTTGGCAGTAGTTTGAAGTCCCGAACATTAATGCAGACCCAATCTTAAGCTTTTATTTTAGGAGATGACTAATAATAACTCTTTTGCAGTTGTCCAGTACTAAATTTCTCAGTAGTTTTGCTAAAGCAGTATTATCTCAGGTCTCTGCTCTGTCTGGGTGTCACTCTTCTCCTGATTTGTGTGGGGAAAACGTTTTTCATGTCCTGCTCGGAGATTTCAAGGTGCATTATCATCAGGCTCAGTAACTTTTGAGACCCTTTCCTTTCCGCCCCTATCCATAGGGCTGCTGGTGTTGACTGTCTGGATTTAGTGGTAATGTTAGCAGGAAAAATAAATGTAGAGGAAAAATGGACAAAATGTTTAGATGTAAACGTTTAAGGACAGTTGGGCAGTGGTGTCAAACTCATTGGTGACATAGACTTCAGGCTGGAAGATAGCTGGTTGCTATCCAGGTAGTTTGAAAAGAAGCTCAGCAATATCTTCTCTACCCTCATCACACTTTGAGCAAGGCACTTAACCAAACTGCCACAGGCAAACCTGTTGAACTGGCATATCCACTGTGCAAATATGAAAAGGGTTACTATGAAAAATTACCTGATTTAAGAGGTTTTAAACAATTAAAAGGGGAAAATAAACTGAGAATATCTCCTTAGGGACTTTCAGTTTATTACATTGTCCACTTTTTTCAATGTTAAGACACTGAACTGGCTTAAAGGATCTCTAAAACACTTGTCCATCTCATGCTTTTAGCCAAATTTCTTAAGCAAACTCTGCACTCATATTATGAAATCAGAGACAGCAATTAAGACAAAACAAAAACAGCAAAGTCCCTCTCTTTAATTTAGAATTGGCCAACTTTTATGAAATGTTTTTAGTATTTCCCCTTGTGACAGATTAGCAGAGTTTAATTCATTTTTTTTTTTGTTTGATTGAAAATGATCCAAAACCACATTTTCTAAACTAATGGAGGAGGAATTTAGTGTACAGTGTCACTGATAACTTCTATTGTTTAACATTTTTACATTTTTTCGGTTATTTTTTTAAAAAATGGGTCGTGTTATCTGGAAGAGCAAACCTGTCTTTGACTGTCATTTTCTTTATTTCCATTTTTTTAAACAAATCCCCCAAATCACCACAATATTCTTCCTCAACTAAGTCACTGCACGCATAAAAGTCAATTCCACTAAACAAAAATGTATTCCATTGGAGTTTTAACTTTTGATGGATTTCTGCAGTTTGGAAAAAGAATGACATCTGGGGTCTATCCCCTCTTTCATTTATTCTTCTGTAGCTGGCTGAATTTGTCAATTTGAACAAGCAAAGTTGTGAAATTGGCAGCAAGTGGGGAGTAAAAATGGGGGGGGGGAGGACCCATATGGTGAAATAGGAAGAGTGGAGGGCGACGAGAAGATAAAAAGATTGTGACAGTCATCCATTTGACCTAGGCTGTTGAGTGAGAGCAGTCTGGCTTGTCAAATCTCTGTGCTAACAGTGAATAGCCATATCTTTGCAGAGCATAGAAGGGTGTCATGCACTATGGTTTCATGGTTCAGGATAAGGCTGGATGAAGCCATTGGCTGAATGACACTCAGACAGAAACACTTTTTCTCTAACTCCTTGAGTGTTTTTTTTTCCTGTCTTTCTTTCCCAACCACTCACTCAGAATGTGAAAAGTGTGAACACTTATTTCTATCAACTTTGCTTGTTTGTGCGAAAACTATCTGTCGGAGAAAACCCCCTGCTGAGTTTTAAGGAGAGGAATCCATTTCTCGGCCCTAGATTAAGCCTTGTATCCCTCAATTATTGAACAATGAGGATCTTCCTCCCCCATTTTTTCCTTTTCTTTCTCTCCACTGTAATAACATCCTCAGTCACACACATACACACACACGTGGCCTATTACTGGCTCATTAGCCGGAATCACGGAAGGATTACACTTCAGCCTGATGACAATGGCAAGGAGAATTGGTCTTTTTTTTTGTGCAGGAGTCAGGGGTTAAGTCACCTATCAAAATAGCCAAGCAGATGTGTTGAGACATTTTAATATTGGCAATTGTTGGAGCACTAAAAATTTTAATCTCTCGCTGGCACCGCTGTGCCCCCAGGCGACTAAAATAAAAGAGGGGGTTGGTGTTTAAAGAATTGATGTACCCCGTGGCATTTTGGGTAATTGTGTTGGAATTGTTGCTACCTTCAGCAGCTTTAGAGAGAGCACCTTGTCTTTATTCAACACCATGTCACACCCAGACCGAAGCGTTTCCTTCTGTGCTAAAGACTCTGAGCCGGTTGAAGAGAAGAACTGCTTTGTTTATTTATTTGTTTGTCTATTTTTTTGGACCCCCCCACTCCACACACACACACACAAAAATTCAACTCAAACATACAAAACAGAGCATAACTTTGACACAATTATTCTTAATTTTTTAGCGAGATGGAAATAGGAAAACTAATGATGCTAATAAAAAGTGGACATTAAAGAATAAAAATGAAAAAAATCAAACTAAGAGAAGAGAAACTGTGAGATTGTGGTTAATTTAACCTAAACATTTACAATTTTTTGTTGTATTTTTCTGTGAAGAGATTCTTTTCAAATATTGCTGAAGTTCCATTTTAAGTAAGTAAATTTGTTTTTTTTTATTAGCTAATTAGCTTTTGTGAATATTAAACCTTGCCATAAATAAAACACATTTATAAAATAAAGAAAGCATCACAATCTTTGTGATGAAAACAATGAAAGTCAAAAATGACTTTTTTTATATAAAATTTAAACTTGACCAAGAAAGGAAAGGAAGAAAGGAAAGTGATAAGTTTGTGGACGTTCTTCCAGCATTTATAGGTGAATTCACACGACTGAAATAAATAAGAACACATTTCAGGTTGCTTCTGACTTAAAGTACAACTATAGTTTTTAAAAAAGCATTACATTTAGATGAATAATGTTTTGTCAGATTAAATTTGTTTATCCGTTTGAAAGAAATTTCTTTAATGTGGTTTGTTAAAAAGACGACCAGACTTTTGAAGTCAGATATATAATTGGTTTATTTAAAAGTAGCTGCTGGAACAGAAGCAAGATCATCTTGAAACAAAACTCTTATCTTTGGGTTCAAATGTTTAGTAGAAGAAAAGCAAAAACTACCGAGAGGAGATTGTGACCCATCAGAGGGACGGACTGTCAAAGGAGGAGCGCTGTACAAACCCTTGAATAACATGAAAAAGCCCACTGTATAGCATCGAAGAGGGGAGAACTGCTAAAATGAAAGTGGTGCTGGTTCTGTGGCAGACTGGGTCAGGTGCTGGTGCCATGATGAAGCTAAAACAGTTTGAACCACCAGAGGGGGCCATTGATCACAGACCTAAGGAAGAAAAAAAAGAATTCAGAAACAGTCAAACATGCAGCTTCACATCACTGTTTAACATGTTTTACAGCTGCAAAGCAGATTATTCCCATCTTCCCTGTCAGGCTTCTCTTTTTATTTCCTTCCTCCACCCATGGTACGCTCCTCCTCACCCTGCATCCTCTCCCTCCCCCCTTTTGGTGGTCCTGTCCTCTCCAAGAGTTCAGACTAATGACTAGTGACAGTCCACTGAGGGGAGCGAGCTGTTTGCAGTCAGCAGTGCGTTTGTTGGTAATTATTTTCCAGAGTGTCACATTAGTGTCAGCCTCGTGGCTGTGAGAGAGGAGCGAGGGCTCCGGCTGGCGGGATGGGTGAGGCAGAGAGTGAGGGGAGGGGACAGGGTGTGATGTTTGGTGGTGGGCAGCGTTGTATTTATGTATGTAGGTTGGGGACATGGGCTGTCATGTGTGCCTGATGGCTACAAACTATAAAAGCAGATGTTCTGTGAAGGAAGTGAGCAGCAGAAAAGTAAACTTTCGTTCATTTTGCAGCTTTTCACGTTTGTCCTGTTCTTTCACATTTGCCACATTGATTGACAGCATGAGGTAAGTATACAGTGTTTGTCACGTGAGGCCCAGCCACTTTTAAACGGCCATCCCAGCCCAGAACAGTACTAAAATCCCACAAATTTGACAGCTTCGCTGCAATTAAAGCCCCCATTTCCCAAGTATTAAGTATCACGACAAAACAATTTTTTTTGACTGATTTTCCCAAAGAAAACGAAAAATATATAAGAACCAGATCAATGTCTCAGGCAGTAAAAAGCTGGAATTTACTAAAGGGACACTGTGTTAATATAATCAAATATTTCTTGTTTTTAAAATATGGGTTTTAACTATTCTATCATGGACATTTCAGGTTTTCAAGGAGATCTTGTGGGCTGCTCTGCTGGTGTAATGGTCAGTGTTGTCGTCTTGCAGCAGCGATGGTTCAAAACCCAGTTTGGGTTAATGCAGGTGAAGGTTCCTTTCCAACTTCTTTCACAGTAAATAAATGTGCTTTACAGGCTGATTGGTGACTTTCAATCCTCCCTTTGGGGTATATTTGAGTGAGTCTGTCAATGTGCAGCCCTGCGATGGACTGGCAGCACGTACCTGTGAAAAGCTCCAGTTAGCAACTGGACCCTGCTGAGGACAGCGAGAATAAAAGGAGGCTGGAAGGAGACTTTGTGTCTTCTTCTGGGACCAAGCTCCTCCACATGAGACTCAGGGAGAAGGAAACACTGTTTCTTAGCAGTGAAAGTCGTGTGGATGGTATAAATGAACATCTAAGTTCAAATAAGAGAAGCTCATATAGCTGCAGCTACATTTGAATGGATTTTTTTCTTTTATGTATCTACATACATCTAATGTATTTACTTTTAACCTCATTCTTATTATGATTTTAGCCCCAGTGTTTCCCTGTGTTGATCCTTTACGCCAGGGCTTGCCGGCTTGGTCGGTGATTGTTGTCGCGGTTCCCGCCCTTCTGGGGCGGCTGGGGTCCAACATTGCAGCCTTGTGGCTTTGGAGTGGACAAAATTGCTCTCCTGGTCTGGGTGGGCATGGTGGCGATGGTTCTGTTCCTGAGCTGGCTCCTGGTATGAATAGATTCCCAATATGTTGATTCTGCACATCACAGCAGAGCCATGCCTTAAGTTACTTTTATAAGTATTCATTGTGTGCGGGGTCATGGGATTTATGTGTTAACAGAGGGGAACGGTGGGGGGTAAAGGGAGGGTTTGGGTTTTTATTTGAATTTCTGTCTTTCTGTCTGTTTTTTTAAATTTTTTATTGTAAAGCGCTTTGAGAAGCGCTTTTATAAACTAAAAGTTGATTCGATTTGATCCCCTACAGTCCACAGCTGGTCAAAACTGCTTTTTAAAAACTTAAAACAAGACATCCAAAACTGTGACTGCAAAAAAACACATCCAATGATCATGTCATTAAAAGTATGAAATAGTTTTTCTCAGTGTCATTCAAACAGGGGCCACGACAAAACGAAAATGCAAAGCAGCCGTAAATCTGGTACAGACAAACCAAAACACAAGAAAATGACCTTAGTTAGATCACATCCTGCTGGCAATTTAGCTGTCAAAATAATTTTCAAGTATCAATTTATAGGGGTGGATATTACAAACAAAATCCTAGATAAATTTAATTTTGATTCCCTGGTTCACGTTTATATTTAATTCAAAATGAGGTTAATCTTGTTTGATATAAAAATGGATTTGTTATTTAAACTAAAGAAGGAAGACCTTTGTTTAGTAAAATTAAAAACTTTTACAATAAAAAATAAGTGAAAATAAAAGGAGGTTGTAGTTTAAATAAAATTACCAAAAACTCTTTGATGGATTTGATAAATGATGTTTTTAAACTAAAAAGAAGTTTGATTGAATCCTTTTTTAATTTTTAAACCCAGCCTCAATTTCTTAACCTACTGGGTTTTGTCAGGGACTAAAAAGAAGCTAATAGCAGCAACTCTTCACGTTATTTTGTCTTTCCCTTTTTCTCTGTAAATGTCTATTGACTGCTGTCATACTGCTATCAGCAAAAGGTTTTCTATTTAAGTCTGCCGGTACTACAAGTGTACTTACATGTACTAAAAGTGAAGCAGTAAAATTGAAGTTTAGTTTTTACATATGTTTTAAACTTAAACTATTTCAATTTAGTATAAAGAAGTTTTCAGTAAGAGTACTTCCTACACTAACATGTACTACTGTATACTTGCTATGCTAATACTCAATTATGCTTAATAAAGAAAGCTTCAGGTGTTCTACTTTTTGCTAAAAGTGGCCTTAGTGGCGACATCAAGGCTGACTTTCCTGCAGAGCATGGAAAACAACAAGTACTGGTGTGGCTTGTAGTGTTTTACAACATTTTGCTATTTTTATGGTGAATACATTTAATACAAAAACCACTTTAGAGTGTTTAAAATATATATATATATATATATATATATATATATATACATATATATATATATATATACATATATATATATATATATATATATATATATATATATATATATATATATATATATATATATATATATATATATATATATTTGAATGACATGTGACTAAGAGTAAAGGTTTTGCAAATGCATATTTTCAGAGCGATGAGCGTGTAAAAGTCTGTAAGGGTTTGAAAAGTCTGTGTAATCAAAGTAAGTTTGAAAACTGAGATTTAACACTTGGTTAATTTAATTTAGCAGTGAAGGGACAGAAGTTAACATGCAAACAATACTGGCCTGCAGTCGGTGGGGTTTTGGAAGGGTGGAAACAAAACAAAAAAGTGTGCGTTTGTGTGTGTTTGCATGATGGCAGGCGGTCACCAGCTCTCTTGGGAGGAACTGATCAATGATGGAGACTGTAATGCACCTCTCAGTATTCATGCTCACATTGGCGGCTTTGGGGAGTTACCGCACACACACACACACACACACACACACACACACACACACACACACACACACACACACACACACACACACACACACACACACACACACACACACACACACACACACACACACACACACACACACTTTTATTCACATTCGCACACATGTTGTCACATGTTGAACAGCTCATCTCTCATGCGTTCTCTTCCACTCCATCTTGTAGCTGTCTGGTCGATGGCCTCTCTGTGTCCCTCTTCCCACTGCTTAGTCTCTGGCAAACTTCTCTGTTCTGGCGCTGTCTCTCCCTTTGTTAATATAGTAGCTAACCTCTCTCTCCATAGCACTGCTTCCAGACTGTCTCTGTGTTGATATACTGAGGAAGAGTGTCGCACTGCACTCCACATCTACTGACTACCGACTGACTCCAAAGACGTGAGCGCCCTTCATCGTCAGCGCTCTCATACTGCCGCTCGCAGCATCCGTGCTTGGGCACTTGTTGACACAAACGCAGGAAGTTTCAAACTCCTCTTTGGATTCTTTTGAAATCTTGTTTAAATCCTACAAGCAATCCTCAGCAAATGCGAGTCTCACCTCAATAAAAAAATTACCACTAATTGTGGGGAAGTGATTATGGGGTAAACTTAATTTGTTCTACGCCTTGAGAAAAAAAAAACTAGCCAGGAATGAAAGAGGGTTAGAAGAAAAAATGAAACTGTGACTATTTACTGTTCGGGACTTCAATTAGACATCGGGAAAGTTAAAAGACTCCGCAGATGACCTCTGGCATCCTAATAAACAAAGTGAGGAACTCTTCTTGTGTTGATTTAATTCGCCTCGTCTCAGCTCTCACTTGCTGTGAATTCCTCTGAGGACCAAAGCTGTAGAAATTGATATGTTATTGAAGCCGTTTCAAAACGACCTCACTTTAAAATCTCTCAAGTCAGTTCATTTCATTGGTTAAAATATTATAAATTTTGCACGAAGGGTTTAAGTGAAGAGAAGAACACAGAGTGCACGGAGAGGCTTCCCTCTCTGAGCGGCTGTGGCAGTCCAGAAGACAGCTAAGTGACACGCCTCCTGCCGGGAAATGAAAGCATACAATTAACATCGCATACCATCATCCTCAGCTGAGCGGGCATGCTTATAATTGGCTGGCTGACCAGCATGAGTGGCTCCGGGTGGCAATTTATTCTGGGAGCCATGGAGCTTACCCTGGGCGGCTAACGGCCCCTGTGCCGTAACCTGGCTGAGGCAGCGGGGACATCATTAACACTTCACGGGGCCTGCAGGACACACACTCGTCATCCACCACACACCACCTATAGTCTGTGGGGCAAATTGGGAGAACAGGGAAGAAATAATAACCACAATGCTAGTGGAGCTACTTGTTTTGAATGGTCAGCTGCTAAACGGGGAAGAAAAAATGTCTGACAATTTTTGATGATTGATTCTGATAGATGTTTGTCCAGGTGGCTATCAAACACAAACTTTGTAAATTAATGGGGGTGGGGTGGGGGCTGTAACTTCTGATCTTGTCTTTATACAAAGAAGACTTTCATTCTGGTCTCAGATCAACACGCTCACAAAGTCAGGCTGGACTGCTGTTTATGTGTCCATTAAAAGGTCTGCTGTCTGGCTCCCCACTTCATCCAAGACCAGTTGGTGCAGCAGAACTCACAAAGTTCTGCAGTGGCCCAGAACAGTCCCAGTAAATGCAGGAAATAGTTTTGTTTCAAGTCTCTGATCTTGTGGGGTTTTTTTTCAGTCTAAGTTTGCATTAACCCTCTTTTCTGTGGCTGTCGCCCCTCAATGCTCTTCCTCCTGTCTCTTTCTTGGCTGTTTTATTCCCAATTCACTCATTTCACATCTCAGGACTGAGTCTCGCTCTCTGATTACACACACTGACACACACACAAATGCACGCACACAGGCTCACAGCCAAATGGCTGTTCATTAAAGACAGGGACCTGAGGGGAAGCAATCGTCTGAGAGACGGAAATTGCGTGTCACATTAGATTAGCGGTGTAAAGCCTCTGGATTGGCTCCAGGGAATAAGGAATTATTTCAATTACATTATTTCAAAAAGTCTTTAAGCAATACCAATACCGATAAAAACAAATTAAGAGTGATTTGGGCTGATTTGTGGATCTGAGCTGTGCTGTCTGACTATGGAAACAGATATGAATAATGCAGATATTACACAGTTTAATGTGCTGAACTTGAAAGCAGATTATTGGTGGCAAATAATCCCATTGGTTTGCATTGTGCCTCATCAAAGGGAAATATGGCCAAGTGTCAGTCACGCAGGAGAATACTCACTGAGGGAGCTGAACTCCTTCACCTGCCACTCAGCAGCCACACTCCAGACTCCAGCACCGAAACTCACTGCATTCCTGTGCCAGAAATTGTGATAAATGTACAAGATTTGGGGGTTTTCATTAAAAATTACAATGTCAGGCTTCTTCCTTCCAAGTTTTTAAAAACATTTTTCTTTTCAAGACTGCAGCGTTTCAGCCGTTTTCCGGGCACGGAAACGCACGTGTCCATCGGTCTCAAGGGGGGAGAGAGCAGAGCGGGGGGGGGGGGGGTCTTCAGAGAAAGAGGGCAGTGTAAAGAGTAAGACAGAGGGGGCAGACCGTCACACGGAGCGAAAAGACCAACAGACACAGACCAACCCGCTGCCAGTCCGTGCGCTGGTGCCTTCATCATCCCGCGCAGACGCGCATCTCCAAGCGCGCATCTCCGCTTCGACTCCACTCAAATAATTAAAGGGGGGAAAAAACTACCCAGCTACATCTGAAGGAGGACCACCAAAGTGACCCTTTTTTGTTTTTTATTCTTCTGTTTTTGCGCAGCCAGGAGAAAGTCCGGCGTCTTGTTTTAACTATCCAGAAGTTGAAGCGAAAGAGTTGCCGGAGAAAACACATTTCGCATTTCGCAGTTCATCATCACTGTGAGTACGAATTGATGCTTCTCCACGCACGTGATTAAAGCTTCATTTGCTTTAATTGGTCTAATTAGTTCTTTGGTTGCTTCATGTTCTGTCGGGCGCGAGGCTTTGTGGTTCTCTTTCGATTTTGTGCGTAAAAACAGTTAGAACACGTGACTTTTTGACTCGGGTGACCTATGATAGTGTAAAACTTTTTTTAAACATTGCATTTTTTAAAGCACAAATTAGATTATTTATATAAAAACTGACTCCACAGCGCAGAGCTTTGATTTTATTTTCACTTAAAAATACCCAATTTAATCCAATCCAAAATAGAAAAACAAAAAAGATTTGGGCAGTTCTTTTGTCACTTTTACCTTTTATTTTGTTTAACTGTCTAAAAGTTTCTTAAAACTCTCATCTTATTCAAATTTGATGTTCAGTGAATCTTATTTATGATGCTTTTTTCCTCCTCCAATTTCTTTAATTTCTTACACCTCAGAAGTAAGGGAGGGTCTGTAGGCTCCATCTATGTGTGCGCTTTATTGGCGATACATTCTGTGGTAATTATTTACAGGCTTAGTAGGACCACTTCAGCCCCTTTTTGCTGAAATGAATCAAAAGCTGGGATTGTAAAAATGCCTCCAGAGTTGTAACTGGTGTGTTTCACAACATGAAACTATTTGAGCATTTTTGTGTTTTCTGAAAAGTTTACAAAACGACTTCTTTTTTTTTCTTTTTAAAAACTGAAACTAAGCACAAATTAAGTTAATTAAGAAATGTAATAAGTGACCCTTTTGATCATGAATATTCCTTTTTGTTTTCTAGGAGGTGAATGGACCTCCACCGCCCCTTCAAGATGGACAGCCCCTCCTACCTACCAGCTCCTCTGGCCTCCCCCGCACTGATGGTCCTAGCCTCCACTGCAGAGGCCGGCCGGGACGCCTCCGTCCCCTGCCAGGCGCCCAGGCCCTTTGGTGTCCCTGTTTCAGTGGAGAAGGACCTCCACCTCCCCTTCCCCTCAGCTTCCTACACCTTCACCTCCATGTATCAGCGCCAGGGCCCCTTATCAGGCGCGTTTCCGGCTCGAGACTTCCCGGCCTCCCTTATGCACCTCCACCATCAGTTCACACCACCGAACCTGGACTGTACCACTTTAGGCATGCTTAACCACAGCGGTGTGGGCGCCTTCCGGCCTTTCTCCTCCCCACCAGAGGAGAGGGAGCCCGGGGGTTACCAGTCGGCGTTCACCCCTGCCAAGAGACTGAAAAGCTGCTTTCCAGAAGTGGAGGGGAAGGAGTTTGACTTTGGCTCCCTGAAAGCTGAGGAGACGGGGAGAAAGCTGTTCTCAATGTCCGGCCTGTTGTCTGACGGTGAGGCTTCCTTGAGCCCAGAGGAGCGTAAAGAGCAGAGTAAGTACTCCCTCCTCTGGGAAAAGCCACATGTGACACACAGATAACTCTCCTCACCAAACCTCAGAGGGAGCTGTGAGATACTCTCACATCTTTAAAGTAGGGAACACAAGGCGCAGCATCCTCTAATGCAACAATGTGATTAACATATCCTCCACTGAATAATGGTGACAATTGAAAGGCTCTTTTTTGAGGGAGCCTGGAAAAAACCCTTTTCTTTTGTCCTCTGTTGTGTAGCAATGTTTACAGCAGCTGCCTGTGACTGACTCTGACCCAAATAAATCGAGTAGTGACACTTATTCAGCTTAGTGATCATTAGCAACAAATGACCATTAGGCCTATTGGAAGTCAGACATTTCTTGGGGGCTGTGGCGCACAAATACATGGGAGCGTATGGAGGGCTGACAGAGGAGGAGTGAGAGCTGGAGCGAATGACATCCTGTCAGAGATAACGAGGTGGCAGAGATAGAGAGGAAGGTATGGAGGAGGATACAGGAAAAGGGAGGCAGAGAGAAAGAGATGCAGTGATGCGCCTTAGCTTCCCAACGACAACCCTCAGCTCAATATGGCCGCCCACACCAGCCGTCTGATTTGTTGACAAATGAGTGGGAGAGGTGTCAGTCAGCGCACCACGGAGGGAGAGACGCTCCTCATTAGTCCCCGGGATAATTGCCCGGCGACGCGGGGGCACAACTCTCGCCTCACAGGGAGACGGGAGGGAGCAAGTCGGGAAAGCAATGCGAGGCATGATGGGAAATCAAACCTCCTCAGTGGTGGTCGCCGAGGGGTGCGCCTGACAGATGAAAGGGACCAGTGGAAGACGAAGGCAGCGAGAGGAGGGAGAGCACCCAAAGGCTCAGCAGATCAGAGGGGGACACCACAGAAAATAATGACAAAGAAATGGGGGGGGGGTTGGCAGAGCTTGGAGAGGGGCGAAGGCAGGAGAAGGAGACGCCGGTGGAAGCTCTCAAACACAACACCTGAAGGAGACTTTCATCCCACACATAAAGGGCAGAAGCAGGGACTGGCTGTCTTAGGAAAAGTTTGGATTGTGTGCCGCATGTGTGCGCCACTTTGCATATGTTCATTTCTTTGTTAAAACTTGCTGATTTTGTCACCGGTTGGTGGCTGAGTGACAGGGCCAGGGAGGCGGAGTGGCAGCAAGGAATCCCAATATGGAATTTTAATAAGGACAGGAAAAGAAGAGATAGGAGCCAGCGTGCTGGTGTGAAAGGTGTGTTTGTCTGACAGTGTTTGCTCTGTGCACGCATGCATGCATGCTCACCTCCTGATTTTGGGAATCTCATTTGGGAAATGTAGACAAGGACAAAAGACAGGCTTGGAACAGAACAGGAGGAGGATCACTCCTCACCCCCCCGACCCAAAAAAAAATATGGAAACACGGATTCATGCACGTTGGAAGCTGCTTTTCCAGCTTTATCCAATTATTCTGGAGTCAGACAAACTAAGAGCTTTAATGCAATTGAGCCCACAGCACTTTTCTAAGTCTGACATGCACTTGTTCCTCTTGACTGGGCAACAGTGACTTTAGGAGCAATCGTCCTAAGTGTTAAGCTGGAAGTCTTTGAGTGTGTCGAGTGCCTGCACACTTTAGCAACAGAAGAAGTAGAGTTTCCCCCAAAACCAAACCATATAGTTTTGATTTTATTTTCCTTATTGGTCAATATTTTTGTGTCTTCACCATGTCTGAGTTATGGCATTTTTCCTCAAAAAAGTGTTTAACTTTTGTGTGATCTTAACCTTCTGTTTACTCCCCATATCCTATGGGTCAAATATACCCACCCTGGCAAAGCCCCAAAATAAAACAACTTCACTGAATTTTAAATCTGAAATCTATTCAGCCCAATGAAACATTTACTTATCAAATAAATTCAATTTAACACATTTTTTTAAATCCTACTTTTTGTTTCTAAATGCAAAACCCATTTTTAAAGTTGCTTATTGCTGTTATTTAAATGTGAAGTAATTATTTTTTAAATAATTATACTGAAAGTTCAACAATCTGGAGTTTCTTTGTCTTTTATATATTTTCGTGGGTGAATTAAAAAAGGACTTTTCTTATAATACAACAAAACAACAAATTGTTGTTGACTTTATGAGGAATTTTCAATTTCAGCTATTCAGCACATGTGGAACAGTGAGAATGACTTCTGCAAATGTCTGTCTTATATGAGCAGCATACAGCTTTTGTGTTTCAGGGACAGAACTGGAATCTTTTACTGATTCAGCTGCTCTATCAAGTGGATCTGGGGTGTGTGTGTGTAGGTGTGTGTATCTGTGAATTAGTTTGTGTGTTGGACCTTTGAACTTTTTCTAGTGTTCAATATTTTATAATTGACGGTTCAAAAATGACCCATAAGGTGTACAGCACACATGTAAACATCAACAAAAACAGTTTCACTTTTTCTAAAGTTAGATCTGCTTTAGGGAAAGTTATAACATTTCAAGTTGATAAAGGAAGGCATTTTTTTCTGCAACTTAACTTGGTAGTGGGTCACTTTTAACCCGGAAGACAACACAAGGGATAAATTCCTTGATAAATAAAGTGTGCCCTCAAAGATTTATGACTGTTCCTTTTTATAACTTGATTTTTCTGTTGCAGTATTGAGCTGTTGTCTGTGGGGATGCTCTCCCGTCTGCGGTTGCACACTCAGGTGACCGTGATCTCCGGTTCTCCTTGAACGTGTTTGTCACTCCAGACAGGCAGGTGCATGGCAGCTCTCCCTGTTTGCCCACGTGTTACCAGCAGCGGTCGGTTCTTCCTGTCCATTCTTGCCTTTCTTCCACCGATGTTCCCTCCTCAACTCGCCTCTGTTTTTTATAAGGGAAGGTCTGAAACGATCGGTGTACTCTGACAGCTGTTCAAACAGCCACACTCACTTTCAAAGGGCAGATGTCTTCACTGGAGCGAGTCATGCTTATTTTCCTCTGGGAGATGCTTTCCGCCGCAGGCCAGAGTTGGAATGAAAATGTTTTTTTTTAACAGAAACATGACTTAAGAAACTAGAGAGTTGAGTGGCAAAAAACACACCATAGCTGGCCAAATGTTGTGTGTGTGTGTGTGTGTGTACAGCTCACAGTGGAGGCAAAGCTAAGTGAGAGCTGTGATAACTGGAGACAGATGTTGGAGAACCCCTATGCTTTGCTGCAACACTTCCAGTTTGTAGATGAAACTGCTGGAAAAGTGAAAAGTCAAACTAATTCTATTTAATAGAATCTAAGGGAAAAAAAGAAAATGTAAAAGTTCTTCCTCAAATCGCACATTATTTTAAAGATGGGCTGGATAAAAAAACAAACCGAAAACTTGAGACAAAATGTGCATATAATTTTATATATGAAACTATTTGTTTACATTATTTGGACAAAACCTGTTTTAGTTCTTTATGCTAATAATAAAAGAGGAATAATGTCAAAATGTAAAACAGAACAATTATCAGCGAGTTTTTCATTTGCTCAAAGGTGCTAAAACAACAACGGTTACTTCTATAAATGTGAACAGCGGGACTTTGCACCCGGCTGCTCCAGATGCTCTGACTACAATGCAAAGGCTGCTTGAGATTTGCCAAATTTTCAATCAAAAATATATACTATTAGAAGGTATTTGTGAGGAAAAAAGTAGGGAAAAACTCCAAAGGCTTTGCAGTGAGATGTGGTCAAGGGTCGTCTTTGCTTGGTTAGGCTCAGTTTTACTGAAGCCAGGAGAGTCAACATTACATAGATCCATCTTAGATCTGAATGTGGATTTTGATGATATCTGATCACTACAAGCACATTTTTGCTCTAAGTTGCATTAAAATGGGTGAATTTTAGGAGTAATTTTACAAAAGGGGGGAATTTTCTGATGTTATTTTAGTTTTTATTCATGCATTATATGAGTAAATGTCTTCTTCTCATTGATTAGGTGTGCTTTTTAGTCATTTATGCTTAAGTGTCGATAAATTCCAGTTTAATATTGACATGTGTACCTAAACACGCTGGGCCGTATTCTCGCAGTGCGCGCTGTGATTTGATAACAGGGGTTGTCATTGCTCTGTGTGAAGCTGTCGCTGACGGCTGGTATTGACCCAAACTTCCCTTTGAAAGACGCAGTGTTTACATCCCCCGATGCAGACCACAAGAGATCAATACCACCACTCAATGCTCATGCATACACATATAGTATCTGCTGCCTGCTATTATTCCCAGTGTGTGCACCTCATCAAGCGGACTCACATCTTCTCTCCGTACACTGACATTCAGTCTTTCCTTGAGTTACATTTTCGTTTGTAGTATAGGGGGATTCACAGCAAAATGTTGCAGCCTAAATGTTTTTTTTTTTGGATTTGGGTTGGATGGAGGCGGACTATTCCTGAGCATCATTCTTTTTCAGCTACAGTGAGGTTTGAATCTGCATCCCCGCAAATAAAAGGCCATCTGCGGCTCTTTGTCCGACCACACCGGTTGTCTTGCTCTTGATTTGAAGCACACGCAGAGGAAGCATTACAATATTAATGGTGGTTGTGTTTGATGTGAAAGTATGCCGGGGTTGACTGTTCCCCCTCCTGTTGTGACGGTAGTTTGTTCTCCTAATGTTCTCCCAAGTAAAAGAGGCTTTCATCCTGGCAGGAGGGGAAACTTTTCTCAGCTTTCCACCTCCTTTTCTCTCTCTTATGAGGGTTGGATGGAGGAAATGTGGAGAACTTTCTTTATGTTTTTTGATGACTGTGTGGTCTGACATAAGTTAAGTATGTTTGTGGTGTTCCTCTATGTCTCTTAATAAGCTACAGGGAGTCAGAGTGCGGGCAACGCTGTTGGTCAGAGGCAGACAGAATTTCTATAGGTCTGCCAGTTGGCTTTTACTGTTGCAGGGGGAAATGTGTGTCTGTGTGCGTGGAGGCAAAAGGGATTTTTTATGTGGTGACCAGCAGCACCTGTTAGACGGTCCGTGGTCTTAACGCATCTTGTGGTAGCTTCCTACGCTGGCATCTCCACCCGGGATTGCCCCACATGTGCAGCAGATACGTGAGAAGATCTGTGAGCATCAAACAAACAAACAAACAAACAGGAAAACTGATTAACATCATTATAGGTGACAGACAAAGAATCTGGTTATGTGTCAACTTGCTGACTTCCCAGTCTCCATTCTGCACACCTGATCGACCGGCTGCCTCTGATCTCACATCAAAGGGTGAGTGGGTGGGGGTGTTGTATGTATGCCTGTGGAAAAGCTCGAGGAAGATGTGTTATATCTGTATACTGAATCCCATGTTCGTGAGGAGCAGAAATCGCACATCCACACATGCACAGGCAGACTCACATCCTCCGTCTTTTTCCCTGGAGTCTAACAAATCAGTCAGGCAGATAGAGAGGGCAGGAAGGCCAAACTCTGGGGTTAAACACATGCTGCTGAGGAGCAGCGCAGACAGACACCAAGACCCCACCAATTCTGCATGCTTGGCTGGAAGACGGGATCCTACATATCTAATATATGATATACAGTACGCGTGTGATGCTTTGTATATGCCGAGTGTCACATGCAGACCTCATTACAGCATGTCAGCTGTGCTTGTTTCCAGTCTCCCAGCTGTGGTGGAGCTTAACAAGAGACAATATGCCAAAAGCATGCCAGGCGTGATGGTTTTACCTCCCAAATACATGAGTTCCTGACATCATTTAGTGCCTTGGTAAGCAGGAGTGACAGTCCTTGTTGGCTGTCAAATGTGCCATTTTTTTGTCATTTTTAAGATTTGAATTGAAGGAAGACATCTTTAGAGGGTTGCAAAGTGGCTGTAAAACCTACACCCAACAGCTGATCCTGAGTGACACATGCCAAGTGGAATTCCATGAATTTTATCAAAAGGCATTTCTTTAGAAATCAAAAATTCAGGAATAAATTCCTATTTATTTAATTCTGTTTTTACTCAAATCTTAAACCTAAAACATGTAGTGTAATTACATTAGTGCATGGAACTGCACCAATTAGCTCCAGTCCCCCTCTGATCGATCAAGTCCCCTTCTGTGGCGCTAAACTGTTAGGCAAGCTCCCATCAACGCCTGTACGCCTGTTATAGGTCAAAGTTGGCCAGGATTGACCCCTCACCTCACTGTGTCAGGGCATAAACACTCCCCCAGTTCTCCTCAGAGAATAGCATTGCTTCTGAACCATAAATCACAGGTCTGATAATTGGTAGGAAAACAGCAGTCCAGCAGTATATAACCTTTTACGTGTCGTCCCAACTCTTTATTATGGTGCTAATGAGTGGCTGTGGATCAGAGATGGTGGGAGGGAGGGGCACGCCACACTAAAATGCTACCTAAAGACACATGTACGCTGCAAAATGCTTCAAGCCAGTGTGCAGCAAACACGGCAGAGAGCAGGCATCCACAGCTACATGCAGGAATGCTCTCATGCTTTGGGGCAAGCAAACATTCCCTCACACATGCAAACACACAGAAGCTCAAAAGTGTCTCTTACAGGCTGCCATTAGTATGGAGATTGTGCTAATTGTCCCCATAGACCACACAGGCGGTGCTTGACAGGCTTGCTGTGAGTCTGCAGGGCTGAGTGCGAGAAGAGACTCCGTACACATCCTATTGTCTCGGTCGTGACCCTATTAGCGCAATTACAAATCACCCTGAATGATTATAGAATGCATGCTGTGACCCAATTCAGCACAAACAATGGCGTTTTGGCTTATTGAGCACTTCCTCTACTGTAGCTCAAGTTCACATGGGCAGAATCACACAGGAGTGGAACCTTAAGACCTCTGCTGTTGACATCCATTCATTCATTCAATTCATTCCTCAAGTTAAGATCAAATGCTGGTTAATATATTTCCTTGTATGGCTTCATTGAAGATTCTTTGCCCCAGCCGGTATTTCCCACACAAAAATACACATACATATGATTTTAATCGCACAGTTGTCTTGAAATTAATCCTAAAAACACACAAAAACATACTTTGATACTTTAGTCTGGTCAACAAATGCCAGCATTAAATATTGTTCATAACTTGTTTTTCTTTTTTTGGTCAAAATCTGGCCAACCATTTCTAAAAACGTGTAATTTATTAGCTGTAAATACATTTAGAGATACACTTAAGTATTATGAATAAAACTTGATATTTTTGTTAAGAATCAGTTCACCTCAGAGGCTTGAGGCTGGTGAGTGGACACAAAAAAAAGAGTATTTTAAACCTTCAACAATTTCAACAGCTTTACTCTAAACATTTTAACTCCGGGCTTGTATTGGATTCTAAATTCACTGATATGATCCTTTCTGTAGGCTTTTTTCAGAATTTAACATTCCTCCCAGTTTGGACTCCCGCCTGTGACCATGGGCAGCTGTGGACTCTGCTCTGGGTGGGCCGGTGCATTCACTTGCAGCCTGGAGAGGATCCAGCCTCATTAGCAGAAGCTCTAAGACCCTGAACGGTCAAGTAAAGTAGGTTGAACTGTGAGCGGCACCGGTGTGACCCAGCTGAGTCAGAAAACAAGGGAGAAGATCTATACCCGCCGGCATTACCACCGGCCTCTTTGTTCCTCGGTGTCTGTGGGGATCGGAGGGGCGTGTCGATGGGGGTTCGCACCGCGCTGCTCTCACCACAGCTACACAACAGTGTGTACAGAACACACGCATGAGTACACTCTCTGAAGTGGATCTGTGTACAGAATTCTGACACAAAGGGGCAAAAAATCACATTCAAGCAGTTACGTCCCGTCTTTGGTGGAAAGCTGTCACCTCAGTATCCTCCTTCAGCTTAATTTGTCTTCCTTACATTGTGAGTGGTGCCGGGAGACCACATGTAGTACGCAGGGATGTGCTGACCTTCAACCATAAAAAGAAAACAACATCAACCGTAAAAACAATTATTGTTTACTTTAGTTTGCTGTTAATAAAAAAAACTATAGAGTGCAAAAGTTTTATTTCTTACCGGAGAAACACCTGAGCAGCCCAGACTTATAAGAGTAGAGGCTAAAAACCCTAAGATGCTTCTGGCCTCACCTAAATAGCTAATGCTCTTTGACCTACCTCAGAGGGAAACAAGAGTTTTCAATCTGTCCATAGAATCTGTGGAAGGCATCGCCACAGCACGAATAGTCACTGTCCACTTTCAAAAAAACTTTCATAAAACCTATTTGTACAGCTACAGCATGACACTGTGCTGCAGGTTTTGCTTTTATCAGTGTTCTGATGTCACTTATTTCATATTATTTTACTTTAAAAATTGTTTTTAAATGTTTTGAGCTTTTAATGTTCATCGCCTTGTTCGACTCTCGAGCAAAGTATATTAAATAAGCTCAGGGCTGCTTTTCTCTGCTTCAGAGTCCAGTGGATTTATGTTAATTTTACGGTTGAAGTTACGGTATTTAAAAGAATGTAAACACTGACACGTAAGGGTGTGTCACACAGCTAGTACGTACGGACGAAATTTGGTCATACCTGAACACACGTGGAAAAAGTGACAAAGGTTTACATAAAAATTTTCACAGATGTATCACAAATGAACCACGTTAAAACGATGGAATAAGTGTGAATAAAGCACACAAACAAAACTTAAATCAAAACAAACATGAACCGTGCACAATTATTGCGCTGTTTCTATGCAATTCATTAGTGAATCGTACGTCAATTACATATTTTTATCATGACATACGTGACTTATAGACGATATAAAAGTAATACAGTGGTACATGTGTGAAAACTCAGACATACATTAAAAAGTCATTCAAGTCAAGTCACAAATTTGCTTATGCGTCTTGCAAAAATCACGTTATTCTCAGCTGACCAAAAATTGTGAACACCACAAAACCGATTTCTTGCAAAGGCACGTCGGCCAAAACCCTCGAAGGACATCCGCGCATGCCGACGATTGATAAACGCAAGAAACACTTATGAATTACATATATCATGCATTGATCACGAAAGACCAAAATATTTTAAGAACAATGTGCAAAATGTACATAGTGGCTGTGAGATACAGCCATGAAAAAGTTAAAGGCTTTTTAGATGATTTGCAGCATATATTTAAATGCATATTCCCATTTGAATGTTTGGTTTCTTTGTTAAAACCTGTAATGTTTTAAAATACTTTTTTTTTTAAATAAAGCCTCAGTTTCATCTTGAATTTAGTGCAGACTTGAACTTATTAAACCAGACTCATCCTCCAGTCTTGTTGTTGTAATTATAGTGTTTGGTTTGTTTATTTATTTATTATATGATAGAAACATGTAGATGCAACGTAATAAAATGTATAAAAACAAAAGTTAAATATGAGTATATTTAATTAGTGGTTTGAAATTTAATGGAGTTTAAAGCCATTTTTACTTTTCTTTAGTCTATATTTAGTCAATTTAGTAAAAAATCAACAACAAAAAAACTAATTTGGTTTTAAAACAGAACTAAATATTTACAAGTGAAAATTTTTTAACTGAATGTCGATGAAGTTTCTATGTTATTCAGGCAACATAATAAATGACCAATTATTTAAACAGATTCAGAATTTTGACAGTGAAACCTTACCCTGTATGACGGTCATAAACTATCATAAGCACAACAAAGGTTCTTGTCAAATGTTTCAATCTAGAAATCATCTTGGAGTCATCCATCAAAACAGTGTCCTTCCTGTGCGCTTGTCTTGTGGGGATCCTTGTTTCAGCCTTCCCTGATTCCCATCTCCGTTTGGATCTGCAGGCTGTTGAGAATACATGGTTTTATCGTCCATATCTTTGCGCTTTTTAAAGATTAAACAGCCTCATCTACTGTAATTGTTTGCTCATCCAGGCAGACACATCAAAATCCTGTAGGAAGTGTGACTAACCCAAACACAGCAGTATCAAGCAGTGCCAGGTGTTTGTGGTCCCCCGATACCAGCAGCTGTGTTTCTGACAGTATCCGATCTTATCTGCGGCCGATCTGTGACGATAGGATGTGGGTCGGTGACCAAAACCTTCAACACGTCCTTTTAGGAGGTCTCCACACACTTCAGTCTTTGATGATGGTCATTTTTTTTCTTAAAAACCTGTCAGATTAACTAAAGGAAGACAACAATTGGGTTTTGTTTGAAGCCTTCTGCAAGGTTTTAGCCTCTGCTGTTCTCTAATACCTGCGGTTTCTGCAGCACAAAGTGCATGAGGGACAGGTGTGGAAGAAGAAAGCAGGTGTGTTGTCATGTTTTTTCTCACCTGTTAGCTCTTTCAGCATGTGTGTGACTGATGTAGGGCTGCACGATATGAGGAAAACTCGCAATAGGCAGTATTAGTTATCAACTATACTAGAGCATAATTATAGCAAGTATAGAACACTCACTGAGCATTTCATCAGGCAGATTTGTCCAACTGCTCCTTTAATCAATTTTATAATTAACCAATCACATCTCAGCAACTCAATGCATCTAGGCATGTAGACATGGTCAAGACGATCTGCTGCAGTTCAAACCGAGCATAAGAATGAGGAAGAAAGGTGACGGAAGTGACTTTCAACGTGGCATAGTTGCTGGTGCCAGACGGGCTGGTCTGAGTATTTCAAAAACTGCTGATCTACTGGGATTTTCACCCATAACCATCTCTAGGGTTTACAGAGAATGGTCAGAAAAAGAGAAAATATCCTGTGAGCGGCAGTTCTGTGAGCAGAAATGCCTTGTTGATGCCAGAGGAGAATGGCCAGACTGGTTCCAGCTGATAGAAAGGCAACCGAGATCTGCAGAAGAGCATCTTTGAACATACAACATATCGAACATTGAGGCAGATGAGCTACAGCAGCAGAAGACCAAACCAGGTGCCACTCCTGTCAGCTAAGAACAGGAAACTGAGGCTACAACTCTCACAGGCTCACCAAAACCGGATAATTGAAGTCTCCATTTCAGCTGCAACATTCGTCTCTTCCCCAATTTTTCAGTAA
The DNA here is from genome assembly GCA_037389245.1 of Oryzias sinensis. NCBI lineage: Eukaryota > Metazoa > Chordata > Actinopteri > Beloniformes > Adrianichthyidae > Oryzias > Oryzias sinensis. The sequence goes on along the minus strand of CM074498.1, from coordinate 22,862,972 downwards.
GTCAACCTTGTATCAACGGTTCAGGCTGGTAGTGCTGGTGGTGTAATGGTATGGGTAGTATTTTCTTTGGACACCGATTGAGCATGGTTACAACAGCACAGCCAACCTGAGTACTGTTGCTGCCCAAGCCCAACCCTTTATGACCACAGTGTACCATCTTCTGATGGATACTTTCAGCAGGATCATAAAGCTGGAATCATCTCAGTCTTGAACATGACAATGAGTTCAATGGCCTCAGCAGTCACCAGAGCGATCTCTGCTAGGAACGATAAAGACAGTTATGACGGCAAAAAGTGGTTCATCCCTGTCCTAGCAAGGTCTAACAAATAAAGTGGCCAGTGAGTGTACACACCATATACATGTATGAAGTACACCAGCTGAATAGTTATTTAGACTAAATTGGATCATTTTACGTTATATATATTAGTATATAAAAAGTAAACTTCAATATATCGCCTCACTTTTATATTGACTAAGAAAACTTGTAGTACATTTAAATACATTTCCTGCTGCTCTAACTTAGAATGACTTGGTTTCTGAAACAGCTGGAGCCAGCAGCAGAGGTGTAGGAAATAGAGACGTAAAAGAAACAGATATGTATCGGAAAATCGATCAAGTACTAGGATTAACAGACGTATTGGTTGAAGCAGTTGTTGGTAGGGGAGAGAAAAAACAGGGACGATGTAAAAAGATTAAATGGATTGTAAAATGAAAAATCGATCAATCAATCAATCAATCAATCAATCAATCAATCAATCAATCAATCAATCAATCAATCAATCAATCAAAATAAAATCAATCAATCAGTAATCCAATCAATCAATCAATCAATCAATCAATCAATCAATCAATCAATCAATCAATCATTTTGATCATTATATTTGTTGCACTTATAATACTTGGCAACACAATGGGCTAGTCACCAAGATAACTAATATAAAACAAGGAAATTAATTTATAAATAAAGCCCCCCCACACACACACTATGCACATACATACATACATATACATACATACATACATACATACATACATACATACATACATACATACACACACACACACACACATATATATATATATATATATATATATGTATGTATCTTTTCAGAATAAACTATACCGATAACAAGAGATTTCACAGAAGAATTCTTGCCTAAATGCTTAATCTCATTGAAATGATTTAGACTTGATTAGGTTGCAACAATTTTTAGTGATTAGGATCAAAGTGGAATAAAGTAACCATTTGTATTTTTGCTTTTAACTTGGTTTAATATTTTTTATGAGCTAAATTGGAATACATACATTAGCTTAAAACACATTTTAGCCTAAGCATTTTAGACTAGAAACTCGAAGCATCATCTGTACTAAAAAACAAATCTTCACAATAATTCTCAGTTTAACAATGTTAAGGTTTACATTTTAAAATATTATAAATAAAATGTATTACAAATAGAGCAAAAAATTTTCAGAATGCTAAACACACCAACTAACAAGTAGTTCTACTTTTCCCGTCTTTGAAGCCAATTCCCACATATAGGTTCTATCAAATACCATTTCTTGTTTTGTTACCTTTATTTTTATACAAAACCATGTTTCCTATCATTAGTTTGACAATTATTAAGGAATTTGTCTGACAGAGCTGAAATAAAAGTATATTGGTGCCTTTCTATTAATCTTTTTTGTGTGTTGCTTTAAATAAAGCATATATATATATATATATATATATATATATATATATATATATATATATATATATATATATATATATATATATATATATATAATAATATATATAATATATATTTTTTTTATTAATAAACAGTATGGTTCATGTTATCTTCTTTCCTTTTGCTGAAGTCTCCCTTGTTTTTTCCTGCATTTCTTTACAGATTGATCTGTGGCTGTAGTTCTGTTTTATTTAGCTTTATTTTCTTATTATTATGTTTAGCTTTGTTCTTAAAGATTTGCCATTTTGTTTTCTATTTCTTTTCTTTGTCCCATGAACACACCAGTTTACTATTAGTTTACTAATCACCAGCTGTTTCTACTTCTGGTAATTAGAACTCCATTTATATAAAAGCCCATGGTTTTAGGCTCCTCAGATCTATTTTGTCTTTGTTACCTTCCTGGTTCTCTGTGATTCTGGCTTGCTCTAAAATTTGTCTTATTAAATTTCAATTTTAGTTGAAGTCGCATCTGTTTGCTTAACAAATGATTGCTGCCATCAAGCCTTTAATCCTCTGCATTTGTCTTCCCTGAAAGCACTATTGACAAATGAAAATGATTTGATTCGGAAAGAAGCTTAGCTGAATGCCTTGTTTGGTCAGGATGGTAAATTTTTAGGAGAGATTTAATCACCTTTTATCAACTTTAGAGCAAATGTGATGCATCTGTTAAATGTATAGAATTCACTTAAGTTTACCTCGCATTAAAAAGCTGTGACAGTACACCAGTTGTTTGATTTAGTTCCCTTGACCATTTTTATAGATTTTTTTTTTTTTTCACTTTGTCACGGCATTTTAACATGTTTGGCTTATTGTCCTCTTTTCCGAATTATAAACCAATCATCAAGTCCTTGTGTAATTAAATTTTTAGTGAGTTCCACACAGACTAACAAAGTGTTTATCTGGGACAGTTTAGAAAAGCCGAGTGCTTGTAAGCAACAGAGCGATTCCCCTCATTTTCTCCCTATTAACCACTAATTGAGAGACAGAGCGATTGGGGGAAATGAAAGTCGGAGCTGTGATTAGGAGACGATAGAATAATAAACGCCACAGGCAGACAGAAAGATACAGGGAGAGAGAATTAATGTATATTAATCAGTGGTCCAAGTAATTGTGATCTATATTTTTTTTGGAGCCAATCTAATTTCAGTCTAATGAAGGACTCTGACCTGTCTATTTGCAGCTTGATGTCTCCCTGTCATTCTCCTGTCAGAAATGAAGATGTCCAACATGTGAAAAATGATGTTTAAACTGGAAATCTGTGGAAGCGGGCGGCCTCGGGTAAAGTGCTGACAGTACCTGAGGCACACGCAGATATCTGTGGATATCAGACTGTGGATGCAGGTAGATGGCATTAGAATGAGTGGCAGGGTACTGGTGATCGCTGTCTGCTGTCAGAGGCTTTTTGATCCAATGTGAGTTCACTGATTCTGACAGTTGGCAAACATGTCAAAGTCTACATTTGACATTTTGTTCCCAGAAAATGCGCTCAAGTACTTTTTTTGGAGGGGCAAAAATGGAACATATTTAATGGGAGAGTTGTTCTTGTTGCAAAACTGGTTTTATAAAGGAATTTTAAAAGGCTTTTTTACTACCGGTAAAATTTTGCTCTTTGTCAGGATCTATCTGAAAAGACTTGCCTTAACTCTCCTTAAATGAAAACCCTGTATTTAGTGTCTTTAACATGCTCTTGTGGCATTTTCATGTCACCTCTATGTCTTCCACTGATGAAGGAGTACATATATTAAAAGAATTGAGCTTAAAATTGTATTTCTGAGTATTTCTTTGCTCAAGTTCTGATGCATCCTCTTGCAAACAAACCGATCCATGTACGTCTTTCCTGGTCCGAGCTAGCATCTGGCTCACAACTGTCCATCTGCATAGCTCAGAAATTGCTCGCCAGTTATTTTTGTTCCACTGCTAATGTTAGGTTGAGGTTGTGAGCTACTATACAAAAAGCTCTTAGTAACAAGGAAGGGAAGTAGGGTGGGGTTCATGCCTAATGTCCTGCCCACAAGTCGGAAGCGAAATTCTAATGAACTTCTGCCGTTCTGCAGAAACTATGTCCTAGAAAATGACAGTTTAAAAGACATTTTTTGCTCCTACTGGCACACTCGTACTTAAAAGACCATTGGAAACGCTTCGAAAATAGATTTAAAAAAAATTATTGTTGTGGGACTTTACGTTTTACTCCATCGTATTGGGCAGGGGTTAGTGTTTCTAAAATAAACAGAAATCAAATTAAAATTAAAACCTTATGTCCTCAACTTTATCACACACTACTTATTTTTAAAATTATTTATTATTACACAAAAATTTTTACAGACTGGACGAAGTTTGACATGAAACCAAAACAAATGTACTTCAGCAAGTATATCATTTGATTTATAATGATTGTGGTGGAGAGGTAGAGCAGTGGAGCCCTTACTGGAGGATGACAGGTTCGGTTGCTGCCATCACCGTCTATGTGTTGAAATGTCTGTTGGCAAGACACAGAACCCCACATTGCTCCCTGGGGTTAGAGTTTTGCACCATGTAAGGCAGCGGAGCTGCCCGCCATCAGTGTGCGAATGTGTTTGCATAGATGAATGGGACTTTGAAGCCTTAAAGGAAGATAGTAAAGCGCTGTATAAGTATATGCCCTTAACCATTATCATAGTGGTAAATATTGTGATTTAAAAACCAAACTAATCTTCAAAACTAAAGATTTTTTGACGATATCGGATGTTTGACTCTGGAAAGTAAACTGACTGTACCAATTAGCCGACTTCAGAAGAACCTGAAATATCTTTGATGTAAATTTTACTTAAAGAATAGGAAGTTATCTTTCAGAATCCATCAGCTTAATTACGGCACACTATAAAGGTTAAATATTTGATTACAAGTAAAGATTTATTTGTACATCTCTACAGATTTCCAAAGACAGTCCTGAGTTCCTCTTCTCTTCGTTGAATGTGGAAGTCCCCATCAGAGATCATTGAGCCATGCATCTCAATGAGGGGCAGATTGATTGTCTAAAACAGAGCAGAGGCAGCGTTCGATCTTTACCCTCAGGTCTTGAGAAGAGAAATATGGTCACAGAGACACAGTCACCAAGCTACCCGGTCCGCTCTCCATCAGAAGTGATTGAACACATTCATGCGGAGCCACGCCCGCACCGGATGGAACAATTGTAGTGACTAATGGAGAAGATGAGGGAAAGAAAGGAGAAGAAATAGGAGAAAATTCTGAGTATGTGTGCTGATTGACCTGCGGTCGGAGAGGTTATGTCCATTGATCTGTGGGGCAGAATAAAAGGGCTTTAACCTGAGGTGCTTCAGAATGAGTCTATTATAGGTTTGAGATTCCTATCCATTCCCTCCCAGAGCTTTTTCATCATCTGACTCCCCATGACTTGCGGCTGACTTCTGTTGTTCACCTAAAGCACTACAAAGGCCAAAGGCCAATCAATGTTCTACAAGAGGTTGATACAGATCTTATTAGTCAATGAATGATCATTAGTGGCCTAACGAGGCATTGATTTGCACAGGGCCAAAGGTTACAGTGGTTGTGGCGAGTGTGTTTAATACATTAAACACAATTGATTCAAAATCAGGAGGGATGTTTTGAAAAATGTTGGAATTATGTAGGACATCAACAGATTTAAGGGGAGGCACAGAGAGGAGTGTGGTTGTGATTGAACATCAAACCAGCAGGATATTTGTCCTTTTCTTCGTGAATTCATGGTGTTGCGATTCTTGAACTAATAAAAAGCAGATATGTAGAAGTACCAAGTTAAAGGGAGTGAACTTACTGTTTCAAAGGCTGGAACAGCAGCCTTTGAAAGTTAAGGAAATGACTCTGCTCATAGCAGATGTGTTACTACAGGCCCTATTATGTTGCTCATTAAATACCCAACCTCTCAATAGGCCATTATTTCCCCAATAAAAAACAAACGGCGGCCTGCATACTTTCCCTTCTCCCCCCTCTGCTTCAGAGGTTAACTTTACCTCACAGACGGCAAAAAACCCTGACTAATATCCTGCATGTGATGCTTTTAAATAGGAAGCATGCTGCTGGATAGGGCGTTGTACAGGTGTGGCAGGAGCCAATGGATTTTATAGCCCTCCATCTCCTCTGAAAGTGTGCCAAGGACCTGCGCAAACTACCCACCGCCATTGTGTTGGCCGCCAAGCGTTAACTTCACTCCCCCAACCAATCTCCACATGCCTACTGGTTATATAGAGTCTCTGCTTGTTATGGCTTTATAGAAGGATTTTTGATGTGCTTGGAGAATTGTTTGATGGTTGGAGTAACGATGCCAGTTGGAGTAAGTTGTCCCAGCAGTTTATTGGCGAGAAGCACAGAAAAAGCTCACAGAAATTCCCCCTGAACGTTCCCCTGGATGTTCACTCGCATGTCCCCTGCCATTCAAAGCTGTCCAGTCATGCCAATGTCAATCAGAATTACACCACGTCTTCAGATTTGTTACCGGCAGTGCGTTTGTCACCATGTCTCCCCTGCAGAACTGCCTTTTCATGCCCTGGCATAATGTCAGCGGTTGACATCCAGACCTGATGTGATGTGGCATTCACAAAAGGTCATGTTAGGCATCTTCGCTCCATCTGCATCAGCAGAACTGGCAGCCGTCATATGGGTGCTGGCATCGGCCATTACCCATGCCCTCGAGGGGCCTTGATGCTTGGAGGATTTGTCAGCAGGATTGTGATCTCTCTGTCTTGAATGGAAAATGTTCAATCCTGGACAGTGACTGTCAAGATCAGTCCAGAACAACAGAAATCATGCATGAGGAGAAAGAGGACAGTTCACTTTTGGTTTTCAAAAGGTGCACTTTATCATCTCATGATGCTAGAGTTGGGAGGAACGGGGTTTGTTTACCCGAATGTGACTTCTCTTCAAATCAAAACCAGAGGTGAAATGTTTCTGCAGGTTTGTATACAATCTTTTGAATTCATCTACACAAGATAGGTCTCAAAGCACTTAATTTAGATTTTTTTTCATAAGCAGTTTTGTTCATGAACTGCCAAAATATTTGACAGCACGAACTGGTTGAAACCACTCACTGTAATCAGTGTATACTGTATGTGCGTGTAGCTAGACCTTCCTATAGAGCTAAAACTGCACTTTTATTAGAAATTGTCAGCTGGACAAAGGCTAGACTGTCAGGAAACAAGGTCTTGAACTGGCGAGACAGAAAGTAGAAATAAAAAAACACAGAATCCATTTAGAGATGGTCCAGTCTGTTTCATCACAGCCCAGTGAGAATGGCCCAGCTCATCTGAGCCAGTTGCTCTGGTGCGGGAACCGTTAACAAGCCCCACAGGCAGCTTTTACAGTTCCTGTTGGGTGTCTCCGACCCCCCAGGCTGAAGAGAGGCAGAAGCTGACTAAGACACTGTCAGGGTTTATGTGGGTCGGGATGCGGGGGTGCCAAGATGGGGTCTCCATGAACCCCCAAATGCCTCTTATGAATGTGACATGCTGTTAACTCGCAGCTAAAGTTTATACACACTCATCCAAACATAATTTTCTGCCACAAAGTTTAAAAGCATCTGTTAGGAGCAGTTGTTGTTGGTGTTGGTGGGGGTAGTCTGAGGTAGGGGGCCCATCCAAAAAGTGGACCAATAAAACACCTGAAAATCAAATCCCATCGCTCTTATCGCGGCGCCATTCTGAGATGTTATCTGTGCAGGTAATGTGGTTATAAATTCAATTTCAGGCCCACAGATTTCATTGTTTACTGATGCTCACATGTTCCGGGCGGCAGGGCCCGGGAAGCTCGGGAACGTTCAATGCGTGTCGGGAAAAGTCATTTAGCCCTGCACGAGGGGATGCAAAAAAGAAGCGAGAGGGATTGAGAGAGGGGGAGATAGTGGGAGGGGAGGGCTTCAGGGCCGTCACACTCTCAAGGACACCTGACGCCAGTTTCTATTTTCCATCCCATGTTTTATTTAGAAGCCATTTGGTGCCATTTGGTTGCTCATTATTGGGGCTCATGGCTCAACTAATGTCAGGGGACAGCATGTCTAATAGACAGGTGGGCTTGTTGTATCTCCGGTCACAGGCCAACACGTTTGTGTCGTGTTGTCATGACAGAGTCTTAAGGAACCATAGAATCCTGCAACATTAGAGGAACTACTAAACAAACTTGGCTGTGGTGCTCCACACCGACTCAAAAAGTAAATGCAAGAACATGTTTCACTTGTAAAGATGGGAAATTAGGTTTATCACGCCTTCTAGCTCTCTTTGTATGATTGATGGCTTTCACAAGTAAATCACCTCATCTACTAGGTAAAATCTTGATAAAGTGGAGCTCCTGAGGCTCCCGGTTGGCTGCTTATGGCTGTAATCCATCAGTGGGACCCAATGGGCCGAGTGGCCCTCCTGGGTAATGTTCCTATTGACAGGCTATGATGTCAACACGCTGACAGCAGAAGGGGCATGGCGTTGTGTTTGTGCATGTGCCATCTTGTTTCAATTTTAACGCAGAAGATTACACATCCAAGACGCTCATTTGGAAGCTTTTTATTTTTTATTTGACATAATTTATACATGCTTTAATCAATTATTTACATTTTTACCTATCTGTTCATTTTATGGACATAATATCACTTTATGAAGTAGGTCTTACATCCTTAAAGGAGTTCGATGATAAAGTGGATTGCTAAACATAAAAAGTACAACTCAAAAATTAAATAGTATAGGAATTATGTCGTCTCATTTTTATCATCAAAAATCTGCTCTGCTTCTCTTCAAAATCCTAAGTGACTGGATGTGAAATTAGTACATCGTCTAATTATAAGTGAACAGACATTTTGGATCATAATTCACCAGGATACCTTTGAAGTAATTATAGAAATGCACAGGTAAAAGTTGTCAGGTACGGCTAATACAAATTAATATGCTACGATGTTCTGGTAACTGAAGAAACACTAAAAAGACCTTATTTAAAATTGACTGTTTTAACCCCCAATTGTTTAATTGGAAGCAATATTTATTTTTGCTATTTACTGCTATTTAAATTAACATTTCAGAGATTTATGGACTTATCTACATACCCTCACTGACCATATTTACTTTATTTCAATTGATTAAAAACATATCTTGTTTTTGCTTAAATAAAATGACAGCATGTTCTCTTATCCTGCCTAGAACCCCCCCCCCCAAAAAAAAAAAAAAAATCAAATCAATTGCTAATACATTTCTAATTCCTTTTTTAATTCCTACTGTTGGAATCAAAATTTTGGTGTTTTATTTGCTGTTGGCTCAAATACTGTATTTTCCAGACTATAATTCGCCCTTTTTTTCATAGTTTGGCAAGTCATATGAGTTTGTGCAAGTTATTATATCTTGGTCTCAGATTTTGTCAAATAAATTTCCCGTCAAAATGCGACTTATCTGTGTTTTTTTTCTACTTTATAATGCATTTTTGGGCTGGTGCGACTTATACTCCGCAGCGACTTATAGTCCGGAAAATACTGGTATTTAGTGTTTTTGATTTAAAATCTTCAAAAAAAATGCTTTTTTTGCTTTAATTGATCAATAACACATATCCTGTGTACCAAAGATGCTGATAATTTGGTGTTTTGTATAGCCAAAAAACAATATTTCACTTTGCAGAGAAAGTAAAAAACTGGCTATTTTTTTTAAATCTTACACGTGCAGAAGGTCGCTGATATTTTTCAAATAAAAACCATACACAAAAATAAAATTATTTGCATTATTTTGTGTGTTATTAATATTCTTGTACTTCCTTCCTCCAGGCAAAGTGAAGGGCCTGTACGACACTCAGACGCCGGTGTGTCCCGTTTGCCAGACCGTCTTGCGTCCAGCTGAGCTGCACGAGCACATGGAGCAGGAATTAGCCAAACTTGCCCAGTTGCAGATCAGGTGCGCCTCCATCAGCCTGCAAACACATTAAATCTCCATAATTTTTTGTCCCATTCTCTTTCATTTACATCTTATCAGTGGACCCATTATCCTAACAAATTGTTGCGTCACGGATCATAGCGTCTTCTTCGCTTTTTCAGCTTCCTCCAGGCCTATGCTCCTGTTATTTATTCATTTGTCATTTCCTGTCTGTTCATCCCAGACTTTTCCTTTTCCGCCCAGCATATAGGTAATAATTGATGTCAAGTGATTTTGTATCTTTAGGCCCCTCCTCCTTTAGTTACCCAAGGGTTATCTCCAATCTTCCCTGTCACCTGTGCACAGTGTTTACAAGCCGCCTCATTGTTTCTTACATATTTCATATTACAGCCTCTGGCCTCTAGGCGACAACTCATGCAGCAGGCAGATAATGTCCTTCTAATGGCTGCTTTGAGCCCTGCACACTCAAACACACACAGATACACCCCTGTAGTCTAAAATACAAATATAGACACACACACATTACCTGCTGCTTAGAGCAGAAGAATGATTCCTCCAATAAAGACATTACACTCCAAATCTGCTTAACAACCGCTCCGTGGACACTAATGGTTTCAAATTGAACTTTGCCCATGGGGACAGTGTGCATGTGTGTGTGCACGTGTGACACACTGTAAAAATAACAGGTGCACAATCTTTACCTTCTTTCTCTTTATCCGTGTGGGAAAAAAATGAGGTTCAACATGGACTCACATATAAAAGTTGAAGTTACTTAAAAGGCTGCATTGAAAAGATAAAAGTGTTTTGAGGTGGCAGTACTGCGGAAGTTTTTTAATGTGCTGATTTATTTTATTTTGCCCACAGTCCCACTCCGGTGCAGCACGAACAGTTCCTGAGGACGCCAAAGGTGAGGATGTCTGCGTGATCCTCATCAGAATAATGAATCGGCCTCAACACACTCTCCTTTTCCTTCTTTGGTGCAGTCGCTGTCACTCTCTCTGCGTATCAAGCGGGAAGGAGGCTCTCCCGCCTCGCCCCCTCGACCATCTGAGGATGCACACTCAGACCGATATCAGGTAGGTGTGAAAGAGTCCGAAAACCGTAATTAAAGTGTTGGGTTTTCTACAGAAAAACCTTTTGTCTCTCGAAGCCTAAACCTTAAATGATTAATGAAACAATTTTGTTTAAATCGTTTGTTGAGAGGAAAGAATAAAATAATTTTTTTTTATCTTATGTCTTAATTTGGGCTTATAAAATATAGTTTATGGCATGTTTTAAGAAAATATGCCCCGTTAAAAGAGAAACTGGTTTAGGAATATGAAAGAAATATATAGTAATGAGTACTTGGAAAAAAACGTTTAATTGTTTCTTCTTTTAAAAATATTTACCAGTGCTTTTTTGACAAAAAAATTAAAAATGTTATGCAAAAACCTTACAGCAGTTTTTCTTGTTAAGTTTTTCCAAAGACAATGGTTTTGTGGGTATAAAAAAACATGAATAAAGTATTTCAAAGCACCACATTATACCTTGTCTTTGCTGTAATTTCACAATTTTTTTTAAATCATTGAATTGCGAATCTTAAAGTCCACTCCGATCATGTTGACCTATTTTAAGTTTTCCCAGCTGCCTTTTTTTATTATGATGCTATTTTTAGCCAGAATGGAAAAAAAAACGTGTTTTTCATGGACATAGTTACAGCAGAGCAGTAGTAGGAGTTCATTATTGGAAATTTACTTCAAAGAGCTCGGAGTAAGGAGCTTTTGGCCCGCCAAGTATAGTTTTTATGTCACAAATGCTCTTTTTTCCAACGGTGTTTTCTTTGTCTTTACAACAATTTGAATAAAATACTTAGAAATACAGAAATACGATCTTTTTTTAATACAATTCCTCCATCATCAGATAAATGCCATAAGAACATGTGAAAGACCCCATTTTATTAAGAGTGGGTCTTTAATAGGTTGCTCTAAAGTTTTTTTTTTAAACAAACTGAATGGCAGAATGAACAAAAAGCTGAGAGTTAAGAGGTGCAAAGATTTAAACGTCAGTAATTGTTGGAGTGACTCCACGAAAAGTGACTGCACGTTTTAACTAATGCTGCATTTTAAGATAAATATAGATGATTTCTACTGTCATAACTTTCTGCTTTTCTTTGTAGACGTTCCTCAGAGTGCGGTCCAACAGACACACCAGACTTAATGGTAAGAAACCTTCATGTTCCTTCATAGCTGCAGAGTGCGTTTGCCTTCAACAGAAGGTCGCAGCCTTTAAGTGGCTGCAAATGTGAAAACTTGAAGAGTCTGGAGTTCCTTTTGTCCATACTCATGTGCCCAGTCATGTGTTGAGCTTTATTTTAACAAAGACCTCCCTCACTGGTCATGATCTCCACATTTTCCCACACCATCTCCACTGGCCTAGCGCCCACACGAGCAGAGGAGCTATTAACCTTTCAACTTTGACCTCTTGATATGTTAACAGTCGATGACCTCTGCTGGTGCAGGTGCTACGTCAAATCCGGCCCACTGCGGCCGCACAGCGCAGGAGCCCACCTAGACTGCACACAAGCTGGTAAGAAAAGGCATGGGACACCCCTCCACCCCCAACCCCCTACCCAACATTATCACATGTTTCAGTCAAAACAGACGGTTATCATGAAAATGTGACTCTTTCACACTGTTTTACCGCTGGAAGAAACTACGAATGACCTGCTTTAGTTAGAAAATGTAACCGTTTTCTTCATAAAACATAGTTTTGTATCAGTTATTAGGTTTTTACAACTCCTAAAAAACATTTTTTCTAGAATTGTTTAAAGAAATGCGTATACCTTTGAAAATCTACTTATCTTTTCTTACGTAGTCAATCACATTTCTTTTTCACAAATTGTCTACACTATTTAATATTAGTTTTGATGAGAGAGTTTATTCTGGACTCAAACATGATGCAATAAAAGATGCAGTGCCAAGAGAACTCAAAATAAAAAGCATCAATGATTAAAAAATAAGTCAGAAATAGAAGTATAGAACAGATATAGAAAGAGCATATATGTCAGCACATATATTTAAAAAAAAATTCTAATAATAAATGATATCTAAAAATAAAAGGACAGCTTCATGTTTAACTGACCCGGAGCATCAGTGGTAAATGTCAACAGCGTCCTAGATATTATTATTGCTGTGATGTTAAAATCTGAAAATAACATTAATGCAATTTGACCATAAAGAATGAACAAATATTTAGATTGAAGTAATATTAGTGCATAAAATAACTTTAACACATCCAGAAGTCAGTCTTGTTAAATGATGAAATAATATGGGTGAAAGCTTTTTCTATTTTTTTATTTTGAAGATGTTCAAAATGTGAGCGCTGAAACAGACTGCAGGACAAGCACTCCAGATCCGGACTCTAACTCACACTCCAGACTCCTTGTTATTATTTCCACTAAGATGCTCTGACTCTGAGCGGCCTCCGCAAACCTCCTCTGCTGTCGAGGTCAGTTAGCCTTTATTGGGCCTCAGAACGAGACGGCATAATGAGCCTCCGAAGACACGCTGAGGAGGGAAAAAGGGCGAGAGTGAGTGAGGTGCTCCTCTGCTGATTAATCAATCTCATCTTTTTTTTCCTCGCTCCGTTTGATGAGCTCAGCTTTGACCGTCTCTTTAACCCTCATTATGTTTGTGAGGATGGCAGCATTCAGGTCAACGCCGGCCTCCACCTCTGCCCTCCACCGTGGAGAGCCCACATTTATCCAGTGGGAATTAGGGGTCCTAAAATTTAATGTCTCCTCATGCAATCTGCAGTCTTTCAGGGGCAGTTGGCGTTCTGCCATGTTAACTTTTATATTTTCAGTGATGGATAAATTGGAGATGAGATCACAGGAACAGCAGTCGCACTAAATTCACAACTTCAGGGCTGCACTTTGTCTTTAAGGGCGACTGTGGTGCAAATTTAACCAAAAATTGACATATTAAAGTTTTTTTTTATGGTTCTTATTGAACAAACCAAGTCAAGCAGACTATCACTTAAATAAATTAAAATAGATTACACATGTCATGCTATGTGAAGGAAATGAGTTTAAAAAAATGAAAACTTAAAACATGTTACTTTTACAACAAGTTATAGACTTTTCAAATTCGATGTCTGGCCATCTGGCTTTATTATTGTGTTGTCTGAAATTATTTAAAGGAAATTAGGATTTTGGATTAAGAAATGTTTTATTTCAAGCAATCACAACAAAAATAAAACTAAGCAAAAAAAACAGAGAAATTCATCTTTACTCAGATATTTTAAACTTAGGATAGTAAGTTGAGACATTTATATGTGTACACTTGTTAAATATTCAATTGTTATTCTTAATCAAAAATAGACACATTAATTCCTTTGCATACAGAATATGACACATGAGACAATTAAATACTGGTAGTAAGTTTGTCAAAATTAATTAACAGTTTAATTTATTAAATTAATGTAGTTAATTTAACTAATTACTTAAGTAATAAAGTAGTTATTATAAAATATGATTTTGAAAACCAAAGATTTTTTTATAAATCATTTTTGTTCTTTTTTGGAGAATTTTAAAGTTAGTTATCAATCATAATGATTATAAATTGCATGTTTTTATTTTTATATATATTGTATGCAAATTTAAACTTAACATGAACGATATTTTGCAGTTTTCCCCTAATATAACACACAGTTGTCAGTTCAGCTAAAAAAAACCTTAAGAATCACATATGAAAGTGATGTTCATGCAAAAAACAAATGATTGTTTTTGTGTGAATAAATGTATCTGGTTTGCTTTGTTTTTCCAGTCAGGATCGGAAAACTGAAGAGAAGGAAACCAGAAGAAGGACAGGTATCTTCCTTTATTTAAAGTTTTTCTGACATTTTTCCTGTAATCAGAGATGAATAAAGGCGGATCTCAGAATGTCAGTGGGCCAAACGCTAAGGACATCGAGTGGCTTTGTTCTCGTAGCATCAAGCTCACTGTCAGCTCTGTGTGTATCCATGTGGAAGCGCCGCTGGCATTGGTTCACAGCTATGAAAACACAGAAGCAGATATGTGGCTCCGGGCCGTCAGAGGCATATTGACATATTCATTCAGATGGTGAAATTGTGGACGTATGTGTGTGCTTTAGGAAGGTTCAGCTGATTTGACAACCCTGGAGAACGACTGGAATGAGAGGACAAGGATACAGATGACATCTGCAGGGTTTAAAGGTATTTGTGCATGGCTGTGTGTGCATAGGTGTGCATGATCGCTGTGGTCATGTGCATGATCCTGTTCAACAGAGGGTGAACCTGATGACTGAGAAGCAGTTGAAAAAGCACTGAACTTTTCAGTGCAGATTACAGCAAATCCGGGTGCCTTGGAGCTCAAATCAACAGTTTCTTTTATCAAACTAAAACCAGCTCTGACCTCCAAACATGAGTGAATAGAAGGAGCTACAGGACTAGAAACAAAACATCCTGTAAACATTGATTTCTCCAAGAGTTCTGTGGAGTTAAGCTGCTGCGCAAAATCCACATCCCAATTCTCCAGCAGGTGCAGTGTTGGTGACGACCACCTCCAAAGAGTTTCGGGACAGTGATGTGGACCTGGACGTGGATGGAGACGATA
Source organism: Oryzias sinensis (assembly GCA_037389245.1). Taxonomy (NCBI): domain Eukaryota; kingdom Metazoa; phylum Chordata; class Actinopteri; order Beloniformes; family Adrianichthyidae; genus Oryzias; species Oryzias sinensis. The sequence continues at coordinate 22,847,763 of CM074498.1, read as the reverse complement.
CTCTGGCGTATGGCAAAGTTCAGTATCCTTTACAGCAGGGGTGCGCCAGTGCGCCCGCGAGCACCCCTTGTGGCGTCCGCAGGGAATGCACCCAAAAAAAATCTTTATTTTTTTTATTGAAGCAAATATTCAACAAACAACCACGGCATGTCTGTCAATGACAACAATATCAATTCTGAGATAAAGGTAGACAAAGAAAACCCAAATATGTAAACAAATATAACTTAAAAAATAATCAAAAGTAAGGGTGTATTACAAAAGTTTAAATAGATCAAATAAATTACACAATTTCTGGATATTCTTATGATTCATGTAATGTAAAGATTTCGAGAATAGGTTGAGGTGGTTGGGTAATCCATTAATGTCAGGATTAATATTCCTGTCTGTTTTTATTCACATTTTTGTTTAAAAAGTTAAAATTAAGATAAAGTTTTAAAGGTTGAAAAGTTTAACTTTAGTGTGTTCAATAAATATTTATCTTGTTCGGCTGCAACCTAAAGTCTGTTTTGAATTTAGGCTCCCTCTGCAACTGAGTTTGACCCCGCCCCCTGTAATACGAGTCTAGATAATTCATGCATGTTTTTGTGTGTAAAATGAGCAAATAAAAATAGGGCACACAAAAGGAAGTCCTCAAATTGTGGTTTTTTTTTTTTTTGGGAGGGGGGGGGGGTAGGAGTTTTTTTTAGTGGCGCCCTTCATACCACTTGGTGCCCATGAAATAGCCCTCGGTCTCAAAAAGGTTGGTGAACCCTGCTTTACAGGAAAAGCATGAGCCGGAAAAATGGAGAAAACAAAACATGGTTAGCTTTAAGTTTGCAGAAAATTCTGAAAAGAATTGAGGTTTTCTGCTGGATTTACTGCACATATTTAACATAAAAAGGCGAGGCAATAATCACTTTATTATAAAACACAAAGCCTATCTGCAAATCTTTAGATTTGGAGATTTGCATTAAATTGTGAGTACAAGCATGACTTCACATTTTAAGGGAATCTGCTAGAAAATTCTGCCCCTCTTTTATTGACACAAAGGTAACAAGACAAAAACCTCCTATCAGCATTAACTGGAATATTTGAAATGCATTTCATGTTCCCTGAAAAGAGCTTTTTTTTCCAGGAGAATTTGTGTCACAGCATGCTTTTTTTCTCTGCTGTTCCTGGCATTTGGGAGTCTGAAGCCTAAAATGATTAAAGAAATTGAGTAAAATATGTGAAAGTAAAGTAGACTTATGATTAAGACTTATACAGATAAACATATGTCTTTTATTTTAGAAGATGACCTTTTACACCTTTCATTTCATTTGCTTAAGTTGAACCAAATCCTGAAAAAAATGGTTTATTATAAATGTCATGCATCTGTCAATCATCTTTAACTTTAAAGCCCCACTCCAATCATATTTTTATTCTTTTTTAAATTTGTTCCCAGTGGTCTCTGTGATTCAAAGATTTTTTTTAATTATTATTGTACAATGAAATTTTGGTGGCGCCCATTCAAAAAAGGTAATGAATAAAGAAATTTAAAAAATCTAAAGTAACAGTAAATTAGCAAAGCACTTTTTTAAGAAATTAAGTAAAGTGTTATAGTGAGCAATGTTCTTGCACATTTGGTGGTGTGCCATTTTTTGGGACATAGTTTCTGCAGTATGCCTACTTCATTAGACTTCTAAGTAAAAAAACAACAAAAAGAAGTTGACTTCTAAGTTGGCTCGGAGCAACTGCACCATCTTGCCATCTCTGTTGCTGAGAGCTCTCTCACTAATTTACAGCCCCTCACAACCTCAACCTACCATTACCAGCATAAAAAAATGATAAGCAACATTGGAGCTATCCAGCCAGATTCCAGCTCACACAAGGAAAACACAGGCGTACATGGACCTAGTAGTCTACAAGTGGATGCATCAGAATGTAGCGGAGCAGAGGGCTTGTGGCCCGCCCAGAGTATTTTCTATGTCACAAAAATGATCTTTTTCAAAAAGTATTTTTCATCTGCTCCTGATTCACAACAATTTAAGTAAGAAAATGATCATAAATGCAATTTTAAGCTAAATTTTCCTTATCCCTTGTGCAATCCTAGGTACTGTAACATTGGGAGTGGGGTCATCTAGACCCACTAGACAGTGCACTGAACCTTTTTTCATCAATGTTTGTGATCTTCACTGGTGTCCATGGATTACATGAAATCTTTCCACCTTTATCCACCTTTGTGATGGTAGGGAGAACACGTCAATGTAAGGATCGGGTCATCTGGACCCCATAAGATAGCACAAAGGATATACATGTCCTCTATCAGCAGAAAAAGCTGATGAACATGGTAGTATTCAGCAAAGTAAAAATAGATTAAAAAAAAAACAAATGAAAATTTTAATGAAATAAAAATCGCTGAAGGCTGTTTTTTGCTCTGATAAACTACCAGTTGTTAAACGTGTTGCTTTCCTGAATTAACATCACAGATACACAGAAACGGATGTCATCCCCTGTTCAGGAGAGAGCTCCAAGGAGTCTGCAATGAAGTATGTAACCCAGCCGCTGACATAACCAACAAGTATCTTTTGGACTCTTCATCAGTATTTTCAGTATTACATGACACATACTTGTGTATTGTGTTTTAGCAGCAGCAGGAATGTGTTACCAGATTCCAGAGTGAACACAGATTTCCCCAAATGGTCAAATGATGGTGAGATAAACTACTTTTATTGCATGAATGTGAGAAAAAAAACACACTTTAATAATGTTATATGAACACTTTTCGGGTTGTTGTTGGTTACAGCCACCATGCACATCTAACCTTTTTTAAACTAAACTGTATTTTTTGTTGTATTTTATTACTTTTGCTTAGGGAGTCCATCTACAAGCACTGCAGAGAAACCCGACAGCGGCGCAGCAACTCTCTCCAAAACTTGTAAAAACACCAACATAGAAACGTAAGTTTGTGGTTTGAGCCTGGGCTGATGGACGGTGCTTCAAGACATAAACCCTGTTTATGGCTGGATAACTTTCACTTGATGTAATGTCTTAGTCACATCAACGGGGGTTGACCCGTACGGGTGCTGTCGGTTTTTGGGTAGTCCGGATCCGTGGAGGTGCAGAGTGGCCGCATCTTAAAGGAAGCACGGGTTTGTCTTGCAGTCCCCTTGAGGCTCATACGGGCACCTCAAAGGATGTCATAAAAATGGAACGTACAATTGTCATGTGTCTTTGGGAAATGTGTTGTAAAGTATTTGTGGGGAAAATTGAAATTACACACACATGTACGGGCGATCCTGTCGTACAGTGCTATTTTGCAGCACTTGGTCATTAGTGAGGTACGCACACTGGCCACTTACCTACAGCACACAAATGCTCCATGCATGGGGTGTGCATGTGATATTTAAGTGCCCATAGGACGCCTGTAGGATGACCACACAAACTACACTCCGATTGCCTAATTTCCTCAGGCTGCATGCAAGAAGCCCAAAACGGGCGCACACTTAACACTTGAATAGGCCTAAGAGTGCAGTATGGGTGGGTGGCTTCAAATCCTGTGATGCCCCTCTACAGGTAAGCTAATTTTTTGCACACAGGCAGCCCGCATCCACCTATAAGAGCAGTTTTGATTAAGGAATAAGGAATTGGTATCAACTTCAATTTCCCAGATAGAACTAGAATTTGATTTTAGCTGTGATGAGTTTAATTGAAATGAGTTTAAAAAAAAGAATTATCTTCTTAAGACATTGGAGTTTTGTGTTGTCTCACAGTTGATCAAAATTCTAACTTTATTTTGTTTATTTATTTTTTTTAATAGTCAATTTAGAAACCAATGACAATGACAGGTCACAATGACCAGATGTAAACAAGCTGTGATTTAATGTATCTACACCAAATACTTTGTTATCATGTGACTTTAAGACCCACTCAGTTGAAAATCATGTTTTTTGTGTTTTTAACATGTTACTGTGGCATTTCTCATGATGGATGATAAAGATAAAGAAAATCAAGATTAAAATTGTGTTTGTGTAGTTCTTTTATCAAATTGTTGTAAATCGGGAGCAGGCAAAAAAATGCCCTTGAAAAGAACTTGCAGGTGTGACGAAGATGCTATAGTCATCGAGCCACAAGCTCCCTGCTCTGCTTCACTCCAGAGCTCACCTTGAGCTCATAAGTGTACTGCTGGATAGCTCCAATATTGCTTATCAGTACCTCTTTGGTAGAAGTTGTGAGGGGCTGTAAGCTATGCGGGAGAAAGCACAAACAGATGGATGTCGAGAAGCGGGAGTGGGCTTACTCCGCACCGACAGTACCGCTCACAAATCAGAGAAATTTCTAATAAACTCCTTCTGCTCTGCAGAAACTATGTCCTAGAAAACAACACATTTTTGGATTTTGGCTGAAAACAACACAATCCTAATTAAAAAGACCACGGGGAACACTAAAAAAGGTGATCATAGTGGGTCTTTAAATCACCTGTTTGGACTTGGATAAACCTAACACCTGTTTCTACAGGGTGTATTTTTGGGGCTTTTATGAGTTTGGATTACCTGCCTTTACGTCAGTATTTCACTGTGATGCTCAAGGTCCTGGCAGGCTTCATGTCTCATCAAGATCAATGCATTGTTTCGCCTGTTTTTGCACCAGCCGGGGCTTTAACAGTAACAGCGTGTCTGTGTGTGCTTATGAAGGGATTGACACCCCCCAGCCCCCCTCTCCCATCTATGATAAATGAGACAGCCAATGCTGGCGATGTGATTGCTGCTAAATTTCATGCTCAGTGTCCATGTTGGCCGGCGAATAATTTAATCTGTCTTCGATTTATAAATGACTCTCCAGCGTCTGCCTCACTCACACGGCTTGCTTCTCCTTACCTGTGTGTGCGTCTGTGTGTGTGTCCAGGCCCTCAGAGGACTCCACATTGACAACATTGGATGCACTTAAAGCTCGGATACGAGATTTGGAGAAACAGCTGTCTAAAGGAGACAGATTTAAATGCCTCATCTGCATGGTGAGTATGAAGGCATATCAAATCAATCGAGCAAACACAGAAAGGAGCGATAATGCCGTAGTAATGCAGAAACGGATGAGCCTGCAGCCAGGGAGCCAAGTTTTGGGCAATAAATCTGTATTACCGGTCATGGACTTTCACCGGAACATAAATATGACGTGATATTTATATGATGCTGTTTTTACACACACTTGTCAAGACTCGTGTGTGTGCAGCTTTAAAAAACCATATTGTTCAATTTGAATGTTTAATCCAAGCACTTAATATGTAATAACAGCACTGAAGACTGAATAAATTCATGGCTAATGTAAAAAAAAAAAAGAGAGAAACATTTTGATGCATAACTATTTGGAGGAAAATTGAGAATGATAAAAAAGCAACACAAAATAAAGCATAAAATGCTTGTTTTGGGAACTTTTGTCATAAAAAGTTGCACAATTTTCAACCTTTAGATTGGACATTTTAAGTGTTTTGTCAAGTATGTTTTTAAAAGTATTCTGACAAAATTGCAAAATGCTGTTAAATTCCTTGCAGCCACTGATTCTTTGATACATTTAATTAATAAAAAAGAAAGCTTTTAGTGTAATTTTAGTTTTAGATTTTTCATTTGTAAAATTAGCAAAAAAAAATGTGGGTTATTTTTCACCCGCAATTTAAGGCAAAAATGTTTTAAAAATTTTACAGCATATTAACCAAAAAAAACAAAACTTGTGGCAAGATACAACAATGTACCTTTTTCTCAACTCTATTTATTTATTTAAGCCTCTCACGTTTGGCTTTTCTCTACTACTTACAGATTTTGTCATATAAAGTCATATAAATTTACATGTAAAATAAAGCATGGATCTAAATAATTGTTCTAATTTGATATTTTTTCCAATCTTCAAATGCTTTTAAATGTGTTATAAACTTTATTGGTTACTGCTTAAATATATGTGCAGCTTGTAATAAATAATTTGAAACGGATTAAAAATATATATAAATCTAAAATCTAAAAACTAATTCCAGATATAAATTTTATGAGGTGACACAGAGCAGCGTCTTCTCTGGATCCTCTGGTTCTGATCCCAGCTGAGGTTCTTCTTGTGATGATCTCAAATATGATGTGATGGAGCCCCAGGGCTTTTCTTGGGTCAAGTGTACCCTGCTAGGATTCTCCTCTTCTTAATTTACATGGACCTCTAGTGGCAGCTTTTAATGTTGCACTGCCCTTTTGTTTGTGACAGGACACTTACACAACCCCTCTGACCTCCATCCAGTGTTGGCATGTTCACTGCGAGGAGTGCTGGCTACGAACTTTGGTAAATTATCAGATTCTTTCTCTGCAGCATGTTTTTTTTATTTATTGTGTGCACAAATATTGAGGTCATGAATCATATCAAAAAAATCTTTATTTTCCCAGGGGGCAAAGAAGCTGTGTCCTCAGTGCAACACAATCACATCACCCGGAGACCTCAGACGGGTTTTCCTCTAGCTCGGCCTCAAGGATTGGCTCTGGAAGTTTTTTGTTCTATTCCAGCCAATCAGAAGTGGACCTATGGGCAGCTGGTCTGTCATACATTTCCCAAATCCTCCTCCTCCTCCTCCTTACATGCTCCAGGTTCCTTTAGCATCCTCTTTCAAACTCCTGACAGTTTGAAGAGCAGCAGGCGCGGGACCTGTCCACCAACTGGATTCCTGCTGCAGCATCAGTCATTTCTAAAGAAACAAGAGCTCAGGCACTAAAGAATAAAGGGGAAAAAATGGATTTGGGACAATATTTATCAATTTTTTACACCGTTGATCTGTTTTATGGGAAACGTTAAACTAAATTGACTTGCAAAGCACATATTCATAGTTAAGTGTATGTATGAATGGAGTAAGATGTGTATAAATAATGTTGACTAGCACAACGACCGCGTATTTGCTGTTCTTGATCATTTAGCAGCTGTCAAACTCTGACTTTGTCACTGATGGAGTTCTTTGTACAGCATCATCAAATTGACCAATGTTACTACAATAAAAATGTGTGTGAAGGTTGTTAACTCAACAGCGTGCTGCAGTGTGATTCACCTGTGACATGGGAAAGGTGTGGGCATGAACGCACAGCAAACATTCCTGTCGGCCGGCGAGTCTTTTTTGATAGCCTATTAGGACAACTCTGTGCGCTCCATAAGAAGTGGGTCACGGCGGGATTAGTCGAACCCGGAGCAGCTCATCTTAAGGTGACGGACACTAAACCATGCTATTCCTAGCAGGCGTCTTTGTATTTCATCTCTTAAAAAGGCAAACACCAGACTCAAAATAGCTGTTTTTGGACTCTTTGGGGGTGGGCGGGGCTAAAAGATCAACATGCACTTACACAGAAAAAAACCCTGTAAAAAGCACAATTTGAATCACGTGTACTAAATTTAGCTTTTGAACTGCATGTATAGCTATGAATGAGAAATCATATTCAAAATGTAGAAATCTAAACTACTCTCTGACTAACAGACATTATGTTTAGACATAAAGGTTCCATGCAACACTTTAGTTGACCTTAAATGTAATATTCTTGAAGGAAATAGAAAAAATCAACTGAAACTAAATAAAAAAACACTCTTTAATAAATCCATTCTGGGTTGATTTACCCTTAGCGTGCCTATGTGTGATTGGTCTGTGAGCTGAAGGGAGGTGGTGGTAATGCAGACTGACAGTCAGCTGGCTGGGAGAATCCGTATCACACACACAGATGAAGCTCACACAGTCCATTAGGAAGGCTGACTGAAGAACCACCTGTTTGTGAACTTCTGCACGGTTTGGGCGCAACATAAAAACAAAAAAGTAAGACCCTGTTTTTAATATCCTTCTTAGCCAGAAATCAAACTGAAAGATAAGGAAAACGCTGTTGATTTTTAAAATCTTATACTTGATGTAATCTAGAATGTTTAGCCCTTGTGCTATCTTAGATGACCCCACCCTTACATTGACGTGTCTCCTTACCATGACAAAGGTGGATAAAGGTGGAAAGATTTCATGTAATCCATGGACGCCAGTGAAGATCACAAATCATTGAAGAAAAAGGGTTCAGAGCAGTGTTTAGTGGGTCTAGATGACCCAACTCCCAACGTTAAAGTGCCTAGGATAGCAGAAGGGTTAATCCCCTACGTAACATTTTAGTCGTCAAATTAGGCTATTGGAAACAGAACTAAAGCATAGTTTATTAAACCATAAGCTAAAAAAAATCAAATGTTGCAAAATAAAGGTGAATGACAACTTTTTTATAAGATGTCGAACAGGTGTGGCTCCTTGGTTTTTAGGTAAGTGATATAAACTCTGGAGAGTCAACATCCTCTCTGTGGTGCAGCAGGTAAATGGGTCACCTGTCCTGCACCCTGTTCGCCAGCCGCCGAGGCCAGATCCCATTAATCCTCCTGACTGACCCATCATGACTTCATTAACGCTCAGCTTCAACATTAACCTCAGGACCTCCGGCTGTCTGACAAGTCAATAAGTGGGACGTTGTTTAACAGTTTAATTAAGGTAAAACGTTCAGTGTCAAAGGATCGTTTAGAGAGATAAAAACTTTATTATTTTGAGTGTGCTGTGGCAGAGAAGCAGATCAAAAGATTAGCTTGGGTGAGCTTTGGGTGGCTAACAGGATACCTGACTGTTTTACTAAAAAAAAAAAGCGTTCAGCACCTGATTGGAGAGTTGTTAATGGGCTGATTCTGAATGGTCTTGGTCCCCATCTGTGTGAAAGGATGTCAGGACCGAGGCCGGTGGTGCTGAGTGGCCCTTCTGGAGCGGGGAAGAGCACTCTCCTGAAGAAGCTGATGAAGGATCATGAGGGAGTCTTCGGATTTAGCGTCTCACGTATGTTTTTAGGGTCATTACTCATCAGCATCCATGGCAAGACTTACTGCACAAAAGAAAACTCTACAATAAACTAGATCAGCTTTCCTGCTGCCTGTTTTATAATGTTCAAATCTTTTCCGTAGACACAACAAGAAACCCTCGACCGGGAGAGGAAGATGGAAAAGGTACTAAAGAAATAATAATAGCTTTCTAGCTTAAAACTGTTTTCTCACCACTATTAATCAGGCTTTTTGCAGTCAAACCTGCATTTATTTAACACATATTTCTCCAATTAGATCATATGTTTCTACTACATTTCCCTGGCTTCCCCACCTTCCCAGTCCTCTGAATCTCCACGACTCTTCTTACTCCCAAGTGAACTGCACAAGTGCTTTTGTTTGGTAAAGAGATGAACAGCTTTCTGTGCCTCTTTTGCTTTCTCCATAGGGCTGAACAAGCTCCCCATGCTTCTGGGGGCTACTTTACTTCCTGTAGCAGCCATCTTTTCCTCTGACGACTTAGAAACCTCATTTTCGTGTCCAAATGAATCAGAAACCACAGATAAAGGTGATCTCACTGTGATTCCCTATCACAGTTTTTTTACGGCAGAGGGATGGGGGTTACTTTCATCATCCTGGCATGCTGTCACTTGATAAATGTGAACGTAAAATGAGCAAAGTTGTGGTGTTAGAAATGCAGTTTAAAGTGATGAGTCAGGATTAGACAGTTTACACTTTGGAGTAAAAAGCTTTTGAAAATAGCCCCCTGTGATGCCTCTTTAGTGATTCCCATCTCCATTATCCCCTCTAAGAGGATGAATTTTGCATTGTTCCTTACAAAATCTGTAAAGATTTGTAATCAGCTTTCATTAAGGCTTTAAAATTCAACCTGTTTTCATATTTACAGGATCCCTTTCCCGTCATTGCTGCTAAATTTCAAATTTTCTGTGTAAAAAAACAAATTTTAACTTTTCACTACAAAAATCCTTCCAGCCATTTGAGTAACAAGAAGTGAATCCTGGTCACTTTGGGTCATAGGAAGTTTTTTTTTCTTTCTTTTTTTTCTTTGGGTGCTGTTTGAAAATGGGTCGTGCTTGTTATCTGCTTGTTTACAGCGCAGTTGTGTATCATGTTATCATGATAATGATTAGCAGCAGGCGTAGTAACATGTTCACTTTTGAAACTCTGGTTTTGAGATCTTTATAGGCTTTGATGTTTGGAGGACTTAGACCGATGGCGCGAGTATGGACAGAAAAATGTTTTTCTGCAACGGAAACTAATGCAATATAAGACTAGAAGTAAAAGTATTTTACCACAGATTTTTTTTGCAAATGCAGCAACTTGGGATGAAACAGAAACAGGCATGATCTCTGACAGGAAGATATTTAACAAAATGAGCAGTCATGATTTCTATTTCCACACTAGTTTTTCATTTTCTCTATTTTTATTAAGTTACTCTTAATACCACACCATTTACCTGACCCATATCTGTGCTTTGGAGAGTTAAATAAATGACTCATTTCATTTCACAGACTACCACTTCACGACGAGGGAGCTCATGCAGGAGGGCATCGATAATGGAGAGTTTATTGAAAATGCAGAGTTTTCCGGAAACATGTATGGGACAAGGTAAAAAGATTGACCTTTTTTCTTTAGATTTCAATTGTTGCTCTGGAGGAAAAAAAAAAAAGGGAGAGACACCCTGAGAGAAAACACAGCGGTTCTGGTAAAGCCTGATGCAAAATGTAATAAGATTCATGGCTTAAGCAAATTGCCCTTGAGCTTCATAACAAGGATCAAGAGGATATCTAATGATCTGGTGACAGATGGAGCTTTACCCCTTAAGTCAAAAAGAGCAACTCGGCAGCTTAGTACCTTCTGTGTCACATTTAATCTCTCCCTCTGATTCTGGAGATAACACTTTCCCACTGAGTCTGAGCGGCATGGATCAATGCAGCAATCCCACCTCAGTTACTCTGTGTTAGAAATGAAACGTGATTAAAAACATTGTACCTCCTTAAACACCCATGAGACTTGGTTATTGAGAAACTCGATTGTTTTCTAGTAAAGCCGCCGTGGAAGACGTCAGGGCCAAGAATCTGATCTGCATCCTGGATGTGGACATCCAGGGGGTGAGGAGAATCAAAGAGACTGACCTGAACCCCATCTATATCTCCATTCAGCCTCCATCCATTGAGATTCTGGTAAATACTGAATTTAGATTCAAATATTTACTGTTGTTTTTCCTTATTCTTTATGATAGAAATGTTTCTGTGTTGGAATGTAGCAAAAATCTTTAATTGTTAATAAATGTCCTGACTTTTTGATTTGATTGTTTTCATCAGTTATTACACTCACCGGCCACTTTATTAGTAACACCTTGCTAGTACCAGATTGGACCCCCTTTCCCTTCAGAACCACCTAAATCCTTGGTGGCATAAATTCCACAAGGTAATAGAAACATTCCTCCCAGAGTTTGGTCCTTATTGACATGATAGCATCACCCAGTTGCTGCAAATTTGTTGGCTGAACATCCATGATGCCAATCTCCCGTTCCACCACATCCCAAAGGTGAAATATTGGTCTTGATTAGGGTGGATGTTGCTCAGGCAGTTGATTGAAGGGTCGGTGGTTTGTTTCCCGCTCACCCAAACTAACTGTTGTTGTGTCTTTGGGCAAGACACTTCACACTTCCTCCCTGCCTACACACTGGAGGCAGGGAGGAAGTGGCTAAATGCCTAGATGCATTCAAAGGCATTCCACTGGTGTGTGAATGCAGATGACTGTCCTGGTGAAGGTCAGTTACAGTGTGTGTTTATTTGAAGAAAAACGTCCTTGCAGCCACGCCTGTCAGTCTGTCCCAGCGCTGGCTACGTCAGTAGTTACCATCATCAAGCATGAATAAGGAGTGAATGAATAATAGATACACACTGTAAGCATCTGGAAAAGTGTAGAAAAATGGTGGACATGGTCAGCAACAATACTCAGGAAGGCCTTGGCATGTGTCACCATGCTCAATTGGTACTAAGGGGTCCAAAGCATGCCAAGATGAGATCCCCCACACCATTACACTACCACCAGCGGCCTAAACCGTGGATCTAGGGGAGGATGGATCTATGCTTTCATGTGGTAGAATTCTGACCCTACCAACTGAATGTGCCAGCAGAAATGGAGACTCACAAAGTTTTTCCAATATTGTATTGTTCAGTTCTGGTGTGCCTGTGTGAACGGTAGCCTCAGTTTCCTGTTTCTAGCTTTTTTCAGACCATTCTCTGTAAACCCTAGAGAGGGTTGTGGGTGAAAATCCCAGTAGATCAGCAGTTTCTGAAATACTCAGTTCGTCTGGCACCAGCAACTATGCCACAATCAAGTCAATCACCTTTCTGCCTCACTGATGCTCAGTTTGAACTGCAGCAGATCCTTTTGACCATGTCTACATGCCTAGATGCATTGAGTTGCTGCCATGTGATTGGCTGATTAGACGCTGGCATTATTGAGGAGTTGAATAGGTGATCCTGATAAACTGAGTGTAAATTACAAGGCTTCACTGTTTTATAGTGAATCAGTGATATTTTGGGTGATGTCATCTTCAGGAGCAACGCCTGAGAGACAGGCAGACAGAAACGGAGGACAGTCTGCAGAAACGTCTGGAGGCCGCGCGCATCGACATGGAGCTCAGTCAGTTTCTATCCACTGGTTCTTGAACACCACCCTGCACTACAGCAATCATTCAAACTGCCTGAGTTTTGCCTTTTTCAGGTAAAGAACCTGGAGTGTTTGACGTTGTCATCATCAACGATGATCTGGAGAGGGCCTACGAGGAGCTCAAAGACATCCTCAACGAAGTAAATCCGAAAAAGCCAAAACTTTTCACTTTTATTCCCCTCCACTTTTCAAATATTTGACGTGCTTGTTATGTTTCCTTACAGGAAATCCAAAAGGTCCAGGATGCAAAGTGAAAAAGGAAACTATGCCCATGATGTCCTGTGAAAAAAAAACTTCCATCCATGAGCAAAAAAAAGAAAGAAAAACTCTAAAGCTGCCTGGAGAAATGCTTGTTTTTTTGTACACTTCTGTGCATTTCATAATTAATCATAAGACAAGGGACAACTCCAGGTTGAAACTGATAAACATATTTTGTGTAAGTTTTAGAACTAAATACTGACATCTATTTATGATGATCATTTATCACCTTGGTAAGCTCAAACTGCCAAATGCAAGCGTGATGCACACATGATCACCTCCAGTCTCCAGAAAATGGTTCTACTGTTACTGATCATACCAAAATAAACAATACTACCAAAGACTTTGCTTTTTGTTTGCTGTATTATGATCAATACATCTGTTAATTACTCTAACTACTAAATGTCAGAGTATCTTAAGTTCCACAGCTGTGTGTGTAAACACAAAGGATTTAAGAACAACAGCACATTTCTGAGACTTTTAATAAATATTTATTTTTCCTTTTTGGGTGTACAGTGATGGGCGATTCACCCAGAAAAGCTTTAAAGAATTGAAGAAAACCTCCAAGTTTCTATTGTTTTAAAATAAAAGACAGTTCATGCAAAGTTTAAAAATGTTTAACTATATTTCTCTTCAAAGAAAAGAAAACATGCATACTTTTCAGACTTTTGCATTAAAGTACTGCATCACTGTCTGAAGGCTCATGCGTTGCTGTGCAGCCTGAAAGTTCAGCAAAGCTTCATCCCTGATATTTTTTCTTTTAAACCAAAGCATAAAAAATGCAAACAAACTCTCTTCCAATGCTCAGGAAAACTTCTTAAGACCCATTTTGAAATAAGAGACACGAAAAACAGATTTTCAGATGTTTCAGGAAAACACAGTTGAGGATAAACTTTTCACGTCTGGCATTGTTGTTCTTCTAGCGGGGAGGGATGTGAATCTTTGTGCGCACCTGATCTCGTTTCTCCTCCTTCTGCTCGAGGTAAGCTTTGAGTTTGTCTGTGGAGAAACACACTTTGGAGTACCTAGTTCTGTGCGTGGCCCGATGGGCCCGCAGCCATGGGTTCTGGAGACACTCGGCGGCAGTGGGTCTTCCCCTACAAAACATTCCGTTGGGGAAATCAGGTCTGCTCTTCAAACAAATGCACACCGCTACTAAGGTTTACTCACCAGGGTTTGTTGTTCAGGCTGCTCTTCATGAAGGTTAAGGCTCCCTCGGAAAGACCCGGGTAGCAGCATCCAAACTGGATCTTCCCTTTCTTGATGTGTTTGTCCTGCTCCCAGCTCTGGTCTGCCTCAAACGGGCTGTCAGCGCTTAGCCTGCAGTGCAAAAGGCGTAAATTCACTAAAGCGAATGAAAGGATGAATGGCATCCTGGATTAAAACAAGATAAAGTCTAACTTTGTGTTTATACATTTTTTAATTCAACATCAAATTTAGAAAATAACCCAAAATGCTCTCATGAATTCCTATCTAAATACCCCCTACTCTATATTATTTTACATTCATGTAATATTCTTTCATTTTGTTTCCTTTTAACAATCTTTTCGGGCGGCCGTGGTGCAGAGGTAGGGCGGTCGACCCATGATCGTAAGATTGCAGGGTTCGATTCCCGCCTTCCATGCCCATGTGTCGAAGTGTCCTTGGGAAAGACACTGGACCCCACCTTGCCTCTGGTGGGAGGTTGGCGCCAGTGTTCGGCAGCAGAGCCGCCATCAGTGTGTGAATGTGTGTGTGCATGGGTGAATGGGACTGTGACTGCAAAGCGCTTTGGGCCTTCGTGAGAAGGTAGAAAGCGCTATATAATTATACACCATTTACCATTTATTTTCTCGCCAAATTAATAATGTCAGCATCTATTTTTCTTCCCCTTGTGTTGTTCACTCGCTGTATTTATGGTTCCCAAATGTATTTATATCCATTCTCCTGAAATTTTGTTGATTATTGCAAAAAGTCCTACAAGAGGAAAAAGAAAAACCTGAGACAACTGTCATGGTTCTGATCCGCGTTAATATTCTGAACAGTCGAGTGTCTCCATGCTTACATGATGAACGACAGAACTCCAATAGCCCACACATCCGTCTCAGGACCCACACCCTGACCCTCCAGGATTTCAGGAGCCTTAGGAAGAACAATATAAACTGACAAAAAAAAACAGAGCATGATTATTACAGTTTTTATTTTTCCTGTACAATCCTACATTACTTGCATGTGTAATAGTCTGCATTTGGAATAAGGTTAAAATAAAAAAAGATTGTAAATGAACTTGTGCGTGTTAGGTTATGGGAGCCAGGATCATCTGGATGAAGTTTAGTTGAGTTATTTCCACCCATCAATCCATCTTCCCTGAATGACAGAATACCTTTTCTGCGGCAGTCTGTTGGAAGGCCATGACATATTAATAAATTAGGAAAATCTACAACTATCCAAGCATTAAACCACAAAGTAGGGAGTGAAAAGAGAAGCACATGTTCACCTTTGCTGTCGGAGAAGCCGTGGATATGCTCGATGTGAAGGGGCTGTCCGGGTACGAAGCACTGGGCGGATCCAAAGTCCACAATCTTCAGGTGGTTGCAGTCGTCCACCAGCATGTTGTCAGATTTCAGGTCCAGGTGAACGACCCGCCGGCTGTGAAGGTAGTCAACTGCGCTGAGGATCTGAACCAGCAACTCTGTCACATGGGTCTCCGCATACAGATCTCTGAGGAAACATGTGAATCAAGTAATTTAACTCAGGTTATTGTAAAAACAGCATAAAATATATATATATATTTGGTTTGATTTTTCAAACTGACTTTAATTGAAGAGAATTGTTAACATAGAACACATTTTTTTAATTCCTAATCTGGATTTATTGTTTTCAGATAAAAATAGCTTTGAGCTTTGAGCTCCTGTTTGACCTGTTGACGAAGAGGCACTTGGCTTACCTGGCAGCCAGACTGTGGAGCAGCTCCTTGCCAGGACACAGCTCTTCCACCAAAACCACATGGGACGGGGCAATGAGGGCATCGTGGAGCTGAACAAGGTGAGAGTGATGGAGTCTCCTCAACAGCTGGTATTCCCGTAAAACCAGCTGTCTTTGCTCTGACTGGTAAGACGTGATCTTAGCAGCAAACACGTGGCTGGTTTCAGCGTCCCTGCACAAGGTGAGTACACTGAAACGACCCCTGGGGGCCAGAAAAAGCAAGAAGAGGGTGAGTTTGATGGGGAAATGGCTCGACCACAGTGTTGTCCACAAGCAAAAGTTAGAAATACCTGTTGATCTCAGACAGGAAGCTGTAGCTCTTCTTTGACGTCTGACCTTCTCCTATGGTGACCTTTGACTCAAGTGATTCAATCTGAACGAGAGGAATGAGGACCTCTGCAAAGCAACAAGAAAAATGCGTTAATCTGCAGGTTACTGTAACGTAAGTTTACATCTTGTTCTGTGACAGTAAGGAAAGCCACAAAAGTTAAAAAGAGCCTAGATCATTTCAAGGAGCGAAATCTCTCACACTGAATGCACAAACACTCTGACCTTCAGGGTGAGTCGCCATGACGACAGGGGATGATGCCTCACTGAAAGGTCCTGATGCTGTTTTGGTGATGCACCCCACCCTGAACACATAAGAAGCCCCTCTGGGTAAGTCCTTTACTGCATAGCAGCTGTCGGTCACCTGATCAGCCAGGATGGTCCATTCCCCACCTGAAGATTCACATCACACAAAAAAAGAATTTACTAAACAAATTCATGGTTGCTAAGTACACACCTTTTTTTTTTTTACTTTATAAACAAATACACCCAATGATAATCCAGTCAATCCTTTTCTGTTGATAATAAATACCTCTCTGGAAACAGGTTGTGTGCCACAGTCCTTTAAATATGCAGTTGTTAAGCCTTTTCTGAAAAAGCCCAGTTTAGATCCTAGCAACTTGGCCAACTATAGATCAATCTCAAACCTGCCCTTTATTTCTAAAATCCTAGAAAGAGTTGTAGTTAAGCAGCTTTACCGCCACCTTCAGGACAACAGCCACTTTGAAGACTTTCAGTCGGGGTTTAGACCTCACCACAGCACTGACACTGCACTAGAGTCTCTAATGACTTGTTATTGGCCTCAGAAAAGGGACCACTTTCTACTCTGGTCCTGTTAGACGTCAGTGCAGCCTTTGACACTATCGACCACAGTATTTTACTCCATAGACTAGACCATGATATAGGGATCAGAGGATCTGCCCTCCTGTCGTTTAAATCCTATTTATCCGATAGGTACCAGTGTGTTAATGTACATGGACAGTCCTGTCATTACACTCAAGTTAACTACGGAGTCCCACAGGGCTCAGTTTTAGAATCCATCCTGTTTACGCTTTATATGCTACCCTTAGGAAACATTATCAGGAAACACAGCATTAATTTTCACTGTTGTGCAGATGATACGCAGTTGTGTTTAAGTATTAAACCTGACCAGAATGACCATATAGAGAAACGGAATGTCTGCATCAGAGACATCAAGACCTGGATGACAATTAATTACCTCCTCCTGAACCCAGAAAAAAAACTGAGATCATTATACTAGGTCTTAAAAACCTCAGAGATGCTCTGTCTGCTCAGATAGTCTCCCTGGATGGTGTAAGTATAGCCTCCAATTCCACAGTTAGAAACCTAGGGGTTTTATATGACCAAGATTTATCATTTAAGGCTCACATATCTCAGGCGAGCAAAACTGCATTTTTTCAGCTGCGGAATATTGCTAAGATCAGAAATATACTCTCTAAAAGTGATGCTGAAAAACTCATCTATGCATTTGTTACGTCTAGACTGGATTACTGTAACTATTTGTTAGCAGTGTGTCCTAAGAGTTCCTTAAGAAGTCTCCAGCTTGTTCAGAATGCAGCAGCTAGATTGTTAGCTGGAACTAACAGAAGAGATCACATCACTCCTGTGTTAGTTTCACTTCACTGGCTCCCTGTTGATTCTGGAATCAAGTTTAAAATAGGCTAACCTATAAGGCCTTACATGGTATAACCCCTTCCTATATTAAAGACCTCATAGTGCCTTGAGTTAATGTTTAACGAACTGGTGTTTGGACATTGTTACTATTGTGGCCGTATTTAGTTTTGTTTTTTCTTTTTTATTCTGTGTATTGTGCAATTTATTATTATTATTTCTATCCAAGTGTGGATCTTTGACCGGTGAGCTCAAAGATGGCAAAAGCATTTTGGGAACCATTTGGTGGCTTAACCCCCAAATCCAACCCCTTAATGCTGGGTGTCAAGGCCTGGGTTTGAACCCATGACCTTTCAGTTACAGGGTGGACACTCTAACCCCTAGGCTGGTGGAGACAGCCTTTAACAGAGCACTATGAGGACCTCCAGGACTCGAGAGGGAAGCTCTGCTGCAGCATGTCTTTAGTGCAGCTTGGCTTTCTTCTCTATCTGACTTTGACCTGAGTTAAGCAGACTTGTGCTTTAATGTGTTGTCTTTGTGTAGAGTCCCACTCTGTCTAGTTTTTTTCAGTGTTACTTATAATAGTTTAGTGAAGGGGTGATCCGCAATTTTCGTTAGTACACATTAGTCCAGGGAGATTAGTGTTAGCCTTTTTTTCCCCTTTTCTTTTGCTGGTACGATTTCTGATTTCAGTTTATTTTGGTTCACCCTGACGCCTTTTTGCTTCACCTGAATTTTTTTTGTAAATAAATTTGTTACTTTTTATAGAGCTTTGATGTTATAGTCCTCTAAATCTCCCCTAGACATAAAAAGGACATGACAACATACCTATGAATGTAGATCATTCCACAAAATCTTTTTAACATTGTTCCAAGTTTAATCATTTTAAAGCTCAATGTCCCTCTTTATTCACCCTCCTCCTAATTCAAAAAACATTTTTGCAAGCGAAAAGGAAGCAAGTTGTATCTTATGTCACATAGTAATGTGAGATAAGATGGAGGGGTGGACAAACCTTTTGACTCGTGGGCCACAAAGAGTTCTAAAATTTAACCAAAAGACCAAACCAAGCAGATGGTGGAGTGATTTAGTAATCCACCTCATCGATATCATGTATTCCAGTTTGGCGGGCTGCATATGTTTTTTATAGTTAGCCCACATCATAAACTGAACCGTCTCGAATGCTATGAAGTCACATAATTTCAGTATTCTAGATCTAATAAATAGGGGGGTGGGTGCTTTCAGTCCTTAGCCAAAACCCTTTTTTGTAGTGTTTGCAAAGGATGAATAGTTCATGTGCTAAATTATTGAAAATGTGGAGATATCAGAGTTAAAAAAATATGAAGGACGTATTTGGCTCTACTTATGAGGTTTTCAACTGATTTTATCATTAATAATTACCCCTAAGAATTTGGTTTAATGGGTTATATCTATTGATCTGTACTTGATTTGAGGAAAGAATTTTTTTTTTTTATGGATAGTAGGAACACTAAATGTCTTTAGAATGTCGACACTAAATGATCAGGTCAAACCAAAACTTGAAATTAAATGCTGGTAATCTAAGTTTGACTGAAATATAGTCCAAAAAAAGAAGATTTTCCTTTTTATTGAGACACTTACTTACTGGCATTATCAATTATAAATAGATATATGATTAAAATGATTTCTATGAATTTGAAGAAAACCTGGAAGCTGGTTTTTAAACAAAACCGACCACGTGGAGGCTGCCTGTGAACTCACCGTCTGTGCAGTATTGCACGCAGTAACTGACGGGATCGCTGGACCGAACGGGCCTCCAAACCAGCAGAACCCCACCTCTGTGTAACTGCAGCACCTCGGGCTTGTTGGGACGAACTGGTGCATGCAAACGTTGAGAGACAGTGAAGAACACTGTGCAATAGCTACAAATGAACGACCAAAACAGAACATCTTTTTCTTACCTTGTGCTTTCTTAAATGATGGAATTTTAAAAGATGCAAACATCTTTGAACTTTTCTTGTCCAGGGAACTTCTGCGGTCTCTTTCAGGTGGGATCAGATCAGATCCTTTCACTATGGGTCCTTACAGAAGAAGGAACAAGTCAAACAAAACAGCTCAATACAGTGAACCTTTTCTAGAAATAACGTACCTCCTTTACTCAAATCCTCCTTACTGGACGACTTTGAAAACAGTTTGGTGAGGCTGGATGCTGAGGCTTTCATCTTCTTCCTCAAAGACATAGTGGGGGTGTCAGGCTTCATGATTTCTCCAAGTGTGGGGCCTAACTCTGTGTTATCCAGCTGGGAGTAGGAATGACCGGTCCAGGACTGCCTGCGAAAAAACTTGAGGATTCCCATTTTTGGGGACTTTCCTGAAGGCGGTGGAGCTTCAAGGGCTGGAGCAGAAGCATGTCTCTGAAGGCCGTCTTTTCTGTCCCGGGCTCTTGGAGGTCTGTCTGGAGTCTGTAGAGAGCAGAGGCTGGGACTTGGGCTTGGTGTCCCAGATTGACCCCTGCTGTTAGATAGATTAGGGTTAGAGCGTGTGCGATTACGCGGTGGTGCTTTAGGCACTGAGTTTCTGGGTGTTACTCGATGAAATGAGCTTGGAGACGGTGGGAGGAGGAGCTCGGCCTGTTCATCATATCCATCACTCTCCCCGGATCTGTAGTTTTCTCTCAGGTGGCCATGACTCAGCTTCTCAAATGAGCCCAGTCGGCTTGAGGACTCGGAGCCGCCATGCGCCAGAATGAATGACTCCGCCAGAGAGCCTTGGGAGCCAGTGAAAGCTTCTTCCTCTGTCTGAGCCTGCTCCTGTCTGGACCCCATTCTGCCTCCAGCAATGACATCTGAGGCTGGAGATGATCCACTCAGAGTCTGACTCCTTTGTCCCGGAGTGACAGAACCTCTCCTTCTTGTTGCTCGCTGAGAGTGCACCACAGATGGCAGGGTTCTCCCTGCCGCGTCAGAATCTGTGAAGTCCTCCTTCATGCTCTGAGTCCCCTCTTCATCACTTCTCCTGACGTGAATTGGTGACGAGGGAGATCTTCGTGAATATTCATCCAGAGACCGACTCCTTCTGTGAGGTGGTAGATTAATATGGGCAAGGCTCACTCCACTGTCAAAGGAGCAGGACTTCTGCATGGCGGGCTGGACGGATCCCCGCCTTTGAGCACGACCCATTTCTGTTTCGTCCTCCACATATTCGATGAGAGGCTCATTGAGGCGACCTGAGAAGCTCCTCCTGAGGGGCTTCCGGCCTCTCTCCTGCTTCTTTGCCTGGAATTTGTCCCTTAGCGTCATGTGTCTGGCAGACATGGGTGAAAGTTGTTGGGAGGTGTTGTAAAAGGTGCTGCGGATGACGCTCCCTCGCGGAATGCGTCCTCCATCACTGCCCGAACCCTCGTCCCCTTCAGAAAGATAAAGGGAGGGATTGCTGTCTTTGCTGAAGCGACGCTCTCTTTGAGGGGTTCCTTGATCTGTAGTTGTTGAAGAAGCAAATGACTGTCTGCTGATACTTCGCTCCATCCCACTCCTCCTTTCCAACATCTCCTCATCCTCTTCCTCTCCAAGTGTGCCTTCATCGTCCTCCCCACCAAAGTGGTATTTAGAAAATTGCTCTGGAATTTGTGCCCTCTCCGCCATAGGATCAAACTCCTCGTCTGTTTCCACCTCTTCCTCAGTCTGGCTGCAGTGCTGGAAGAAGTCCCAAGAGTCGGCTTCATCGTATTCAGACGAGGAGCCGCTGCTCAGGGAGGTGCTGCTGTGCGCCTGCGGCTCTCTGGGAACTGTCACAGAAGTCTCTCTGAGAGGAGCATCCAGCAGCTCAGGAAGGGGTCTGAGCGTGAGAACGGAACCGATGCACGTCAAAGAACGCTGAGGAGACACGGTGACGTCCATGTAAAAAAGAAACATTTTTACCGCATACTGAAAGTTGTTCAGCCCTCAAGGCTGCTCACCTGCCATTTCCGTTTAGAGATGAAGACTTTTAGACTCCTCGTATTAATTTTATCTGTGTCTTCTCCAGCACTTTCATCCTGGGATAATGGTAATGCATAATAATGAAGCATTTGTGCTTAACAGAGAGAAACTGAGACAGAGCAGCATTTATCTCACCTGGAACCACTCATGGCTCAAACAGTCCATGGCAGACGGTCGCTTCCTGTGCATTTAAAAAAAAATGTTAAAGTCTAGGAGGAAAAAAGGAAACAGGGAGTGAATAATACTCGGGATATGCAGTTTTGCATCAAAACTTGTAAGATTTAGCTCATTTTTTTTATTAGCACGCCTATAGTTGAGCTTTACAAAACCAATTTCTCTTGGTTTACAGAACTTGAATAAATGAATATTTATTTTTTGATGGATTCAAAATAGATTCAAATGATCACATTAGTCGCATTTAATTGTTACAGACAAATTAGGGTGATATATAAGGGATAATGCCCGATGAGGTGTCAGTTATCATAAATTACTGGTGTACGTGGAGGGCTAACGGTGAGCTGGAATAAGGTTTGTCAACATTTATATTATGGTGTTAATAAAAAGTTTGTTGTCAATATTTTCTGGATTGCTCAGAAAATTGTTTCTACTTAATTATGTGTTAAATTAGATCACTCTGGGCCAAATATTTTGGTGTTGTGTCTCAAACTATTTAAAAAATAGTTTGAGATTGAAAAAAATACCCCTTGTTGGTGTAAAAGTAAAGGTTGGAAGTCTGTAAGAGTCACTTTTTTAGTTGTAATCTAATATTTTACTGTGCTACAATGTCACAAATTAAAATTAATTAATTCAAAATAAATTAATTAATCCCAATAAATCATTAATCGCATTAAAAAAGATTCTTTGCTCAAAAATGACAAGGAAAAAAGCTTTTTTCAGATTTAAATGTCACTTGAAGTAGAATTTTAGTAAAAGCTTAGCTGCTGCCTTACTCTGGATCTGGTTGAAGGACCATGCGAAGAAACTTCTTGGCTTCAGGACTTCTGCCGTTAACGTCCGGAGTGTCCCAGTTTAGAGTTCCCTCCCCAACCATCAACAATGTTGCACGGTCAGTTTCTCCAACAAAAGGGCATCGGCCCACCAGACTATCAGAGGGAGGACAAAGATTATTAAGTATTAAGTCAACACTAGTGACATTAAATTATTATCTTCAAAGTTACATATACTTACCACAGGTATGTTACAACACCCACAGCCCTAAAAAAAACATGTTTGAGATGAAAAAGACTGTTTTTGCATTGAAATTGTAATATTTGTCAATAAATTTACCAGATGTCAGAGGCCACAGTGACAGGTTCTTGGTGAACAATTTCAGGAGCAACAAACTCCGGTGTGCCAAACATACTATACTGGTGTCGGGACGCGTCTATTTCCTGGCAGAAGCCAAAGTCGCAGATCTTGATCTCATCTCGTGGAGGATAAACCATTAAAATATTATCAGGCTAAATGGGGAACAAATGTAGAAGTTAACACAAAGTTATAACTTGATTAAGGTTAAAATGAAAGATATCTCACCTTAATGTCAAGATGCAAAATGTTCATGCTGTGAATGTGCCCAACTCCTTCAAGAATTTGTTGGATATAGGACTGAATCTGGAAAACCTTTATTTTAGAAGCTGCACCACAACATGCAAATAATTTGTGTGTAAAGGTGAGTGTACCTCTTTCTCTGAGACAGAGCTTTGCAGTAACAAGTGATCCAGGAGTCCATGAGAGCAACACCTGCAACCAATGTTAAATGTATTTAAATATAGACAAATTGATTTGATCAGTTCAGTGCTGTCATATAAAAATGGACAGATACATTTCTGAGATCAGGACCAGCGTGCGCCTAGTGCAGAAGAAATCCAGCAGACAGGCGATCCGGGGATGAGCCAGGCGGGAGAGCAGGTCCCTCTCCTGAAAGGCTCTGGTGCGAGTGCTGCTCCGCAGAGGCAGAAACTTGGCAGCAAAGACTTCACCTGTCCGTCTGTGAATGACACGCTTCACCACCCCAAATGTTCCCCTTCAAAACACAAAGTTTCATAATCATTGGAGATGATCTCCGCTCCGAGATGAAGAAAGCGACTGCTATGGTATTTACCTTCCAATCTCCTCGTGGACATCATATACGGAGAAAAGCTTTCTTCTTTTGCCCAGCTCCACCTCTCTCTCCTGAGACTCGAGTGGGCCTACAGAAAAAATCAAGTGCTGTTATTAAGATCATCATCGCACCCTTTTTATCTCCCGTTCACCACTGTGTGTGATCACTGAAAGGGAAGAGGAGCAAGCGGAAGTCTTACCCTCTTCAACGGTGAGCTGCGCTTCACAGGAGGCCTGGCCAGAGTTATTGTGAGCATAACAGGTGTAAATGCCACTGTCCTCACCCTCACTGCACACTACAGTCAGGGAGCAACGAGCACCGTGTTGCACTGTCTTTACATTCTCATTCGCCATGAGCACCCCTCCATCCTGCAACGAGGAAAAAAAGGACTTGGCAGCACTTGTGTACAGTGGAGGAAATGAGTATTTGATCCATTATTTTACTGCAGTTTATCATTATTGCATTAATACTATTTGATCCCATGAATATTTTGTAGATTTGTCCACAAAATAGGACTGTCTGTTATCTAATGATTCATTTGACCAGCAAGAGGCAGAAAATCAAAATATTGGCTTTAAAAGATTCATATAAATGGATTTTTATTTTATTAAGAGAAAAAATCTAAACCTTCTTTTTGGAAAGATTTAGTAATTTGTGGCAAAACCCTTAATAGAGAGAACAGTGGTCAGACATTTCTTGAAGTTGATAAGCAGGTTTCTGCACATATCAGGAGAAATTTTGGTCCACTTTTCTTTGCAAATTAGGATTAAGATTGAGTGGCTGTCAGCTAGCCACTCTAAGCTTCAGCTCTCTCCACAGGTTTTCTATAGGATTAAGGTCAAGAGACTGGTAGGGCCACTCCATGACCTTGATGTGCTTCTTCCTCAGTTATTCCTTGGTGGCCTTGTTGTACGTTTTGGATTATTATCCTGTTGGAAGACCCTTCCATGACCCATTTTAAGCCTCAAAGGAGGTTCTCACTCAGGATTTGACGGTAAATGGAGCATTTCTCTTCCTACAAACACAACAGGTGGAGTTAATACCAAAGACCTCCATGTTGGTCTCATCTGACCACAGCTCCTTTTCTCAATCACTCTCTAAATCATGAAGACGTTCATTGGCAAACTTCACATGTTCCATCTTAAGAAGGGGGACTTTGTGAGTTCTGCGAGATGTTAAACCGTTGTGGTGTTAGGTATGAACAATGGTTTTCATGGTGACTGGGGTCCTGCAGCGGCTATAACCCTTGTGCTACCTTGTGGGGTCCAAATGACCCCACAAGACCTTTTTTCTTCAATGATTTGTGATCTTCACTGGTGTCCATGGATTCCATGAAATCCTCTCCACCTTTATCCACATGTGTCATGGTAGGAATAACACGTCAATGTAAGAGTGGGGTCATTTGGACCCCACAAGATAGCACAGGGGTTAAGATCATCAACTAATTCCTGCAGGCAAACCTAAAATATCAGCAAGGGATCAGATACTTATTTGCTCCACTGAATACATCATTGCCTCTAAAGTATTTTCCAAATATACTAAATCAAATACAACCAGAAACATTCCAACAATAGTTCACACATAAAAAGAAAATGCATAAGTCATGTGTAAAGTCTGAAGACAAACAAATCATCTGAACCCTCAGGTAAACTTGCATTAGTTCTCCCACCTTGAACCACTGTATCTTTGGAGCAGGTCTTCCTGTCACGATTGCTGTAAATGTCGCTGGTTGCCCAGGTTGCACACACAGGTCCTCAGTGGGTACCTGGATGGAGGGAGGAGCTGAAAAGAAAAAAAGAAAAATCAGTGGATCATCCTACAGTCTGTTGGATCACGATAAACCCAAAAGTTTACATACCATCAGTTATTTCCTGCATCTGCTCTGAGATGTAGATCTCCTCCTCTTCCTCTTCTAGATAAAGAAAATGCTGCTGCGATGCAAAGGCTTCTGCTTCAGAACTGCACTCTGGACTGGAGAAGCAATTAAATTAACAGTAAAACAATTAAAACAGTCAAACAAACATTAAAAAATTAAAAATCTATTCATAGATGGTTAATCATTCAAACTCTACTCCTATTGAATGGATTCAGTGTGACATGTGTGTGCTGTATAACTGCAAATATCTCTACTTATGATTAGGAGCAATTACATTTTCAGGAAGATAGCATTTTTTCCTTTTATCAGTCTAAAGTTAAAGTCCCAATAGGTGTGTGAAATTTGTTCTCCACCATCCCATGGGGGAGCAGTGAGCTGCAGACCCGGCCATTTGGTGGTCTTACCCCCCATTCTGACCCCTTAATGCTGACGGGTAACCAGGGAGGCACATGACTCAACTGTGGATTTGAATTCAAAACTTTCCAATCTTGAGGCCGGACACTCTTCCACAAGGCCACTGAGATGGTTTGTTTGAATTTATCAAACTATAACATAAAATAAAAATACAAACATTTGATGTTTTTCTATTATTTTTTACAATTTTATTAATCCCTTGTCTTCTGAAATCGCTTTCAATCAATAAATCCATCAATTTAAAAAAAAGGAATAATGTATAGAAAATATGTAGACTCCAGAAGGAGAAGCTTACATGCTCTATGGTATTTCAAAGATATGTACATTTTTTTAATTCTATAGTTCATGGATGGTCATTTCAAACAAGTTGTATAACTTACTGTTCAGAGTATCCCGGTGGAAAAATCTTCTTTGCAATGGAGGCGGGGCTAAAATCAGTCTGTAACCATTTTTTTACAAAAGCAGCAGACCAGCCCTCTGAGTCAGCATCTAGAAAAACAAAAAAAGGTTTCTCAGACAAACTTTCAGGCTCCAATTGAGAGCATGCTTTATATTATATTTACAAAAAAAATTGCATCACAAAGTACATTACTTACGGTCTGGAGACAGTTAGCGTACTATGCTCTGTCTGTCTTACCTGGGTCGGTTTAACCCCTTTAAACCACCACATCAACAGGACAAAGAGCATTTGCCCTCTCCTGCAAGGGCAGCAAGTGGCCACACCTGCCCAGCACATGACCATCTTGAAGGTGTGGAGAGTTAGCTGGGCATGCATTGGCAAGAGGAGAAAGGGGAATGTTGAGTGGTTATTTGTTATCATGATAGTGATGACTTACATGGAACGGTCCATGCGAGGAACCACCCTGTTTTACAACTCATCGAGGGAAAGTGGAAAAACATGAAGGTTATAGACAATGGACAGACAAACATGGAGTGAAAACATTTCAGTCAAATTTTACTGAATGATTTTTAACACATAGCTGATCAAAAATGGAGCTAAAAGAGCTAAAATTCAGATAATTTTTGTATGAAATGTGTAATGAAAACAGTTTGAGTGGAAAAATGATGAAAAAAAACATTTAAACATCCAATACAGGAACTGTATCAGTGTCTTTTCATGAGAAAGTATGTTGGGATGTGACATTTATGTTGCATAGCAGCCGCTAGATCCCCTCATTATGGCTACAGAGCAGAGCTATGGAGTCCTATGGCAGCATTTGAAGTTTCTCTCACACTTCTACAAATTGTAATAAATTCATTACCAGATCACAATCTGAAGGTAGTTTCTAGAAGAAAAATTATGGACACCACATAACCTTAAATGCCATACTTAACACACTTAAATGATTGAAATGCTGTAGAAATGTGTCAGAATTTAAGCAGTATATACATAAAAATGACAGAATACGAGAATTTGACAAAAATTTGCGACCATTGACTGTATATGAGAACTGGACCGAGAGAATGTCGTCCATGGAAAATGGCTTCCCTCTGGCTCCAACAAAATTAAGTCAATTCAGTTGCCATTTTTTTCTGATACGGAGCCATGTTGGAGCCAGACAACGTCAAAAAGCGACTGATCCAACTCGGCCGAGTCAACATTTCTATGGCAGAACCAGTCTCGCCAATCAGGAGTGAGCTTGCTGAAAGGCTACACCCCTACCACTTAAAGGTGGGTTCAGGAGAATTTGCATCTGATTGGTCAGCTTATAACTTGAATATCTTTCACTACAGAATAAATATCATAAAAAAGGATTACGTGTTCAAAAAAAAAAGGTAACAGAGCAAGAATGGTTAGTCAGACAGATAGAATGATCGAGTAATAACTGTTTATTTCTCAATAGAAGCCTATGGCATTTTGGCTTCTTAGAGCCAGCGGTATTCCTGTTTGGAATGCGAAAGAGGGAGGGGTCACTCAGTCCAGTTCTCATATACAGTAAGTAGTCAATGAAAGTGACCTCAGCCTCTCCTCTGGTTTCAGCCAAAAATCTGTATTTGTTGTATCAAACACATGTTCTGCTGTTTAATTAAACTCCTGCTTCTCCACAGAAAGTCTTCCGTACCTGTTCCTGCCCCTCGCTGTCCGACTAACCTATTGTGGTTCCTGACATTCCTTTTAGGGTTTAGGATCTGTCTGACCTTTTATTTTGTCTAACAACATGATTAGTTATCAAACTCTACATTACCTTAAGGATTTGGACTACTATTGCAGAATTGTGGATGTGTTTTACCAAGAGGAGTTGGGATTTCCAAACACTTTTTGTGGGATCAACTAAAGCCCTAATGATTTCCCTGACTACCAACATCCAACGACCATACCAAGATCCTGCCTGTTGCTGTTATTTCCCTCTTCACCACTGATATTGATATATTACCAGTTGAGCAATAAAAATATTACATTATTAGCCGTCCGGATTTTTGTAATTTTGAAATACAACTTCTCTCTGTCAATCAATCCTCACAGTTACAATGCAAAAGAGCTTTCATCTCATGCATGTAATAAATGTTTACAGCTACTAGTTATTGTCAAAATTTGTCACAGCACTAAAGACAAATTAGAAATTTAAGTGTTTTATGCAGCAACTGCTCTATTCCATAACTGCTGGAAATCTAGGAACATTTTGATGTGCTAGTGTGATATAATTATGATGTAAGTTTGTATGTGAAATGGGGGGGGAAAACAAAAACTGTGAGTATGAGAGTGAAATCTGAGAACAGTTTGAGTGTTTAAAAGGGTAGAGTGATCAAACTTGTTGCAGATTGTTGTGAAGGGATGTCGTTTGATGTGAAGCAAAGAGGATGACATGATCTGAAGTGATACTGGACAATAATGGCAAGTGCTTCATTTCATCTGAAACAAACCTGAAAGTGAGGAGCACCTTTGTGTGGAAGGTTACTGCTCCAGTCCTACCTTTAGCAGGTAAGTCATGCTGCTGGTCCTTCTCACTGTCAGTCGGTGGGACAAAGGCAGGACAAAGGCCAGCCTTACACTTCACGCAGCCAAGTTCATTCCAAAGCTTAAACCAAAAACATTTGCATAATTTACATTGGCAGTATTGGTAATGGATTTAT
Organism: Oryzias sinensis; assembly: GCA_037389245.1. Lineage (NCBI taxonomy): Eukaryota > Metazoa > Chordata > Actinopteri > Beloniformes > Adrianichthyidae > Oryzias > Oryzias sinensis. The sequence continues at coordinate 22,818,674 of CM074498.1, read as the reverse complement.
AAAAGATTTTAGCGTCATACCTCACACTCATACTGTCCAATATCAGCCTCTGTAGCCCCGACGACCGTCAATGATAAAGTACCACTCCGGGCATCACTTACTATGGTGTATTTTTGCTGGTCAGTCAGCTCTTTGCCATCTTTCAGCCACCTGCAAGCCAATAGATTGGGCTTCTAAGAAACTTAAAACCCATAAACCATCAGCCCTTTACTGTGGTGACATTATCTCTTTACCTGACCCGTGGTAAAGGAATAGGAAACGTGGAACAACAAAACTGAGTATCCACTCCTTCTATCAGGCAAGCGCTCTCCAATCGACTCACAAACCTGGGTGGAGCTGAACAAAACAAGCACATTAAATAATAGTTCAAAAGTTCAGCTCATCTTTTATCAGTTATAAAAGCACAAGATTTAGGCGAGGAACATTCCAAACTCACCCTGCACCACCACCTTAGCCAGAGTGCCAGCACTACCCATGCAGCTCGTAGCGTAGCACAAATACTGTCCAGAGTCCTCAGGAGTGAGACTGTCCAGAATCAGACTGCACCTTCCTGAGCGGTCAGTTGTGATGATGTGACGTGGGTCGTCCTCCAAAGGAAGACCGTCTAAGAAAGTTTGAAATAAAAATTAGAACTTCTCTACAAAACTGCATCTCGGGGGAATATTTTTAACTACAAGAAGTTGAAAATATCCTTTGATAGAATATCCATCCAGTTATCTTCCACAGCTGATCCATAGCTGGGTATCAGGAGCAGACATTTAAGCAGAGACCTCCACCTTCGGAAAAAAACATCCTCCAGTTCCAGCAGAGAAACCCCAAAAAGCTCACAGGGCAGTCAAGAGATGTAGTCCCTGCAATGGCCTTCCCCAGGGCCTCCTCCCATGGGATGTGCTTAAAACACTTAACAGAGAGGCTTCTGAAGACTTTTTAGCACCCCTCCTAGAAATTCAAAAAAACCCAACTCTAAGATGGGACCTCAGTGACATTGGTCCAGGGGTCTTTAACATGCTCAGTTCAGCTTTTTCTACCATGGGTGGCCGAGCCTTTAGTTGCGCGGCTCCCAAACTCTGGTACTCCCTCCTTCCTGATCACTGTAACTTAGACTTCTCACCCAACTCTTAAATTCAAACTTAAAACTCATCCGTTTAACTATGCCTTCTCCTTCTGATAATGTTGATGTCAGTTATTACTTACTGTGTTTTTAATGAATTTTTGAACCTACTGACCTCTGTTTTTTATAGTGTCCTTGAGTTTCTTGAAAGGCGCTTTTAAATAAAATGGATTATTATTATTAATATTTCCAAAAAGGGTTTTGAAAGTGCTCTTTGTCTCAACTATTAACTCAGACCCAACCAAGGATCACTCAAGCTCTCAAACTAGATATCCATCTTAAACCCGCTTTTTTTCTCAGTCGGGGTCATGAGGATGCTACCGCCTTCCCAGCCACAGAAGGGCACAGGTGGAGTAAACTCTGGAAAGGTCCATTGCAGGGCCACATATGAACAAACAACCACACTGACATACACATCTAATGTAAAAATATTAGAGTCACCAACCAACCCATGAAGCATCTTTTTAGGACTGTGGGAGGAAGCTGGAGAACCCGGAGGAAAACCGGGGAGAACATGCAAACTCCACAGAGGAGCCAAGATTCAACCCAGGGCTAGTGTCAGCCAAATTATTTTTTTTTAAAAATGTCGTTATTTTTAAACATACACTAAATTAAAAACAAAAACAAATTGAACGAAGCATTTGTGGAAACGTTTTTTTTTCTAAATGTCCTTTCACTAGTTTATTAATCCCTTAATTGATGAACATTTACATGCATTTTTTGTGTTTATTTTAACAAAGAGATTACAACCTTTAATCCAACTGATGAGGGGTTTTGGAGATCCAGAGACTCTGCAGGTCAGTTTAATAGTTTGACCTATTTTTGCAACAAAGTCCAACAGCTGTGACTCAAAAACTGGTGAGCCTGTGGATAAATGGAAACAAATTCTCATCCACACAAACAGGTTGAGAACATTTTCAGTCACTGACGGTCTTAAGCTGCCTTATATGTCATGAGAGCTGCGTAAAAGTTACTCTTAAACATTCATTTTTCTTTCTGGAAAACCTGACAGATGAAAACGTACTGTTGGTGTGGAGGCTGCAGCGTTGTTGAAGCTCCTTTAGGTCCTTCAGCCAGGACAGCTTAACCAATGAGGAGGGGGCCTGGAGAATGTATCTGCGAATGGAGCCTCTGTGCTCATGCCACAAGCCCCAAGACCTTTCATCTCCACCTACAGACTCTTGTATCTCCACATCATTCAGCTGGATAAATTTCAAAACCAAAACGTGGTCCATGTTCATACATTTCAAGAATCAGAACCTGAACGTGACTGGTTTGGCTCAACTCATCAGAAAAGATACGTTAAAAGAAAAATTGGATCTTACCTTCATCTTGTTCTTAAAGGCGTAAGTATCTTTGCTCATGTTGGAGTCTTTCTTCAGCTTACACAGCACAACACACTCCTTAAAAAGAAAGACTTGCCTCTGATGCCCTCTAGAGGCTGCTTTTATCTCAGGAGATTCTTCTCTCACTGTGAAAACTCCCTATAAAATAATTATGCACATAAATGTAAGACTGGGACCGTTAAATTATCCAAAGGGGATTAGAACTGATAGAACAACCCAGCTTATTTTAGATAAATAAATGAATAAATATAAGTTAGAGGACGACTTTCGATTACTACCTTTAACTAACGGTTGAGCTGCTCACCTGTCGCACAGGCTCACCCAGAGCAGTAAGAGGGGCTGGGTAGTTTTCGATGAGAGACACCTGGTGCAGGTTGTTAGACCTCCAAGGCAAGCAGGACACCAAAGAGAAAGCATCTTCCAACAGGTAGCAGCTTTGGCCACTTTTAGCTTTGTTCTTGATCAACTCCTGAAAAGGCAAAGAAGGCAGACTACTTGAAGCACCAAAAAGTAGATTTCCTCAGGTTATGAAAAATCTCTTCATCAGCATCGTAAGCTTTATTTACAGATGTTCATTAGCACTGACCTTTAACAAAGCTTGGTAAGTTTGAATCCTCTCTCCTGGTTGTTGAAGGAAGGTAAGAACACCCATAACCGAGGAACCGAGCTTCTCTGGTCCTATTAACTCCTGAAATGTCACCATATGTTCATGAGATTAGCAAAAACAGACTCATGTACTGTTGCTGCAACTTATCATGCTTTTCATGGACATAATGTCCACATAAAAAATGCTGAGGTTACCTTGAAACACTGCTGGACAGCCTTGTCACTGATGCAGGCCTCAGCCTGTGCTTGCCCCCCCATGTAGAGAAGATACTTCTCAAAATCTTCTCGGTGCTTGATCAGAAGAGCGGCGACGTCATCGTCTGTGGCGCACCCTCTCAAAGCGGGAAGGATGGAGCTACAGGAACATCAAGGACTTTAAAACTATCATCTGTTCCCATAAACTGACAACATCTGATGTTTAATCAGTCGTTTTTTTTTGTTTTTTTTTGTGGTTTGCTGGTTTACCTTTCATGTAAAAGTACGATGTCCTTGATGTTCCTGAAAATGATTTCTTTCTGACTGAGAACGTTGACCGGGACCTGATGCCTGGATTCCAGGAGGATGAGCTGGTTGGAGATAAAAGTCCTCATAGCTCTTACAAACTCATCTTCTCCATCAATTAGGCCTTGGATCAGCTGACTATTGAGCAAAGTGAAAGAAAAGATAGCAGACACGATAAAAAGCAACAGACACTTTGGAATTGTCCATTGAACAAAAACTGTTGTTTAAACCTAATTAATTAGGGTTCTGAAAGGACTGAGTGCAAGAAATGTTGACATCAATTGAATTTCATTTTGACCTCAGAGCTCTCCTGTATTCTTCTCCTGACGACCCGATTCCATCAAGATCCTCTTGATGTGGCCTCAAAGGTAGAAACGTCTCCTAAAGAAAGAGATTGTCGTCATCTTCCTCTTTTACGCCGAATAATACTGTCAACTGTATGACTATGATGGGATACAACTAATTTTTCCGTATTTGATACAGAATTAGAATTGGTTTTTCATCACTTCTATAAAGTACATAGCATTTGTGAAAGCGAAAATAAACAAAAACTTTATTAAATGTACTATTTAAAAGCAGCCACACTTGCAAACATCCAACTAAAATAGTACCCATACCTTTCTTTTCTTCTCCAGATAGGCTGGACACAGCCAGCCCTGTCGAGCAGGGTTCGTTTTTGTGGGTTTGGTTTTCACCAACCATCTATCGGGATGAACAGAGTCCAAGACCTCCACAAACTGTCCCTCCTTCAAAATAAAACTGTCCTTGTTTCCAGTAGTGGGGCTGCAGTCGGCCCGAGCCACGTAGATTTCAAAGATCTTTAGAATAAACGTGTGAAAACAGCAGCACTGTGAGACAAACTTTTTCAAACCACAGAAGGCAACGAGTTTGTGGGAAAGACCTCTCGCCTGTCGCCCTCCTCCTCTGACTCAGATCCAGACACGGTGCTGGTCATGGGGGTGTGTCCTCGCCGTTGTTTTGGAGAGGGTGTCCTTAATTTACTTTCTTGCAGCCCTGTGAATTGAACTAGCTTCAATATTTTGCAGGACCACAAGTCCTAAGAAGAAATTATTTCACTAATGTTTTTCCCTTTTTCTAATATAAAAACTTTGTAAACAAGAAGGAAAATAGACTTAAAAAATGTCTTGAAAGAGACAAAATAAAGCAATAAATTCTCTTTTCAGTAGAAATTCCTCTTCTTTGGTCATCTGTGCTAAATCTGAAAGATCAGCAGCTTTTATGTTCATAACTGGAGATCATATGTCAGTGATGTTGAAGAAGCTCTTCTTCTTATCTTAGCAAGACAATCCTACTGAAAATATAAAATAATGGCAACATTTTAACCTGGCTAAAAATTTCTGTGGAAATAGTTGTTTATTATCAAATAAAAATGTCTACGTAAAGTCATGAAGCAATAACTGACCTTCAACTTTCAATAGTTTCTTGAGAGGTTGTGGGGCTGAGATCTTCTCCTTCTCATTTAGAGCACATTCATCTGCAGGTTTGGATACCTCCCTAAGAAAATATTTAGTAAACACATTCACATAATAGTTTATTCAATTTAAAATATAGAATTCATAATAAACTGTGAAATTAAGAGAATATAAGTCAAATTTGTTCTAGCTTTGCCTACCTGGGCAGGACTGGCCTAGTTTCAGGAGGTTCCATCGCATCTGGAGCCGTTTCATAATCGGATGGACTCGACACTATAAAAAAAAAAAAATTACAAGCAGTTGTATGCTTCTTTTCATTGCAGAAAATTGCAGACGTTAGATGTTTAGTCTTTGCAGCCAAAAAGTGTCACTCACAGGAGCTGACAGCAAGTAGTGAGGACTGTCTCCTCTCCTGCAGTCTTGTTGCTGGCTCTGTCAGGTTGTAGGTCTCCCACAGGGAAATGCTCTCCACAATACTGGCAGTCCCGGTGACTGAGGTGGGCGCTTGTGCTTCATGGGTTTGGACCTGAGGTTCAGGTTTTGATGGGGCAAGCTGTAAAGGAGTTATAGCTGCAAGGGGTGGATGTATGGGCACCTCTGCTGCAGGCTGCCCTGGCTTTACCACAGTGATGTTACCATTGTAGGAAACCAAACCAAACGTATTTGCCACCTCACACGTATAAACCCCACTGTCACTGTTGATCAGGTTTTTAATGACAAGTGTGCATTCGCCGTCCTCTGCAGTTGTAATCTGGCATCGCTGATCGTTGGTGATGTGCCGGCCATTTTTTAACCAGCGCACACTGCTGGGTTTTCCCTCTACAGTGCATTTTAGAATCAGGGTACCATGAAGGTCTGCGTTTTGGGTCTTGAAAACGTCCTTGAACAGTGGCCGCATCTCCTTGCGGGTCTTGTAGCCTTTGAAGGCAGCCTGGATCTTGATGGCAGCCTCTTTCATTTGCGGTTCATCCTCAAAGTTGACCTCAGAAGAAACCTCAGGAGGTTCCGTCCTCTCAGGAGGCAGATGTTCCTTTCGACTCTCAGCTTCGAAGGCAGGAAGCTGGACAGGTGGCAGCTCTACTAGCGCTTCGGAGAAGGTTTCATCCTCAGAAGTGAACAGGAGAGGGATCTCTGGGGTTGGTAGTTGTTCACTTGCTCTTGTCGTCTCAAGCGGCAGCCTAATTTCCTCTGCCTTATCTGGTTCCTTTGGCATAGGTTTTACTCTCTGTTTTATTGGCTGCTTTATTTTTTCACCTGTTGGACTGTCTGTTGTGACAGCCTGGTTGCTCTGTAATCTTAGTTTCTCCTCAGACTCTTTTCTCATCGGCTCTTTGAACTGTTTTCCCATCCTTTCTTCAGTTGACTTATTGATCTGACGATCTCCTTGATTCGTCTCTGTATCTCTTGATAATTGTTTTCTTTCTTTGCTTTTTGTTCTTTTTGGTGCCTTTGGAGAGGCAAAGTCTACCACCTTCTCATCCAACCTTTCTGGTCGTTCTGTGGACTGTTCGTCTTGCAGATTCTCTGAGGACACTTCTGCATGCTTGTGCTCTGTTTCTGAATCATTCGTCGTTCCTTTTTTCAAATGATAAACATTTTTCTGAGGTACTTCTGAACAAGTTTTGACCGACTGTTCTCCATCCGTTACCTTCACCTTAAATCTTTCTGGCGGTTTTAAAGTTTCATCTAAATTTTCTTTACTTTTTACCGCTTTTGGATCTGTTTCTCTCTTTCCTGAGATACCTTGTACTTTCACAGGTTCTTCCTTGTCCTGCCTCTCTTCAAACATCGTAAACCCAGGTTGTTTCTCCTGCAGCCTGGATTTGTTTAATTCTTCTAATTTTGTTCCTTTCTGCTTCAATTTCTCATCACTTTTATGTTCCTCTTCCTTTTCTTTCAGTTTGACCTCACTTTTGCCTAGAATCCTTTTTGGTTGACCGACTTCAAAGCCAGATTTAAGTAATTCGTTTAACTTCTCTCCTGGTTGTCGTCCTTCTAGCAAGCTTTCGTTTTTTGTCTCCAAAGCTCTTGGTGTCTCTTCAACCTTTCTGACATCCCTGCAATCCTTAGCAGGTTGTGCCCTTCCAGCTTTCTTGTGCATCTCACTCTCTTCCTCTTTGTTTCTCTCCACTTTGCTTAGATTCTGCTCAGCGTCAGCGTTTCTGTCCGTTGGCTGGATGCGTGATTGGACTTCATTTTTCTCCTTCAGCAAAGCTGCTTTAAAGTCAGAAACTGACTCCTCATCTTTTTCTGAATTTGCAAAAGATGCTCTCCTGTTAGACCTCTTTTTTGGCTCAGGAGGGACAGAGTTAAGCTCTGATGGATGAGCTTTTTCATTCACAGGCACTGGCATAGAGACATTTCCTTTTAACCGGGGCAGTAGTGGAGGAGTTGCTGACCTTTGTTCAATCTGTGGTGTTGCTGCTGAAACAACAAACACATAAGAAATTATCTTTAACCTCTAAGTTCACCTGAATCAAGAGAACCAAGCTGAACAAACCTTTTACTTGAACAAATGCAAAGGTCTCCACACTTCCAACATGGCAGGAGTAGCTGCCACTGTCCTCAGGCTGAAGCTCCTTGATAGTGAGCTGGACAATGCAGCCGTCCTGCTTCATCTCACACTTCCTGCTGGCTCTCAGAGGCAGTTTGTTCTTCTTCCACTGCACTGACACTCCAGGCTTAGAGACTTCACTGCACAGAGAGACGGTACCTCCTTCCTCAGCTTCTATGCTTTGTAATTCTTTCTTGAAAAACGGTGGGACCTCTGTGAAACAATGTCATGAAGAAAAACATTACAAAAAATATTTTTGAATATCTGAGTGACTTTAGTACATTAAACCGTTTGTAAACATTTGTTCAAAACCACAAAAATTGAGAAATGTATAGCAGAGATTTTTAAAAAGGTAAAAATGTTTCATTCTTTTCCTTTGAACTTCTCCCTTCAGGGGTCCCTACAGCAAATCAGCTTCCTCTATCTAACCAAAACTAAGACAGCTTTTTCCATTTCTTTGAACAGTTTAGAGACTTTAAAAACACTAAACCTTTCTAAAACTTTCCTAGAAAATTTTGAACATATATATTTTTTTGGGTTAAATTTTATTTGTTTTTACATTTGAGTGTGTAGAACTACTTTTTTAAACATATTAACATGACTTCTACAAATTTTTGTTGTTTTTACCCAAACACTTAATGATTCTTTAAGATGCAGACATTTGTTAGGTCTCAATTGTACAAACCTTTCACTGAAACAGTGGCAGCAGTCTCTGCTTCCTGCTTGACAGATGCTTAGCTTCCCTGTCCTCAGCACGGCCTCCTTGATGTGGGGCGCTGGGCCGATTGTGATCCGCTTCACCTCATATTTCTTGTTGGCTCTCAGCGGCGTCTTGAAATTCTTTTCCGCAGACCAAGCCCCTGGTTTGGACCTTCACAGCTCAGTGAAGGCTGTACCTCCTCTCCACTTCCCACATTGACCTTTTCTTTAAGAAGGAAGCTCTGAGAAAATATAAGAAAAGTTTATTTTTGTCATTGTCTTTTAGTTAAAAGACAGATGTGCTTTTATTTTTGATGCAGGATGTACTATGCTTTTTTTGTTCATCGAATGGTTAATCTGATCATTTCCGATCAAGTCATTCACCTTTCACCCTTAACTTATTTGCCGTGGTAACTGCAGTTCAACTTGACATGAGTGCTACCATCTTCAGGTGTAGCATCTTGTATTTGGAGCTGGAGAAGCAACCGTTGTGCTCCATTATTGTGCTTCCTGTTCTCTCTCTTAGAGGCAGTCTGTTCTTCTTCCATTGTACTGGAAGCCCACATGTTTTGGAGCACTTCACAGCACAGAGCTTTCCCTCCTGAACAGCCACGTCCTTCAGGTCTTCTTTAAAAAATGGAGTAAGCTCTGGAAAATAGTAAAATAGCATTTTATTCAATTAAAACAATAGAAATATAATTGAAAGATTGTCAATTGGGCTCAAACCTTCTAAATGAGTTCATTAGATCTTTTATTTGGACTCACACAAAAAATGTATTAACAAACTATTAGAACATTACCTATCCTTGAAACTCAGTCATTTTTGTTGTTGTTATATATAAAGAAAACAGCAAAACACAATACTTATTTGTCAAATGTTTTTAACAAAGATTACCATCTATCATAAAGCATGTAAAGTTAGTAGAAATAGTTGAATTTAATAGTGACTTGTAAATAATAAAAACTGTTTTCTGATTTGTATTTTTAGACTTGATAGAATCCCAGTCTTCTACCTTTCACTGATAGATGTGCTGAAGTCTCACTGCATTGTCTGCCCCTGACAGCTGTAGCTTCCATGTCCTCAGAGTGAGGTTCTTCAGGTGGGGCTGGACAATGCAGCAAGTCCCTCTTCATCTCACACTTCCTGCTGGCTCTCAGAGGCAGTTTGTTCTTCTTCCACTGCTGACCTCCAGGCCAAGAGCTTCTGGCTGAAAGCGGTACCTCCCTCCTCCAGCTTCTATGCTTTGTAATTCTTTCTTGAAAAATGGTGGGACCTCTGTGAAACAATGACATTTAGTGCCTACTAAAACAAGGTACCTTTCTGAAACCCTGTAGAAAACTTTAAACAAGTCTATTTGTTGGCTTAGATTAATTTATTGTTACATTAGAAAGGAAAATAAATAATTTTTTTAACAAATTAACATGACTTCTAAAATGTTTTGTTGTTTTTACGCAAATACTTTATAATTCTTTAAGGTGCAGACTTGTTTGTTGGTCTCAATTGTACAGCTTTCACGCAAAACATTGGCAGCAGTCTCTGCACTTCATGACAATCTTAACTTCCCACTGTCACCAACTTTGACTTATCCTTGATGTGGAGCTGGACGATGCAGCCGTCCCGCTTCACCTCATATTTCTTGTTGGCTCTCAGTGGCGTCTTGTTCTTTTTCCACTGAACTGAAGCCCCTGGTTTGGACACTTCACAGCTCAGTGAGGCTGTACCTCCCTCCTCCACTTCCACATTGACCAACTTTTCTTTAAAGAAGGGAGGAAGCTCTGAGAAAATATAAGAAAAGTTTATTTTTGTCATTGTCTTTTAGGTTAAAGATAGATGTGCTTTTATTTTGATGCAGGATGTACTATACTTTTGTTGTCAGATAGTTGTAGTAAGTCATTTGATCAACTTGTCTCACCTTTCACTGTAATTGTTGCCGTGGTAACTGCAGTTTCAACTTGACAGTGGCACCACTATCTTCAGGTGTAACATCTTTGATTTGGAGCTTCGGGAGGGAAGCAACTAGATTGTGCTCATTGGCCTTCCTGTTCTCTCTTAGAGGCAGTCTGTTCTTCTTCCATTGTACTGGAAGCCCTGCTTTAGACACCTCACAGCACAGAGAGGCTGTACTTCCCTCCTGAACAGCAACGTCCTTCAGGTCTTGTTTAAAAAATGGAGTAAGCTCTGGAAAATAGTAAAATAGCATTTTATTCAAGAAGTAAAACAATAGAAGTATAATTGAAAGATTGTCAGTTGGGCTCCAGAAGCCTTCAAAGCCAAGGACTAGATCTTTTATTTGGACTAATACAAAAAAGGTGATGACATACTTTTAGACCATTACCTATCCTTGAAACTCAGTCTTTTTTTCTTGTTTTACATATAATGTCATGGTGCCTCTGTCACTTCTCCTACCCCTCCCTTCTCTGCTCTGCTCCTGACTCCACCAGCTATGACTACTCAGCTCATCAAGACTCTGTTCTACTTAAGGAGACCCAGTTCCAGCATTCATCGCCAGTTATTTGCCCCTGATGGACTTCATGCCATGAGAGTCACCTGAGTCATACACTTTCACGAGCACCCACTACATTCCTGAAATCTTCTGAGAGCACCATCCTTCGTCATAGCCTTCCGACACTCCACGGGTCCCGAGCTCACCAAGATCTTCAGCCATGCCACGAATCTCAATTACATCAGAACCTCAAGTCTGGCCACGATCACTAACTTCGCCAGGACCTCCAGCCACGCCAAGACCCCCAACCACGTCAGACAAGACAACCTTCTTACCTGTGTGTCCTTCGGTTCAACATCTGGGTCTGTCTCGCCTCCAGATCATGACTCAAAAAACTGGCCGTACTCCCGACCCAGCTGACCCGGAGGGCCTCCGCAAGCAGTCAACCAGCAAGGCATGTTGGGACGTCAAGCTGATGCATTAACCCAAATGGCCTCTGCTCAACAGGATCTATTCCAACGCCTCCATGGTATGACACTTAACCTATACTACTCATTGCTTCTGGTAACCACAGAGAGCCAATTCAGTTCTTTGTCACCCTCTCTCCTCAAACCCCGTAGTCTTAGGATTGTCCTGGCTCTAACTACACAACCCCCAATTTGATTGGGTTCATCAGCGCGTTATTAATCGGAGCATGTTCTGTTAGGCTAACTGCCTCCAGTCAGCCATTCACGCGTCACTTCTCCCTGTGATGTTATTTCTGAAAATATTGATCTCTCTAAAGTTCCTTCCTGTTACCATGACTTCAAGGCTGTTTTCAGTAAAGCCAAAGCCAGCTCCCTACCACTTCATAGGCGTTATGACTGTGCCGTTAGATTACTCAGGGCTCTACTTTACCTATGGGCAGATTATATATGATTTATCTGGTCAGGGAGCGTATACATGGAGTCATACATCCAAGAGGCACTTTCCTCGGGACACATCCGTCCACAATCTTCTCCAGTCGGTGCTGGGTTCTTCTTTGTAGAAAAGAAGGATAAGTCCTTGCGTCCCTGTATTGATTACCGCGAACTGAACCAAATAAAAGTCAAAGATAAATACTCTCTTCCTCTCATCAGTTCCGTGTTTGATTCAGTCCAAGAATCGAATATATTTGGAAATTAGATCTCCGCAACGCCTATCACCTTGTGCGCATAAGAGAGGGTGATGAATGGAAGACTGCTTTCAACACTCCCCTTGGTCATTCTGGTGTTGCCTTGTTTTGTTTGTTTGTTTGTTTTGTTTGCTTGCTTTTTATTTATTTATTTATTTATTTATTTATTTATATATTTATTTATTTAACTTGCATTGGTAGTCAACATTTTATTCATTGTAAATGGGTCATATTACTTTAATGGAGAATTAAGAGGAAGGGTGTAGGGTTAGGTTGGAGTTTTTACTGTAATGTTGTGTGTTTTTGTTTTTAATGTTGTTAAAAAGCGCTTGAGCTGCCCAATGCATGATAAGCGCTATTTATAAAGATTTGATTTGATTTGATTTGATCTTGTAATGCCCGCAGTCTTTGCTGACTAGTCGTGATGTCCTCCAGACTTCATTAATCGTTTTGTGTTCGTCTATTTAGACGACATCTTAATTATTCTCAAGGCTCTTCACAGCAAAACCCATGGTAGGCCTTGTTTTGTCTAGATTATTGGAAAATCAACTTTTTGTCAAGGCTGAAAAATGTGAATTTCATGTTTCATCCATTCATTTTCTGGGTTACATTTTCCAAGTGGGTAGCATCCGTGCCCCGGCCCAGCCAAAATTGAAGCTTTTTCCCTGTAGGAACCGCGGACACTCTTAAGAAGTTACAACAGTTTCTGGGGTTCGCTAATTTCTACCGCCGATTCATTAAACTGTAGCAGCATCGCCTCACCGTTGACTCAACTCACTTCCATCTCCAAACCCTATAAATGGAACCCAGAAGCTCATGTGACATTGCACCCTCAAAAAGCTCTTCGTCTCCGCTCTATTGTCATTCAACCAGATCCCACAAGACAGTTCATTGTGGAAGTTGATGCCTTGGATTCCGGTGTTGGAGCAGTCCTGTCTGAAAGGGAGGAGTCATCAGGCAAGCTCAAACCCTGTGCTTTCTATTCACGTAGACTATCATCCGCAGAACACAATTATGACGTGGGCAACCGGGAACTCTTAGCCATCAAGCTAGCCCTGGAGGAGTGGCGTCATTGGCTGGAGGGAGCGACTCAACCATTCATCGTCTGGACAGACCATAAAAGCCTGGCTTATCTACGCACTGCCAAAAGACTCAACTCACGGCAAGCCCGTTGGTGTCTATTTTTTGACTGGTTCAACTTCACCATCACTAACAGACCCAAAGTCGCAACATTAAACCCAGCGTCCTCTCTCGTAAATATTGCTCCTTCGAATCTTCATCCGCTACTACCATTCTTCCATCCACCTGCATCATGGGGAGTCTCACTTGGGACATTGAAACTCGTGTGTCATGGTGCCTCTGTCAGTTCTCCTTCCCCCTCCCCTCTCTCATCGCTTCAGAAGATTGGAACCAGCTGTGGACACTCAGCTAATCTACTCACTGCCTTCATAAGGAGATCCAGCCCAGCATTCATCGACAGTTCGTTACCTACCTCGGAGCTTGCTTGGTCATCAAGTTATTCTGGCTCACCACGTTGACTCGCTACTAACCTTGCTCTTTGATCCACTCTCAGGTTCCTCTTTCATGAGTGTCCACCTGGAATATCCTCACCAAGATCTGCTCCTGCCATCCTCGCCTCAAGCCCTGCTCCTCTCCAGCCACATCACGTCTCTCATCAAGACACCCGAAGTGTTCCTGTCTTCCTCGCCTCCTGTCTCGCTCCATCCTGCCCATCGTCCGTCTCTGGTCATAATCCACAAATTGTCCTCCGCCTGTAATAACACTCTCACGGCTTCAGAGCCCCCAGTCTACAGAACGTAACCTTCAAAGACTATTAATTTTTCCTGCTGGAAAAATAAAAACTTTGTCAACCACTCTTCATCTGGGTTTCCTTCTGGGTTCCAGCATCTGGGTCTGCTACATTATTCAAACCATGACATTGTGTCCAGAATGCCCAAGGTGAAGAGCCAAATCATGCTCCCTGTCCTGATGGAACTCTGTTTGTGCTATCTTCCCTTAGGTCAGACTTGCTCACATGGGGTCACACCTCCCATAAAGCATGCCATGATGGCGTTTACAGAACTCTCAACCTCATCCGAAAACTAATTTTTTTGGCCATCAATAGACAATGTTGTGTATGGGAGTACATTGCCGCCTCCACTACCTGTGCTCGCTCCAAGTAATCAAACTCCCCTCCGTCTGGTTTTCTACATCCACTACCCACACCTAACCGCCCCTGGTCTCACATTGCTGTGGATTTCATCACCGGTTTACCTCTATCCCAAGGCAACACTGTTATTTTCACTGTCGTTGACTGTTTCTCCAAAGCTGCTCATTTCATTCCCCTTTCTCAGCTACCTACCACCACTGAAACTACTGACATCTTGGTCCACCATGTGTTCCGTCACCATGGGATACCGGCTGAAATTGTGTCTGACCGCGGAACCACAATGCATCTCCCAGGTATGGAAAGCCTTCTGTTCTGCCCTGGGAGCCACTGTCAGTCTGTCTTCAGGTTACCATCCGCAATCCAATGGGCAAGCGGAACGGGCTAATCAGGAGTTGGAGGCAGCTCTCCGTTGTCTGGCTGCTCAAAACACCAGGGATTGGTCCAAATACCTGGTGTGGTTGAGTATACCCACAATTCTCACCCGTCCTCCGCCAATGGGGTGTCTCCTTTCGAGGCCTCCCTCGGGTACTCACCACCTCTGTTTCCGTCTCAGAAACTCGATTTGGCAGTGTCCTTGGTCCAGCACCATCTCCAATGTAGCCAACGTGTTTGGCACCAGACCAGGGCTGCTCTCCTCCGCACCAAGGACAGTCGCTGTTGCACTGCCAATCGTCATAGGGTGGTGAGGCCTACTTACTAGCCTGGCGGAGGGTATGGCTCTCGTCTAGAAACATTTGCATCCAGTCCACTTCCCGCAAACTCACTCCTCGCTTCATTGGACCATCCATCATTGAAAGGATCATCAATCCCTCCTGTGTCCATCTCCGCCTTCCTTCAGTACTCAATGTATACCCCTCATTCCATATCTCTCAGATTAAACCTGTCCTGGACAGACCTTTGTGCCCACATTCCGCTTCCCCAGAATGCGCACGGTCAACCATGTCTAGGATGTTCTTCGCCGTGGCCAAGGGTTCCAGTTCCTGGTGTACTGGGAGGGTGACAGTCCAGAGGAACACTCCTGGGTCTCCCGTTCCCTCATTCTGGAACCCTGATCAGCGATTTCTATCAACCCACTCGGAATGACGTCCAGGACCGCCAGGCGGCGGACGTTGAGGTACTGTCATGGTGTCTCTGTCAGGTCTCCTCCCCCTCCCCCTCCCTTCTCTGTTCTGCTCCTGACTCCACCAGCTTTGACTACTCAGCTCATCAAAACTCTGTCCTCTAAGGCCCAGCTCCAGCATTTATTGCCAGTTTGTTGCCCCTGATGGACTTCATGCCACGAGAGTCACCTGAGTCAGACGCTTCCACGAGCAGCCACTACATTCCTGAAATCTTCTGAGCACCATCATACGTCATACCCTTCTGACACGCCACGGGTTCCGAGCTCGCCAAGATCTCCAGCCACGCCACAAATCTCAATTATATCAGAACCTCAAGTCTGGCCACAATCACTAACTCCGACAGGACCTCCAGCCACGCCAAGACCCCCGACCACGTCAGACCAAAGAATAAACCTTATTACTTACCTACTCCTTACCTGTGTCTTCCTTCCGGGTTTCAGCATCTGGGTCTGTCTAGCCTCCAGAATCATGACATGTAAAAAACAATAAACCACAGAATACTTAGTTTAGCCAAAATGTTTTAACAACTTTACTATCTATCATAAACATGTAACATGTTAGTAAAAAGGATTGAATTTATTAGTGACTTGTAAATATTAAAACTGTGTTTTTGATTTGCTATTTTTAATATATTTTTTTTTTAATATTTTTTTTTTTTATATTTATTTCCTGTGGTTAGGGGGGGTCGAAAAGAATACTACCAGCGTATTCCCTGCGTGTCGTAAAAGGCGACTAAAAGGGGCGGGCGAGAGGACTGAAATCCTCTCCTGCAACTACATTCTAGCTCACGGACAGGGCAGAGCTGGGAAGGGAGATTACCTCCCCCAAACCTAAAAAGATTGAATTAGATTGAATGTGCGGGGGTGTGCAGACGGAGCAAAGTCTGATTGGAAGGATGTTGGAAGGAGAAATGGCGATTAGCACTGGGTAGAGACAAGATGAAGGGAAGGGTGAGTGTGTGTTTGGAAGTGTGGTGGGAGAATCATCTCCCAAGTCACCAAAAGGCTTAGGGAGAAACAGAAGGTGTGGCTTTGCTGGTGAGCTGTGGTGAGGCGATGTGTGGTTGAATGGAGGAGGTTTCACCAAGACAGTGTGGGTGAAAGTGAAATTTCAGAAGAGCTGTGGGTGTTCGTGAGTGCATATGGTCCTGGCGGTGAGAGGAATGAAGGAAGAGTGATGACTGACTTGGATGGGTGCTTGCAGGATTTGGAGCAAATGTGAATGTAGTGCTGATGGGAGATCTGAATGCTGGGGTGGGTGATATGAGAATTGGGGGTGTTGTTGGCGGGCATGGTGTTCCTGGAAAGAATGATAATGGTGAGGCAGTAGGAATGTGCACTGAGAAGAGATGGTGATTGAGATACATGGTTCAGAAAGAAAGAGATCCATAAGGTATCGTGGGTGAGGCAGAGTGGTGGAAGTGATTGACAAAACTGATGGATTATGTAGTGGTTTCAAAGGTTGCATGTAGTGGAGTGCTGGATGCCAAGTGTGAGGAGGAGAGGAGTGGAGGTATGTCTGATCACTATTTGGTGGAAGGAAGGTTCGTGTGGGTATGCCGTGGGTGAGATCGAAGTGGGGGGAGAGCAGAAAGTTCTAGTGAGTGTTTTGAAGAACAGAGAAAATGTCTGTGGTATCAGAGGGAATTAGGTGTAGAGTGGAATATGGTGAAGGAGCAAATGGTTGTTGGAGTGGAAGAATGGCAACAGTTCCAGAGTGCAGTGGTTGGAAGTGCAGAAAGTGTGTGGTGTGAGACAGCATATTGCGAGTGGTCTAAGAAAGTGAATGGTGGTGCGAGGATGGAGTTGGCTGTAGCAGAAAGAGATAATGCGTATGAAGTATGGCTGCAGAAGAAAGGACATTGAGTCATAGTGTTATGAGGAGAAAAAAAGAATAAGAGAGGCTGTGCGTGAGGCAAGAAGCGGCACCAAGACCGAAGATTAAGGGCAGACAGTTGACGGATAATTTTAGAAGAACAAAGAAAATGTTTTGGAAGGAGGTGAAGAGGTCTTGAAATTAATAGGGAAGGAGGAGAAAGTAAAACAGAGGATGGAAGGATGTTGGATAAGAATGCAATCAAGAAAAAATGGAGCCCAGAGTGCTGTAGATGTGGAGAAAGGTCGGGATGCTGTGATTGGGATGGATGGAAGGGAAAGTAGGCTGAATGTATTGGAAGAGTTGAATGAAGCGTTGATTACAGGAAAGGAAGTGGAACAGCTGTTGGGAGAAAGTTGAAAGAAGTAGGAAAGGCTGCAGAGTGTGGATGGGTGTGCTGTGGAATGCCTGGGGAGATGTGGTGGAAGCGTCGTGATTGAGTGGTTAGTGAGATTGTTGAATGTGTGTTTTGCAAATGGGCAGGTGCCGCTTGATTGGATGAGTGCGTGTGTGGTTCCCCTGTACAAGGGTAAGGGTGATAAGTATGAATGTGGTGATTTGAGAATTATTAGTCTGTTTGAGTGTTGTAGGCAAAGTGTATGGGGAGGTGCTGATTAATAGGGTAGTGGAGGAACTGAGTGTATGATTGGTGAAACAGTGTGGACTGGAGAGTAGAGGGTGTGTGGATCAGGTGTTTGTTGTGAGACATGTGTGTGAAAGGTTTTGGCTAAGGGGAGGGAGGTGTTTTGGGCATTCATGGATTTAGAAGGCGTATGATAGGATTGATAGAGAGGCGTTGTGGGTTGTGTTGAATATGTATGGTATTGATGGTAGATTGTTGGTGTGAAGAGTTTTTATAGAAACAGTAGAGCGTGTGGGAGAGTCGGAAATAGCATGAGTGGGTGGTTTCCTGTGAGGGTTGGTCTCGTCAGGGATCGTGAAATGTTTCCGTGTGGTTGTTTTAGCGTGTATATGGATGGTGTGAGTAAGAGGTGAATGAGGTGTAGAATGCGGGTGTGAGCATGATAAATACTGGCGGCAGCGAATGGAGTGTGAATCAGTTGCTGTTTGCAGATGATACTGCACTAGTGGCTGACTCAGAAGAGTGCTTGGCACTTCTGTTTGAGGATTTGGAAGATTGTGCGACAGAAGTTGAAGAGTGAATGTGGAAAAGAAATGAGTGATGAGGTGTATACGAGGGTTAAGGGTGAGCATTAGATTGAATGTGTGGCATTAAATGGAGTTTGTTGGAAGAGGTAGAGTGTTTCAGTATTTGGGGTCATGTGTGTGTGTGGATGGTGGAATAGGGAGAGGTAGAGTTTAGAGATAACAGATGATACGAAAAGATATGGGGGAATAGAAGGAAGTGTTTGAATGTAGGTCACTGGGAAAAGGATGCAAGGGGGTGTATGAGGTGTGGTGGGTGCCTACTAAAAACGTTATATGGGGCTGAAACATGGAGTCTGAAAGTGGCAGAAGAGGAAGCTGAATGTGGTTGAGAGATGAGATGTTTGAGGAAGTATGTGTGGTGTGGCAGCGTATGGGCCGTGTAGAAATGAAGTTATCCGAGAGAGAACTGGTGTGATCTGAGAGTTGGCTTATAGAGCAGAGCAAAGGCACTTTCAGGATAGTTTGGACATGTTGAAGAATGGGAAGGGAGCGATTGGTGAAAAGGGTATATGTAGTCTGATGTAAATTGGGTGAGAATGAGAGGGAAGACGCGAATGGGATGGACAGGAGTAGAGAGGCGTTGAATGCAAGAGGGATGACTGTGGTGCAGGGAGAGGCTACTCAGGACAGGGATGGGTGGAAGAGCTTGTGGCCTTGAATGAATGGATATGGGTGTGGTAGAGGAGTCTGGTCTTGGGATGGGCGGCAAGGGGAAACCAGCCTTGGCTGAGCCCTGCTGTGGAGGTGCCCCCGCTGGAGTGTGCAGCTGACCCTGGTGCAGTGTGGTGTGGCTTAGACCAGGCCTCAGACCAGTCACATGCACATACACACACACACTGAAGGAGGAGGGTTTGGGGAAGAGACAGAGGGAGCTAAAATTGTGTGCCTTGTCTAGGCTACCCCACCTTGAGTGGGACACAACCTTAGTAAATGGATAATGAATTTTTAATATTTGATAGAATCCCAGTCTTTCACCTTTCACTGATAGATCAAGCTGAAGTCTCTGCATTGTCTGCCTGACAGCTGTAGCTGCCGCTGTCCTCCAGAGTGAGGTTCTTCAGATGGAGCTGGACAATGCAGCCGTCCTGCTTCATCTCACACTTCCTGCTGGCTCTCAGAGGCAGTTTGTTCTTCTTCCACTGCACTGACACTCCAGGCTTAGAGACTTCAGAGCACAGAGGCGGTGCACCTCCTCCTCCCAGCTTCTATGCTTTGCTGTGGTCTTTCTTGAAAAAATGGTGGGACCTCTGTGAAACAATGTCAAAAACACAATCACATTTTTTCCTGCTGGTTTTCCAGAAATTCCATCTTATTTGCTGCTGGTTACGTGGATCAGACATGTTTAGCCAACAAGGATCTCCATTGGTTGAAAACAAATTAGGATGCCAACCCGTAAGGTCTGGATGCTGCATTGGATTGAAGAAAAAAAACTACCCATTGAGGTAAAGTAATTAAAAATAGATTTCTGTAAAACGATTTTGTTGTTTTCAAATACTTAACAATTCTTTAAGATTCAGACATTTGTTACCTCTCAATTGTACAAACCTTTCACTGAAACAGTGGCAGCAGTCTCTGCACTTCCTATGACAGATGTAGCTTCCACTGTCCTCAGCTTTGACCTCCTTGATGTGGAGCTGGACGATGCAGCCGTCCCGCTTCACCTCATCTTTCTTGTTGGCTCTCAGCGGCGTCTTGTTCTTTTTCCACTGAACTGAAACCCCTGGTTTGGACACTTCACAGCTCAGTGAGGCTGTACCTCCCTCCTCCACTTCCTGATGACCAACTTTTCTTTAAGAGGGAGGCTCTGAAAATATAAAGAAAGGTTTATTTTTTGTCATTGTCTTTTTAGTTAAAAGATAGATGTGCTTTTATTTTGATGCAGGATGTACTATACTTTTGTTGTCAGATAGTTGTGTCAGTCATTTCCGATCAACTTGTCTCACCTTTCACTGTAACTGTTGCCGTGGTAACTGCAGTTCCAGCTTGACATGAGTAGCTGCCACCATCTTCAGGTGTAGCATCTTTGATTTGGAGCTGGAGGAAGCAGCCGTTGTGCTCCATTGTGTACTTCCTGTTCTCTCTTAGAGGCAGTCTGTTCTTCTTCCATTGTACTGGAAGCCCTGTTTTAGACACCTCACAGCACAGAGAGGCTGTACTTCCCTCCTGAACAGCCACGTCCTTCAGGTCTTGTTTAAAAAATGGAGTAAGCTCTGGAAAATAGTAAAATAGCATTTTATTCAAGTAAAACAATAGAAGTATAATTGAAAGATTGTCAATTGGGCTCAAACCTTCTAAATGAGTTCATTAGATCTTTTATTTTGACTCATACAAAAAATGTATTGACAAACTATTAGAACATTACCTATCCTTGAAACTCAGTCATTTTTGTTGTTATTACATATAAAGAAAACAGCAAAACACAATGCTTATTTGTCAAATCATTTTATAGAGATTGCCATCTATCATAAACATGTAACATGTTTGTAAAAAGGGATTGAATTTATTAGTGACTTGTAAATATTAAAACTGTTTTTGATTTGTATTTTTAATATTTGATAAGAATCCCAGTCTTCAACCTTTTCACTGATAGATGTGCTGGAAGTCTCTGCATTTATCTGCCTGACAGCTGTAGCTGCCGCTGTCCTCCAGAGTGAGTTCTTCAGATGGAGGCGCTGGACAAATGCAGCCAAATCCTGCTTCTGTCTCACTTCCTGCTGGCTCTCAGGGCAGTTTGTTCTTCTTCCACTGCTGACACTCCAGGCTTAGAGACTTCTGGCCTGGAGAGAGGCAGTGCCTCCTCCTCCCCTCTGTGTTCTGCAGGCGTCTTCTGAACTAAGGAGGCAGCTCTGGAAAAAAAAGAAGATATCTCACAGTCAGTAGAACACAGTGTTACCTTTAAATTTATTTTTTAAAGACACACTCCAATCAAAGTTTTGTTTTTCATATATTTAACATGTTTTTACAGCATTTTGATTTAGTTGGAGGACATACATAAACAAAATTTACCCTTTTAAATTGATTTGTTAGTATTTCTTTGGTGCAAATTGTTGTGAATCAGGAGAATATGCTGTTTAAAAGATTGTATTTGTGACAAAGACAATACACTGGTTAGGTACTACTGGATGGAGCCCAAATTGTTTCAAAAATTAAAAAAAAATAAATACTAACTTTTGCAATCACACAATCAACCAATAGTTCCCCTCCCTAAATATCGCTAAAGATGCATGAAATTGTTGCATTGCACAAGGTCATATTTCTTTTTTATCATGAACAATTTGGGGGCTCCGTGGCTACAAGCTCCTGCTCGCTCCATTCATTTGCAGGCAAATAGATCCATGTATGTTTTCGTTTTTCCTTAACTCGAATCTGGCTCAAAGCTGTACAGCAGGATAGCTCCAATATTGCTCGTCATTTTGTTGCAGCGATAATGTGGGGGAGAGGATGAGGTAGTACCCAGGCGCAGTGAGGATAAGGAGGCAGCAGATTTGCAGGGAAGAGGATTTTAATAACATAAACTAGAAACCAAAAACCACTGCATCTGGTAGGCTAGAAGCTAGAAACTAGAGACTCGAAACACACTAAAACAGGGAACAACACAATATGGACCAGCACAGGGGGGGGTATTCCAGAAAGCAGGTTGTGGCAGCTCCACGTTAAGTTTGAGAACTAGGAAGTGGATAACCTCAGTTTTCGGTTCCAGAAATAATTCGATATGTTTCAGGGGTAAGTCAAGTTACCGCCAGCAGCTCATGCTCTGAACATAACCTGGTCTGGAGCAGGTTTAGTTGAAGGTTAGTTTGTTTACAGAGAGTGAAGCAGCATGGTGTGTCCATTTGAAGATGATTTAGTGGATGAAAAAGCTCGAATAATACTTTTTCACTGTGAGAGGTGATAAGACCACATATGGATGTTGGAAAAATAAACTTTTTACTTTTATCTAACTTAGTTATTTGCTTCAGTTAAGATAACTCATTTGTTTGTTAAGTCAGTTTAAAAAATAACACGTAGTTTTCAGACAGTTATTTTACTTTCATTCAAATTAATTCAATTAAGTAGGTGTAACTTTGACCCTGCTGTTAGAAGCGGTGCAAGTTGTGTGGGATACCATTGCTTTGCCTGTCTGGGCAGTTTTTGGTTTTAAGTGTGGCTTTTTTTGACCAAATGTGTTTGAATTTTAGCTGTTTACTGTGTTTGTGCCATGTTTTGCTGAGTTGTTTAGTCCCTGCAATGTCATGTCTCTGCACCATGAGTAAGAGTGAAGAAGAAGAGGATGAGTTTATATAGCACCCCTAAATTGTATTGATGGGAAATTCTTTAATGACGTTGCATTCTTTTCCCGTCTTTTTTATTGTTATAAAATAGGCATATCTGCCGGCTCTTAAACTTGATGGGCGTATCGGTAAATACATACAGGCAACAAAGACACAGGTGGAAACACTCAGGACCCCAGTGGGGCAAAGAGTAAAACTCAAAACAACAAACAGAAATACTACAAAATAAAACCAGAAGTTAACTCAAAACATCACAGAACAAAAACAACTTGAACACAAAAGCAGAAAAACCTAAAACCATGACATAATGTTAATGTTAAGGCTTGAGGGGCTGTAAACTAGGGTTCCTCCGCACCGACAGTTCCACCCACACTTCAGAAATTGAATTTCTAAAAAGAACTCTGCGTTTTGCAGAAACTACGTCCTAGAAAACTACACCGTTTTTCTTTTTGCTAAAATGACATGATCATAATAAAAAAAAATACTGGGAAAGCTTTAAAAAAATAGATCAGAAGACTTTTGGAGTGGGACTTTAAAGAGTTGAGCAGATTTTAGTTTTTAAATACCTTTCACTGTGACATTTGCAGTTGTTTCTGCCCTTCCTGCCTGACATGTGTACGTTCCACCATCTGCAGGACTGAGCTCATTGATATGAAGCAGGTGGAGACAACCCTCCTGTTTCATTTCATACTTTCTGTTTGCTTTAAGAATCATCTTGTTTTTCTTCCACTGCACTGAGACACCAGCTTTGGACATTTCACATGTCAGTATGGCCGTCCCTCCTTCATCGGCTACGACATTTCTCAGTTCTTTATTAAAGAAAGGCGGAGGCTCTGAGGAAAAAGTCATGTCAAAGACCAGTGAGATGCAATCTTCTTATTTTCCATTTTAAATTTACAATCACTGATAACTCTTAATGTTCTTGACACACCTTTAACCCGCAGAGACGCAACAGTCTCTGCGCTTCCGGCTTGACAAGAGTAGGTTCCACTGTCCTCAAGCTTCAACTCTTTGATGTAAAGCTGAAGGAAGCAGCCGTCCTGCCTCATCTCATATTTCCTGCATGCTTTTAGTGGCAGTCTGTCCTTCTTCCACTGAATAGGAACACCCAGTTTGGAGAGCTCGCAGTACAAAGAGGCTGAACCTCCTTCTTCTGCTTCCACATTCTGAAGCTCCTCTTGGAAAAATGGAGGAAGCTCTGAGGGAAAAACAAGAAACATCCAACCAGAAAGTTTTCATTGAAAACCGTCAGTTTCAACTGATGTTAAATCAGTCTTACCTGTTACTGTAAGTTTGACGCTGCTCTGTTCATCCCCTGTATCACAAATGTAAGAGCCCGTATCTTGAGGCTCTACATCATGAATAAGAAGCAGGTTGACTTTTCCTTTCTTCTGCATCTCATATTTATCACTATTTTGAAGGGGAACTTGGTGGCGTCTCCAGGTGACCAAGGAGGTAAGGTCAGAGGTGGTGCAACACAAGCTGGCTGTTTCTCCTTCTATTACAGCAACATCTTTGGGCTTCTCCTCAAACAAAACTAGGATTTAAAATCAATCTCAATTTTAGAATAACAACAATTTTTCCTGAAAGTTCTGAATTTTCCTGCATAAACAAATAAACACCACATCTCTAACTTTCTTACCAACCTTTGGGCTTAGGAACAACCAGCAGACGCGCCGAGGTTCTCTCATCACCAACGACAAACGTCACGATCCCCGTTTCCTCAGGTGTTGTCATGCTGAGGACCAGGCGGTGCTGACGACCGTGGCATGTCATCTGATTCATCTCGTTCTTCTGCAGAGCGCTGGATCCAAGAAACCAGGCACCTTCACTTACATCTGAGTGGCTCAGCTCACACACAAACACAGCGTCCTCTCCAGCTGTCACTCTCATGTCCTGAAGCTCCTTGACTATCCGAACGCGCTCTGTGGAGAAAGAACCAGATGTTTTATAATCTGCTGGCTAGAGATTGATAAAGAAAAGTAAATGTTAGAATTACCTCTTACAACCAGCATGGCAGTGGTCTTCTTGCCTCTGCTCACACAGCAGTACTCCCCAGCATCCTCTGGTTGTAAGTTATTGATCTCGAGAGTGTGTATAGATCCTTTTTTCTTTAAAATGTATCGACCTCCTGCTTCCATCACAGTGTTGTCTTTCCTCCAGGTGACCGGGACGTTGGCACTGGAGACCTCACAAGAAAGCAGGACAGGTTTTCCCTCCATCACCGCTTGGCTCTCCAGTTCTTTCTCAAAGAAAACTGACGCAGCCGCTGGAGGAAGTGAGAAAAACGGAAAACAACATTACTGCATGCATGCATGTGAACATGCATGTTTAGAGCAGGGCTCTGCAACCTTTAGCACTAAATGAGCCGTTTAGGCCAACTTCTCAAAACTCCCCCCAAAAAATAAACTATTTTTGTGGCTATGTAGCCAATTATTTAGAAAATGTTGCTTTTATATATTTAACGAAAAATTTGTAACAGCGTTGTATTTTTCCTCTTGAAACAATTTAAATTTCTTTTACTTTGACAGCATCACATACCAGTTCCTTTCAAAATAATAATAATAATATTAATAATAATAATGTATTGGATTTTTCCGCGCTTTTCCAGACGCTCAAAGCGCTTACATTGTGTCCATTATTCATTCACTCCTCATTCATACATGGGGATGGTAAGCTACTGATGTAGCCACAGCTGCCCTGGGGCAGACTGACAGATGCACCCCCGTGTCAAACCAGATCTTCCTTTTGAAGCAGAGTTACTTGAAATTAAAATGCAAAAAAAGCAACACATAGTATTTTTTCATCAAAATTATGCTTCATCCGTTTTTCTCCTCATACTATCCATTATAAGCACGACAAAATGATTTTATATTTTAATCTATACGTGTGGATTTAATTATGTACTTCAAGAGCTAGATACTGGTCTGCAACAAAAGATAAAAATATGTCCTTTAAGGCCATTTCACACAGCCATTACGTAATTTTTGCACATATTGCATGGATAAAAATTAGTCATACGTGAATATATGTGGAAAAAGTGAAAAAAGTCTTTCACAGATGTATCAAACCACATTACGATGGACGAAGTACAAATAAACCAGGCGAAGAACACATAAATCAACTTAGAACATGATCTGCATGATTATTGTGCTGTGTATATGCAAATTCATTAGTTATTCGTGCATCAGTTATGTAATTTAAAGCGATATGTGCACCGTATACGGGATATAAAGGTTATACATCGATGGTACATGCGTGAAAAGTCTGTTAGACACACGTGAAACGCTCATGGAAAACCACAAATTTACAAATGTATTATGCAAAAATCATACACAGTTGCGTAAGATGTACGTAATAATTAGGTTTAAACTACGTAAAATGCATGTAAACTGTGATTCTCAACAGTCTAAAAAATTTTAACAGCTCAGAACCAAATACTCAAAAGGACAACCCTCAACCCTCAACAGACATGGCAAACACAGGAAACACTTTTGATTTACGTATATCATGCATGTATCACCAAAGACCAAAATTTCATTCATGGAAAATGCGCACAATGTACGTAGTGACTGTATGACACGGCCCTTTAGCTTATTCTAATGATAAACATCTCTGACAGCAGATTAAGCCTTTTACCATCATTGTTTCACATGTTAAAAACTGAACATATTCGTTCAATAAAACTTCATAGCCTAAATAAAAATGAAACCAATAATCCAAATCAGTCATTCATTTAAACTATTAGCATTTCTTTTTATAGCTAGTGTCACAATGGAAGGATAAAGGAGCTCTGTGTGGCTCCAGAGCCTCAGGTTACAGAAACTCTAGTTTAGAGCATCAAAACCATGAAGAAAGATTAGAAAACAGGTTTTTGGAATTTTTTGTTTTTTGGTGCTTTATGAGAAGTGTAGATATCTCTCGTGTCATGTATTAAGTTTTATGTATCACATATATAAATATCAACCTAGAAACATCTGGAGTGCATTGCCTTATGAAAACAAACGAGCCAAATGCTGTTCTGTAGGGATGCCACAATTCTCGGCTTAAAACCTAATTGAACCGAATAGTGGGGAAAGTGAACCACTACTGTTTAGTAACACAAAGCAAGAGGATTCAAACACCTCTGACGTTCACTTCCGCCGTCGTTTTCTGGCCACCAAAGACGCAGCTGTATTCTCCAACATCCTCCGGCTGGATGCTTCGGATGGTCATCTCAGCCGTCTTCCCTTTCTGGCTCATCTGAAACCTTCCCCCATGACTCAGCTGATCTTCTCCCTTCCACCACTGCACCGGCACACCAGCCCGGGACAGCTCACAGCGTAAGCACACGTTTCCTCCTTCGGGGGCCTCCTGGTTCTTTAGGCCCATTTTAAAGGTGAGGGGGATGGCTGCAGATGTTGGGAGAAAAATGATCACGTCAGCATTTTCTTTCAGTGAAAAGTCCAAAAAGGAGGTTTTGGTACGTTTCTCTCACATGTGATGGTAACATTGGCTGTGGTCTTGGCGTCTCCATGGACACAACTGTAGAGTCCACTGTCATCCAGTTGTGCATTTTTGATGATCAGCTCCATGACACCGTTTCGGTTTTTGATCTGGTACTTGAAGTCGTTGGTGAGCAGCTCCTTTCCTTTCCTCCACTCCACGGCGAGGCCAGGCTTGGAGAGCTCACAGCTCAGCATTACATTGCTCTCCTCCTCCACCTGCTGGTTCCTCAGCTTTGTTTTGAAAATCACAGGTGGAGCTGCAAGACAAGAAAGTTCAACGCCACATACATCTTGAAAGAAACACGTGTTTTGGACGTCCTTGTCGCCAAACCTTTAACTGTGAGCTCAGCAGCTGACTGGCTGTCTTCCGTCTTGCAGATGTATTTCCCAGCATCGCTCTCCTCAATGTTGTTAATAAGCAGCTTGGTGACACATCCTTCCTGTTTCATCTCATACTTGTAACCGGGTTTCAGGATGACTCTACCTTTTCTCCATTCCACCCGAGCTCCAGGTTTGGAGAGCTCACAACAGAGAACCCCAGTGTCTCCTTCCTTTACCTCCACGTTTCCAAGCTCTTGTCTGAATGTTACAGGAAGGGCTGAAAAAACAGAAAAAGTATTGAATGAACGTAGCTGGAAATGCCTCTGATTGCAATTGAGAAAGGTCTCTAAAGAAGGTGGTGAAGCAAACCTCTAACTTTGATGTCAGCAGAAGTCCCGACTGCCCCTGCAAAACAGCTGTACTCCCCAGCATCAGCTAGAGCTACATTTCTAATCAGCATTTCGGCCACCCGACCCTCCCGTTTCATTTGGTATTTTTCTCCCTCCTTCAGAAGTTGTGCATCTCTCCTCCACTCCACTTCCACTCCTGGTTTAGAAAGCTCACAGTGTAAAGTCAAGCAACTCTCCTCTACCGCCTCCTGGTTCTTCAACTTCTGCTTGAAGCTCACTGGAATTGCTGATCAATAAAAAAATGAAAAACAATTACAAATTGGTTGATTTGATTGTTGTGCACTGCATGTCTGAAGTGTTTGACCTGTTATGATGACGGTTGCTGTCGTTTTTATGTCGTCACACTCGCAGCTGTACGTGCCGCTGTCTTCAGGCAGACTTTTCCTGATGAGAAGCTCCTGCACGCAGCCACTCTGTTTCATCTGGTATTTTTCTCCGATGGTCAGCACTTTCTCTCCTTTCTTCCACTGGGCTGGCAGCCCCATTTTGGAGAGCTCGCAGCAAAGGGTCACTCCATTTCCTTCCTGCACCTGAATATTCCTCAGCTCTTGAAGGAATTTGATGGGCCGTTCTGAGAAGAGACCAAGGGAGACATTTTTTATTTTATGTTCAACATGAATTTGTCCAGGGAGGACAGATTAAGAACAACGATCTTATTTTCAATTGTGGCCTGGCAAAAGCAAGCATTTTCGAGAAAGGGGAAGAAAAAAGGCTGCTGGAAACGGAAAGAAAATATCAGCAATAAGACAAGAAATCATAAAAAAAGTCAACTGTATTCCGGCAACATTTCTTGAAAATGATCATTAGGATTTCCTTTAAAAACTGCATCCAATCTAAGCCTTTTTTGCAAATGATTCATTCAAAAGCTAAACATTTGAAGTACATTTCCATAAATACTTGTTTAAACTATTACTATATAGATTTACATCACAGTAAATGTATAGTTCTACTAAGTTTTCTTTGTAATTTTCCTTATAAATTGATCAAATAAATCATTTTTTTGCAACAGAAATGATGACTTCGGATGAGGTGAAAATAGAAAACACAAAAAAGTGGTGTTATTTACATCAGAAAGCCCCTGCTCTGAAATAGTTTTAGAAAAAACTTCATTGGTATGGTCTTTAAACATAAGAATAAGTGGACTTTACTTGTGTGTGATCCAAAAAATGGCAAAAACTGACCATTAACTTCAATCCTCGCTGTTGTTCTCTCTTCTCCACAAACACAGGAATAATCTCCGGTGTCTTCCATGGTGAGGTCGGTGATTTTCATCTCTGCCTGCAGGTCCCTCTTCCTGATTTGGTACTTGTCCCCATTCTTCAGCGTCTCTCCTTCTCGCCTCCACTCCACAGAGGGAGCGTGCTTGTTAAGCTCACAGTGAAGAACTACGCTGTTGCCCTCTGTCGCCTCTTGGCTCACTAATGGTGTCTTGAATTTTGGTGGTAAAGCTGCCAAGATCCAAAAAGAAGGATTTGAGAAGAACTTCAAGCAAAGGTCAGCTGTTTGCACACCAAGTGGCATGCTTGTAATGCCAATGTGTGGATTACTGATTCATTATACTAATCTGTTGTAATGAAGTTATTCCTTTCCACACCAAAACATGGGTCTCATTCTGGGACAAACTATTGCTCATGTAATTGGATTTACATGAAGAAAAACATCTACTACCCTATTTTCTGCACTATGAGGCACACGTTGAAAGTTAAGCCAGACTGAATTTTGAACAATCACAGACTCAGATTTTGTAGTGACGTATGGATGGCATCCCATCTAATTAATGAAAGTGCCAACCAATTGAAAATTTATCATGAATGAGAAATAAAAATTGTGGTGTGTGCCTGGGCGGAATTATTTGACACCAGGTTTCATGTATTGGAAGAGAGCCAAGAAAGAAAAAAGGTCTGGAGTGAGATTTGCAAGATAGGCACCACTTCGACATTTTGCACCAAGCCTCTTCCAATTGCTGTGAATGCAGTAATAAAGTCTGACTTATAGTTCGGTGCGCCTAATATGTTTCAAAATAGACCGACCATTGACGGTGTGCCCTATAGTGTGGAAATATAGTACTTTATACTATGGCTACTGTTAAGGGAAACTTGGAGAAGTTTCAGCTTCATGGAGTGACTATGATGGCAATGTACAGTACAAAAAGTACTGTAACATTAAGACGTGACATCAAACCGGATGGGAGTATGAAACAAGGAGCTGGTCATTAGGATTGTACAGTTCTAAGTAATGGAGGTCACACAGTTCAAACAACTGGGCCTGTTTGGATTTCATTTTTCAGGCTGACCTCTCTGGCGTCGGCGCGCAGGTGACGCTGCAGAATACACGTTAAACAGATTTCAAGAGAACACAGGATAGGAGAAGATAGATTTATGAACTTATTAATCTTAGAAAAGTAGACAGAAGCTAAAGAGAAGACTTTTTCACCTTGAACGATGAGCTCAGCTGTCGATAGGCTGTCTTTGGTCTTGCAGGTGTATTTGCCAGCATCACTTTCCTCAACGTTGTTGATGAAAAGTTGAGTGAGACGGCCCTCCTGCTTCATGTCATATTTCTCTCCAGGCTTCAAAATGACTTTACTTTTTCTCCACTGCACTGGAGCTCCGGGTTTGGAGAGTTCGCAGCAAAAAGTCCCACAGTCTCCTTCTATTACCACCAGGCTCTGGATCCCCCGTTCAAAGGTGACAGGAAGTGCTATTGAGATTGTAATCAGAAGGAAAAAACTATTAAACTATTCTTTTTAAACCTCTTCATGTTAAACAATATTTAGAAAAAAAGACGTGCACCTCTTCAGCCTGAAAACTTACGTTTCACTCGAATTTCCGCCGTGGTTTTCTCATCTCCCACAATGCAGCTGTACCTTCCTGCATCTTCTGGCTGGACATTTATGATGGTCATCAGAGCTTTCTTTCCGTCAAGCTTCATCTCGTACTTTTCCTCCTCAGACAGCGCCACTCCATTCCTCAGCCACTGAACAGGAACTCCTGACTTTGACAGTTCACAAACTAATGTGACACTTTTCCCTTCTTCAGCTTCCTGACTTTTAAGCGGCACCTTGAATGAGGCAGGAACCGCTGCACAAACAAACACAAGTGTGTTTTAGTGAAAGCTCACCGCAGGCTCACCACGCAGCAAACGACGGACGTACCAACAACTTTAACAGTGGCTTTTGTTTTCTGGTCCCTGCACACACAGCTGTAGATGCCACTGTCCTCTGGTACAGCATTATTGATCGTCAGCTCCAGGAGGCCGTCTCTTCGCTTTATCTGGTACTTTTCTCCGTTCTCTAGTGGCTCTCCTCCCATCCTCCACTCCACTGGAGCACCAGGTATGGAGATCTGACAGTGCAGTTGGATGTTGTGACCCTCCTCCACTTGAACGTTCTTCAGCTTTTGATTGAATTTAATGGGAAGGGCTTAAAAATAAAGAGAAGGTGAAGTCATGAGCAGAACTGAAAGAAGATGGCATAAATGGTTTACTTTGACACAAACGTGCAACCTTCACATTACCATTAACTGTTAGAGTAGCAGAGGTCTCAGTATCCCCACAAGTGCAGGTGTAGACATCGCTGTCCTCAAGAGTCACATTGAAAATCTTCAGGGTAAAAAGCATGTCTGACTGCTTAATGTGGTACTTCTCTCCATTCTGGATCACTTCATTCCCTCGTTTCCTCCACTCTGCACTGTGTCCAGGTTTAGACAGCTCACAGCGTAACGTTGCAGTGCTTCCCTCCTCAATCGACATGTTCCTCAACTTTTGCTTGAAAGTTACTGGTAGAGCTAAGAAGCCATTTACAAGCGCAGATTAAGTTTAAAGTTCCGATTAACGTATGATTCTGGCTCGGCATCAGAGTTTACCTACCAGTGATCTTGATGGTAGCCGAAGTCATCTGATTAGCACAAACACAGCTGTAGAGTCCACTGTCCTCTGGCACAGGCCTCCATATCAGGAGCTCCTGGGTCGTCTCTCTTCTCCTTATCTGAAACTTCACACCGTTCCTTAAGAGTTCCTGCTCCTTTCTCCATTCTAGTGGTACTCCAGGTTTGGAAATCTCACAACGCAGGATGACACTACTACCTTCCTCAGCCTGCAGGTTCTTTAGATGTTTGGTGAATGTGATAGGAATCGCTGGAAAACCAAAGATTGGACTTTAGAAATGTGCATGTTTGATGTCAATATTGACAAAATGTCTGTAAAATGCATTAACTTCTTTTGGCATCTACTGGGGACAGTTGGGGGGTTTCAGTGATACAAAATGTGAAGGAGTGGGGCTCTGGGAGTTGTA
Source organism: Oryzias sinensis (assembly GCA_037389245.1). Taxonomy (NCBI): domain Eukaryota; kingdom Metazoa; phylum Chordata; class Actinopteri; order Beloniformes; family Adrianichthyidae; genus Oryzias; species Oryzias sinensis. The sequence continues at coordinate 22,786,711 of CM074498.1, read as the reverse complement.
GAGTTGTAGTTATTTAAACAAACTTTGACTGAAATTTTCTTTCTCTTGTAGTCAGGAGGATAAAACTGTTTTAGCCTGAATGAGTTTGTGAGAAAAAAGTTGTATTCTTCTTTCTGATAAACATTAATGCAAAATAATAAAAAGTTTGTGTAATACTGAAAAAAAGAAACACTCCTTTAAAACATACCCTGTACTTTCAGGTTTGCTGTTGTGTGGTGTTCTCTGCACTGACATCTGTACTCCCCTGAGTCCTCCAGCCTCAGGGCTTTGATTGTCAGAGAAATAACTGTCTTCCTCTGTTTCATGACAAATCTGTCTGTAGGTCTGATCATCTCGAAACCTTTCCTCCATTGGTACTGGACCCCAGGCAAAGAGTACTCGCACATTAAAGTTATTGTTTCTCCTTCTCTGGCTTCCATTGTAGATAGAGGCTGGGTGAACTCTGCAGGAATGGCTTAAAAACACAACAGGGGATGTTTTTCTGCAGGTAAAGTTCACTTTAACTCATAGCCCTGCTTAGCAGGATTTTGAAAAAGCAGATTACTTTTATACCTTTGACTGTGACAACTGCTGTAGTTGTGACAGATCCAGCGCTGCACTCGTACACCCCAGCATCTGTGCTGCAGACCTCCCGAATAGTCAGCCGAGCCTCACATCCTGAGCGACTGGCAAAGTATCTGGAGGAATTCCACATCAGGCATCCGTCTTTGTACCACAGGATGTGACACGGCTTAGAGGTCACACACGACAAAATCAAGCCACCTCCTTCAACGGCTTCACAGTCCTCCAGAGCCTTAGTAATAGTGGGACGTCTTTCTAAAAGCACAAAAAGATAGTTGACTCTAAAAGAAAATGTTGTTTAACAAAATCCCAGGAAGGTTCAATCCTCACCTCTGACCAGCAGTGAGGCATAAGATCTTTTGTCTCCGGCTGAAAAGGAAATAGTTCCCGTGTCTTTGCGAGCAAGCTGAGTAAACGTTAGTGTGTGGTAGCCTCCTGTGATCATCTTGATCTCATTGAGCTCATTGGTGTAAAGTAGAGTCTCATCCAGGTACCACTTGACCCCAGCGTAATCATGGGGACAAATTCGACATTTAAACGTGACTGTGTCGCCCTCGAGACACTCTACATCTTCCAGCTCTTCTAAGATCAAAACTTTCTGGCCTGGGAAAAAACAAAAAAACAGAAACATTAAATACCATAATGTTTATGTGCATTCTTCTTCACATTCTTCTTCACATGCTCAATACCATTTAGTGTTCACAAAAAGTTGTTGTATTTATTCCTGAGAGGACAAAAATAATGCCACACTCACAACCCAGTGACCTCACCCTGCACTGTCAGCTGTGCCCGGCTCTGCATGGTACCAACGTCACACATGTAAATATCTGTGTCGGATGTATCCAGACAGGTGATGGTTAGGGATAGCACTACTCCTTTCTGCCTGATGACATACTTCCTCCCAGACCTCAGCTCCACCATGCCTTTGAGCCAAGTCACGCGTTTGGCAGGCCGCCAGGTCTCACACTCCAGGGTCACCTTACCCTTCTCCTCGGCTTGAGTGTCTCTCAGCTCCCTCGCAAATGTGTGCTGGAGTTCTGAAGCAAAATCAAAGTTTAGGAGACTGGGATCAAGATTTCTGTGAAAAAGATTTGGTGTTCTAGACTGAAAGATTACTCCGAAATGCAAAGCCTTATCTACGGTTTGGTTTAAATCAGTTTAGCATCAACTCAACAGTTTTAAAATCTGCAACATTTTCATTCTTGTTATTTGTGAACTTTGATTTTCTGATAAATAAATTAGGTGGAAAATACCAGAGACATTTTCAGGGTGTCAGAGAAGCTGAAGCACAAAAGCAGTTTAGGGTATGAAACTTTCCTCAAGTTTCAGTAAACTTTCAGTAAAGTTTCTGTGAACATCATGAATCATGAAGGGCTTTTTCTAAGTGTTTTTCCTCAGCTTGTAAATAATGTATTGTTTGATTTCATGTAGTTAACTTCACAGATAAGCTTTCACAAAACTGGATTTAACTTAATTAAAAATTAAATTGATCTCAGTTTAAAGGATGTCAGTGTAAGAAGTCCCTCAAAGCAAATTTTCTCTAAAAAAATACCTTTCTTGTTTTTTAATTGCGGTATATATATTTAAACTTCATAAAGACCCACTCTGATGAAAATAGTATTTTTTGTGTTTTTGACATGTTCTTGTGGCATATTTCTGATGATGGAAATTAAACCTAAAATATAATTTCTGAATATTTCTTTATTCAAATCGTTCAAATCGAATCAATAGGAGACAAAAAATGCTGTTGGAAAAAAAACGCAGCTGTGATGTAGAAGCTACAATCAGCAGGTCACAGGCTCCCTGCTGTCTTCCTTCTGATGCATCTAAGGCTACGTTCACACTGCAGGCTGAAACGACCCAATTCCGATTTTTTTTACCACTATGCGACCCAATTCCGATCTTTTCATGACAGTCTGAATGACACATATCTGATCTTTTCAAATGCGACCCAGGCCACTTGGGCAATGTTCACACTTCAGGGCTTAATGCTCAATTCTGATTTTTTGAAAATATCCGATTTTTTTGCTAGACCGTTCACATCTCCAAGTAAATCCGAACTTTTGTGATCTACAGTGTGACCGTGAAACGACCCAAAATTGACCCGCATGCGCAGAAGAGTACTACGGTGAACGACGTCACTTGTTGTTTGCGGAAGTAGCTAATGTTAACATGGATGTCAACAACAGTGTTGTCAACAGCGGATCTTTTTTCATTAATACATTTATTTTCACAAAGGAGCCAGCACAATAACTATCTTTTCATTTTTAAGAAGGCATTGGAGCCAGGATCATCTGTACCCACTGTTGTGGAATGGGAATGTGTATGTGTTGGGGCCGTGTGTGGGTTTGTGTAAGAGAGAGGAGAGCGCGTGCAGCGGGAGAGAATGGGGGGGGGCAGTGTGGGCGAGCATTCATGTTGTGTGTTACGGAGGAAGGACGACGGTAATAAAAGAAGGTTTCCCCGAGAATAAATGCTATGGACTCTTTATTAACCCGTTCTGGAGAATCCTGGAAAATCTAAGGGTCAGAACAGGGAGGAGGAGAAGGAGGATCCGCCTGGGGTCCCCCGCGCTTCTGACCACGGTCGGAAAGGGGAGAAAGAAAAAAAAGTAATCGCGGGAAATGTTCAACACCACGCTCGGCCATTTAGCTGGAATTTTTTTTCAAAAACCGCCTGGTTGCGATAAGAGCCCTGGAGTTTGGCCTGGATAGAGTTGTCACCCCAAATATTAATCCAATTGGTGACCTCGCTTCCCTTCCACTGACTGGTCTCAACAGCATCGTCCGCCATGGTTGCTGTTTACGTTCTCGTTCCCGCCTATTTCAACGCAGAATGATGATGTTTGTTGCGTATCGATGACGTACGATTCGAATTCAGGTGGCCTGGCCGATCAGACGGCGGTCGCAATTGAAAAGATCGGATACGTTTCGGATTCAGGACGGCATACCCAAGTGGCCTGGGTCGCATTTGAAAAGATCGGATCTGTGTCGTTCAGACTGTCATGAAAAGATCGGAATTGGGTCGCATAGGGGCAAAAAAATTGGTATTGGGTCGTTTCAGCCTCCAGTGTAAACGTAGCCTTAGATGCAATTTCTAAGGAACAACTGCTGCTCTGTAGAAATTATGACTTAGAAACAACTCAAGTTGTCTTTTTTTCTTTTGGCAAAAAATGGCATTATCATATTTAAAAGATGATCGTAGTTGTTTATGTGATTTTAATTTAAGGGTTACAACTGTTCAAGAACTGAGCAAAACAGATTTAAAAATAAAGAGATTCATCTAGTCATAAAGTTCTGAATCTACAGTAAATTGATTCCGGAATTTGGCTGCGCTTTCCAAACTAATGCTCCACTTTCAGTGAGTAAATGATTAATATCCTAAATCATGAATTTTGCAATAAAAATGTTTAAATAATGCACAGTTTTATCAGCGATGTCTATCTGTTCATTTTCACTATCAGATGTATAAATGAAATGATATACTGTAAATTGTGATAAAAACTGGGACAAGTACCTCTGATGTCCAGCTTGGCACGGGAGGCGATGCCCTCAGCCTCACAGCAGTACTCTCCAGAGTCTTTGATGCTCACGTTCTTGACCACCAGCCGCGCCAGGTTCTTCTCCACACTCATGTCATACTTGGGACTTTGTTTGAGAAGGCGCCCATTTTTCAACCAGCGTATAGAAACTCCTTGTTTGGTGATTTCACAGTTTAGCTCTGCATCCTCTCCAGGCACAGCTTTGACATTTTGAAGTTCCCGAAAAATGTGCACTGGTTTCTCTACCAAAAGACAAAATGCAACAATAAATTTTTTTTGCATAAACCCTAATTTTTTTTTAACCGTTTGTGCACCGGTACTGAAACACAAAGTTTACCTTTTACGAACAACATGGTCCTACAGCTTAGATCTTTAATGGTGAAAACAACTTCTCCAGCATCAGTGAGTAAAGCCTCTCTGATGGTCATCTTATATATTCGGCCATTGTTGATAAGTTGAATGCGGCCATTGATGGCCAGCTGCTGCCCATTGATGGTCCAAAAGGGCTCGTCTTCAAGATCATGGGAGAGATGAGACTCAAAAGTGCAGCTCTCTCCTTCAAGGATTGTTGTTGTCTTCAGACGCTGAACTATGGTGATGTGTAGGTCTAAAAAATTAAAATTAAATGAAGAAACCGGAAAACGTGAGAAAGAAGGTCTTCCAACTGAAATTATTGATCAAAAATTGAATCTACATGAGTACATTTCTTTTTTTAAGCTCACCATGTACCACCACTTTAGCCTTGGACTGACTGGTGCCAAGGTCGCAGGTGTATTGTCCAGCATCGGCCTTGGTTAGTGAGTGAATGATTAGTGCCATTGACTTTCCAAACTGCAGAAGTTCATGTTTATCATCGGCCGTCAAAACCATCCCTTCTTTCTTCCAAACTGGGGTCACTGAATCTTTGGAAACTTCACAGTGCAGACAAACTTCTCCTTGCTCCTCTCCAATTGCATCCTCCAAGGACTTGAGGAACACTGCTGGGCGCTCTGTGGTTGTCATGAACTCACAATATTTAATGGTTTTCACAAACGCTAACTGTCAAGTAAAAATATCCTCATGTGGATAAGAACATTTAACTTCTTACCTTTGACCCTAAGGGCGGTTGTCTCTGTGAGAAGGCCAGCTCTGACAGTGATCCTGCTTTCTTGAGGTCGCAGCTTCTTCAAAATGAGGCTGTGCATTGTTCCCATGTGCTGGATCCTGCTGGTGGCATTGGAATAAAGCCGAATGTTGTTGAGGAGCCACTCCACGTTGGCAACCACATAGTTAAGTTCACATGAGAAAGTGGCAATGCCGTCTTCCTCGATGTCTACTGGCTTTAGATGTTTGACCATCTTCAGAGTTTTCACTTAAAAATAAAAAAAATCAATGAGAACAGTAAAATGCAGTAGCAGAACATGTTTAGGTTTTGAGGCATCTTCAACCGACCTTCTACCTTCACCTGTGCTGCGCTCTGGGAGCCTCCGGCTGTGCAGCGATACTGTCCTGCATCCATCCCTGTCAGGCCGTGAATTGTCAGCTCTGCTCGTGTCCCTTCTCTCTTAACGCTATACTTGTTTGAAATTTTTAGAGGTGTACGACCTCTATACCAGCGCACCACCCTGGGAGAGGGGAAAAACTCGCAGCTCAGAGTCACAGAGCTGTTCTCCTTTGCCTCCACGTCATCCATGTGGTGCACAACCTGAAGAGGTCTCTCTAAAAAGGGGACACAAGCAACACTTTCAAAACAAAATCAACACTAAAGTGAATCAGTGAATTCAAAAGGGGCCCAAGTCTGCAATTTTTGAAAATAGAGATATAATGTATGGTCTTCAAGGGAAAAGCTATCTGATCATGTGCAAAAATGTCTAAAGTCCATTGTAATGTATTGACTATGAATGGCACTTAAAATGCATTGAGTGCAAGAGGGGCCCAATTCCTGGACTTGGGTCTCTCTTGCATCGGTTTAGCTTTATCCCATAGATGGCAGCACATGGTGAAAAATACACAGTTAGCAAATACAAGGTATTCAGATTCAGTGCAGACTTCAAAATTGATATAGAGGGTTCTGAAAATATGTCTTCTCAGGTCACAACCAGATTCTGCCTTCTAAAGCCCACGGTAACAGTTATTACATACCCAGAGGAGCCAACTCTACACTGGGCAATTTGGTGTAAAGGCAGCAAAGGTAAAGGATGTTCAAGGGTTGGCAAAATATCTTTCACCAGAGGCTCAACAGTTCCTCAATGACTTAGGAGTTTGTGATAGGTGCAATGACGAGTCTGACTTTGAAGATTAGATGTACCTTTTTGATAACCTGTTCCATTTTAGGAAGAAAACAAATCTGACTTGCAGTTATCATGTAGCAGAAAAAGGGGTTGGGTATAAACTGATCCTGAAAAGTGTTAAGAATCTGACAATTTGAAAAATAAAGATTCATGTAAAGGATAAATATGTGGTTTGTCCATTTTTTCCAGATGGTACTTCTGTTTAATTCAAGAAGGGCCCAAGTCCATAGAGTTTAGTTTGCTAGTTCTCTGAAATTATAAAGTGAGGTGCTTCATATTATAGCATTTGTAAGCTACGAACTGATGCTAAATCTGGGTAAAGTATTAATCATTTGGTGTACCCTCCCTTTAAACTATGCAATTAAAATCATTTCCTGGAAAAAGAAACTTCTTGGACTTGGGCCCTTATTGAATTCACCGACTCAATTTGATGGCAGGAACAAAGACAGAGATGTGAGATATTTTTAGAGAGGTTTGCATAACAGTGGCTTAAAAAAGTGACTCCTAGTGCTTAACAACCCAAATCTTAAAGAGGGCGTGAAGAAACTAAGGAACCATAGTTTCTTGAGGGTTGACTTGAGGTTTTTTCAGGTTTTCCAGGCCCATGGAGGGTCGTAGAGACAATCAGTTTAAAATGAGTGCTTGTTTGTCTTTGCAGGATTGTTCAGACACCTCAAGGGACATCAGGAAAATGGACCATACCATTTTTGGGTGTGTGGTTATTATATTATGAAGTATTTGTAAAGACAATGTGAATTACATGCACTTATGACATATGGGTAATGCTGTCATACAGCACACTCTGGTCATTAGTAAAGTGCGCAATTGGTCCCTTTCTGACCACACAAAGAAGCATAGGGCGGGCAGATGATAAGTAAATGCTATGCTACACCTGTAGGATCCATCCATCTTTTTCCGCTCAGCGGGTCACTGGTGCAACAGTTTAAGCAAAGATGCCCAGACTTACCTCTCCCCAGCCGGTTCCTCCAGCTCCTCTGGGGGGGCCCAGAGAAGTTCCCAGGCCACCTGAGATACGTGGTCTCTCCAGCGTGTCCTGGGTCTTCCCGAGGGCCTCCACCCAGTAAGACATGCACAGAACACCTCCCCAGGGAGGCGTCCAGGGGGCATCTGAATCTGATCCCCAAGCCACCTCACCTGGGTGCTCTGGATATAGAGAAGCAGCGGCTCTAATCCAAGCTTTCTCCGGGTGACCAAGCTTCTCACCCTATCTTTAAAGGAGCACCCTGTCACATAATGGAGAAATCTCATTTCAACTTCTTGTACTCAGGACATCATTCTTTTAGTCATGACCCAGAGCTCATGACCATAGGTGAGTATTGTAAGGAAGGTGGACCGGTAAATTGAGAGCTTTGCTTTTTGACTCGACTTTCTCTTCACCTCAATGGACCGGTACAGCGACCGCATAACAATGGACGCTGTACCAATCCACCTGTCAATCTCATGTTGTCACTCGTGAACAAGACCACAAGATATTTAAACTTGGGGCTGAACCCACCCAACGAGGGCAAACTACCTTTCCCTGGTCGAGAACCATGGCTTCAGAGTTGGTAATGGTGACCCTCATCCCAGCTGCTTCACACTTGGCCGCAAACTGCCACAATGCACACTGCAGGTCCTGGCTTGATGAAACCAACAGTATAAACATCATCTGCAAAGAGCAGAGAGGAATTCCTGTTTTCTTCAAACCAGACTCCCTCCAGTCCCTAGAAATTCTGTCCAAAAGACTATGAACAGAACCACTGATAAAGGACAGCCCTGCCAGAGTCCAAAGTGCACCAATAACAGGCCTGACTTACTGCCGGCTATGCAAACCAAGCTCCTGCTCAGGTCATACAGAGACCGGACAGCCCTCGGTAAGACTCCCCGGACTCCATACTCCCAGACCCTCTACAGTGGACGCGATCGAGCACCTTCTCCATATCCACAAAACACTTGTGGACTGGATGAGCGAACTCCCACGAACCCTCCAGCACCCTAAATAGGGTGTAGAGCTAGTAGAGCTCGTCCACTGTTCAATGACCAGGACAGAAACTGCATTGTTATTCCTGAATCTGAGGTTCAACTATCAGATGGACTCTACTCTCCAGTACCCTGGCATAAACTTTCCCAGGCAGGCTGAGGAAGCTGTAAGATGCCCACACAAACTACACTCTGTCTATTTTTTTATTTTTATTTCTAACAGTCAGGCTAAAAGCAAAGAGTGCATACTTATCACTTGAATAGCAACAATGGGCTTTCTTGTGCAGTCCACAGAGAAAATCTGTACGACACGTCTGCGTCTCACCTATTTCACTCTTTTCTACCCTTACGCGTGGTATAAGTGTTTATTATATGGCCATATAAATATTATGTGCATAAATGTGTTCCCCTTTAAAGGCTCACTGAGCGCTCTACGATCACTTTCATGTGGGCCAGCTGTGTGCCCCGTACAGGTTTGCCCATTTTTCACCTGCCCTATCCGGCCATGAGGACAGCTGTGACTAAGGCTTAGGTTAACAAACAGTCATGTTTCTAACAAAGTTTAATGTCACTTTATGTTGAAACATATTGAATGTCCACTTCTTATATTTGTCACATAAAGTCATCCTCTATCCATTGTGTTAGAAAAGGATTGTTGGAGTCACCTTTCACCGTAAGCTGAGCAGTGGAGCGGCTCTTCCCGGCCACAAACACCACAGGCCCGGACATGGAGCTGTCTGTGCTTGTGAAGCAGAGGCTATGGAGAGTTCCGTCTCTGTCAATGTTGACCGCTGCACAGGGTGCCAGCACTTCCCCATTCAAAGTCCACCGGGGGGGCCTTCCAGACTTCAGGTTTGTTTCAACCTGGAATAGCGCCGGCTGTGGCTCCATCACCTCCATTGATTTCATCTTCTGTACTATAGAGATAGCCTGTTCTGCAGGAAAAATACAACCACACATTACTAAGTGTGCTGTTTGAACATTTGCTTCTTGAAACAGGTCAATCCTATATTAGTAAGTATGTTACCCTCCACTAGAAGCTGACATGATGTATTGTCATCGCCTGCATCACATGTGTAGGTGTCTTCATCTGAGGAACACACATCTTCGATGGTCAGCTGTCTGTAGATATCTTGACTGATGAGCTGATACTTCTTGGAGGGGAGGAGCTCCTTCCTGTTCTTGTACCACCTGACCTGAGCATTTGGCCGTGACACCTGACACTCTAGCAGGCCTCGATGATGATACATGGCAATCTTGACCCTGAGGGGACGTGTTATTTGGACTGGGAGCTCTAAAGAAACAAAAGTTAGATTTAGTTTCTTTCATCAACATACATAAATCCAGGACATTTTGCTTGATGTCAGGTGTCTGGTGGCTGGCTCACCTGTTACAGTCAGAGTTGCATGGGATGAGACCCGCTCTGCAGTGAATCGGATCTGTCCTGCATGTTCTGGTCGAACAGACTTGAAAAACAGAATGTGAGATGTACCTAAAGACAGATTAAAGCAAATATTAAAATAAAAATGTAAATATTCAAAATAAGACCTGCTTATTATGGCCTGCATTAGTTCTGGACTGCAAAGACCAGATTGTTTAATTCTTCTTTCTTACTGAGCCTTTAAGCAAAAAACTTCACTCCCGCCACATACTCAAAAACTCACCAAGATTTACATGCACAAAATGTTTTTTTTAGCATAGTGAACAACCGCTACAGCTTTAGAAACCGTCAAAAAAATGAATCGGTCCGGTCCTACAGCTTTTATGGGGCTCAATAAATTTAAAAATCCACTAACTAAACCAAAATACATTCCAACAGAAGTTTGAAAAATGTTATGGGATGATCACAGGACCTCAGCTTGGCGGCCATGTTATGGCAGTGTGAATTCAGGCTATTTAAGTCAGAATTCCCTTTCTATTTCCTAACCACTAAAAAACTTTAAAGTGCATGACTATCTAGTGCCCTGGATTGCAAAAGTAATTTGGACACCATGTTCATTACTTTTTTATTTAAAAATGGCAAATGTGATGTCACTGATTTGATTTCATAAAAGAGAAATACGAGTATTTTATAATGACTATTTATGAGTCCACTGTTTTCTGATAGTGAAAACCTTGATGGTTTATGACGGAAAATATATTTAAAAGAAATTTTTTTCCAAAAATTGGTCAAACGCAATGCATTGTGGTCTATATTCCTCAATCTAGTAAGCATCGATGCACACTGGTTTTTCTTTTTTGGTGATTTTCATATTTTTGCAAAATATGGGATAAGAAAACTTTTGTTCAAACAATCTTCTCCAGAATTTACACACAGGTTGCCAGCTTAAGACTACAACCACAATCGAAGATATATTGATCTTTGACCTCGAGAAGAGGCTACTATCTTGATATTTCCTTAAAAAAAATCACTTTCAGTACCTTCTACAAAACAAAACACCTCAGAGGGATTTAACCCCTTTATAAATTCCTGGAAGACCATGGGAAGCTACTTGGGGTGAAACAGTATTGGTATTTGAAATTTGTAGATTTGGAACGTCGCTAGTGTGGAGGGCTCCTAAAAGGGGCATTTCCCTGTTGCTTTCACATTTTTACTGAATTACTGTGAAAATGTTAAACAAATCCTTTGCTCATGCTGAACAAAATGTTATAACTTATGATATGAATATATCAGATATGTGGGCATGGTTAAGCCTCTGTTGCCGAGAAAAGACAAAAGATTACTGTTACAGATTCTTCTAAAAATTACAGACCTCTTTGTCAACGCCAGCCGACCAAAAAAATAAAATGATTGCTATGGTAAAATCAGCAGAGAAACCTTTTGAAATAAGTGGATTTGTCACGTGCAGCTCTGACCATGGAGGGCATGACCAGAAGGGGAAAGTGGGGAAAGGGGAAAGCTCGGGTCAAAAGTGGGCAGCAGGGGCAGAGGAGGGTAGGCATGCAGACCACACAACGCCACTCGTGTATTTGATTTACATCCTCACCCTGATGTCGGATTTTAATATTGTCTCCGGATCGAATCCGGCAGTCGTCATGGTACCACCGACTGTCCACGTCCTCTTGGTTGACTTCACACAAAAACGTAACAGGCTGCCGCTCGATGGTGTCCACGTCTTCCAGCTCTTTCAAAATGTGAATGTCTCTGGCTGACAGGAAACATCCAATCTATGAGTCTCACCTGACTAAGATGTGCTGAAATCAGATGAACATTTCTCCGCATTTCCTGAAGCATTTCGCATTCCTTCAGCCCATTCTATGAATGTTTTGGTTTTTTTTCCATAGCTTAGATGATAAGGTTTTCATGCATTTTTTATATAGCAATTTTAAGTTAAAAACTTGGTTTACAGTAAGAAATAGTAGAGAGCGGCCATAAGCCTGCAAGCAGCATAAAAGAGTAACAAAAGACCTGATGATGGGAAGTAATTAGTATGCAATCTGACTTTACCTTTGACACTGAGCCGGCCTGAGGTCTGAATGCCATCGGCCTGAAAGGAGAACAAGCCAGTATCTCCCAAAGCCACCCGGCTCAGAACAAGGGCGTGCTTCTTCCCATGTGTGCTGATGCGACAGTTGGGCTTTGACTTAACCTGCACCCCATCCTTCATCCAGATGCCTTCTATGTAAGCCAGGTTAAGGGTCACCTCAAAGGAACAGCTCTCACACTCGGACACCTCCACATCCTCCAGGCCCTTCACCACTTGGAGACGGTTCACTGTAACACACCGAACATTAGCGGCACAACAACCTTTTGCTTCCTTAAAGATCATTATTGGCGTAGCTCATGGAAAGCCGACTTACTTGCAGCAGCTACTTTTCCTCCAAATTTGTCTCCCATATTTGCTGCTTGTGTCTCAGGGTAAGAAGTTAATCTTTGTTTGCTGCCACTAATGGCTGGCTGCAGATGCAACAGAATAAATGTGACAATTTATCAAATGATAACAAATAATAATCCTTTTATGAAGCTGTAGAGACATTGACTTTTACCACTAGTCTAGAACATGGATAGATGGATAGATGGATGGATGGATGGATGGATGGATGGATGGATGGATGGATGGATGGATGGATGGATGGATGGATGGATAGAGATAAATAGAGAGATAAGAGTTCATTCAGTCAAGAAAAACATGAAGTTATTTTAAAATCATTTTTAGATTAAAAAAAAAGAACATCAGTCGTTGAAAACAATAAATTGTTACGGCAGTGGCTGCAATAGTTTTTTTTCTCTGTTTGTTCTGTTGTTATTTTGTACTTTTTTTGTGTCAGAGTGGGACCTCTGTATGTTTTGTGGATCTTTGTGTTCTTTATTTTTTTATGAACACAATACAAAACAAAACAACACCAGAACATTTGCATAAAATTCACAAAATATGGCGAATACAAGAAAGAATGCAGCAATTTGAAAGGAATCAAAAAAAGAAAAAGAAAAGAAAAATTCTTATCAGTATGCATACATAAACCTGTCCATATTCATAATCAAATAGGATAAAATAATGAAACAATTTCAGAGTTGGATAGTGTTACAAAATGCAGGGGGATACAACACATGGATAAACTGTCTCAGAAACTGGGAATATCACTCAGGATATCATAAACTGTTATGGCTTTAGGTGATTCATTCATTTTTTTTTTAGGTGAATTTTTTTTAGGTGAATTGAATAATTTGATGGATTTTAAGTATAAATTGACCTTATTGTTAAAGAAGGTAAAGTTAGGGTGACATTTCTGTAATCTATTTTTGTGTATAAAAAACTTGGCCAAACATAACAAAGTATTGGATCTTTGTGTATTTGTCTCTGATCACTTTCAGGTGTGATGCATGAAAGGTGTGGCTTCTCATTGGACCAGAGCTGATGGAGGCAGCCTTTAAAGCACTGAAGAAGGCTGCTCTGCTGCAGCATGTCTTCATTCAAGTGTGGCTCTCGTCACTACTTGAAGTTTGACCTGTGTTGAGCAAACGCTTGTGCCTTGCATTGTGGCAAGTGGGGTTTTTGTTTATAGGCCCATTTTGTGTAGTGTGAGCAGGGATGAGTACAGTGACGTGTTTAAGTGAGGCAAGTGAGGCACAGCCTCATCTGTCATAATCGTGATAAAATAGTAAAAGGTAAATTAAGTAAATATTATTTGCCAATGATCTGTGTTAAATATACATTTTCAGTCAACTCAACACGTTTTCCACAGTTTCTGAGGTTAGAATTGCCGAATTTGAGTGTTGCGCGATCACAAACTGAGCAGAAACTCCGGGTGAGGCTCTGAAGCGCTGTGCTTCATGTCTGACGGCAGGACTCGATGTTAACAGAGACGTGCGGTGGAAGCCCTGCTGTAGGCCCGCAGAAGAGGCTTTAGGTGAGGCAAGCCTCACCATGGGGCAGACGTCAGCTGAAAGCTGCTTTGTAGCTACACTGCTGCAGTAGAAACAGACAGAGGACGTCTGAGAGAGGGAGAAATTCATAAACTAAAGGAAAATAAGAGAGACTTTTCCAACGGATCATTGAGCTTTTTGTGGAGAAGGATCGGCGCATAAACTCAAAAAGTAAGGCCAAGCATGATTTTCAATCATGGAAAGGAATTTCATCTAGAACCGGGTCCAGATTCAATCTGCATCTGAGAACTGATTCTCAAAACCAGAAAAGATCATAATTGACTGAAGAAACCAGATCAGTTCGTCAAAATTGACAGGCCTGCATATTAATTTAGTATTTTAAAAATCTTGTTTTTAAACTAATCTTCCAAACAGCATTTGCTTGTATTATACATGAGATACAACAACATTATGATTATTTATGAAAGAGACAGATTTTGGAAAGCATAAAGATTTCATTGCTACATATTACTGAACACACACTAATGACTCTTTCATGAAATGCTGTTCCTTTTTGTTCCTTGCTGATGCAATTTTTTAGTCTTTTTGTAGATGTCATTAGTTTCAACGTGTCAAATGATTTACAACCCTGAACTATTTCAATACACTTTGATTTATTTTGGTTCAGTAGTTCAGAAAGCTTTGGTTTTCCTGTTACTAGTGTGAATTGTAGCTGAAAGGGGAGGTGTTGGGGTAAACTGCCATATTTTTTAGTACATGGTTTCTCCTGTTTGTTAAAGTAGAAACATTGATGTTTTGTCACTGTTTTCCCTTTTCTTTCATTTCAGGACTGCTTGTGGTTCCTAGAATTAGTAAAAGTACAGTTGGTGGTAGAGTGTTTAGCCACCAAGCCCCTGTTTTATGGAATAAACTCCCAGCTCATGTAAGAGAGGCCGACACAGTTTCTACATTCAAAGTTAGGCTGAAAACATTCCTCTTTGGGCAGGCTTATTTTCAGACTAGCTAGTAATCAGAGAATATTTAACTTATTGATCCCCTACCTAACCCACTGTAAAGAAGTTGGGGGAATAATTACAATTGTCATACATCGATTTTACATATTTCTCCATGGATCTAAGCAGAGAGAACATGGTTTCATAAACTGGGTCAGGGCGGCCCATTCCCCCCTCTTAGATTAATACTATATTGTATCAATGTTAAAAATGTAGATTTTCTATTATTACCATTTGCTATATGTGCCAGTACATTTAATAGCAATAACAATTAGTTGTTAGTAGGATGCTAGAAGTTAGAAGCTGGACAAAGTATGGTGCACTGGGGTTCTGTCCTCTATTCTCATCTACTTCTCCTCTCCTCCTCCTCTATTCTTGATCATTTATTTATCATTTAGTGCGATTCATGTGTTGTCCCTCTTTCCCACTCCCCTCCCTGATTCCAGATTCTAGTTGGCTCGTCTTTGCTCCTGTCCTTGGCCATGATGGACTTCACCTCTGGCTTGTCTTGCCCCCCAGCCCTCCCCTACTTCTATCTGGATGAAGCCCATCTGCTGCACTATTCAAACGTTGTAGTTGTAGCGTTAGATAAGCTAATTCTTCTTTAACAGTCCTGGTATATCGCCTTCCCGTCCCCTGGGAGAGGATCCCTCCTTCATTGGGACATCTATGAGGTTTCTCCTTTTTTTTCCCTGGAACCAGGTTCTTTTTGTCGTGTACCGAGGCCAGGGCGGTTAGTTTTGTCTTCACTTCCGGGTTGGGCTTTTATTTTGTTAAGTTCCTGTTCTGTGTTCCATTGTGTTTTTGTTAACTTGACTTTATCCATCATCAGCACCTGTCTACTCACCTGTTTTCTATCACTGTTGTGTATTTAAACCTTGTGTGCCCCCTCACTTGTCACCGGATCGTTCTCTTTGTGACTGTCACTTGTGTACGAGTCTCAGAGCCTTCTTCTGGATTAAAGTCCTTGTTTTCTCGAGCTTCTGCTGTCCTGCATCTTGTGTCCACGTATTCATCCTTGACATTACGATCCGGTCAACGTGGACGCAGCAGACGCAGTAGCCTCTCGAGCCAACACTAGCAGCCAGGAGTGGGTCATCCGCCAACAGGAGGAAAAGCTGAATTGCCTCTGACGAGGTTTGCTGGAGATCGCCGATCGCCAGGAGCAACAGCTGACTGCGATCTGTAATCGCATTGACACCCTGGCGAAGCAGATTCAGCAGCCGTTTTCACCTCATCCGCTCCATCCCTCCTCCGCAGCACCGGTACCGATGGTTCCGGCCCAGACGTCTCTCGCTCCTGCGATTCAACTGGCTCGACCGGAGAGGTTTTCTGGCGATTCCGAGGACTGCCGGGCATTTGTCACACAGTGTGAACTCCATTTCGCGCTGCAGGCTGCCAGTTTTCCCACGGATCGAGCAAACGTGGCATTTATGATTTCTCACCTCACCAACAGAGCCAGAGCGTGGGCCACCGGAGTCACAACGTGGGGAAGCAACCTGCTCTTCTCTTACAGCCTTTCTCGACGCCTTCACCCAAGTTTTCCAGCACATGAAGCCCGGCAGAGAGGCAGCCCGGGCGCTGATGCGGCTGACGCAGGGGAATCGTCGGATGACGGATTACGCAATCGAGTTCCGGACTCTCGCTTCTGAGAGCGGAAGGAACCCCGCCGCGCTTATAGACGCTTTCCTGGAGGGGCTGTCCGAGGAGCTGAAGGACCACCTAGCTCCATTGGAGTTGCCTTCGTCTCTGGAGCCCCTCATCGCTCTGGTCATTAGGATCAACAATCGAGTGCAGGATTGCTAGCAGGGGCCCCGGTCGAAGGCTTCCCATTCTCGGGGATGCACCGACGGTCACGCTCCGCCCTCTTCTCATTTTTCTTCTGTTGCTTCCACAGAACCTCCTGTAATTCCGTTGGATGAATCCATGTAGCTGGGTCATGGTCGTTTATCCCCCTCTGAGCTCAGACGACGGATGACTGCGGGTGAGTGCCTTTACTGTGGTCAGCGTGGTCATTTCTGTAGGCACTGCCCAAATGTCTCCGTCCAGAGTGGGCACACTGATGAACGGAGGCCAAGTGCCCACCTGTTCAAAATCCACCTCCTGTTTTTTGGAGGGTCATGTCATGTCTGGGGATGGGGGGTTTCCTGTTCGGGCCTTATTGGACTCAGGAGCTGAACAGAACCTCATGGATGCCGAACTAGCCAAACAGGCCGGTCTAAAGACCGAGTCACTTCCCCATTCTTTGGAGGTTAGCTCCCTTAATGGAGAGGCTGTCGCTACTATTGACCAGATCACTGAACCCGTTCATCTCATCCTTTCTGGTAACCATCACGAGCATACTCATTTTTTTTCTGTTTGAGTCACCACATAATCCGGTGGTCCTGGGGTTTCCTTGGCTCCTGGCCCATAACCCAGTCATTGACTGGCCAAACAACCGTATAATCATTGTTGGAGCGATGACTGTCACGGAATCGGCCTACACTCTGCTCGGCATCCAGGGGCTGATCCCGCAGACCCAGTAGGGTAGCCGCCCTCACCTGACCTCTCCAAGGTGCCTCCTGAATACCACGACCTTGGGGAAGTGTTTTCTAAATCCCAGGCTCTCTCATTACCTCCTCACAGGCCCTATGACTGCTCTATAGAGCTGCAGTCTGGTACTACGCTGCCCAGGAGTCATCTGTACAGTCTGTCGAAGCCTGAGAGGGAGGCCATGGAGCAGTATGTAACTGACTCTCTTAGGGCGGGCCTTATCAGACCCTCTTCGTCCCCTATGGGAGCTGGGTTTTTCTTCGTGGGGAAGAAGGACGGTTCTTTACGGCCATGCATTGACTTTCGTGGGTTAAACGCCATCACTATAAAGAACCGTTATCCTCTTCCCCTTATGAACACTGTGTTTAAAGCTTTACAAGAGGCCAGGATCTTCACTAAATTGGACTTACGGAATGCGTACCACTTGGTGCGTATGACGAGTGGAAGACCGCCTTCAACACACCTTTTGGACACTACCAGTATCTGGTGATGCCTTTTGGTCTGTCCAACGCTCCAGCTGTTTTTCAGGGCATGATTAACGTTGTGCTCAGGGATTACATCCGTCATTTCGTGTTTGTGTACCTGGATGACATTCTCATCTTCTCCAGGACTCCCAGCGAACATAGGCAGCATGTTCGTCTGGTTCTTCAGCGGCTACTGGATAATAAACTGTTTGTGAAGGCCGAGAAAGGTGAATTTCACTCCCCCAGTGTATCGTTCTTTGGTTTTGTAATTGCAGGAGGGAAGGTGCGACCTGATCTGGCTAAAGTCAGTGCGGTGGTTAATTGGCCCACCCCTGCCACTCGCAAAGAGCTCCAACGGTTTTTAGGGTTTGCCAATTATCTACGTCGCTTCATCCGGAATTACAGCTCAGTCGCAGCCCCCCTTACGAGTCTAACCTCCGCCTCCTCGCCTTTTCATTGGACGAAGGCCGCTGAGGTCACTTTCCAGGACCTTAAACGACTTTTCACCACAGCGTCGGTCCTTGTCCAACCTGACCCTTCATCCAATACACTGTGGAGGTTGACGCTACTGGGGTTGGAGCTGTGTTGTCCTACAGGAAGGGTGGGGACAACAAGCTTCATCCTTGCCCCTTTTTCTCCCGCCGGCTTACTCCGGCGGAGACAAACTATGATGTGGGTGACAAGGAGCTTCTGGCTATCAAGCTGGCATTGGAGGAGTGGAGGCACTGGTTGGAGGGGCCGGTTCAGCCTTTTGTGGTCTTGACTGACCATAAGAACTTGTCTTATATCCGGACCGCAAAACGGCTTAACCCTAGGCACGGTGGTCACTATTTTTTGCTTGTTTAATTTTGTGTTGTCGTACCGCCCTGGCTCCAAAAACGTCAAACCAGATGCTCTCTCTTGTCAACATGAACCTGTGGTGGAGAATCAACAACCTAAGACTGTGATACCTGCCTCCTGTGTCCTGGGTGCCCTCTCCTGGAGAGGGATGTCAAGGCTGCCCAGACCCGGGAGCCTGATCCTGGTGGGGTCCCCCTAACAGACTCTATGTTCCCAGGGCCGTAAGGAGTCAGGTCCTTCAGTGGGCTCATGCTACTCGTCTCAATTGTCATCCCGGTGTACACAGAACTGTCTCCTTTCTGCGTCGCTGCTTCTGGTGGCCCAGTTTGGCGAAGGACATCCGAGAGTTTGTTTCTGCCTGCACGATCTGCGCCCAGAACAAGGTTAGCAATCGACCGCCAGCCGGTCTGTTACACCCCTTACCAGTTCCGAGCCGTCCGTGGTCCCACATTGCCCTGGACTTCGTGAACGGGTTGCCATCCCCCGCTGGCAGAACTGCAATCATGACGATTGTGGATCGTTTTCCAAGAGACCGCCAAACTCATCATTGAGCACGTGTTCAGGCTGCACGGCATTCCGGTGGATATCTTTTCTGATCGCGGACCTCAGTTCATTTCACAATTATGGAAGATCTTCTGTGCAGCCTTTGGTCCCACGGTCAGTCTCTCTTCAGGTTTCCATCCACAGTCCAACGGGCAGGCCGAGAGGACCAATCAGGACCTTGAGGTGGCTCTCCAATGCTTCTGTTCCCGTCACCAGACCTCTTGGTGCACTCTAATGCCTTGGGTTGAGTATGCCCACAACTCTATGACATCATCTGCTTCAGGTATGTCCCCCTTTGAGAGTTCCCTGGGCTACCAACATCCGTTGTTTCCAGAGCAGGAGAAGGAGCTGACTGTGCCATCGGTTCAACACCTTTACCGCTGCTGCAGGCGTATCTGGAGGGAGGCACGCACTGCTCTTCCTCGCTTGTCCACATCTAACAAAAGACTGGCTGATCGGCATCGGTTACCTGCACCTGCCTACACACCAGGTCAGTTAGTTCTCCTATCTACATCTAACATCAAGCTGCGGATGGAGTCGAGGAAACTGTCTCCCAAGTACATCGGGCCTTTCGAGGTGGAGAGGGTCATCAACCCTTTGGCGGTCCGACTGCGCCTTCCTCGGACTTTGCATATTCATCAAGTCTTTCACCTCTCTCAGCTAAAACCCCATTTTACGAGTCCTCTGCAGCCTTCTCCCGCCCAACCGCCACGACCTTGTATCATCGACGGTCAGCCTGCATGGACTATCAGACTCATCATGGACGTCAGACGTCGGAGTCTGCAGTAAATGGTTGACTGGAAAGTATACGGGACCTAGGAGAGGTCCTGGGAGCCAACATCGAGGATCCTGGACAAGGACATGCTCTGGGAGTTCCACCGTTGCCATCCTGACAAACCTGGTGGTGCACCCAGAGGCGCCCCTTGAGGGAGGGGTACTGTCGGTACCGGGGCTAGGGCGGTTAGTTTTGTCTTCACTTCCGGGTTGGGCTTTTATTTTGTTAAGTTCATGTTCTGTGTTCCATTGTGCTTTTGTTAACTTGACTTCATTCATCATCAGCACCTGTCTACTCACCTGTTTTCTATCACTGCTGTGTATTCAATCCTTGTGTGCCTCCTCACTTGTCACCGGATCGTTCTCTTTGTGACTGTCACTTATGTACGAGTCTCAGAGCCTTCTTCTGGATTAAAGTTTCTCTAGCTTCTGCCGTCCTGCACCTTGTGTCCACGTATTCATCCTTGACACTTTTTAGAAGTAATTCCACTCCGAGAAAGGAGGGTCTAGTGGCAGGGATGCCCAGTTTAGTTTAGTCTGTTTAGTTTAGCAATCAGCTAATGTGTTTTATAACTGATTTTATGTTTTGTACAATTATTGAAGCCCGTTGAGACAACTGTGTTGTAATATTGGGTTATATAAATAAAACTGAATGGATTTAAATTTAATTAAAGTAGGACGTTTCTGGGATTAAATAGGTAGGGTTTTTTTTTTAGGGGTTATGTTGTTTTGGCCCTAAAGCCTTTTTGCTTCACCTCCTCAAGTTAATGTTTGTTTTTCATCATTTCTAGAGAGACAATCTGTTTTGGTCCTCTGCATCCCCTAGACAAAAAGGGCAAAGCATAAATACAATTGTTAAGTGTAAAAAAAATGTGTGTAAAAGAACCGCACAGGACCACAGAACAGTGAAAAGTTTTACTCACACTAAAACTTTTGTTTTGAAAGTGACACATTAAAGTAGATGAACGTGTTCTCACTCTTTCATCTCAGTGAAAACATGCCAGTCTTCACCTCACTCAGCTGAGCTCAGCTCACCGTTTTAGACCAAGACTGCATTTTCTCACCACACAAACATTTCAAGCTTTGAAAAACAAACAAAAGTCTGACTGTCAAACCAATGAGACACTAGTAAGCCATTAAACACGAGGTAAAGCTCCTCCCACAATCATTACTGTGTCCTGGAGGTGGGAAAGTTGATCTCATTTCCTATTTCTCGTATATGTATAATTCAGTCATATTATGAAGACCAGAATAACATGGAAAGTAAAGCTTGTGCTCGAGGAGAGCAAAAAACTTATTTTGTGAAATAATTGTGTTCTATTTCACCATATAAATGCCTCTCTGATAGACAACATTGTCAGAAATACGCCAGACAGTTTGCATTGAATTACTTACCTTTAACTTAAAGCTAAAACAGTCCCTTGCATCCCCTCCTCTTGCGAGAAACAAATTCACCTAAAAAAAATACAGATAATCCTTCTTGGCAGTGTCCAGGTTTTTCTTTGCTTTTTATTTAAGATTTTACTTGAAGTGTTTAGCCAATAAAATGCATGCATTTGTAGCTCCCAACATCCCAATCCCCAAAGTTGACAGAGCGAAGCGCTCTCCTCTTTTCTTGCTGTGATGGAGGACAGTACCGAACAGCTGACATATCTCTCCCCACATACTATCATCCAAAATAGCACTCTGTCAATGTGAGAGCAAAGATAGCTTTGGGTTTGTTGGTGTGAGGCAACATGCATCAATGGAGCCATTCCATTATCTCAATGTATTCTACAAATTTGAGATGTATAAGGGTTTTTCGCAGATGGAATTTGCTTTAAATTAAGGGGAGGGCAAAGGGGTGGGTTGATTTTAATTAGAAATATTTATTTAAATGTTTACTTGTAACTAAAGCACTTTGAGGAGCTCAAAGCATGACAAGTGCTTTTTTTAAATTAATAAAGGTGGGTTTGATTTGAAACACAGGTTTTATGTGGGAAAACAGCTGTTTTTCTTAAAATGAAACTACAAAATGATGATTTTCAGCCCGTTTATTAACAGGCTCTTAACATCTCTGCTTAATATCTGTCACTGATCAAAACCTCAGATTTGAAACATCAAAGCCTTTGAATCTCTAAGGGGAGTTTCCAGCCCAGCTTAAAGGTCGGGACAGATTAAGTCGTGTAATTCTCCTCTTTCTCTGGATCATCATCAGTGTTTCTGAAGCTGAAAGTACTCACAAACTTTCACTTTCCTGTAGACATTTCCTAGATTCAGTTACGTATTATATAAATCCCTGAAACCTCTGCTATCAGTACTAATAGTAAACCATTTAAAGTAACTGAAGTACTGAAGAAAATGGCTAAGGCCAGCTTTGATCCGCCTTCTGCACTAATCTTATCCACAATGGTTTTAGTTTGGGTTATTCCTTCATCCAGACAGAACAAAGCCAGCATTGGACAGCATTGTGCACCGCTCAGTTTGATGGGCAGCTCCACGTGTGGCGAAGCTCTCCTAAGTCCAGTGAAACTCTATCGACAGGATAATCTCTATGGAGTCCTAATGTCACACCAAAACAACCTGTCGTCACTGAAAGGAGAACGGTGACCCAAGTCTCAATTCAAAAATCTGTGTCTAGTTGTGCTTTACTATTCGATGAGTGGCTTTCTACATAGATCAGAATAAAGCGTGGATAAAGGAATGAGTTTGTGCAAAATTCAAGAAAGGTTGCTGTTTTTCATTGAGAACTTGGACATAAATACAGCATGTTACTCAAAAGACATGCATGTTACTCAAAAGACATTCTAAAAATAGAGTAATGGAAAAAAAGAAAACACAGCAATGTGAGGATCTGTTGGGTGATTTAAGAAGTCGACAAAACAGCTGAAAGCTACAGCTAAGCCTCTGAAACTATGTTTGGAAACCTCCCTCCCTCCCCAGTCCCTCTCTCTGCACACTTGCTATGTTCCAGGTCTCCATTGACTTCATCTTTTCTACCAGTAAAAATGTTTGAAGAAAGTGATCCAGGTTGTACAGTTTTTTTTTTTGATTATTTTGCATTGAGTGGCTTAAAAAGAAATGGTGGTTCATTACTTATTATTGACTGTATCCACAGTTTAATGTATTAAATATAGTTTATTAAGTCAGCTCAAGTGAGAGGAAACTGCCAACCTCAGTAGAAAACACTCAAACATGTGGAAACCTTGATATAATAATGTCTAAGTCTTCTTCTTTGCACCTTTGCCTTTAACTGGCGGCTGTTCCTCTTCCTTTCCGGTGGCAGCTTTAACTCTTTTTCTTCCCAGCGGTGTCTTTGCATACCAATTCTAAAACACACAAAGGACATGAATGAAGCAACAAGCAAGCAAGCAAGAAACAATTGCATTTTTGTTGTGTGGTGTTACTTTCAGGGCTTCCTCCTGTTCCTGAAAAACGGGGTCAATTCTGGCTAAAGGGGCAACAAACTCCGCAGCAGTTAGCGGTCTGCTTCCCTCCTGGCGGATGCGGCGCTCTGTCACCACGCTCTGGATTGCTTTGACCATGTGACCCGGGGTGTAGCCATCGGAGATCTTTGCAAGCGAGCTGAGGTCCAAAGCCTTGGTTGTCTCCCCTCCTTTCTGATTGATCAGTTCCTTCCACATGACTAAGATTAAAGAAAGTTACTCTCTGCAGAGACGACCATGCTGGCTGAAAAGTACTCCTACTGGGAGAATTCTTCTTACTGTATCTCGAGCCATAGTCCGGTCTTGGAATGAGGAGGATTTTGTTGTACATTTTACACATTGACTTGATGTCAGCACTCATGGGGTCTTCAGTCGTTCCGATGATTAGGACACGGTCTTCTCCTTTAATCAGTTTGAGGGACTTTGGCAAATCTTTCTTTAACCTCTTCGGATCTAACTTTTCACATAAAGAAATCAGTCAAAAACACATTCAAAAGGCAAATGATCGATTTAACAACCAATTACTCTGTGTTTCGTTTTTCTTTGTGCTTGATTGTACCTCCTTTTCTTCCTTAGGAACCTTTTTGTAGAACATTTTTTCAGCATCTCCAATCCATATCACTGACGGCTGCAGAAGTCTTGCAACCTGCAACATATGGAGGTATAGAAAGCCTAAAACCTCGGTTTGTTGTAATGTTCTCTACAACACGTAACAGTGATTAAGGAGCCGTTCTGTGTTTTTTCTCTGGTCGTTTTACAGTCTTTTTACATCTGGACTATTTTAATCATGTGCTCCCTTTCTGTTATTTCTATAGAGACTAGTATTTATTGTTCACCATACAAACTCGCTGTGTTTTTAACATTGTGATTTAAATTTGAGGCAGATGTCACAACTCTGAAAAAAGTTCCAACAGAGGTTAGGCTTTCCTTTATTTCTATGTGAAGAACCAAGACCTTTTTTAACATTTGAATGTAGATGTTGAGCTAAAAGACAGATTTTTTTTTAAGAGCAGACAACTTTTCTCCCCCTTTGCAGATGTTCACATCCCGGAAAACAACACTGGCTTCTGAATGAAACGTCTCACCTTAAACACCACGTGAACCATCATGGCCAGGCCGCTCTTCCCTGGGTACTTCCCCGCCGTGTTCAGGGGGGAGAGATCAAACAGGGTGGCGCCGGTCTCCTGGCACACGGCGTGCACCAACATCTTCTTGCCTGCACCTTCAGGTCCAACCAGAAGGATGGACTTGATCAAAGGAGCCTTCTCATGAACCACCTGAGAGCCTGAAAACCACACTCATCTTGAGCCACAAACAAATGGATAGATATTTGTATTTAATCGTGTAACGAGACACTGCCATACCTAATGGTAAAATGGCGTACAGGGAGATAACTTGCCGTACATCTGACAAAGAGGGCATGGGCTCAATGTCATTTTGTCTCAGAGTGGTTCCAAGGTAATTAAAATCACCTGAGGGCGGGACATGAAACCGCTTTTTTATGTACAATAATTCACATGCGTGAGACAAGTGAAGCATTTCTGAAACAAGCTTTTCAACGTCTTATGACTTGGCGTCCAGATGCGTGGACATCACATTTGGGGTTTTAGTTCCACAGTAGTTACATTCTGCATAACTAAACCCCTGTGACTACGTGTGCAGAGAGTTAGCTCAATGATTAGCTCATGTCTCAACCCCTGTGCTATCTTAGATGACCCCACCCTTGCATTGATGTGTTCTCCCTACCATGACAAAGGTGGATAAAGGTGGAAAGATTTCATGTAATCCATGGACACCAGTGAAGATTATAAATCATTGAAGAAAAAAGGTTCAGATCACTGTCTAGTGGGTCTAGATGACCCAACTCCCAATGGTAAAGTGCCTAGGATAGCACAAGGGTTAAGAGGTTAAAGAAAAGATTCTTAATTTTGGAAAGCTTTGGACCGTTTTATTTGGACTCTTTTGAATGAACTGCAATATCAACAAGAATTTCACTGGATGGTTTTTCTTTATGGAAATAAACAAACTGTAAAAACACGGTCAACTCACAAAATAAAAACCATTGATATATTAAATGACTTTTTTAGTTTAAAAATAATTAAGCTGATTAAGTAAACACGTGTGGCATTTCTCACAGGTGTTTTAAACTGATAAACCAGTAGATGGCAGCACATTACCACTGCATCTGTGCCCAGCAAACAAAAGATGATTTTATTTCAATCATTTCTGTCAATCATTTCTACTCAATAAAATACCCATATATCTTCTCCTGGTTAAATACAGATTATCTGTTTATCATTTGATGATCTGACGTATTCTTTAGTCCACTGCAACCTTTATTTTGCTGTTTACATGACCTTTGTACAAAGACTGAACTTTAAATTGTAAACTAAACTGACTAAAATACAGTGTTTTTACTTGTATAACTTTATTTTGGTTCTACTTTTTTTTACCAGGACCCATAAAAATTGACATAGCCATAAGAGGGCCAGGTCTGGGTCCCCCTGTGCCGGTCTCCAGCCCGGATAAAATACATGGTCGTGTAAAAATCTCTGCCAGACTAGACCTGTGGGAATCAGTGAAAGCTGATTCCCACAGGTGCTCCCTGATGGGATATGCTGAAAGGCGAACAACAACATTAATTTTGAAATATCTGCACTTAGATTTGATCAATTATTGAGAAATCTGGTAAAAACTAATCAAATGAATTATAATTTTCACATAATTAAAGTAGAATGGATGAAAGATTTGTGAAAACTGTTCTTGTACTGACTTCCTGATGGCAGCAACATTAAGAAATTGATTTTTCCTCTACCTTTTATAAAATATAAAAGTAGGATCAACACTTTTGTTCTTTGCTTTCTACAGTTTAGTCCCAAAATGTTGAGCAAAATCCAGGCCAAGATACTTCAGTCAACCTGCTGTTTTATGGTCTGTAACCCTTTTTAACAGCTTAAAAACGTTTACGTTTAAATTTCTTTAAGCATTTTTAAAAGATCCGTGGATTTAAAAAGTCAGACAGTAATTGAACTACTTACATTATTTTTGCCTGGTATTTATGGCGACATTTCACAAAGCAAAAATCTTTTATTTAACACAAAATGTTTCTTGGAAGTTGGATTAATTATGTTTCCAAAGAGTATTATTAAGCATAAGTCGTATTTGTCATTTAAATTGATTATTTGATGTGTTTCTGAATGTTGCTATAACCTCTAGAAACCTATAGATGGGATGTAGTCTGGTGAAATTGGAAAACTAATACAGAAAGAAACCCAAACATTTGTGAAGTGAGATTAAGAAATAGGTTTCCTACCCAAATAATCTTGTAGCCTTACATCATTTGCTTGTTTCAGCAAACCCTGTTCCACCAACTCCTGACACAGAGATTCAAGAGTCCTGGCAGAAGAAAACACGTTCTAATTCAACAACTTAAAAGGTTTCTTTCAACTCCATTTTTTTGCTGAAAATCCCTTATGTGCTATTAAGACTGTGATTTCACCTATCAGCTGTCAGATCCTTTTCCTTTTTCTTTTTCTTCCCGCTCTTGGAGCCTTTCTTCTTCTGAGAAGCAAATGAAAGCAATCATCAGAGGATTCATGTGATTGTAAGTCACATCTTAAATCTGGATAAATGCGTAATACCTTTGTGTTTGCTTTGGTTTTGCCTCCCTTGTCCTTGTCCACAGAAAGCTTCAGCTCAGCCAGCTCTTGTCTCATCTGCTCATCAACCTGGAGCAAACAAATAGTAATAGTAAGAGAAAACTTTATCACAAACTCACAGATGTTTGCTTTTAGAAGCGTCACGTCTTTTTTTTTTATATATATATAAATCCTGTGGGATCAGTAGTTAAAAAAAATACCTGCACTCGGATTTCATCTTCAACAACCTTCCTCCTCTCCTCCTTGATCAACTCCACATCATGTTTCTGGCTGAGGTTTTCGGTTTCATCACGGCTTCTCCAGAAATCTTGGGATGTAAAAAACAGGTCAATCTACTTTAAAAGTATGTCCTAAAACATTACCATTCACTACTTAGTTATGTTGGAAAAACAAGTCTCAATGTTTCACCGTGTTCCCACTCTGGTTTTGCAAGTCAAAATAACAAACTTCTTTTTAAATCCATAAATTATAGATCAGCTGTCTTTATAGAGCAGAAAAAAAACGGATCAACATCCCATAATAAGAGAGCCTGAAAAAAAATCCACACTTGACCTTCCAAAACTTACCATTAAAAGTTTTATCCGCTGCTTCCAAATCTGACAGGAAAGCAGATGGATGCATCTTTAGCCCCGCCTCCTCCTGCACTCCAGAGTTACATTATCACAACTGTTAAACAGGCAATATCTCTATAAAATTATACTTTTTTTTTTATTTACATATTTCAAACACACTGTTTTACTTATTATCTTCTAAAAAAAAACCACCCAGCTGTGTCCACTTACTTGCTCATCAATCATCTTCTTGTCCGGTTTTCTTTTTTCTTTCTGCTCCTCTTTCCCTCTGGATTTGTTGCTGGAAGCTTCGTCTTCTTTTGCTGCTATTTCTTCCAACACCTCCAAACATTACAACCAACATGAATATCTAAGAACTATCCATAATATATATATATATTTGTAAAAATAAATAAATAACTTGTTAAACCTGCTGAGGACTCTTCTCAGCAAAAATGAGGGCAGAGCCTCCATCCTCCTCGTCTGGGTAGTCTGGAAATGACCCTGTGACATTACTTCAAAAGAAAAATGCTGACATTATTAAAGATGAGAGTCCCGTGTAATGGCGCGAACAAAAATTACTCTGCCAACTTGCCGGCATTTGAAGAACCACTCCCGGACTTGGCTTTTCAGGGTGTTGCTCATGTTGTTGCCCTCCATCTCTCGCAGCTGATTTGTGACGGCCACAACAGCCTTCTGGTAGGCCGCTTCGTGCTCCTGCTGTTTCAGCCGGGTGCAAGCCTCCGCAGCTAAGAGAGCGACTTCTGCCGGGCTTGGAGCAAGATACTTTGGATCCATGACCTCAAAAATCAATAAATAATAACCTAAAATATTAAAATTGACTATTAAGGAAAGGTAATCAACTTTATAAAACACAAAGATAAACATTATTTAATGTTTAATTGTGTCAGTACATATTGATGGTTTTCATAGAAAAACAGCTCACCATTCCTAAAGCTATCAGTTCTTTAACTCGCTCAATTTTGGTCTTTTTCCTTTCTATGTAGCCCCTCCAAACCTGCACATGTTCAATCAAAGTACAGCGCTTAAGCATGGTAGGATGGCTCTCCTGTACGAGGAAAGCACGTTCCTGCATATTTATGACCTTTTGAATGCAGATAGCAGCCAGCTCGGTGCTCTCTGTTCCCGCATCTGTGCTCCTCAAGCTGGCCTCTCGACTTTCTTCATACAACTTGGACCTCATCCGCCCCTGTCGTGCCCTCTCTGCCACTTGAATAACCCTGATAGCCTCCTCTTGCGTCATCTCTTTTTCTGTTGATGGCTGTAGGGACATTTTTGAAATAGTCAACAAAAGAAACCAAATTCCTCCAATTGTCATGAACTTCCATTGACATAAAACGCTAAGAAATTCGATTTTACTTGTAAAAAGGGAATTTTTGTTGTTGTTGATGTTTGTATTTTTTCAACTAAGGTAAGACGATTTCAGGAAGATGGCCTATTTTATGTAGCTATTTTTTGACTCACTTCAAGACTTTCCGTGGCCTCCACCATCTTGAAGATTTTCATCAGCATTGCCTTTCGCTCCTGAACTTCTTTACTGTGATCATTAGTAAAATATTGAGGTAAGGGGATCTCAAGTTTGTCCTAAAAAAGGATGATAAAATAGGTCTTAATTACTTGCAATTGCGTTTGTGTCTGTTTTAAATGAAACTTACTGGTGTGAGCTTCATGTCATGAAGAATATCGTCCATGTAGTGGTACTCCAAAAACTCCTTTTCCACCATTTCATTTTTCAGCTCCACCACCCTCCCCATGACACTGTCAATTACTTTCCGAATTGCTCGCCTCTTCTGAGGGTGGATTATCAATTCATGAGCTTTCTGGAGCTTCCTGAGGATTTGGATGTAGCGGACGTACAGCATGGCCACCCTCTGGAAGAATACCACCCTGTCTTTCTGAGGTTGAGGTTGCTCTGCGGGTTGCTCTTCAGCTAAAATACGACTCAACTCTAACTGAGCATCCGCCCAGAGATCGTTGTATGCCCTGAAACAAAAGACCACAACAAAATCACAGATTAGATTTGATAAACATGTTTGCACTCAAATGACACTGGGAATAAAAGAAATATGACATAAAAAAACTCTTTTGAGGGAGAAAACGGGAAAAAATTATTGGTGAAAGTTTCTTGTCACAAATAGTACATTTATAAACCCCAACAAAATAAAAGCATGCTAATCTTAACACATAAAGCAACATTTATCTAATTGTTGTTCCAGATGTTAACAAAATGTGGGGCCAATATTATAAAAATTGGTTTAAATTGTATTAATAAAGCATCATTTATGTTTTAGTAAGAGTTTAAGTCAATAAATTCTGTTTTCCAGTCACATTAACCTCCTGTTTTGTGATGTAGTTTACGACATTTTTTATGATTTACGAACAACTCGAGGGTCTTGTTTGTCTTCTAAGTAACTGTGTGCCTGTGTGTGTTTAGGGTAATTTCCCCCTTTGTATATTTAATCGTTATCTGAATTTCCTCTGGTACATAACATTATTTTTGTTCATATTAAGAGATTTGCCACGCAACCTAACTGTTGTGACGCCCAAATTAATAAATAAGTATACGTTCCCAGTAAATAAATTCAGGACGGGTTACCTTTGTGACATCTTTCTGTTTCCAGAAGAAAAAGATTTTTCGCATGTAGTCCCTTAAAAAAGTAAAGCAGGCCGTGAACCGCTGAACGAGCGAAAACAAAAACCCCTTAAAGTTTACGAAGTCGTTACCATGGTAACAGCCGCGCGGAGCCCCGTCGCACTTCATCGTTGTTTACTTCCGTTCTTTTGTTTCTGGTGTCCTATTACTCTTCTTATTCCAAAGTAGACGTTGCATTTAATTACGGAGCCTACACTCAACGCAAACACACCAAACGGCAGCGACTCATCTCCTGTTATTGATTAAACTGTAGGCGTAGCTAGTTAGTATTTAAAAGTTTATGACAACCTCGTGTGTTTCTTTTAGCATTATTTATTACTATTGTTATTACTATTGTTAATTACTATTTTTATTACTATTCACTGTAATTGATTTTTTTTCAAGACAGACAAGATTCGATTTTTTTTTTAAATAATAATTCTGGTTGGTGAATGACAGTTCTAAGTTCTACCTGTAGAGGCGGTAGTGAGTCGGACCGCCCGGTTTGCAAACAATAAGAGAAAGAAGAAAAGAACAGAGTTCCATTAATGTGATAAGAAAGAAAGAAAGAAAACTACTTTTGTTGATTTTATTTAGGTAATTCGATTTAAATATATTTTCTAAATATCCAAAAGAAATTAAAAAAGACTTTCAAGTTATTATTGGTTATTATATTGATAAAAGATACAATTTCAAAATAAAAGTATAGTTGGACATTCAAAAGCGACTGAAAAAAGCAACCAAAAACCACAACAATAACAAAAAAAAAAAAGTCTGAACTCAAGTATAACTTATTATAAGCTACATTATTTGGTATGTCGGTTCCAAAAGACCGGTTATGAGTTAGCGTAATTATGATCGACTTTGTAACCCTGGGTTAATGCGCGTCCACGACAAGTAAAGACATTTCAATGAATCGCCGATTTCCGGAGTCACCATTGAAACGCGTGGAGAACAAAAGAGAGCGCTATACTTCAGTGAGACGGAGTCTGAGATTTTATTGACAGCGTATGAAGATTATAGGCCCATCAAAAAAGTAATACGGCTGCATCATCAGCAAAAGAAAGAGTTTCTGATGGAGAAAAATAATGGACCAAGTAAATGCACGAGTTTCTATCTCATTTCTATTTTCATTGTGACGCATATATAAGTATAAATTATCCAACTTAAATGAATTAACTCAATTGGTAACAAGTAATTGAGTTAAATTTATTCAACCTAATTTCTTAAACCATTTCTCCGACTTTAACATTTTACTACAGAGCACTAGGGGTGCTAAATAACCTCATAATCCTCTCCCTCCCTCTCACTCATGCAGAAAGAATTAAACAGAACAGGACAAAGAACTAGACAATGCGCAGTAAAACAGCCGAACAACTAAACACATTAGGACAAAAACCCACACTTAAACCCAAATCTGTCCGGACAGGCAAAGGGAATTGTGTCCCACAATCCCTTGCAGTGCCGATCTAACAGCAGCACCAAAGTTACACCTACTTGATTGAATCAATTTGAATGAAAGTAAAATAACTGTCTGATAACTACGTGTTATTTTTAAGCTGACTTAAATAAAACATGATTTATCTTAACTGAAGCAAATAATTAAGTTAGATCAAAGTAAAAAAGTTTATCTTTAAACATCCATACGTGGCCTTATCACCCTATCACGGTGGAAAAATTATTATCTGAGCTTCTTCATCCACTAAATCATCTTCAACTGGACACGTCATGCTGCTTCACCTCTTCTCTGAAAAAAAAACTAACCTTCAACCTAACCTGCTCCAGACCAGGTTATGTTCAGAGCATGAGTTGCTAACTTGACCTACCCTGAAACATACCTCCATTTCTTGAACCGAAAGCTGAGGTTATCCACTTCTTTAGCCTCAAACTTACCGTGGCAACCTGCTTTCTGGAATACCCCCCTGTATGAGGACTGGTAAATAAACATGTTTTTTTCTTTAAAGAATCTATTCATTTACACGCTAAACTAAATATCATACCATTAAATATGCCATGTCATAAAAGTCATACATTCCCTGGCTAGACACTCAGCTTTTTTATTCGTTGCACAATGTATTACAATTCAAATATTTTTTTACATTTAAACATAATGTTTTTTAAAAATATTCTGTCATACTCAACGACTTATGTCATATGAAAAGTAATCCAAGACTTTATACACAAGTTCATATAAACTTGATTAAAGTATTCCCTTATGTTATTGCTATATTTAAAATGACTCATTTTGAAAACAAAGTAAACAAAAACAGCATTGAAAAGATTTTTTTTTAAACGGTAATTAGATGTATCCAGATAGCAATATCAAAAGAGGA
Source organism: Oryzias sinensis (assembly GCA_037389245.1). Classification (NCBI taxonomy): domain Eukaryota; kingdom Metazoa; phylum Chordata; class Actinopteri; order Beloniformes; family Adrianichthyidae; genus Oryzias; species Oryzias sinensis. Next base: position 22,754,267 of record CM074498.1, on the reverse strand, counting down.
AGACTTTTTTCATTAATCAAGCAGATTGGGTTTGAGTCTAACTGTCTTGAATTGGATGTTTCAATTCTCACATGGTGACTTACATTAGCAAATGTTTGAATTGTTCAACATGTGTACCTGGTTCTGGACCATGCACAAAGTCTGTGTGTCATCCCATGTACATATTTACAAGATGAACATTTGCGCAACATAATAATTTCAGTTTAGTTAAAACGCACTTGCACACTCTTCTAAAAAGATCTTTAGGATGAAATCACCAAAAAAGACAACGCAGAGGCAGAAAAGACAAAGTAAGATCAGAACAGCAGACAGCAACGTACATGTATTCACAAATAATTCTTTTTTTGGTGATAAATATAGACAAAATGTGATATAAATGCAGCACATATGGAAGGAAATGTCTAAATGTGGTGAAACTGAGACATAAATTTCACGAGGTTAATTTTTACATTCGGCTCCCCATAAAGCTGTAACAGAAAATATTGAGATATTCTGGGATCTAAATTACTTGGAAATAAAATGTAGGAATTCCACAATGGTTATTCATGTGAAACATGTACGTTTCTTTTCATTGAATCTGGCACAATAATAATGTTTTACTTACACTCCCCTTCACATGTGACTTTTTTTAAATAAAATTCAAAATTCATGTTTAATTGTATCAATAAAGAACCATCGATTTACAGAACAACGACCTCGACTGATGATGCAACTATGGGCCATGATAAAATGTTTGAAAGCTGGGGCTGAACTCACTGAAGGGCTACATATTTCTTTTAATTTCCAGTTTTTTAAATATTTTTTATTTTATTTTAAAGAACTGCTGTTTAAAAAAACGCATAATAGTGAGAAACTTCACTGGTCAGATGTGTTTCACAAACCCAACAGGTGCAATATAGAAACTGATCATTTGGTAGAACCTTGAGTAAGAAACATTAGTCAGAAACCAATCAGGGAATGTGCTTGTCTTATGCTGCACACTGATGAAGCCAGCTTTCTAATGAGCTCAGATGTGCCTTAAACTTTGTTCTTTTTTTGGTGCATTGCTGGAAAATGTAGGCTGCCAGTCTCGTTATTTTTTTTTTTTGGTTGTTAGTTTTTTTTATGCATTTTAATTATTTATTTTGTAATGTTTTGTTTCAACACGGCTATAGTTTTTTATAGCTTTTTTGTTTGTTTATTTTGTATTTCTGTGAAGCATTTTGCGTATTCAGTGGTTACACAAAAAAAATCCTACTAACTTGTTGACAAAACAATACAATGCACACAAATGCACATATAGAGGCTATACACAATTGTGCATGCATTTGCCTTTTTTGTGTATAACAGTACATTTTTAAAATAAACATTTCTGGTACCATATTGTAGTCAAAGAAGCCTTTATTGGTTTTAAAAAAATACTTTCTTACATACATTCTCTATACTGCGCTTAATCGACGTAAATGTTTAAAATGAAGGAGGTGGGACTCATCATCCAAACAGCCGAGCCAGCAATATTCTAACTAAAATAGTACTTAGGTGTAGAGCCTTCAAAGTTACATAATTCATTCAAGCCCTATCATTGTATAGGTTTGTTGGATTCGCGGGGTGTATCGCCGGATGGCTGCTCCTTGAGACGCATTCTCATCAGCGCCTTAGACGATCACAAGACTTGGACATCCGCGGAAAAAGCTCACGGGGACGCCGACAGGTCAACTGGAGGCTTGCGTACCCGAAGATTCTTCTTCTGTTCTCTGCATCTAACATCCAACAAGTTGCTCCTTTTGGAAAAGTGTTCCACGGCGCGTTGCTGCGCTGCGCTCTGACGCTCAGTGGTTTCTTGACTTTGACAGTTTTATTAGCAAGGCGCGTTTTCTAAGACTTTAAATTCCTATTTCTCTATAAGAAAATCATTTTTTACTTGTCATTTTATGTTTTTAAAAGCAACAAAATTGCGAAATAAATTTTAAGCACATATGCTTTGGTGCGTAAAGGAGTTGCGCATGTCAAAGTGAGCGAATCCTGCTGGAAGAAATCACACCGAAGATGTCAACATTGCTTTGCCACCCACTCGAAATCGATTATATTACCTTGAAGAAGGTGGCTCTGCGGATACATAAGAACGCATTATTTCAAAAAAGACAGCGTTGAGCACAATCTGCTGGTTGTTCTTCTCTCCTGTTCGGGATCCGCAAAAGATTCCTGGAAGAATTTAGTCAAGACGACTGTCCTCTCTCCAGGACATAAGAAGACTGAACTTCTAAAGTGGTGAGTTCAAAGTTTGGTTTGGTATTTTTGGTTTGGTATTTTGGTATTTTTGCAAGAAGCCAGTAAATATTTGAACAAGCCATCTGTGGAATTTGTTGATATTTTTAAGAAATTCTTTTACTCAAATATTTCTATAAGATAGTGAATTAAGGATGCTGGCACATCTCTAACTGTTGAGCAACTTGGCTCAAATCATTTGGGCAATTAAAAATCCTAGAAATAGGACAACTAGTGACCTAACTCATGTCTAACTAAACTTCTATTTCTTGTTTTCAGACAGTTAAGCCATGCAGGTGGAGAGGAAATGGCACATATTGTTGACTGTCTTTTTTCTGCTCATCACCTCCGGACAGTGCATGGACAGCAGAGAGGTCAGGCAGAAAGAAAGAAAGACCCTGTTGGATCTAATCTTACAGGTTATCAGAGACAGCCAGCAGCAGGACAAACCACTGTCCAGGCGCTGTGGCGGTGGACACCACACTTCAACACAAGACATGAAGTACTCCTCCCATGAAAAGCCTTTCTATGTCCCCAGGCTGGATAACAGTAGACTCATAGGTAAGCTGATAAGATTTATTTTTAGGACCTGATGATGAACGCATAATCCCTATTTTACTGTTGGAGACAGCTGTCATTGATGTGGTCATTGCTGATAACCATTTGGAGCTGTCTATCATTTGAATAAATGAAATTAGATGCATCCTTTCAATTTATTTAGGAGTTTACAAACCTGCAAATCGACATGTTCCTCCTGCTCTATAAAATATCGATCTCAGTTTAACAATAATATATCCTGGCTTTAATGAGGATATATCTCATAAGATGAAAAAAAAGAAGAAGATGGGCATTTATCACTGCATTTTTCTAAAGAGTTTCTTCTCCATCACATATAATGGAGATGTCATTTATGCTGTCACTGCGACCAGGATAAGTGCCACCAGTTGTAGGAGGGGCATGTGGCGCGTGAGCAATGTGAATGATTTCTGAATGATTCATTCACTGGCATTCACTGGGCGACTGTCAGCATGAGTGACCCCCCCCCCCCCCAATTCTTTGAAATTCGTTAGGTTTCAGATACCTTCAAAATAAGAGTTTAATTAAAAATGTTTTTACCAAAACCGTGTTGAAAAAATGTAGGAAACTCAACATGCATCAAAACATCCAATCCTGTATGGTAATTGTTGCTACTCAGAAAAAAAACAATAGTTTGTTTTCCCCCAGTTAAAGTAAAAATCAAGCAAAAAGGTTACATATCTTTTGGTTTAACAGCTATGCTTTTTGCAGTAACCACAGACACCTATAAGAGAGAAAATTCTCATTGATTGTGGCCTTCTTGTTTTTCAATATGAAGTACACGATTTATGGAGTTAAAAGAGAACAAAGTGTCAGATTCTCTACTATCACCGTCAATTAGATCATGTCAGAGTGATGCTGCGAATGCATCATCCAGCTCAAAGTCTTGACCCAAGCACAGGGGATTGGAAAAGTACCTTTCTCAGACCAGTGACTGGGTGGAATTTATCTTTTGAGGATAAGAAAAGCAGCACATTAGCAATGGTGCGTGTGACACTACCAAAGAACCGTGGTCACGCAAGGATAGAGCACCCTGAGCTTGGGGAGAAGACATCTGTTAACCTACTGTTATTTTAACCCTTGTGCTATCCTAGGCACTTTAACATTGGGAGTTGGGTCATCTAGACCCACTAGACAGTGCTCTGAACCTTTTTTCTTCAATCATTTGTGATCTTCACTGGTGTCCATGGATTACATGAAATCTTTCCACCTTTATCCACCTTTGTCATGGTAGGGAGAACATGTCAATGTAAGGGTGGGGTCATCTAAGATAGCACAAGGGTTAAGCATGGAGGTTTTCATGCATCCTCCTCAAAAGCCACAACTATGCCATCAGACACACTCTGATGAGGGAAATGGTTAATCAAAAATGATGATGATTGAGCTTCAACACTGCATTCTGGAAGTTGTATTGTGAAATAGTGGCGACTGACTTGTATCACCACTTTTTTCACTCAGCAAAGTTTTGACTTGAGAGCAGGATTTGATTTCATGAAAAAAAAATTAAATTTAAAGACACCTTCAACTGTTTTGTTGTGTCGTCTGGGCTTCCTGAAGATTGACGAGCTTTCTCAGTGCCCCTTAAAAGTGTTTTTCTTGTTGCTGTTACAGCATTATGTGCATTATCTGCATGGGTCTGGGGGCTAAAGTGTTGCAAACGACTTACATGGACTTACTCTGATTAGTATTAAACTTCCACACAATAATCTCTTTAGGCTGTTAGCACATCCAGTCTTGTTAGGCGCCTTCCTGTGTTGGTCTGTGAGCACTGACAGTCAAGTTTCAACACTGAAAATTTTGGATGTCAGAGAAAAAAATTTGTATTTTTGCATCCAACCATCTATATCTTCTAAACTCATTTTTTTTGCGTTAGATGTCACAGGGTTGCTGGAGCCTATCCCAGCCACTGTTAGGCAAAGGTGGGGGTACACTCCGGAATGGTCGCCAGGCCGTAACAAGGCCTTACTTTTGCACCAAAAATTAATTTAAATAACAATTACATTTTACATGCAATCTTACTTTATGTGGTCACATTAAGAATTTTAACCAAATCATGTGAAACGTTGATAAAGACAAACAAATATGTTTGTGACAAGCTGGTTTAGTTCTCAGATATCTAACAATGATTCTTGTTTCCAGATATAGTTCCCAGAGAGGCAAACATGAAAGACAAGTTCATCCAGCATTTCGGAGGTAAGGAAACTTCTGTCAAAGACAATCTCATGTTCAGCCAAAATCAGCCTTGATTTCTTCGCTCTGCTGACCTTTGCAGACATTCAAAGTATTTAATCTGGCAAACGTTTCCTCTGAGCAAAGTTCTCATGCGACTTTTTGGCTGGGAGGCTCTTCTGAGTTTTGACCATCTGAGAAAGTCCGTATTATTCCTCCAGACTAACATACAGTATTGTGTAGTCATAGACAGCTTTGTGCACACTGGCACTGCAGTGGGTCAGGAGGGGGGCGCCTGGCTTAGCTGTAGGGCACTAGTTTAGAGAAACAGCACATGGTCTGAAGCTGACAGAATTAAGTTGAAGGCATTGCTAAGATAAGCTGATTATTTGTCTCAGGACCTTTGAGCAGACTTCATTATTGGTATGAAAATCTGGAAGCTTTATCGTGGGAGCAGAAACCCTCACAAGTGATTAGAAATGAAGACGCTATTCCGCTTCACACGAAGTCCAGTTGAACCCTGACCCCTTCACATTGCCTTGACAGCACTGTTCACTTTCGCTTTATGATAAGCTCCTTTTGGTGGGGCGGTTGTCATGCACAGTCCTGCACCAAAAACCTTCCTGAAGGTCCTGGTTCCCCAACAAAGCGTTTGGCCGTCACGCTTTTATGGTAGAAATTGTTACATCTGTCCAAAATCGTGCAGGTTTTTTTTTTTTAATTAAGATTTGGAGAAATAAAATGAAGTGGGTTTGCATCATTTTGTAATATTTCAAAACTTGCAGTTATTCATTCTGACAGTCTGAGTCAGATGTTTTCTTGCATCAGGCAGCTCCCAGAAATGCTTATCTTATCAGCTTTGTTTTGGTGAGCTCACCATCCTAACTAATGCCAGCTAAATGTTCCAGCAGATACCTTCTATAAAATATCACGTTTTTCTTCCATGTTTCACTCTGGTGGTAAAATAGCAAAGTAAATAAATGATAACAATACTGAATTCCTTTTTAATTTTTGATTAAACCTTTTCTCTTAAGCAGGACAAGTCAGGTTCTCATCGGAGTGTAAAACGCACTTTCATAGACTTTATCACAACACCAGGGACTGCTCAAAACCAGCATGTAAGTATGTGGTTTGTTTTGGCCATTGTCGTTTTTTGCTCACTGTCCAATGTTTTGCCCTTTAAGGACCCACTCGATCATCTTTTGGCGTATTTTAAAATCATTCCCAGTGGTCTTTTAATCATCATTTTGCCGTTTTTAGCCAGAATCAAGAAACCTGTGTTGTTTGTTAGGAAATTCTGCAGAGCGGCAGATCGTTGGCACGGAGTAACACTCGCGCCCTTCCCGTCACCCATACCTACAAGCTCTATATTTACACCCTCCCCCACTAGCTTACAGCCCCTCACACACCCTACATAGCATTACTAGTACAACAAAAGCTATCGAGCCGTATAGTTATGAGCCCATACGTACATGAACCTATTTGTCTGTAAGTGGATGCATCAGAATGAAACCAAGCAAGGAGCTTGTGGCTTGCCGTGATTTTTTTTTAATTTCACAGTTACAAGCATTTTCAAACAACAATTTTTTTCTTCCCCACATGATTCACAATGATTTAACCCTTGTGCTATCTTAGATGACCCCACCCTAATATTGACATGTTCTCCCTACCATGACAAAGGTGGATAAAGGTGGAAAGATTTTATGTAATCCATGGACACCAGTGAAGATCACAAATGATTGAAGAAAAAAGGTTCAGCGCACTGTCTAGTGGGTCTAGATAACCCAACGTAAAAGTGCCTAGGATAGCACAAGGGTTACATGAAAAAATACTCAGAAACTGAATTTTAAGTTTACTTTTCTGTCCTGCACATTGAGAAAAATGTCACAAGAACATGTCAAAATCACAAAAAAATAATCTTTTTCTGAGTGGGTCTATAAGAATGTTTCTTAAAGACACGCATTTGTTCACATTTCTTTGATTTATTCACCTCTGATATGTTTGTTGTCATTTTCAGTCAAATTAGTCTTGAGGATGAACAGCAGTTGTCATACAAAATAATTTTGAATCAATGACAAATTGTTATGGGTGCATATTTAGGCTAATTTTAATTCTTATTGTTTCTGGAATTCGGTTTTTCTCAATAGTTTGGCTCCAACTATAAGAACCGTGTTCCTCTGTTTTTATGATGTTTTTGTTTTTTTTGTAGATTACAAAAGATGTGCACGATTGCTAACAAGACTAGCAATGAGTCCTCTCTGCATCCAGTCATAGAAATTGCATGTGAGTAGAATGGATTTCCTATTTTAACATCGAGTTTCTTTGGTTTTCAGGATGTTGTAGTGTGTTGGTTAATAATTTGAATAATTCTTTACCCCGGCTACATTAGCAAGCAGGACTAAAACTGATAATAATCAAAAACACATCTCACATCTGTCCACTGTTTGCGCTTTGTAAAAATACAAGGTGTGTCTTGTTGTTTTGAATTATTTTAGCGCTCCGGGAATAGTATTTACCATATTTATTTCCTACTTCAAAACTTTTGTCAAAATTCCTGTGAATCAGCCAGTGAAGGTCAAAAAGAAACAGATGAAAACGATGTTGCCAAAAGTATTCGCTTGTCCGCCTTTTCTTGCATATGATAACCTATCTGTGGTACACAGAATTAAATGTGACGTTGGGCCGCGCTTTGTAACCACTGCAGCTTCAAGTCTTCTGCAAAGGCTTTCAGAGGGTTTAGAAAAGTGTTTCTGAGAATGTTTGATCGTTCTTCAAGAAGAACATTGGAGGTCAGAAGTCAAACATTGATGTGGAAAGAGAAGGTCTGGATATGGCAGTTTTTGCACTAAGTCATCCCAAAAGATGGTTTAACTGGTGCCAATCTTCAGGCCTTGGGAGCTGCCATCCAGCTTATATACTTACAGAACTTTCACTTTTAGCTTCTCACTGGCAAAACACACCAAACTCAGGTGACCAGCTGCAGTTAGGGCATGAACATTTGGTCCGAATTCAAATTCTTCCCCAGCTTCTCCTTACCCCCCAACTGTAGGGGAAATTGAAGATGTCTTGGTCTCTGAATTTGTTTTTTTAATAAATCCCTTGTGCTATCTTAGATGACCCCACCCTTACATTGACGTGTTCTCCCTACCATGACAAAGGTGGATAAAGGTGGAAAGATTTCATGTTATCCATGGACACCAGTGAAGATCACAAATCATTGAAGAAAAAAAGTTCAGGGCACTGTCTAGTGGGTCTAGATGACCCAACTCCCAATGTTAAAGTGCCTAGGATAGCACAAGGGTTACGTGGTAGCCGTAGTGACTTAGGACTGGATATCCCTCCGCCGGGATCCATTTTGCGCTGTGTTAAAGAAGAGAAACATATTTTTTCATGTGGGTGTGCTCTGAAGCACATACATTTACATTTAAATGTAAGAAATGACTTTTTGTTTTTTCATGACTTTTTAAAGTTATAAAACTGATGTTATGTATTTTCTGAGCAGTGGTAGCTATGCGCTAATTTAGCTCACCGCCGACTATTTACAACGTCATCAAGGAGTAGTGTCGTCTGAATTTGAAGACACAATTTTTCCAAAACTGTCCACTTGGAGGGCTAAATGTAGGGGTAGGGAGGAGGCGTAGGGGTAGGAAAAAAATCAATGTCTTGATGTCAGCCCTGTAGGTGTGGAGTTTGAGACCCATCCATCAGGACTCTGCAGGCCCGTCAAATTCTTCAACATTAAATTAGCTCCTCCGTCTCAGCAGATCTTATTCTGGTGCAGCCATGTTGGAACCGGGGGGGGGGGGGGTGTCTTCACATACTGTTGTCACAAAGCTGGGATTTGCAAATTGTCCAAAATCACTTCATTCACTGAAGCATCCTGTCACAGCGAATCAGCTTTCACTGATCCACACATTTGGTTTGGCAGAGAGTTTTGATGAGCTGTATTTTATCCGCGCTCTGGGGACAGCCACAGGGACACCCCCATGTGGCTACGTAGTTGGGCAATAGCAGGACCCACACTGGAAACAAACTCATCGCATCCCCTGAGAAGCAAACCCTGGTTTCCCACGTGTCAGCCCTGCACCAACCGACTGAGCTGTCCAGCCTCTGAGATCCTGAAATACCAACCTTGCGTGATAACTTTACCAAACGTCACGACTTGCACAAAACAGTCAGATAAGTACAGTTCACCTGGCCGACCCTCAGAACCAGACTTGTTCATCAGATTGCTAAACGGAGAGGCATGATTCATCAGTTCAGAAAATTGCTTTTTGCCAGCGTTTCCTATTGCACCTGGTGATGTGTGGCTCAGATACTCAGCCATGAAAACCAACTCCAGAAAGATCTCTGTACCCTACGCAGCTAACATGAAGGACCCCCTTTCTGTCAGTTTGTGTGGCCGTTCTTGGCTGAGTCTGTCACAGAACCTTGCAGGAAATCTTGTTTTGAGAGCGACCCGTTCTTTACAGTCTGTTAACCTGGGTGAGGATTTTACACCTGTACCAATGGAAATAATGTAGATGGATGAGCAGATACTTTTGGCAGTGTGGTGTTTGCATGGCTTGAAGTAGTAAAACGTATGCGGAGTACTTCAAAACATTAGATTGATGTTTCAAAGAGTGAAAAGTCCTCCTTTCTTTTTTCAAAGAAGTGAAATCCTACTACAGTCATTTTGAAGAACAGTAGTTAAATGCTGGATAAAGACATTGTGCAGCTTGTGGGATAGTGTCAATAGTGTCACTGCAGACCTGTTTGGGATGATGACGAAGCCAAACGCGGATCCTTTCAAAGAAGGACTGTCGTCAGTGAAGTAATTTAAATGTGAATTTGCCATTTTTATCAGGTGATCTTTTGTGACAGCGGGTCTCAGGGCTTCATTTATTTCTAAAGAGAACACCATTACAAGCTGCTGACAAGTGATTTCTGCTAAAGGGTTCATCCACACACCTGGTCCTTTCAGATCAGTGGACATACAGGGCCATTATTAATTGAACAGGCTGACACATCGTCGAGGAATTGGATAATATAATCTTGTCTGCGCCATTCTGTGAGTTCAAGAGTCACAACTGATGAGCTTTGGAAGATGACTCACGGCTTAGTAGATCTGATCAGCACTAAGAGAGCTTCAGTGAAATGTGGCAGACAAGTAATGACTCCCTTTGGGAGCTGAAAACATCACTTCCTTAGAAAGATGTTACACCTGGATTCATTGGGTTTAAAAAACTGTTCAATGTGAAGTTGATCAACTCTTCTTATGTTTTCCATTTTCATTTCAGGTCCCATCATAATGGAAGAGGGATTAATGTGTTGCCAAGCAAGTGCCTTCAAATGCACAGCAGTCATAAGAAATTCGTGCTCATTTTTCATTTTGTAGTTGTTTTTTTGTCATTGTGGAAAAAAAGCAGGATGGACATCTTGCTGGCTGTTTTTGTGCAGATTAATGCACCATGTATTTGCAAAGCTATATTAACTTAACATTGAATGCACCTATTTATTGACCGGGTGTGTATATACTGATTTTTGTTTTTGTTTGTTTTGTTATGAAAGCTTCACATTGAGAGGAAACTTCTTTTGTCTGACATAAAAATGCCACACTTCCTGTTATGTTCCCGTCATGCTCAGTCACAGTTTGGGGTTTTTTTGCATTTAATTTGGCACTTGAGTGATTGAAATTGAGAAACGACAGTAATGGTTGAAATGCACTGCAGTACTGAATAAAGAATATTTAAGCACAGTGGATTTTCTTCTTATTGAGAGTCTGGTGGTGTGAAGGGTGAGACCACCAACGAAGCCCCCGGGGGGTGCTAGACTGGTCGTTATTTGCCAGGAGCCCCACACAGCTTTCCTCTTTAAAGAGAAAGGCTGTGTTTTATTATATTCTTACATGTTGTGGATGTTTTCCTCACTCTTTGGCTCAAACACAAGTTTTCATCCCCTATTTGATGCAACCCTCCATCGTCTCTGCTCTTCTAAGCAGGTGTTACTACTACAGAATCTGCTCCCCCCCGCCTGGAATTTGTTCCAGAACATCTGCTTTTACTTTTGTCTAGATGTTGCTATCAAATGTCTTGGACGGAAAACGATGTTGAGTAACCTGAACAGAAACAAAGACACGGAAGATGCAAATGTCTAAGGGAAAGCAAATGCTCAAAGTATTTCATACCCTTCTTGATGACATGCTTTGTGATGTATGACTAAATGTGTGTTTCAAAAGTGGTTTTAGACACCAGAGGACAAGTGAAAATCGAGGTCCAACAAATGACGTGTTTCTGGTGTTTTTTTATTTTTGTCCCTTAACACTTAAAGAACCATTTCTATTTTATATAATACACACATTTTCGGAGACCCCCATCTCATTAGCATGACCCAAACTTTCCTTAAATACTCACTATATAAAACTTGGTCCATGTTGTCTGCCCTGTAGTTCAATATCATTCCACTAGGGGCAGTGAAGGGGCTTTTCTTGGTCATTTCAAAATGTCTGCTTTCACAAAACACTTTTGGTGGGAAACGTTTTGCCAACACATCTATTGTTCTTCGTTTTTTTTTATGAGTACTTGCTGTATTGAAAGAACGCACTTTGTTGATGATTAATTCTTTCTAAAACAGTTACACCATGTTCAGAATATTTGGATCTAATTTGAGACAGTGGGTCACACCATTTAGGGGGGGCCTTTATCCAGCCTTGGTTTACGACAATTCTTCCAACTTGAGCTTTTCTTTATGAATAAAGACATTAAGCCTTCCTACCACAAATCCGTCGTCTGGGAAGAATAAGTCTAAATTTGTGCCCCACAAAATCCTCTTGAAGAACGTGTTTTAATACTATATATTATAAAGTACTACCTTGTAGGTAAATGTTTTATTCTAATGAAAGATTTTCCCCCCTGATGCTATAAATGGATTAAGCAGCTAAAAATACTCTCAGAGATGCGCTGGGGATCCCTTTCTCTCCTGGTGGGCAGAGCCGGGACACCGGATCCTAATCTGAAGAGGATATCACTTATCTGGAGACAAACAGCACAGATTAGGAGAAGAGACAGTAGTTACACTGGGGACAACGTGTGGGAGGGCTTTAACACAATTACACTCAAGCATCTCATCCCTCCTCCAACACCTCTGAGAAATTCTGCTGTAATAAATAGTAAATAGAGGCCAAAGCCGTGGCATCGCCCTCCTGTCAGACTGCCCCCGGCTCAACCAAACCCCAGGAGCGAAGAGAGGAAGCACCCTAATGCCACATGTCAACTCCTGTGCTGAGGCTTCCTCTGCTGTGGTTGTGATGCCACTTTTGAGGCAGAATGTCTTGATTTAAAGCACATTCTGGTTGTGAATCAATAGGCGCTCTCCAAGTGAACTGATCGGCCCAATTCGTGCCTTTAACTGGCTTTAAAGTGACGCTGGCAAATATATTTCATGCTAACTCCTTAACGCGGCTCCTTGTGACGTATATAAACCCCCCATCACAGAAATCTACAGAAGATTGTGGCAAAATGCAATACTTTCATCCAATTGTGGAGACCCCCCCAAGGCGTCAGTCAGGAAAACCAACATATTTCTCGTGATCACAGGAGCAACGCTTTCTGTCAGCACTGACACAGTGGGTTAATTGATTCACTCCATGTCTCATGATTAATTCATTTCCCTTCCTGTGTCTTCTGTAGCAAACGCAAATCCCACATATGTCACTGATAACACAGCTTCTATTAGGGGTTTGACAGCTGAGACATGAATGGGTTACATCAGGGGCACAATGTTGATGTTCCACTATAAAAAAAATCTACAGACGGCTCTTTATTAAGCCGTGCTTTGGTCATGCATTGAGGTTGATAGCAAATACATGATTCTTCCTGGACTCTGGCAGCTCTGCAGTTTAAATGATGAGTGAGCTGCTCCCACTGTGTTCCAGCAGCAGCATCTTTGATCCAGAGTAGCTGGAGGTGTTGGCTCAGTGCTTGTGCCACCCCCTCCGCCTGCCCCTCACTGTGTGCTGTGATAGGCTCCCCTGACTGAATTCATTCCCAACGCTCCATGCTTACATTTCATTCACAAGTTTGAAATCTTTTTGAAAAATTAAAGACCCGCTTTGATGAAAATTGCATTTTTTTGTGGTTGTTTTTAACATGCTCTTGGGGCATTTTTGTCATAACAGAGGACATATTTTGAGAAAATTAAGCAAAAAAATCTATCTTTGAGTTTTTGGAGTATATAAAAAATGCATAATAAAGTAAAAAAAACTCACGTTTAAGTTGCACTTTTGGGAGAATCTTATTTAACAAAAATACAGGAACAAGAATGGACTTTTAATCTTAAAAGGCAAATCATAATAACAGAATAGATAACAATAATAGACTGAACATATGCTTCACTACCGTAACATGTTGATGCTTATTTAGCTTCATGAAACATAGGAGGAATTGATTAGGTGTCTAATAATAATAATTATAACAATAAACTTTATATATAAAGCACTTAAATTGTCCATGCAGACCCAAAGTGCTGGATAGCAACACAATGAAAACATATAAAGAATTAAAATATACAAAGATAAGCTTATAAAGATACATTTTTAAAATATCTCAAACATTTCATAGAAGAAAATTAATTAAAATGTGGTGGGAGAAAAGATGGACAGGGAACCTCTTGAGTATGTATTAAAGGCCAAATTTAAAAAGTGGGTTTTAAGAGAGAACAGGCAGTGATGCAGACAATGCAGACACTGCTGCAGCAAAAGCACAGTCCCCTCTAAGTTTGAGTTTTGTTGTCGTGAAATAAACATCAACCAGAGTAGTGGAGCTGAGACATGGAAGACATGATCAAATTTGCGCTTTCTAGTTTAAGAGACGAGCAGCCACATTTTGTACGAGCTGGCGTCGAGCAATGCCCGAGTTTCTAACCCCCACGTATAGGGAATAACAGTAATCCAGCCTATGGCGATAAAGGCGTGGATAACTGTTTCAAACTGCTTAAAAGAGAGGATAGGTCTGACTTTTGCCAGCTGCCTCAAGTGGAAAAAGCTCGACTTTGCAACGAAAGTAATTTGTTTGTCGAGTGTAGTATCTTAGGGCCACATATAAACAATTATTCAGATAACTTTTGAATTAAGAAGTCAACAAAACCCTTTAAATCACGTGAAATCACTAAATTCATTGAAATCTTTCAACCGGCGTCGCTTTAAAATAATTCCGCCAAGTCCGGTGAAACACTTAGCGGCGGCTTCTCAGTAGCAAATACTGATACACACGTCTAAATCGCCCTCCATTGCTATTTTTTGTGTGGAAAAATCACAAATCGCACCCTTGGCCAAACTATGCACACACACACACACACACACACACAAAAAGTGACTTATACTGTACTCCAAAAAATACAATATTTCTTATTTCAAATTGTGAATAAGGAGAAAAAGAAAAATTGTTGTTTGAAAAAGATTGTATTTGTGACGTAGAAAACACGTTTGTCTTTGTTTTCCTCGTCTGAGCTGGAATCTGGCTCAAAACTGTATGGCTGGATAGCTCTATTACAGCTTTTCCTACTCCAACTCCTGCCATTCTGCAGACTCTATGCTCTACAAAATGACACCCATTTTTTTCGGCATAATCATAATTAAAAAACAACTGAACAAGCATGGTCCAATAAACAAATGCATGTCCAATAATGCTTCTGGGTGTAAAGGCTATTTTATGGATGGCAGCTTTTATATATTAGAACACACAAAAATCCTACCAATAAATATTTTCAGCAACATGCAAGATCTACTGTATAAATCAGGAGAAACACAGATCACATAGAAATAAGGCTCACAAAAAAGTAAACATGTTATTTGATCACTTTTCTTAATTTACCAAGTATGTTTGATTGGCTGGAAAAGTGCAGAATTAGAAAAAAACACACAAAAAAGAAAAACACTACCAATATTTATTGATTTTACTTTTTATTCTTATTTCATAAACGGTAAATGGCATAAACTTATATAGCACTTTACCATCTCCTTTGAAGGCTCATAGCGCTTTACCGTTGCAGTCCCATTCACCCGTGCACACACACTTTCTCACACTGATGCCAAACACTGGCGCCAACATAAACCCACCAGGAGCAACGTGGGGTTCAGTGTTTGCCCAAGGACACGATCTTCCACTCAGATGTCGACCGCTCTCCCTCTGGACCAACCAAAAGGTGTCATGAACAGCAAAGAAAGTACAAAAATCATTTTGTGGGCCCAAAAGCCAGCGCAGACAAAAGGCCACAGTGGTGAAAAGTTGCTTCCTAAAAATAATATCTCAGCTGACAAAGGTGTAAAGAAAATAACGTAAAACACTTAAATCATAACATTATTTTAGATACATGTATATAAAATATTCTTTTTGGCTATAATGAATGCTTTTCATTAGTTGGAAAACCTAAAATCCCTTAGAGAATGGGTTCAGTGTCGTTCCAGTTGATTTCCACATCTTTCCACCTGGAAGGAAACAAAAGTTTGTTTAGGCTCGACCACCCGTTTAAAAACGCGTTGTTCTTTCTAATAGTTTGTCTTTAACTTGCATGTAGAAACAAAAAAAGAAAAGAATTTGCTCACCTCGTGCGAATACAAAGCTCCAGAGGAGGAATGGAGTCACTGTCTACTTCTTGAAAGCTGCGGCGCCACTTACCCACCGCTGTAAACAGAGAAGCTTTTTCAGTTAAAGCAAATCGGTTAAAAACCCCAAAACATATCAGGGATTCTGTTTGCTGCTGTGTTACAGTCAAAGGCTGCATTCTTTAGCAACAGCTTTGGAAAGCAGTGTGTTAAAGTGTGGCATTAAAAATTCTGAAAACTGTAGACAAATCCAAACGAGTTCTTGCTAATGTAATTACATTTTTTAAAAACACTTTCAAGTTACCATAAAGGGAAGAACAAAGGTGCTTAAATAGGATCTGCTAATGTTTTTACACCATGGTCCAGCTGAATTCTCGATTCTCGATTCTGCCCGCCTAAAAAAGAAGTTCCGGCCACATGGCTTAAATATTTTGTATCACTGCGCCGGCTTCGTTAAAACACTTTAGCTTCATCATCTGGACAAAAACAAGTGGTAAGAAGTGAACTTTCTCTCTGAACTGAGGCTTTATTCAACCTATCGTGACGATCAGCACACAGTATATGTCACTTTCCTTTGCTGCTGCAGTCGAGGTCCGAGTTTGGAGTGGCGTGTTGTCACGGCGCCACACCATGTAAAACCACCAAAAAAATAACAAGGATTAAGGACTAAAAGCTGGTTCAATATTTCGCGTTGGATGGTTCAGGCTTCCATGGCGTCCGTTAATTTCTGATAATGCACACTTTGTCAGCCATTAACCCTTACATATGTAGCATACAAAATAAAGGTTGTCCGCTTTCTTTATTACTTTTTAAAATCTTTTTTTCAATTGTAGTTTTGTTACACGTGTGTCTGTTTCAACAGAAAACATAATCCCCAAGTGGGGTTTTTTGATCATCAATATCTTTCCCAGCTTTGATTCAACACTTTTCTGCTTTTGTAACTTCTCTACTGGGACCAGGGTTTCTTAACACGAGAGGTGTTTAAAAAAAGGCGGGTGGGGTCATTTGTAACTTTGACTCCATTTACTAAATGTTGTTTATGTTAAATTTGATGCATGGCCTATCTGTGAAATCCTCCTGCTGGGAAAAGCTTTGTTTCACCGTCTCAGTAAGTAAAAAAGTCTCCTGTGGTCTTCAGTCCACAGAATGAGGCTGATCTCCACCTCTGGAGACTCTGTTGGATGTGAAGAAACACCAGCATCCTAACGGCTACATCTGCTTTCAATTTCAGCTACGCCGTGACCTCTCTGCAGCGGCAAAAGCTCAGTTGGAAAATCAAAAGATTATTTATGTTTAGTTATTCAAATCACTTCTCTGATATTAGCTGTTCTTTTTTTTTAAATCATATTGTTTCAATCATCAGAAAGTGATTGGCAGCTGTGTAAATCCGCAATTGGTTCAACTTTTGTCATTTGAAGGATGCAGCCTCAGAAATGTGACAAAATTCAGCTTCAGAGGAAAAAGTCAACCAGCAGAAACCAACATGACAACTGGAAAAAGTCAACCAGAGACCTAAAACAAATCCAGATGGACGGAGGTTACATACTGACGGTGAGGCGGATCTCCTCCTGCTGATTGGCCAGTCCATCATAATAGTAGAGATCAAACTCCAGGTGTTGGTCCTTGGAGGTCAGCAGCTCCCTCTGCAGGCCAAACAGCACGCTGAAGTGACTTTCACTGCACACCACCCAGATGGGGTAAGAAGGGGTCTTCAGGTGAGCTCCCACCTTCAACAGAGGAGGATCAGGTCTGTCAACCGGCTGTGATTGCTGCTCTAGTACACGTGGATCTCTGTAAGGAGCCAAAGGGTGCTTCTCTGGGTCTGGTCTTTTTTCTTTTCACTGCCAAACATGAATGTTGAGTGTTCTGTCTGCCCAATTTCCCTCAGTCGTTCAGCATTTTATCTGGTTGGAATTAAAAAAAATGAAAGCTTAATTTTCCTCCCCAAGTTTTGCTGCTGTCTCCTGAGCAGCGCAGCGAGGTGTTTGCTGTTCCCTCAAGACTTTGGAGCAGACGTTCCTGATTATCAGATTTCACTTTAGTGCTTTAAAGTACTTCCAGCTTTACAGGGTTTGTGCACGAAATGCTAAATCTTTTCAACTGAAAGTTGTTCAACTGTTGATATCTTTCAGCAAGACTGATGGATCTCCAATGTTCACCTGGGGCAGATGCCAATAAGAAAAACAAAAATCTCAGGCCGAGTTTGTGATCAAAGTCCTCTAATGTTTCATCGGGGACATACAGCCATTTGTCGATGCTAAAAAACCTCACTGAATTTTTATTTTTGAATGTTGCGTGGTTTTATGTGTTAGTTTCAAATATTTAAATAATTTAAGGATGTGTTATATTTTTAATTAC
This sequence comes from Oryzias sinensis, assembly GCA_037389245.1. Lineage (NCBI taxonomy): Eukaryota > Metazoa > Chordata > Actinopteri > Beloniformes > Adrianichthyidae > Oryzias > Oryzias sinensis. The sequence continues at coordinate 22,736,341 of CM074498.1, read as the reverse complement.
CGGTAATAGATTTTAAACTTTGATTGTTTTAAAGTTTTATTCTTTTTAATTGCTCATTTTGTTGGGTTTTTTCAGATGCAAGCAGCTGACCATTTCCTTTGAGATTAATGAAGATTCTATTCTATTCTATTTTATTCTATTCTAAAATGTGGGTTTTTGGACAAACAAGGCACTTTTTTTTGTTTTAAAAAAATATTTTTTGTATGTTCTTAAATGTTTTATCGCCTTTTCCTTCTTGTTCTTGGAGAACAACCTTTGGGTGAAGATGCAGAACTTTCAGGGACTGCATTGCCGTCCTCAGCAGGATCTGAGCTGCGGCGAACCCTGACGCCGGGCGCTCAGACATCCATGTCCCGCTCACCTTACAGATGTTATAATGTTCAAAGAGAGACAGCAGGCCCACATCACAGCGGCTCTTGATTCCTTTAAGGAGCGTGGTGTCGCCGCCGCCTGAGTCCAGCTCCATGTCGTCGTCGAAAACGTTGGACACGGCTCTGCCGCAGAGCAGCAGGCTGACCAGCTCCTGATGAATATGAGAGCCTTTGTATTACATCACCTGCATGCTTTGAGCTCTGTGAACCTTTGGGCCTTCCATCACCTGAGTGCAGTAGCCATGAGCACCAATGAGCGTGGAGCTGGACACGTCCATGTCCTCTTTGACTCTAAAGACAGACGGAGAAGATAAGACAGGCATTTATTCTTCACACCGTGTAAAGAAATGAGACTCAGACTCAAACAACTGCCTTTACTTTTCAATGGATCGGGACAGAACAGCCGATATGGTCAGCAAGATACATCCCAGCGTTCCAGTCTCAAACTGAGGAATGAAGAAACAAACTAGTTATGGGAAGATAACAAAAACAAAGATTTCACAGGATTCCGGTCTTCAGGTCACCTGAAGAGCTTTTTCTGTTCTAACTTGTCGCTGACGTTTGCACCTGCTCAGGTGTTCAGCACACGAACTTCTCCACCAGCGTTTAGAGTTGAAGAAGCTTCTCAGATGAGCAAGAAAAAGTCCCACTCTGATCATCTTCTGATCTGTCATAAATGTGTTTGCGGTGGTCTTTTAATTCTGTTGATGCCGTTTTAAGCCAAAATCAAAGAACTTGTGTTGTTTTCTAGGACATAGTTCAGGGGTCGGGAACCTATGGCTCGCAAGCCATATCTGGCTCTTCTGATGGCCACATCTGGATCGCAGACAAATCTTGAAATATATATATATATAAAAAAAGTTTCATTAGACCAGTCCCTCTCGGGCGCAATGCGATGCCAGTTTGTAACGACCTGAAACCTGTGAATTGCCGTCCCGGCAGAAAAGGGGTAGTGGGCGCAGGCAGCAAGGTGAGGCGGCACACTGCAGCGTGTGAGTATTGCTGTACTGACAATGTTAGGCTCCACGTGTCCATGTGAGCAGTCTTTCTCACATCTAAAGAACATTCAGACCAACCTACGATTACGTTTAAAGTCTCAACGCCCGCATGAAGCTAAAACTCACCACGTATCAACCAGACTAGACCATCAGCAAAACCATGCAGCACCAGAAGTCACATTAATTAAAAATACTCATCATTTATTAGCAACAGCATAATGTAGAGTCCCTTTCCCACACTGAGGCACTGAGACTTAACCTCTTTTAAAGTTCTTTATTCTGGTTACTGCAGACCGTAACAAAAGTTCCTGACCCCTGACATAGTTTCTGCAGAGCGCCAGGACGACTTCATTATAAATTCGCCTCTGAGTTGTGGGCGGGACTGTCAGCATAGAAAATGCCCACCCCTCCTTCCTGTCATCCGTCTGTTTACGCCCTCCCACTAGCTTACAGCGCTCACAACTATAGACATTACTGGTGCAACAAAAATGCCAACCAGTCCGGATTCCAGCTCACACGAGGAAATCAAAGACGTACATGGATCTAGTCGTCTACAAGTGGATGAATCAGAATGGAGCAGAGAGCTTGTGGGTTGCCATAGTAACGTCTACATCATAACTAACATTATAACTACAGGCTTTTTCCAACAGCTTTTTATTGTCCAGCTCCTGATTCACAATGATTTGAATAAGGAAAAACTCAGAAATGCAATTTTGAGCTCAGTTGTGTTTATAGATGTCCTCCATCATCAGAAAAATGCCACAAAAATATGATTTTCATTAGAGTGGGTCTTTAAAGTCTAGCTAATCCTGTGAGAATGTGACCAGGATAACTGACAGTCTTCACCTGCTCGATGTGCTGCTCCACAAGAATCTGCAGATCCCTGAGGTTGTCCACAGTGAAGAACACCATCTACAGTCAAATGAATATCAAAGATTTGAAACAGTCTGTAAATGTCATTCAGCAACAGGGAAATAATAAAAAACTTCTAAAACCTTTCCAAAATATTCTTGAAGAGCTGTGTGCACGTTCAGCCTCTCAGCCATGTTTACCTTTTCAAGTACTCCTTCAGACCTGTAGCGCCCACTTGGTGTGAAATGATTCAGCCCCGAATTTCTGGAACAAAAAAGCCCAACAAAGACTGATTTCAAGAGTCCCAGCCGACCCAGAAGACGATAAGTTTGACGATGGATGAAAACGTGAGTCCAGTTTCAGGAAGAATGGTCACGTGAACAAAGAAAATAAGGATCCGCGCCAACAATGTAAACTATATATATATATATATATACATATATATTTATCATAATAAAAAAGGAATTTTATTCTTCTCACGGCTCCTTTCCAGTCATGAAGACGTGTTGTGGACAGAATAATCAGAAAAAACATGTTTTCTGATGGACAAGATCTTTTTTTTTTGGATTCTCACTTTCCAGTGAGGTAAAAACGTCAAGATTAGAAGTTTTCTTACACGGCGACTGTCGCTCGTTCCTCCTCACCCGCCTTCCACAGAACTTCTGCCAAAGCTAAAACAAGACACTTTCTTCTGGTCGCGTTGGAAGGTCTTAACCGTCTGAAAGGAGATTGGTAGATCAGTTGGAGTTACCTTTGAGGGAATTAGGACAACGACTGGAATTTGACACAGAGGGGTCAGCATTTTGGAGCGGAGCTGAAAGCCGACTTACTGCAGGTCAGAATCACTGCTCTCAGTGTTCTCAAAGAGAAGTTTCTTTAAGATGAAGGCTTGAATAGATGCTAGGACTCCACAAGGACCACCCTAAACAAAACAAAAAAAACATAATTCTAACAACACTTTGTTCAAATCTCTACTGTGGATTTATCAGAGACACAGTTAATGTTTTGGAGATAAATGCAGGGAAGCATTTATCTCTACTAGGATGCTGAGGAGGATCAAGGAAGGGGTTCATGGATGTAGAGAGAGGACATGAGGATGGATGGCGTGAACAAGGGGGATGCAGAGGAGAGGGTTAGATAAAGATGGACGATTTGCTGTGGCGCCCTCTACAGGGAGCAGCTAAAAGATAGAAGATTTAAAAAGACCTTTCTCTGCACGATCCCGTATCTGAGGTCATGCGTGTCTGAGAAGGTCAGACCCTGATTTCTCCACTCTGCGCTGAAACAATTCAAGCTGGAGCCCAGAAGAACTGCTTTTAAATCCTAAAGAAACACAAAAAAGACAAGCTTAAAAGAAAGAAAGAAAAATCTCAGACACAAAAGAGTGACCTACTCACCATGGCTATGCTCTGGTCAATCGGGCGGCTTTTAGGGAGACACTCTGACACGGACCTCTGCACAGATACTTGGGAGATTTCCTGCAGATCATCGTCGTCTACATCATCTGGTGATGTTACAATAACAAAAAGTTATTAAGTATTAAAAAAACATTTTTTTACCGTCAACAACACTTACCTAAAACCAAGTCGGACACATTCAGATCAGAATTGATTGGCATGTGGTTTTTGCTGAAACACAATGTTTGCATACTTTAATAAAAATAAAAAAAGAAAGTATAGAAATGTTCACATCTGTTGCATAATCACTGACTAAAGTTATTCACTTCACTGCTTTTGCTTTGTTTCCTCTGTTGTTGTTTTCACTCTGCAGGCTTTCTGGAGACCTTAGCAGCCCAGGTTTCCGCCCTGCACAGCTGTGTGTGCTGATATCCAAGTGTGCATCAGCAGAAGGCTGGTTTTCTCCGTCCCTTCTGAAAAGCGGTTGGGCCGCATCGTACCTTGGACTTGTTTTTTTTCTGCCCATTTCCTAATGAAATAATAAAAAAGGACATTGAAACATGGATCAAATTGAAAGATCAAGAAGCTTTTTGTGCAGTCAGTACCCGTGGTATTGGTCCAGACATCATGCCTCGTCTGTTGCGGTTAGTTCTGCTCCTTGAGATGGCTTCACTTTTTTTCTCTGGCTCCTTCTGGGCAGAGCTCTCCCATTCTTGTTGCAGGGAAGTCGGTGGCTGGCATTTCTGACATTCTGAATCATAAGCCGAGACATCTTTTTGATCATGCCCGGATGATTTGTTTTCATCTGACAGCAGTGATAGAAATGTAGACGGAGGGGAGTGTGTTGCTTTTATCTCAGACCTGTGAGAGAAACGCCTTAAAGCATATCCAAACTGGATACAAATATGGATTAAAACGTTGTTAAACTTGACCTACCTGCTGCTGTTTTCTTCTGTGTCACATATCAAAGGTGATCCTGCAGTAAAAGCAGGTGGGGTAACGGACCGGGCAGTTTCACCGTCTCCTGTCATGATCTTGACTTTTTTCTGCTGCTCCATGTGATGTTTCACTATAATCTCCAGTACTGTCTTCAGAGGAGGATTTTGAACCTGCAACCATAGAAGCCATAACTTCAGTCATAAATAGTATAAATTGCATATATTTTTTTTTTGTTTTTTACAGATTTACCTTATTTTTTCTGTACAGATCTTCGATGTTGAGCACTTGTCTCAACAGTGATCTGTTATTGATGCTGGTCGCTGTTCGTGGATGCTCTTCATCCATGCAGGCAATAGTCTTCTTCAGGCCCTGAACAAGTGAAAAGGTTAATTTATGATCTATTGCTAGACCTGCCATATTTTGCCAGTTATGTTTCTCAGTTGGTATCCCGGTAAATATTGTGTTTTTACAGCAGCTGGGTGGATGGCGGTACGAGATTTATTACGCATACATAGATGAAGCGTCCTCCGAGTCCTAGCTAACTTACCTTCCGGCTCAGAAACTCCCGCACGAGTGAAGAAGAAACCTCTTCAACAAAAGCGATCATAGCGGTTAGGATTTTAGCGTTATTAGCTCAAATGAAACAAAACAGAACGAAGAAGAAGGTGTAAGAAAAAGCTCTCTAGGTACGCGGCTGGAAAACGTATCGTAATCGTTCAGGAAAATAAATATCCATCAATTGCGAGTCAAACGTCGTATTATAGAACTAATTTTTTCACGTTATTTCAGTACAACGTAGAGCCTATATCGCTGTTTAAAAGATCTGACGCAGATTCTGCTATTTATGTGTCCGTTACTATGGTGATATCAGATATCAATGTGTTGCGTCCTCTGGCTGCTTCTTCTTGTTGTTTAATTTGATGTAACGTCCTGCCTGGTGGCGCGTTGCTGCCACCTTCTGGTCAAGGAGAGTATTGAAGAAAAAATGGAATCTACCCGTTGCTTCCATGACTATAAGAGGAAAAAATCGCTTCTAATCCTATCTAAGCTATATATACCAAAATAGTATATAAAAATGAACGTGAAAGTATTTGAAAGGTAATAAAGCCCACAAAATATGTGCATGAAACATGCATATATTTAAAAACCCTAGACATGACAAATAAATCTTCCCTCAAATTACCAATTTGTGACCAAAAATTTGTATTTTGAATGCACAAATTAGTGTTTTATTGATCCAATTCTGTTTTTTTCTGACAAAAATGAGCATTTTATGAGCAATTTGTGTGCACATTTGAGCATTTTGTATCACAAATTTCACTAATTCTAATTCGTCATCCATTTACAATTGATAAACTCATTTCAGGCCTTGCTGTTTTTTTCCAGAGCTGTCATGCAAACCAATTGTTTTTCTCGGATGTTTCTTTTTTCTGATTGATTTTTCTTTTTGTCTTTTGTCACCCATTGTTTATGTGTTTGTATTTTTGAGCCTAACCCAATTTCCCAAGCTGGGATCAATAAAGTATCTTTATCTTATCTTAAATTATAATTTTGTGGCCACAAATCAGAAATTACTGCACACACATTTTGTGCACACATGTTAGTATTTTGTGGGCACAAATTAGGATTTTGTGCAAGTAAATTAAGATTTTTTGTATCGGTACACACATAATTATTTTGTTTGACTTTGTGCATACAAATTAGTATTTTCTGCACTATTTTCTCATTTATGGCCACAAATGAGTGTTTTGTTAACACATTTATGGCCCGCAGCACTCACAGAGTGCAAGGACCATATTGTAACTGCTACGAGGGTCGAACACCCAAAAAGTCCCAAAACTTCAAAAAAACGCGTCAAAACGCCACAAAATGGGGTCAAAAGTCGCCCAAAGCACACAACGACACGACAATTGTGTAACGCAACAAAATTAGACACACACACGCACAACACCCCCGCACAAACGACAAAATTGTAATCGTAAAAATGACGACAAAAACACGAAAAAGCCAATAAAAGCCCCAAAAAGCCCTCAAAAAACGGGTTTAAAGCCAAAAAGACA